>OY970835.1:22844100-23494100 GCA_963853835.1 Calendula officinalis | reverse complement strand
TTCTTGTTGGACTGAGGGGTTGCCAGTTTCAAACTGGTTGGAGTGTGATTCAGTATTGGACTGCTCAGGATTGCTGGTTTCTTCATCTTGTAGATTTAAGTGAGGTTCCATTGAAGGATTTGAAGATTCTCCATCTTCATAGGTGGAATGATTTAGATCAAGATTTGTAGACTCAGTGTTGAAGTTTTCAGTGTTGGGAACTTCAGTATTTGATGAATTTTTAGCATATTGAGTGAAATCTTGATCATCATCACTCATATCATGTGTGCCAGGATATAAGTGACTATTGGGCTGTTCAGCATTGGAGTTTTCTGGATTACATAAGGTTTCAATTGCACTTATGTCCTCTTTTGCTGAATTAGAATGCTCATCCATGTGTTCATCAAAAGTAACATGGATAGATTCATCAATCACCTTTGTTGAAAGAATATACACTCTGAAGGCTTTGGAGTGTGGTGAGTAGCCCATAAAAATACCTTCATTTGCTTTGGGAGCAAACTTGTTGAGATTTTGCTTAGTACTGAGAATAAAGAATTTGCTCCCAAAGATGTGGAAATACTCCACATTAGGAATTCTGCCATGATAAAGCTCATAAGGAGTCTTGAGATGTCTCTGGACTATGGTGGCTCTATTTTGAGTGAAGTTGGCACAGTTTACAGCTTCAGCCCAGAAGCTCAGTGCCAGTCCAACATGGCATAACAAAGTTCTTGCAGCTTCAATTAATGTTCTATTCTTTCTTTCTACAACACCATTTTGTTATGGTGTGTAGGCTGCAGAGTAATTTTGTACAATTCATTTTTCTTCACAGAAATTTGCTAATACTGAATTTTTAAATTCCGTACCATGGTCACTTCTTAGTTGTTTGACCTTGGTTCCCTTTTGCAGTTCTTCTCTTTTGATGAAAGCAATGATTTCTGTGGTAGCATCTGATTTTGTCTTGAGAAAGATGACCCAAGTATATCTTGAGAATTCATCAACTAAGACCAAAGTATAGACCTTTTTGCCCAGAGATGGTGTACTGATGGGGCCAAAAAGATCCATATGTATCATTGCTAAGGGTTCATTAATAGAATGATTTACTTTTGATTTAAATGAACTCTTCTTCTGCTTGCCCATTTCACATGCCGAGCATAACTTATCTTTTGAATAAGTAATTGTGGGCAACCCTCTCACCAACTTCTTAATACTGAGTTCATTAATGTTCCTGAAGTTGATGTGAGAAAGTTTCTTGTGCCACATCCAGTTCAGTTCTGGATTGACTTTAGACAGCAGACACACACGGATGATGGGGTCAATTTCTGAAAGATTGACAACATAAACATCTTTTTCTCTTCTGGCAATGAGAACAGGTTGTCCTCTTTCATTATATATGATGCCAGCAATCTTTCTGAACCTGGCTTCCTTATCATCATCACACATCTGACTGATACTGAACAGATTGTGTTTTAAACCTTCTACATAGGCAACTCTTTTAAAAGTGATGTTGCCAGCTTTGATTTCCCCATACCCTCTTGTCTTCCCTATGGAATCATCCCCAAACCTGACAGAAGGACCCTTCTCTGGTGTGTAATGCTGAAGGTACTCCATACTGCCAGTCATGTGTCTTGAGCAGCCACTGTCAAGGTACCATTTTCTATCACCCTGCACAAGAAACAAAATAAGGATTAGTTCCTTTTAGGAACCCATTTAAAAATGGGACCATTGGAAGATTTAACATGGTTATCCTTATTAATCTCTGTTTTAGAGGGAGTCAGTATCACTTTAGTGGAACCAGTATTGGTAGTCTTTTGTGGCACTGACTTTGGACCCCCCTTTTTCTTTGGTACTGAGTACCTAGGATTAGAGAGATTAGTTCTACATTCATCTCCTTTATGACCTGTATGATGACATCTGTAACATTTTCTAGGTCTATTTCTAAACATGTTTTCATAAGGGATTTTTGAAAATTGTTTAGTCTTTGGTTGATCAGTATGTGTTAGTTTTGCAAATTTTTGACTCAAAAATTTGAGTTGATCACCAAGAGATTTTAAGATACTGTTTTTATCGTTTTTACTAGGGGTTTGACCTTCCTTTGTGACAGTCCTTTTGGGAGATGAATTCTTCTTTTTGTTTGGTAAAGGTGTTTGTTTTTGCTTTTGCTTAGACTTGACTCCTTTACCATTTATGGAACCTGTTGAAAGTGTTGAAGGTTTAACCTTATTTTGTAATGTTAACACCTTAACTGGTTCTGGACATTTTTGAGTATGTAATTCAGATGTACTTACAACTTCAGTATCAGTCTTGTCTGAAGAGATAGAAGTTGTTTCCAAGTTTTTTAAAATATTATTTTCAAAGTAAGGAATGATATTAAATAATACTTCAAAAGGTGGAACTGTTGAAGTGTCATGCTGAGCTACATGAATCTCAGTATCAGAATTTTCTATACTAGAAAACTCAATACTGAGCTCTTGTAATTCAGTATAGCACTTAGAGCAGATAGAGGGACCAATAGGTTGAACTTGGTCAGATATATTTTTATCCTCATCATCTGAATCAGTTTGACAACTAGTTTCACAAAAGGTTTTGGATTTTACAAAATTAACAGGATTTAAGTGATTAAATTCTTCAAATAAATCAGCAAAATTATTTCTATTTTTAAACTGAGGATTTACACCAAGTGCAGCCCTCGCATTTTCAGGAAATTGTTGATTTAAACATTTATTTAGCTTGATAGAAGCATTTCCCCATGATTTACATTGATTTTCAAATTTTTCTTTTTCTAATTTATGTAAATGTGCTTTATCAGCTAATCTTTGATTCATATCTTGTAAGTTTAAAAAATCAAGTTCCAAATCTTTTAATCTTGCTAATTTATCTAAATTTTCCTTATTTACCTTTTCTAGTTGTAAGATTGTAAGTTTTAAAGCTTTTTCTTTCTGTACTAAAGTTTTAAGATCAACAATCATATACTCAAAAAAAATTTCTTTTTCATTCAAAAAGTAAGTTTGAAAGGCACTCACCTTGTACAATTGAGTAGAATCCCAATCACTATGGATGCTCATTTTCTCAGCTTCTTTGAGATCTCTCTCAAACGTGCTTTTCAAATCTTCTTCAGTGAAAGCCATGAAGGCTTTATTTTCAACCTCTTCCTCATCATCACTGAGGTCTTCATCCATCCAGGCCTCAGAGTAAAGTGCTTGATGAGGAGCTCCACTTCCACTTGCTCCCTTTCCCTTGCTTCTTGCCTTCAACTTCACATATTTATCCCTATACCGTTTAGCACTGTATGCAATCTTGTCATTCTGATCAGTTTTAGAAGACTTTGTTTGACAGTTAGCTGCAATGTGACCAGGCTTTCCACATCTGTAGCATAGACCAGATCTAGAATCAGTATTGGAAGAGCTAACACCAAGTCTCTTCTTTTTCAATTGATCTAGCTTCATGGACATGAGAGCCATTTGGGTTTCCAGTTCTTCTGCCTCTGCATCTTCAAGACTCTCTTCTGGCTCATCTGGCTCAGTGACAGTATAGGCTTGTTTAACAATTAAAGCCATGCCAGTAGAAGTCTTGTCAGTCTTCTTCCAGTTAATCAGTCTAGAAGCATTGTTCTCTTCATGATTCAACATTAAGCCATACAAGGTTTGAAGAGTGTAAGACTCAATGTTGTTAGCAGCATTGACAGAATTTGTCATATCAAGGAATTGTTGAGGAAGACTGTCCAGAAATTTTTGACAGAGTTCTCCTTCATCTTTCTCAATTCCAACACTGATCATATCATGAACAATGGTGTTGAATCTGTTGTAAAGAGTAGTGAGATCTTCATTTGGATTAGCAATGAAGTTCTCATATTTTCTTCTCATGTTGCTCTTTCTTGGAACTTCACATGTGGTGTGCCTTCATAAGTAATTGTCAAGCTATCCCACATAGCTTTTGCAGTTGGCAGCTTCATGATTGCACTAAGAACTTCTTTTGTGACTGCATTACCGATCACACTCTTGGCCTTTGAGTCTAGACTGAACAACTGACGATCAGTATCAGTCCAAGTATGTTTCAACTTAGGAATGGTTCTTGTTGATGCAGGGGCATTGTCTGTAGCAGCAATAGGTTCAGTGGTTAAAGGAATAATGGGACCATCAGTCAGCACAGTGAGCATTTCATCGTGAATAGATTCAAGATACCACTGACCTTTTAATTTCCATTGATAGAAATCTTTGCCATCAAAGATTGGCACTCCCTTTCCTGACATCACTGGAGCAGTAATTGAAGACATTCTTGATTTTGATTTTTGAGAAGGGTAAGTATATGGAATGGCTGCCAGGGTAATAGATCGACTAAATAAAAATTAATTTAGCCTGCTCTGATACTAGTTGTTAGGTCACAACAACCCTGGATTACTTGTATAATTGTTTAGATAAATTAAACTTAAGACAATTAAAGTGATTAACACAATATTAGAGTCAAATGTATAATTCCACTAAGTGTGGCTTGTTGCGGAATAACAAGACCACTGATCAATTACAATAAGATACGAAAGTGTAAAGTAAATTGGTAAGTACTCCTTTGCCAAGTGATCTCTATTTATAATGACATAGAGATCTTACAAAAGGGGCAAGGAGTAACTGAAGGACTGAATAAGGAAAGTGGCCGAGATCAAAGGGATTTGATCTGACCAAGTAAACAAGGAAATGTTTACTCAGTCCTTGTACTCAGTATTGAATGTCAATACTGAGTTCCAACACTGAGTGACCAATACTGTCTACTCAGTGTTGGACCAAGACTTAGCTAATTTATTCTACATACTATTCTAAGCTAGTCTAGGCTGTCTTGTTATCTTAAGATCCAAAGGGGTAGGGCTTTTTGCCTTAACACATTTCCCTTTTTTTTTAGCGGCAAGTTAGTAAGTTAGTGGTTCGAGCCTACACAGTGACATCCACAAGGGGCAGTATGCCTTCCCTCGAACCTTTCACCTTTTTGTCCACGACGGGAATTGAACCCATGACCAATAGGTCATGGGCAACACCTTAAATCCTCCTTGGATACCACTATGCTACAAGCCTTTGGTAGGTAACATTTCCCTAAACTGACAAATTTTTGAATCCCGTTTTATAATGCCACTTTTTATACCTTTTTTTATTGTTTATAATTTTTTGATTAACAGGTTTAAGGTGGTTGTAACCATCATCGATGAGATTGGTACGGCACAAGTTGTGTGTTTCAACAGCTCTGTTTTCCAGTTGACAGGCCTTACTGTGTGGGACTTAACTGACAAACACGGAAAGGATCTGTCCCAGTACTACCCCGATGAGTTGACTATGATCCTCGGTAAAAAATTATTGTTAAAGTTGTGGTACTCTAAAGAGAACCATGATAAAGATAACCACACCTACCGGTGTGATGGTATGTCGGAGGATCCTCAACTAATCAAGCATTTCAAAAAAAAATTATCACAGACCGTGTAGTGGCTGATGTTGTGGATAAGGTAATAAAATGCAATTTTTTAATTTACGCAAACATATAGTTAGAATCTAATAATTATATTAAATATTTACTTATATTTTTTCAGCCCGAGGATGAGCCGTTGGAGGATTTCAACACGCCTTCAAACTTGATGAAGAAGGTTAGCATGGCTGATGATAGTGTTAAACGTGTGTTAAACATGCACACACCAACTTCATGTGATGGGACTTCTGGCAGCGGCACTTCGAGTAATAAGAAACGATGTGTCTTTATTAATCTAGATGATCTTGACACGGATTCTGAAGATGATAAGGCTAGCAAAAGCTCGAATGGTTTGGTTGAGGTGAAGAAAGAACCGGAAGATTGAGAGGCATCACATAACTCAATGCTGTTTTTCAAACAATCTTTTAATATTATTTATATTATGATTTTGAGTATTTTTTAGACACAATTGGTGGTGATTTTTTTGTAAGACTTTACTTTTTATCATACTTATTTGCATTGGGTTTGACTTTTGGTGATTTATTTCGTTAGGTAAACAAAATTAGTTTTACAAAATTATAAAAGTATTATAATTTGACGTTCAGATCGTACACACTTCTTTGTGTTGTTTTGTATCGTGCCCAGAAAGTCAAATATGTATATTAATATAGAATACAAATACGAGAAGGTGGTATAATCTTTTTATTTTTTCTTCTTAATAATTTAATCAATATAAATATTGATTAATAGATAATATTATAAAAATAAATTAATAAATTATATATTTCAATCATTTTAGTAGTAGGTTGAAAAGTTAGGAAGTTTTATATTGATACAATCGTGCGTTTCCCAAATGTTAAACAAATCTGGGTGCTTTTTATTACATAGGAAGTTTATGCATTTGTATTCTAGCAACTTTTGTTATATTTTTAATTATTTTTTTGTTACTTAAAAATCATTTGATTTTACGAAGTATAAAAGTTATGAAAAATCAAACGAGTCAACTAAAAAAATAGCTAAAACGTGAATGCATTAAAAATATTATTATTATTATTATTATTATTATTATTATTATTATTATTATTATTATTATTATTATTATTATTATTATTATTATTATTACTTTTATTATTATTATTATTATTATTGTAACAATATTGTTTTTGTATCATAACTAAAGCATTGACTATTTATATAAAAAAATAATGTTGAGGGTCAAACTATCCCGTTTTCCTTTCCAAACTAGCACATGACCCGTTTCAATTCGGACTATGATCCGTTTTATTTAATTCTTGAGATCATAATGTCCTTCAATTTGAACTAATTTTGTTTGTCTCTCTTGTCGATCACAATTATCTTTAGTTCTTATTTAATAATTTTCATTTTTATACCCTAATTTTTGGGACAAATTACTAAAACAGGTCCCAGTTTACATCTACTCTAAACAGTGCTACTGTTTCATTGTTGGGATTGCTACCGATTTCAGCATCAAGATTTATTGCAAAAAACTCATAAGCGTAATCATGGAATCTGTATATTTCCGGAATCATGATTGCATTGGGTTTGATTTTGTAGAACTATTCAAATTGGAATCTCTATTTGTCCACAATTAATTCATAACCCTAAATATGGAATCTGTATTTGTTCACAATTAATTCACAACCTAAATAAAATCAAAAAAATTATTTTACTTTTTTAAAAGATTGATTCCGAAAATAGCATTGTAAATAAATAACTTACTTCCCTAAAATTATGGAAACAAATTACTTACCTTGATCAAATCTTCATTATATAAACCGGGTAGTCCCTCTGTGAGGTTCAACGAGTTCAACGAATATTTTAAGGCCAATAGCTTCTTTCAATATTCATTGTTCAACGAAAGTGCAGCCCTATACCTTCTTTGAATCTGCAAAATTTAAAAGGTATGTTATTAATATTGTTGTAAAACCTCTTGAACTATTGCTTTAAAACTGATTTTCGTCTTATACATTTAGTTTTTGATAACATTTAATAAATTGGACTTATACACATATGTATAATCGGGGTAGTAATTGCAGCCCTTAAAAGACTTATACACATATGACCTATCCACATATGTATAAACGGTTTTTTGATTTACTATCTCTTATGAAATTGACTTATAATTGCAGCTGAAATATTATTTTATAGTCGATTCTTTGGTCATCCGGAAATAAATTGCTACCGTATGAACACAGTTGTCATATGCCATAACAGTTTCGTACCTTTTTCAAGCCTTTTTATACATCATATTCGGCAGAAATTTTCAGCTGATAACGGCTTAAATGAAACTGCATCTTTTTCACGTTTTTTTTTCCCATAACAAATTTTTTAATCATCATATTACAATTTGGCTATGAAACTGCATTCATAACACAAATTACAATTTGCTAATTATGTATTTTACTGTTGTGTGTAAAAAACATAGTTTGATACTACTATCAGTCACTTATTTGAACATTCATAAAGTTGATTATATAGCTGACTAGCAAGAATCATAATTATTTTACACTTAAGTGTAAAATAACTTTACATCAAATTTGTATAAAGTTACCTGTTTATCTCTTCTTCTAATGTCGATTTTTTCAAGCATTTGACTATTCAAATTTTGACTGATAGTAGTATCAAATTGAGGATTATGATGCATACCATTCTCATTTTTAAGCTTTTTAGATCTTAAATCCATGTAGTATCCTCGACGAAAATGAACATGCCAACATTTTTAGGGTTTCAGGTTAAGACATCGGCAGCCAATTTGATACTAACCTGTATTCCATATATGAAGATTAATTACATAATCATCAATTAACAACTTAATATTTGTAATTTACCTTGTCTTTCAACAATTGAATAAAAATTCCGTCTCCAAATTACAGATCTCATCGAGGATACTGATTTTGATATATCTCTACAACAACCCGGGAGAAGACGGTAAATCGTTGAATCAGAAGACGATTGGGCGTGTCTTTAATCGAATTAGCAAATAAATCGTGATACCGTGGAACTATGACGTACATGATTCTGTAACACACTTCGGTTAGTTTTCCGTCACAGTCCCCTTTTTGGTAAGCTATTTGATCGGTGAATGTTAACACGCCCAATCATCACAGAAACTCGACCAAATGATATGTTAACTTCGATTGGGCGTGCAGGCTAAAGGTCCCATTTAAGCCCACAGACATTAATTAGCCCATTTTTACACCGGAATGGGCTGAAAAATAACGTATGGGCCCTGAATTTGTAATAATTCGTTTACTGTTTCAAAACTTTAATGTATTTTTTGTAATATACAAATTTTAATAATAATATGATCGATTTTTGTAATTATGAGAATAAAAATTAGTATTTTTTTTTACCCATTTTGATGATAAATTTGACTAAGCTAAAATTTATTGCTGTTATGTTGTTTTAAAATTTTATTGTCTAAATAGAGTATAACATCAGATTATACCTATACTAATTTGTATTCGATTTTATTATACAGAAGATATTATATACACACGTCGATTATATCGATAATTGGATGTCTAATACCACCACTAATCAAGATATGGTAGATAATAAAGAAAAAAAAGGAGGGAAAAGAAAAATCACAGTACAAAACAATGAGAATCACCCAGAAAATAGTAAACGCATCGTATTTGAATCTCATTTAAATGGTTATATCTCTTCGTCCAACACACCATTTGAAGATATCACTAATACACCGCCTGAAAACACTTTTAAAAATGGTAAGTATTATATTTAATTAATCCTTAATATATTAAATTATATTTTTGTGGAGCCGCTAATGAATTAAAGAATTTAACCAAATTTAACTTCTTTTCTACTATAAGCTTTGCCAAAAGGATATTCCAAATGTGGGTAGGAAACCTGGAAGACCTATTGGAAGAAAACCGCTTATGCCAAGTAATGAAAGTATGTAATGTTCTTTGTCTACGATAACTTAGATGTTGAGTATTTTAGTTTTTTACAACAGCAGAAAAATATACATATTCACATTTTTACCATTTTTTAACATCTATAACAGATTTGGTAGATGATATAACTAAACGGCGACGTGGAAGGCCGTCAAAAACTTCGATACCAGCCAACAACAAAGAATCAAAAGGTGCAACAAATTAAGTCATAGCTTATTACATTAAGTCTCAAAATATGAAAAACTTTTTATAAAGCAGTGCAACTAATTATACTTCACAATTATGTTGCATAGGTCACTCATTTATAATGCCTATGATAGCTCCACGTATGAGTCAATTATCATGTAAGTAGATCATGATTTCATCCTATTAATAAATTAAAGTTATTTTGTGCATACAAATTTTATTGTCTTTCATATTCTGCTTATTTATTAATTATTAATAATTAATTGACGTAGGTCCACCGTTAAATATGTTTTATCGAAATAGCCCTTCTATAAATGGAATATTCACAACACCACCTTCTACCAAAACACAATTTGCTCCGATTGCAACTTCTACAACTACAGTACAACCCTCCTCATACCCCGTTACATCAAATAGTGAAATCAAAACAAACGGTAGTTTGAGTTTTTTTGTATATGTTTTCTAAATTTTATATGGATATTTAATAAACCCCCTATTTTACTCAGTAAGTGCAGTGTTCACCAAAAAGACTTCAAGGTTCAACATCAATACACCCATAAATTTTAATTTATGTGAAAAAAGTTTGAATATTTCTATTATCAAATGACACGTAAAGCCCCTAGATTTGGAATATATGTGTATGATCTATGTACTTATTATTATTCTTTGTCCCTTTTGATGTATAATAGGAGATTCTTCAAATGCAAAGTTAAAAAAGATTAACAAAAAATGAAAAACGGTGCGTCCGAGAATCTCACGGGGTTTAAACTTCACCACCCCTCAACAGGAAAATCAACCTGAGCTACCACCACATGCATTTGTTGGAATTTCAAACGGTACAAAAATTTTAATTTCAAAAAATCCGTTATTCTTTATATTTATAAATTAATTTTTTATAAGGAGTTATATTTTTAAATTTAATTTTGTAGAATACCTTGATCATGGAGATCCTGAGTTCGAATGCGCGTCTTGTGGTGGTATGGTTTGGAAAGATGAGAAAGACCAAGGACGTTCCGCTATAAACCCCCACTCATATTCAATATGTTGTATGAGGGGTAAGTTTAAGCTGCCTGTTGACATGATTGAACCACCAAAATTGTTGAAAGATCTTATTACCAAACAACATCCAAAGAGCGATTCTTTTTGAGCAATATACGTCGATAAAACATGATGTTCGCTTTCACTTCTATGGGTGCTAAGCAAGACGAGTCTGTTAACAATGGATGTGGCCCTTACTGCTTTAGGATAAATGGGGAAAATCCACATAGATTGGGAGATTTGATGCCCGAACCAGGGAACCGTCCTAAATTCTGTCAACTTTATATATATGACACTGAAAATGAGATTCAAAACCGGATACAAGCTGTTAGGTAAAAAATCTCAATTAATTAACGATGTCGTTGCATTTTCTAATATAATGTATACATTTTCGTTCACTTACAAAACTTTTTTCTTACAGCAACCGCAGATGCACATCGACATCTTGATTCAATCAATCCATTGGTAGAGAAGTTTCGGATGGCTGCCCGATCGATAAGGTCTTCAAATGACAGTAATATTAAGCTCAGACTTATTGGCAGCAGGTCACGAGACGGTAGGAACTACAATCTACCAACTTCATCCGAAGTAGCAGCTTTGATTGTTGGTGATTTTGAAGATACAACAAATCCTAGGGATATTGTCGTCCACAGGCAAAACGGAAAACTTAAAAAAATTAGCGAGCTGCACGTACTATACCTAGCATTGCATTACCCTTTGTTTTTCCCCTATGCAGAAGATGGGTACCGTACTGGTGTCTACCACCAAGGCGTTACTGACTTTAATGAAACAAATAAAGGCATGCGAGTGTCAATGAGGGAGTGGTTCGCTTATAGATTGCAAGACAGGAGAAATCAGTTCTCCATGATACTCAGTGGTAGGCGATTGTTACAACAATTTTGTACCGACGCATTGATAGTGGTTGAGGCTGAGAGGATGAGATACATTATTACGCAGCAAAAAGATATAAGAACTGAGACATATGCGAAATTGTCGATATTGGCGCAAAATCAGGATAATGGTAATGTATTACGTGGTAAGAAGTACGTGCTACCGTCGTCATTTACTGGGAGTCCAAGGTATATGATGCAGAACTATTTAGATGCCATGACGATATGTAAGTTTTACGCTTATCCTGATTTATTCATAACCTTCACGTGTAACCCTAATTGGCCTGAGATTGCCCGTAAAATGGCCAAGAAAGGTTTGAAATCTGAAGATCATCCGAATATTATATCTAGAGTGTTTAAAATCAAGCTAGACTGCCTCCTAAAAGATTTCAAGGAAAATCATACTTTTGGCCACGTAAAAGGAGGTAACAATCCAACACATACACTTACAGTTTATATTTAAACCTATAAACATAAATATATATGATTTAATTTTTAATTTTTTTTTCTTTCTAAATCGCAGTTGTTTACACCATTGAGTTCCAAAAGAGAGGTCTTCCACATTGCCACATATTATTGTGGCTTGAGGCACAAGACAAGATAACTGCTGCATCAAAAATAGATGAATTTATATCAGCAGAGATACCCGACAAGGAATAGGATCCGGAATTATACCACATAGTGACCGATCAGATGATGCATGGCCCGTGCGGTGCTGAAAATCCAAGATGCCCTTGCACTGTCAATTTCAAATGTACGAAAAAATTCCCAAAACAGTTTAACGAGACAACTATCATCGATGACGATGGATATGCAATCTATAAGAGGAGAAATGACGGAAATACTGTAAGGAAAAGTGGAATAGATTTGCACAATGGTTATGTCGTGCCCTCCAGGTCTGCTGAGGAAATACCATTCCCATATAAACGAAGAATGGTGCAACTAAATTGGTTCCATAAAATATCTGTTTAAGTATGTCAACAAAGGGCCAGACAGGGTTACCGTTGCTGTGGAGGGCGAAGAGATCGACGAAATAAAATATTATTATGATTGTAGGTATCTTTCAGCGTGTGAGGCAACCTAGAGTATATTTCAGTTTGATATTCATAAAAGGACACCGTCAGTTGAACGGTTGCCTTTCCATTTAGAGAATGAACAGCCTGTAATCTTTGATGCAAGGGAAAGTATTGATTACGCGTTAGATAAGTCATCTGTAAACGAAACCAAGTTTATAGCATGGATGGAACTAAACGAGAGAGATATAGACGCCCGTAAACTCCTGTATGTTGAGATCCCCCAGTTTTACGTTTGGAATCAGCAGCAACGCATTTGGAACAAAAGACAAAGAGGAAATACACTTGGCCGTATACATCATGTCCCGCCCTCATGGGGTGAACTTTATTATTTACGTGTACTACTAAACAAGGTAGAAGGTCCGAGAAGTTGGGATGATCTTAAGGAATGGCGCAGTGTTATTTATCCGTCATATAGAGATGCGTGTTTTGCCCGTGGGCTCCTACAGGACGACAGGGAATACATTGATGGGTTGTTGGAAGCAAGTTTTTGGGGAATGGGTGATTATCTGCGTTCTTTTTTTGTCATGCTCCTCATGACTGATAGTATGTCTCGTCCCGAGTTTGTCTGGGAAAAAACTTGGCATGTTTTGGCAGAGGATGTGTTAAACGTTGAACGAAGGAAGCGAGGTAATATTGAAAAAACATCTCATTCAGTTTAATCGCTACTTTTTGGTTTCATAATTTAGTTATTCTGAATATTATCTTATCGTTTAACGTTTGCAGATTTACAACTTTCTGACACACAAAGGATGAATATATGTCTTACGTATATTGAACACATGCTCCTTTGTAATAACAAGAGTTTGAAGTCTTTTTCAAACATGCCATATCCGGATGAAATGTACACGATGGATAATTACAACCGGTTAATATATGACGAGGAATCGTACAACAGAAATGAAGTCCGCGATCAGCATCAAACTCTTTATGTCAGCCTTACATCAGAGCAGAAACGTATCTACAGAACAGTCATGGACACCGTTAATAATGAAAAGGGTGGAATGTTCTTCGTATATGGTTACGGTGGTACTGGGAAGACTAACCTGTACAAAACTATGTCTGCTGCATTACGTTCCCAAGGGTCAATAGTTTTGAATGTTGCATCAAGTGGTATTGCGGCCCTTTTGTTGGACGGTGGTAGGACGGCTCATTCCAGGTTTGCACGTACTTATTATACTCGAACACAACATTATAATATTTAATTTTTTACTTTTGATATAAATTGCTTATTTTGTGCTCTTTCCAGGTTTGCAATTCCTATAAATGTGGTGGAAGATTCGTTGTGCCACATATCAGCTGACGGTGACCTTGCTGAGTTGATACGAAAAGTAAAGCTAATTATCTGGGACGAGGCACCAATGATTAACAGATATTGTTTCGAGGCGTTTGATAGAACCCTGAGAGACATATGCAGGCAGGACCCTTCGACACCGTCAAAAGCTGTATTTGGTGGAAAAGTTGTTTTGTTTGGTGGTGATTTTCGGCAGATTCTTCCTATTATTCCAAACGGCTGTAGGCAAGATGTGGTTCATGCGACTATCAATGCGTCATATCTTTAGGACCACTGCACTGTATTGAATTTAACAGTAAACATGAGGCTGGGTTCGGGAGCATCTGAGGTTGAAAGAAAAGAAATTAAGGAATTTTCAGATTGGATACTCGATATTGGCAACGGCACTATAGGTGTGTATTTAAATTATTTCTTATTTTCTAAAAACCGTTCCGCTATATTTTTTAATGATATCAACGTTTTTTCTAATTATCTAAACACAGGTGGTGAAAATGATGGTGAATCGTCAGTAGAGTTCCCGGACAACATGCTGATTCCAGCTTCTGATGACAACGTTGGGGCCATATTCGAGAAACATACCCTCATTTGCTGGATAATCTATGGCAACGCAGCTTTTTTCAAGATAGAGTCATTCTTGCTCCCACGCACGAAATGGTTGACCTCATAAACGAACGTATGCTTTCTTTAATTCCCGGAGAAGAAAAGACGTACGAGTCATCAGACTCGGTTTCCGATGCAGATGAAGATGATACTATGTTTAACCTTGATCTTTACACCACTGACTTTCTTAACAGTATAAAAATGTCAGGTGTCCCGCGGCATATTTTGAAGTTAAAGATCGGTGCTCCGGTAATGTGTATGCGGAATATTGATCAGAAAGCTGGATTGTGCAACGGAACGAGGCTTCAGATATTACGAATGGGGGTAAATATAATCGAGGGTAAAATCATATCTGGCGGCAAGGTGGGTACAATTTGCGCTATCCCTCGAATGGTCATTAGCCCTTCCGACAACAAGATGCCTTTCAAATTGAATCAGAGGCAGTTTCCTGTTCAGGTATGCTTTGTTATGACCATTAATAAAAGTCAAGGTCAGACGTTGTCTTAGGTTGGTTTGTTTCTGCAAAAAACGGTATTCTCACATGGCCAGCTTTATGTGGTTGTATCACGAGTTAAGAACAAGAACGGATTGAAGGTCATTTGTTGTGACACGGATGGGAATTACACTAATTCAACAGCAAATGTCGTTTACAAAGAAGTCTTATTTCGTTTGTAAATTTTATGTAACATTTCTTCATGTATCGAATTGAGACCAAATCATCATTACAGCTACATCATTATTATGTCATTTTTAACATTATTAATATGTATTGGTATTTTCTCACATAATAAATTTTGAAGCATACCCGCCCATTCGGGCGGGTTATGAAGCTAGTATAAATATATACGTGGATTTAAAATGTAAAATTATTAAATATAGAGACTAAAAGAATCAAACATTGAAAGTTGTTCAAGTGGTTGGGGAAGATCAAGTGGTTGGAGTGACCTCTTAAAAAAGTCATTCATTTCAATGATAAAAAGTCATTTTAGAAGTTATTCAAATAGTATATCAATATTTTCTTCATCCTCCCATTGGAGATTCTCTAAGGCAATGCTCAGTAGCTCACTTTAAATAGCTTTTCATTTAATTAGTATATATCATGAATTTCATTTACTTAGGTAATACTCCGTATATGATTTGTTATTTACATAACGGAACGGAATTTTGTTAAACACCGTTTTTGAAATCCTAATGAACAGTGTCTAGCTATCATAAGTGTATTAATAGATAATGCAGTATTTTAAATATTTAAATTTTCAAACGTGTACTCAACAAGCATAAAATGTCCGCGCATTGTCGCGGTATGTAAATCGTATATTTTTATTACATGAAATGAAATTTTGATCTAAATTGGTTTTGATTTATCCAAAATGTAATTGTAATAACCATGAATCAGTAATAATACTAATAGTTAAAAGAATTGTCATATTGACAAATCTTTGAAAAAAAAATACATAGTGAGAAAGTGTTAATATGAAAATTTTATGTAAAATCAGAGGTTAGTTAATATTTTTGTAAAATTTAAAATCCATGAACAGTTTGATTATTATTTTAAAAATTGATTCAAAGATATATACAATAAAAATGCCAGAAGGATCCAAACCCCAATCTTCATGCTTACACACCAATCAATTTAAATTCTTTACGATCCAACTAAGAATACATTTGTTACTTGTTTTCATTATATTTACCAATCATTTAAGAAAAATTTGGATCATTGTAGGAAACATTCTTTTAATATGATCCAAAATTTCTTATAATGATCCAAAATTTCTTAATTTATTTGTTAAAATTTATCTTTATAATCCTCATCAAATTTTGAGTACTAATCTGATTTCATTATATATATATATATATATATATATATATATATATATATATATATATATATATATATATATATATATATATAGGGATGGATTTATTACAGAACCAATTATAAGTATAGAACCAACAGAACCCACCAAAACAGATCTGGGCCATTGAATGATCATGGGATGATCTAACGGTAGGAGATATTCAAAAGGGTAAATCTGGGATTTCAATGTTTATCTAATTATATAAATGTTACTAAAAAACCGAATCATAAAACCGATTGCATATATTCCGGTACCTTCCTAAACACGATCTTCTAAAGATATCTCCCTTCTCTCTCATTGAATAATACGTTCCCTTCTCTCTCATGCGATCAACATAAAATTCGCAACATTTCCTTCCAATCGTTATCTTCAACAAAAATGGGAGATTTTGTTAGGGTTTTTGATACATAAATTGTGGAGTATCAGAGGAGCATCGAAGCAAACCGACTTCGCTTTGGTTACAAACGATTGGATAAAACAAGAAATTTCACCTTCCTGGAATCGAAATTGCATGATGTCAGGTATGAGTTTTGACCTTAAATTTTGTGTAATACGGAATCATAAAAGCTTCAGTCTTCCTAATTTGTGGCTAACATTGCAGATTCTTGTACATTCCAATTTTTTATAATGTGTTTTATTCAACATCGTTATGTATTTGTATAGAACTATGAAACCTAGGGTTTATAGCACCGGAAAAAATTAGAGTTGTACTGAAAAGGGGTTTTAGATGAAGTGGAAAATTGGGTTCGATTTTGCGTAGCCATTGGGTTTGGTGGAATATACATGAATGTATTGACGTTTTATACATCAATGAACTACATATGCTTCGTTTACATCAACGTATGAAACCAGTAAACCATAATCCACCAATTTTGGTGTAAAAAAACAACTTTTTTGTGGGTTAAACTGTTAGGGGGGGTTTGGATGTTTGATTAATGTGTACAATAACGTATTTGTCAGAATGTGTTTAAAAAGTCCTTAAATAATGTGTTAAAAGTTTCAATTTTGTTAAAATGGATTGAATTTCCAAAAATTATTTGCAAATCCGTCAATGTTAGATTGATGAATGCAGAAACAAACTGTGTTTGTATGTAATTAAAAATCGAAAAATAATAGATTTAAGGGTAAACATGCATGTAATCGAGTTTGTCTATTAAAAGCATGTTGTTATTTGATTATTAAAAGTAATGTGTGTAAAAAGACCAAAGGGTTTCAAATGTACGATTACATTCATGTACTACTAGATTAATGTAGTTATACATCAATATAAGTATGTTGAATGGTTATGGTTTTATTTTTATTTTTTTGGGTTTTTTTAAAGGGTATGAAATGTAGTATTACATTAATGTACAAGTACATAAATGTAGTAGTACATAAATATAAGTTTGTTGAATGGTTATGAAATTTTTTTTTTTAAAGGAGTTAGAAGGAGTGGACGAAGGACAGCTAAGTTTGTAGACTATCGAGAGAGCCCGAGGAAAAAGAATACAGGGCCGACAATAATTGGTAAGTATTACAGATACATGTATGATTTTTTATATACTTATAGTGTGTAATTGCAAGTACAGATTTATCCGAAGAAGAAAACATGGAGATAGAGCGAAAAGGTAAAAAGTTGCGATTTGATTCAGCTACTAATAAAGATATTGAAACTAAAACCGGTAAAGAGTCTGTTTGTGAAAATAGACTAAAGAATGCATCTGTGATCAAAGGTCAAATTTTTTATTATTATTATTAAATACATGTATGCAACAGTTTCATGTGTGATTTTGTTAGTAACATTAAATATGCCTCAGGTGAATCAAGTATGGGCAGGAAGCGTGTAACGGAGGCAGACCAGAAGAAAAAAAACAAAAAAGGAAAAGAAAAAAAATGGTGAAACAAGCGAAGGAGGTGTTGAGACAAGTGGTGTTTCGTTTACGTGTTTGTTTGTGGATTTTTGTTTTAATTAACTAGGTTAATGTTAAATAGGTTAATGGAAGATTTTTTGTGTTTCATATATATGACTACAAATTTAGTTTCCTGGTATGAATTTAGTTTTAACTAAACTACAATACATTAATGTCATTGTATTCCAAATTGTTTACATGAAAATCTTTACTAGCTATACATTAATGTAAATGTATTTATTGGTTATATATTTGATGACAAAATGACCTAATTACACGAAACTATAGTAAAAAAGTGTAGTATTAAACGTGTAAGTCCAAATAAAATGGCATTCACTGTGTTGCAACATAAGTACGTTAAATATACTCAAAACATTGATGTAGTCGCAAAACACGTAGTCTTAACATTGATGTATGTGTGTTTATTGGTTACAAAATTGCTCACATGCTGGTCCAAGTTACACAAAGATATAGTAAAAAAAATGTATTATTGAACGTGTACATTTCATAACATATATCAAACCTATCAAAAATGTCACCCACATTTGGTTTTCCGTCTTCCTCTACTTCTGGATTGCCATACCATTTTGACCAGTGGCTATCACACTATTATCGTCCTCACCATCTACAAATTTATAAAAAAACACTATTAAAATCAACTTAATGAATGATGTCATTTACAATAAAACATGTATGTAATATTCTATGATATAAATAATCGTGAACTGATAACCTTTATTTAACAAAATAAAGTATGTATTAACGTAAAAACATACATGTATACGACTCTAAAAAAAATCAACTACTATCTTTAAATGAATTGCGCTTGCATAAAACAAAATAAAATGAATAAATATATCACTACTACAATATACGAATACGAAATGAATACAACAAGACAAATACACTATTAAATGAAAATGACGAAAATGTAAAAGAAATATAAAAAGATAAAAAAACACCGGATTAAACTTCATAGGGTTCGTAATAATCTACTTGCTGATTTGTATTGTCTGCGTCGAATTCATTAATCTCGATTGGCTCTATTATATCGGTGCATAAATTTGTTTGATAACCTGCTTCGTCTTCTTGAATGATCGTCATTTAATCGTGAACAATACTAATTATTTCTTCTGAACTCAACCAAAAAGATGCAGATTATATGGAACAAATATTATGATGAATATGCTGAATTAAAATCACGATCAAAATTGATTTTAGCAATGTTGAAAAATAATAACTACCTTTCCATAAATCATGGGATTGTCTTATTGAATATATCAGTTACCAAAATACACATATGGACGAAATGCCAAATATACCCTCACGAATTTTAGGGGGGGAATTTCAAATTTTCTAACTTCTGATTGGTTGATATTGGTTCTTACAGTTCTAACGCTAAAATTGGTTCTGATTTTAATTCTCCACTATATATATATATATATATATATATGAAATTAATGAATATGTATAGAGAAATTAATTGAAACATTCATATTATAACAGAAACTAAACACTTTACATTACTCATAATAAAAAGAGGAAAATTTACCTATATTTACAAACCTCTGTAAAAGTTCAAAGCTTGAGTTGTAAAAAAATAAAACTTGGTTTAATGAGAAAAAATGAGAGGACACAAAGCAAATGCGTGTCAAGATAAAGATGATTGTAGTATTTCCCTTGTCAATCTACCCACTTTTCTACCTACTCGTAAAAATCAATATTTAAATAACCTAACGGCGGTTGTTATATGTAGATGGAATTATGTTTGCTTGAAGTTTGAACTTCTTTTTCATTAACACCGTTTAGATTTTATGAACAGTGAATCGACGATTTTTTGAATGGCAATTGTATATTATAAGAATTTCTAAATATTAATTTACAAGACATATGTTTGAGGGCAAATGATTTTAGAATATTTGTCTTTGTGTATTAAAAGTATCATACGAACATTCGATAATTATTTATACGATATACAATGACCAATATATCGATGTGTAGCAAATGACAAAATATGTCGATATAGTAAAAATGTACCTAAGTAGAGTTGCAAATCTGCCTATTTTACATACAAATGTCGATATATCCTTTACTAAAATATGAGATGTAGTAAATTATTGATATATTTATTGGTAATCACTAATCAAGGTATTGTACGCAACATTTCTTCCAAAAAACTTACCATTTTGTTAGCAAAGATAAAAACAACATATATAGAATTTCGTTGGGATTAATATTAGCATACCTAATTCAAAAGCTATAATTTTGGTTACTAATTAATGAAAGATTAATTACGCCATTCTAATACCATTATAAAACCCCATAAGAATCCTACTCAAAGTTCAAATTAAAATGGCTTTCAACGTTCAAAACCGTTTTTCTATTATTATTTCTGCATGTTTAATTTCTTGTCTTTTTGCAAGCCCAGAACTCTTTGTTAACGTAGATGGGTTTTCACCTGCTTTAGGGACATGGTATGGAGATCCAAATGGTGCTGGAAGTGGTAATTACATCTCAACATTTCAAATTATTACAATTTTTATTGCATTTTGGGACAAAACTGCTTAACTGTGATCATAATTATGCATAGGAGGAGCTTGCGGATGGGCTGATGATGTAAAGTTACCTCCATTCTCAGCCATGATAACAGCGGGGAATTCTAGGATTTATTTGCGAGGCAAAGGATGTGGTGATTGTTATCAGGTAATTAATTAAGATCTTATAATTTTCATATCTTCTATGTGACAAAATAGTTATTATACATATAACTCAAGTTTTCAAACACATGTACTCCAGTTCGATTCACAGCCTTTTAATTTAGCATGTTTTTTGTTTTTTTAGGTAGCCAAAAAAGTAAAAGTGGGGCACGTCAGCTGCATATTTTAACTATATTTAGTTACTATTAATGATAAAAAGGAATTTTCAAATCCACAAACAAAATAAACATGGTTTATAGAAGTCGTAAATTTTTAAAATAATTATATATTTTGGTCGTAGTAATAACATTTCAATACGATGTTATTCAAATTTGTGTCACAAGAGCATATATGAAATTATATTAAACGAACTTAATTTTTTTTTAAATTAAATCAATAAGTCCATCTATTACCATAGAAATAGTTAAAATTTTTGTTAACCATAATAGAGTGAGGTTTATAATGACATGATAAGGGAGTTTATAAACCTTCTTATAATATAATACTTATTTCTTCTATAAATATTTTTAAAATTAAAGAATTTATAACTATGTGAAAACTTATGGATATAAATTAAATAATTTTATTAGAACATAAAAATGAGTGATCAATAAATATTTATATAATAACAAATAATAATATATCCGGAGCGAAGCCCGGCCTTACAATCCTCATTTATGTTACAATTGTGGTTGATTCTTCCCAGATTAAATGCAACCGAGAGCCTTATTGCTCTCAAAATCCGATTACTGTGACGATAACCGATGAATGCCCGGGTGCATGTAAGGATGTTCCGTTTCATTTTGATTTAAGTGGAACTGCTTTTGGGGCAATGGCGAATCCAGGGCAAGCAAGTAATCTTCGTGTTAAGACCAATTTTGTAATAAGGTTTTGACCTTTAATTCCGTTAGTTAACTTTTCCTTGTTAAGTGGTAGGAGTATATAATGTTATATGTTTGACTTTGGATGTAAGCTTTTCCACACTTGTTATTGAATTAGCATTTTGAAAGCTCCTTCCCTCCATCTTTCTCTCTCAACTACACACACTAAAACACCAAGAACACACACACTTGATTCATCAATTCTTCTCAAATCATCATGAATTAGCTTGAATTCAATCACATTAGATCTCTCAATTGGTATCAGAGCAAAATCTCTCTTCGAGAAGATCCAAATTCGAGCTAAATTCGTCCAGATCTGAGATTTTTTGAAGCAGAAAAGAATCAAAATCCGATCCATTCCATCAACAATCGATCGAAATTCAGTGATTTTATTGAAAAGGTGAAAAAGTTCAAAAACTACTGTAAATCGAAGAATTGAAGCAGTTGTGTTATGGATTGAAGAAGATGATCGGATCAAAGTGTTAGAAAATCATAATCGAGCAAATAGGGATTGGATTCGTTGAATTTGATGGAGTATTAAGCAAAATCAGATCAATTTGGTGAATTTTTGAAGTTCCGTCGAAGTGTTCGGCTTCATGAAGATGATGAACTAGTTCGGCCCGAGTATCATATTTAGTCTTTGGCCCATTAGAAGTTCGGCCGGAACTACATAAATCCTCGGCCCAACAAAGTTTTCAACTTCGGCCCGAACTACATAGCTTTCAACTTTGGCCCGAACATACATTTGAACTCGGCCCAATCAAGTTCGGCCCGAACTTCCAAGTCTTCGGCTTCCAAATCTGTTCAGCTCTTCAACAGTCAAAGTGTTCGGGTTCATACAAGAGTTCGGCTTCAACAATTTGTCAATCAAAGACTTCGGCTGACAACAAACTTCAATCCCAAATCAAGATCTTAAATTCAACACAGATTCGACAGTTTCAACACAGTTTCAACACAAATTCAAATCACAAATTAAAGTATCGACTGATCAGAGTTAAAATCGGCAATTTCACGAAGATTCCGACTTTAGTCTGAAATTGAAAAATCTCAATTTGTATCGACTTCAGATATTGTGTTGTTTAGAATTAGTCTAATTCCGATCTAGTAAATTCTGAGTTGAAGATGATCGATTACAATTTCAATTTCTTGAAAGACTTCGGCTTCGTCAATTGATTTGAAGACTTCGGCCCTACTTCCGACTCAATTTGATTCCGTCAATTGATTCTGATCCATGCCTTATTCCGTAACAAATCTGCATCAATTAATCCATTCTTGATTTTCGACTTCTATACCACCAATTGATCGGTCGATTCCATTGATCTGGTCTCGGTCAATACGCATAAGTTCTCGACTCAACAGATTGCTTGCTTGCTTCCTAGTGATCTCATCCAGTACATGTTCTCGGCCCAAATTTTGTTTTTGGCCCAACATCAATACAAAGCCCAAGTTTGACAACAAAGCCCAACTCCATATTAACCCCAAATACTCCATTTTGGCCTTCTTGATCTATTCGGCAATATCACATTTTAAACCATCATTTTACAAAATCATTTTATTCAAAATCATTTAGAACAAAATCATTTTATTTTGAATATTTTGATCTTCTTGATCATTTTCTTTTGGTTCTTTTATCGGCAATTACAAAATCATTTGATATCTCATTTTTTTTGTTTTGCACAAAACCATCATTTTACCCAACACTTTTACCCAATAAACATTTAAACCCAAATTCATTTTCACACAATTTAACTAAAATTCAATTAAACATTTATTTTGAACAAAATTTTCACATTTTTGAACACAAGAAAATTTTACCCAAAAAGTCTAATAATTGCAAATATGGATAAAGACCTTGTCAATGCGAGAAAAGCTGATGAATATTATAAACAAATGGAAAAACCTACACCAGCTACAAATGATTATGTGGATAAAGACCTTGAAGATGCTCTATATAAGGCATATTATTCATCCAACTTCAAATCTGCTCCATCTGCTACAAAGAAACCAATCATTCGTGATTCAAAGTATTATGCACGTAAGATGTTGATGGCTCAACAAAGTGAGACTGAAAAAGTATTATTAGTTGAAGATCTTCAATGGATGGAAGATTCAGATTCTAAGGATGAAGAGAATGCTGAGGTTTCTGATCAATTCAATGAAGAATCCAACAAAGAAATTGAGGTAATCAGCGCTCTCTTATCAAATTCTAATTCTGATTCTGTTAAATCCACTGATCCTGATACTTGTGTTGTTAAATCTCAGATATCTGAAATTGATTCTTTAAAACAAAACCTTTTAGATGAAAAAGATATAAATAATCAATTTCAAGAACGTTTAACTGATTTACAAAATGAAAATGAACAACTTGTTCATTCATGTGAACAACTTGTTCAACAGATTAAACACACCAAAAATTTTAAACTCGAGAATCTGGATTTACAAACTCAAGTATCAGAATTGAAGGCTAAATATGACACGGATATCATGAATCTTTCTCATACAATTTCTGAAAAAGAAATTGAAATACAGAATCTTAAAAATTCAAATGATTCAATATCAAATGAACGAAATGATAAATATTATAAATTGTATATTGAAGCATTTCACGAATATCAAATCACTAAAAACTGGTTAGAACATAAAAAAAAAGAATTTGATGAAAATGAAACACAGTTTAAATCATTAAATGATCAAATAAAAGAATTATCTGAAACCTTACATGAAAATGACATTAACACGTCACGGGAATTAAATACCAAACAACATGTCATAAATCAACTTCAACATGATAAAACTCAATTGTCTTCCCACATCAAACACCTTGAAGAAATAATCACCAAACGAGGTCAAACTGATCAAACCATTCATTTGAATAAGCCTAAAGAGTTCAAATACTTCAATTCAAAAGAAGGGTTAGGAGCTGATAATCCAGAATATCTGAAAAAGGCGTGTGACATGCTTCCAACATTATATGATTCCAAATACATGCATCTGGATATCTGGCAGAGCTTCATTCGCATGACTGATGAGGAAGAAGAGATTGAGACATTCAACAGAGCAAAGAAGGAGAATATACAAATTAGTTTCAATCATGCTGAATTGAATGAAACATATGAAACTAAAAAGGTACAATTCGAAAATGATGAATACTTTCCAATAATGACTCCAGAAGAATTTGAAATTAAAGGAAATGCTGTTATTCAACAAAAGGTTACACCAAAGATTTATGTTCCAAATCTAAATCTAGAAAAGAAAATTTGTCAATTGGAAACTGAAATCGATGAAACACATCAAGCTTTTGATAAAGAAAAATCTGTTTTGCAAACTAAAATTTATGAATTAGAAAGTAAAAATGAAGAAACACATAAATCTTTTGATGAAGAGAAATTGAAGTTAACAATACAAATTCAAAATTTAGAAGCTTCTTTACTCTCTCTACAAAAACCTGTTCCCAACATTGAGTCACCTATTTCTAGTACTTCCACAAGTGGTTGTTCACTTTGCACCAAAGTTCTAAAACCACACAACCCTGTTGGCGATAGAAGAAGTCATTAGTTTAAGGAATCTAAATCATCTCATCTTCAGAAGCTTAAGAAGCCTAGTGCATCTATGAACATAGATTCTCCTTTTGCTGCAAAGACCAAATGTTATGAGTCCCATTTGTTTTCTCCTGTCATGGCATATCGTGATTTATATACAATCAAGCAATCTGAGGTTAATTAAGGAAATTCAAAACCTAAACCGAATTCACAAGTAAGTTCCTCTACCAAACCTAAGCCTAGGAGATCCACAGTTCCACCAAACTCTGATAAGAAATTAAATGCTCTCAAACAAGTTATTAGAGGAAATTCCGCACCTAAAACTCCAAATAAATTAGGTTCCTCTTCTAAACTTAAGCATTCTCAGATGGATAAGACTACACCATTAACCGTGTTGAAACATTCTACTACTCCAAAGAAAATCTTTTCCAAAACTAATTCTTTAAGATACTCAAGAAAAGATTTACTTTCATTGGCATCAATATCAACTTTTAATCAAGTGCCACAAACACCTCCTAAAACACCAACGATCTTAAAAGCTCAATGGGTTCCTAAAACTCCAATTTCTCAAATAATTCCTCGAAAATTATTTGTAAGTGAAACATCAAGTTTCAGTTTTTCATGGAATTCTAAATCGGTAAATCAAATTGATACAACTTATAGATGGTTTCACTCAAACACTAACACCATCGGACCCAAAACAAAATGGGTACCAAAAGTTGTTTGATGTGTTTTGCAGGAGAATGACTTATACACAATTCAGTGTATAACTCACTTTTCACCGCATAATGGCTTATGCACACGTCTGTGTATAACCCGCGCTTCAAAGCGATGGCTTTCAAGTACATCTGCTTGAAACCCGTTCTCCATCGATATCATTGGTTGAGGGGGAGAATTTCTATATTCACTTGTCACGGGGGAGAAAATAGACATTCTTATGTCAAGGGGGAGCATAACTGCTTTATGATTTTTGAAATTCAACTGTCGAGGGGGAGCATCCTTTTTATTAATGCTACATAGTGTTTCGATGCTCCTTGGAATTTTTTTTAAATTATCAATATGGGGTATCAATTTTTGTAATATCCGTAAACGATCTCTTTACTAGTCTCGATTAGTAAAGATTGCATCTGTTTATGACAAATCTTCGTCTCTTGCGTTGTGGCTCCATTTTTCACATACCTCATTTTGCACATAAACTTTTTAAATGATTTTTCAAATCTCAAACATTTTCTATCCTTTCAAAATCATTATTAAAACTATACTTCATTGGGGACTTAAAATTTTTTCATATCCTTTCCCCATACTCATGAGTTCGTAGTCATGTATACCCGTCGATCTTTTCTCTGAAATCATTCAGTGAAAATTGCATCTTTGTAAGTAGTATACATCAATGACTACTGGACTACCTATTAATTATCTTTTTAGTTCTCAGTCTTGTATACTCGTCGATCTTTTCTCTGAAATCTTTCAGCGAAAATTGCATCTTTGTAAGTAGTATACATACGTGACTTTTGGACTAATTAGATGTATTCACCTTACACTTAAATGATTTTTGTGCACAATAAATTGATTTCTTTTAAATTTCAAATCTTTGATTAACAATGTCTTTAATCATCGTGTTTGTCATATCCGTAAACGATCTCTTTTCTGAAATTCTTCAGTAAAGATCGCATCTGTTTATGACTTCACGTGATCATTGACATTGCTATTCTACATTTTTCAAATAGTTTTCTCCAAGATTCGTTTCCACAATGAAAAATTTTCATCATTACCATGAGGACCCTATTCATGATCCTCATGAGGGTAGAATTGACTAAGAAATTGTGCAAATACTGAGTTTATATCAAGTGATTAAGAGAAAGAAAAAATGATAATCAGTGTATTAAATGGAAAAACAAGTGAAGAACAAGAAAACCGATTGATCTACACAACTTTATCTCCAAAACCTCAACCACTTCAATTCAATACTTAATCGTACAAATCATTATTACCAAACCAAACACACACATCTAAAAACTTAATCGTACAAATCATTATTACCAAACCAAACACACACATCCAAAACTTTAACTGACAAATCATTCAAAAACATTATCATTCTATACTCAATATAATCCTCTACCACAAAATTCCTAAAATAACCTCTCCATTATCTGAAAACCCAGTCAAAATCCTTACTTAACTGATATTCCATTTCCCAAAGTTTTCAAATCCTTAGTAAATCAGTTATAGGATTTCTTCACTCAAACATTATCAACGAAAAACATATCCTCTTTGAGTATCTTGAACTTCCAGATTTCTGCAATGTTTTGTTCTTGAATTACAGAAAAACATTTTCTCGCCAAAGACAGATTATAAGAAGAATCTGCAGTCTGAAGACTGGGATGACGTATTAAAGATCAAAAAGGGGGAGATTGTTAGGACCAATTTTGTAATAAGGTTTTGACCTTTAATTCTGTTAGTTAACTTTTCCTTGTTAAGTGGTAGGAGTATATAATGTTATATGTTTGACTTTGGATGTAAACTTTCCCACACTTGTTATTGAATTACCATTTTGAAAGCTCCTTCCCTCCATCTTTCTCTCTCAACTACACACACTAAAACACCAAGAACACACACACTTAATTCATCAATTCTTCTCAAATCATCATGAATTAGCTTGAATTCAATCACATTAGATCTCTCACTTCGTAATCTTGGCCAAGTTGATATCCAATATCAAAGGTTCGCACATTGTTTTATTGTATTAGTGCATTAATTTACTAAACATATGCTTCATCCGTATCAAAATAAGTCATAGACTTTTATTTTTTGCAGTTCCAAAATAACTAATATATTTTCATAATTTTCCTTATTTGGTATTTCTTAAATCTCATAATATTTTGTTTTAAAAACTATGAAACTAACGTTATTCTGATATGAAGGAAGTATTATTTCATGTGCTGTAATAAGAGTTTTGTAATTTGTAGGGTGCCATGCAACTATGGGATGACAAAGATTGCTTTCAAAGTTGATGCAAAAACAAATCCCAATTGGTTTTCAACCGCAATCGAATTTGAAAATAAAGATGGCGGACTTCAGTCGGTCGAGATCGCACCTGCGGGCACACAAGAGTTTGTTCGAATGAACAACATATGGGGTGCCGTTTGGGTGGCCAACATCGACGCATCATTCCATGGCCCATTCTCGTTCAGGCTCACATCACCGTCGAACAATGTGGTTGTTGCTAGAAATGTTATTCCGGCGGGTTTTGCACTTGGTCAAACTTATTTCTCAAATGTAAACTTTTAGTTGCTAGTATGGGTTATGACTAGCTAGCTAGGATTAGACTGAAGTAGCGTTATGGTTTAGTACGTTTGACTATGATCGATGTCGTTTAGATATTAATATTGTTTATCGATCCTTTGGGAAGGTAGAGGTTATTGTCCTTTCTACTTTTGACAATAAAAATGAACACAGAGTTTAGTTTGCATTTTGTTTGACAAACATTTTATGACTTTTGTAACAAGTAGTACGTACTTGTGTGAACTGGAACGCGTTATCAGCTGTTAGCTAAACTGTCTATTAAGTCACTAAGTTAATAGTGTCGAGACTAACACAATATGAGTTTTATACCTAATTTTTTATACGTAATTTTCATTGTTTACCCCATCAACCAAACAACTTAAATTACTTTCGAACTTATTCTTCACCTCAATCATTCAATCAACACCTTTAAATTGAAGTGAATTTTAGGTAGTGTTTGGTATGCATGAATGAATGTAGGAATAAAATGGATCATTTCGATGGAATTAAAAATACGTGTTTGTTTACCAAGCGGGAATGGAATAGATCATTACTCCGAAAATGTGATTCCTTCCCTTTTAGGTCACGTTTGGTAGGCTGGAATAGAGAGTTGAATGGAATGAAGTATTCTGAAGGAATAAGAAATAACATGTTCGATTACAATTGAGACCAGAAATAGATAATTCCACATGAGAACTCATTCCTTTTATAACCACTATTTGCATTCCTTGCTAGGGGCGAGTTTTGTTTCATTCCATTTAGAAGATGAATGATGATTTGTAGAATTAATTTAAAATAAGAAAAAACTTACTTTTCTCATATAAGTGTTAATTAATATAATAATATTACCAGTTCTTTTTTGTTGTGATCATACAAATAAACCCACCATTCGTATTTATAAAGGAATTATCTTTAATCAATATATTTTTTATTTTTTATATGTGACTTGCATTAACACAATTTTTTAATAAAAACTTATGCACATTATTTTATTAGAATAAAAAATTAACTGATATATTATTTTTGAGTAATAATCTTATCTAAATTTTATAATCTTTATACGAAGTATAAGATTAACTATAAAATATTATTTGTTTTTCAAAATTAACTATAAAGTATATTTTTTTAGTAATAATCTTTATTTAATTTTTTGATTTTAAATATATTATTTTTTTTTTTGAAAATTTAAATCTTTATACGAAGTATATTTTATTGAGTTATTAACTAGTAAAAATTATTTATATAATCTAAATACTTAATAACTTTTGATGACATGTCCGGTTTCAAACTTTCTAACCAAACATAGTAATGGAATGCAATATATCATTTCATTACATTATTCATTCCATTACTTCGTCCATTCCATTCATTTGTCATTCCATCCAACTAAACAGACCCAGGGAATGAAACATCTTATCATCGTGAATTCAATTTCACAAAACACCTTCTCTATTAAGGCTATTGGATATAGGGGTTGATTTTCATACCACATCTTTTAAGCATTGTACAACAATAACTGCTTTATATACTTGTACAGTTTGCATAAATATGTGTACATTGTGGTAGGGGAATCAAAAATTGTAACGCCCATAATTTTCTTGTATTAAATTAATTACGTTTTATTAAATAAATTATGTGATATTTATTAATTAAATATCCATATGTGTTACGTGCTTTTATGTGTATTTAATTCGAGTAAATTAAATATGTGGTGATTCGGTTAATGATAATAGTGTTATTTAATTCGTGTTAATTGACCATGAGAGTTAATTAATAATAGCTAGAGTGCTAATTAATTGGGTTGATTACTAATGAGATTAATTAATTAGATGTTAGTGTTTTCCGAGGCCGGCCGTTAGGTCAAGGCCTTGATCCCGTTTTACTTCGATTCCTAACCGAGCCGGGTCTCATTTTGTTTGTCCCTTATGCGTCGGCCAAGAGAATAAGGCCCGAGATGAAGAGTTAATACTGAGTTTGCTAGGCCCGAGAATTTAAGCTACATTAAGCCCAAAGTTAAATGTATTTAAACACCCCTTAACCTAAAACTCTAATCCCTATTGTTTTTCCCCTTAACCAGCCGCACCCCACCTTCCTCCTCCACTCAGTCGTTGACAGCAAACAGAAAGCATAGATGGTGATCGCAGGTTCATGGGTGTTGTCGGTAGCAAACTTATCCCTTTTCTTTCTATTCTTTAATTTCGTTCTTCTCCCTTCCTTTTTGTCCTTCATTCGACAGCCTTTCTTCAGAGGATTGTTGCTATGTAGTGTGTCTAATCTCTTGTTTTCATGGCTGAAGTCAAGCAGGAGAACGATCTAGTCAAGCCATTGCTCGAGTTCTTGGGGTTTCCGGATTTCTGAACCGAATGGGTAAGCTTTTCGGCAATCGCTTTTGTGTCTCCTTTTTGTTTGAGATATCTCTAATTCACATCTGGTTCTATTATTGAAAATCGAGCAGAGGAAGGGTAGAAGATGGAGCTAAATTGATCGATAGCTTTGTTCGTGTCTCGGGTTTTGTAGGCATCAATCGAGCAGAGCTGTGGAACTATCGGTTGTTTTTGTCCTCGCCAAGCCGTGAGTAAGTCAAGTGGATAGTTCATGGCGGGTTTGACCAAGAGAAATTCCGATCGGTAGTAATCCAATAAGTGTCCTTCTTTTGCTTTGAGTTTTCTGTTTGCGATTCTGATTCCTAATCGTGTAGTTTGTGCGCTGGATTGAGGTTGTGTTCGAAGCAAGGGAGTGACCGAGCCAAAGCCTGGAACGAGCTGTGCGTGTGGTGGTGTTAACGCTGTGACCGAAGCGTGATTGATTTGGTAGAACTCTAGTCCCTACTTCCTTATTACTTTGATAAGGTCTTGTTTTGTTGGCTAACTTCTGAATTCGTATAGGGTTTTATGGGCTGCTGTGGTTGTTTTCTGTTTTGGTGTCTAAACTATTGGGGCTGCGTTTGGGTAGCATAGGCATATTGATCGAGTGCTCGAGTTGTGGTTGTAGTTCCGAATGTTCCTTTTCTAGATTATAAAACCGGGTCTAGTATAAACAATTTGATTCCATTATTGTTTTCTTGAGTTGCTGCTGCTGTTGGCTGCTGTTTTTGGGTGTTGGTATTGTTGTCGGGTAGGGTAAACACCGTTGTTTTGGCTAAACGTTTTATTGACCGAAAAACCGGAAACCAAACCTTTGGGTTCTTGGTTTCCTAAACCGAGAAAGACCTTGAAAGAAAGAACTAGATTATTTTTAATAATGGTTTCTGAGATTAAAAAGTAATTTTGGGGTGGTCGGGAGACGGGTTGAGGTCGGGATTCAAAACGGGTTTTATTTAATATGCTGAATTTTATCAGAATCTGTTCTCCGAATTCGGGGCTGTTTTTACCTCACTTAAAATACGTTTCTGGATATTTGGCCCACGCTAGTCTCTAGTTTTCTGAGTCTTCTTTCCGATGCCGCTGACGACTCGTTAATCTGATTTTCCGTTTAAAAGTTATCCCTATTCTAATCTGCTGCTGTTAGAAATTTCATATGTGCGACGGGACTGAGTTGTGAGACTGTTTCGAGACCTTTCTGTTCGTTTTCGAGTTTCCGGGCCTTCTGATGATTTGTAGCTTTCTGAGTTTTCTAATTGCTGTAAAAATTTGAGACAAATCTAATGAACGGTTTGCGAGTTATGACCGTTCCTATGAGAGTGCTGAGTGTTGTTTAGTTTCTGCTGAAACTACCCCGAGTCTATTCCTAACCCGAGCCTCATTGTTTTATGTAGGGCCTTCTAGGACCTGAAAAGAGACGCTCTTCTGCACCAAGGATATTTAAGAGCATACGTCTATTGGATTATTGTGGGTTCAAAAACGCAGCGGAAGTATATATTTAAAACAAAAGTTTAACCACCATAATCCACCAAGGACCATATCTCTAAACCGAAAAATGCAACAAAGAAAAGATAGAACATCATACCCTTGAAGACACCCGCAAGATTGATGATGTTGATGAGTGGATGATGGTCACGAGTTGGTTCCCCTCTACCGTTGATCCACACCGAGTTACCGTTCCTTTCAAGTTGCTAACCCGACACCGAAAGCTCAAGAAACTTCTTAGATTTCGATGAACTAAACACTTAATTTTTGAGAGAGAAATGTTGAGTTTTTCTTTTCATCATCCTCTAACTAAACCTCCCACATCTTCTTATATAGATAAGGAAGCATGTGGAGGTGTTAAAGATGCTAGACATGCATTAGACCATTAAATGGTCCAATGAGATAAAAGCTAGCAAGTGGGTATACCTAACATGCATTGGACCATCAAAAGGTCCAATGAGATTAAAGCTAGCATGTGGATATACTCAACATGCATTGGACCATAAAAAGGTCCAATGAAATTAAAGCTAGTAAGTGGATATACTAAACATGCATTAGACCATAAAAAGGTCCAATGAAATTAAAGGTAGCATGTGGATAATTAGTGGTAGCTCTTTACATGCATTGGTTCATTAAATGGTCCAATGAAATAAAAGCTACATAATTCTCCCAACATCTTTATTTTTCTCTTCTCAATTAAGTGCTATCGGAAAGGAATTCCCCCGGTGTGTGACCCGATAGGCCTGTGCATCGTCGGTCGTAATACCCGTACGCGTGTGTCTGTGGGCAGAATTCCAACAGACTCCCACTTGCACACGACGCGATGCTTTATTCGTATCACTAACAAAGAGCGGCCATAGCTAGGCATCTTTGTCCCCAAGTCAGCACAAGTATGTCATCCACGATAAATTCAATCATCACACAATGATTGTCCTATAGATAAGTGATCGTAATATCCCTTTGTTACCGATATCCTTGTGAACACGAGACATGGATTTAATGTCGTCAATCTCCAGATCGTTCACGGTTCTGTTTCTCGATCTTTTATTTATTGGTGACCAAAATGAGTTTTAATTGATCCATTATCAATTTAACTCGAGCACAGCCATGCATATTGGGTGTCAGCGCTAAATCATCGAGGGGCCCATGGATATCTCTCTCTATGAACATAGAGGAACAAATCCCTTTGACTACATAGTCCCTCTACATAAGCTAATACATTACCCAACTAGATCCCTTATGACAGCCAGTTACGGGCTGCGTTAGAAAATAATCTAAGTAATGCAAACTAATGCTTTGGAAGCTCATGCACCTCCGGTCTAAGGATAGAATGATACTCCCGAGTTACTTGTGACAATTACCATGAAGTAGACTCGGGTGTTGGGTCTCCAGTCACTTGAAACTCATTTCAAGTACAGGCAATTGTTGCGTCTATATCTCATAACCAACACATTGCCTCAGCCTTCGTTAAATCTGGGAAGTGTTTAAACATGCAAAGATGGAACACAGTATAAACCATTTGAAAGTAAATGCAACACACATATGTATAGACATTTTTATACATCAATACAACTCAAAGCTACAATACTGCTTATTGTTCCCAAAATAAGTAAATATCAAAACATAAACTAAAAAAAATCTCAAGCAAAATCACTGGCGTATCTCACACCTATAGCCATAGTGTGAGCTTCATGAACAGCCAGTGATAATGGCTTGGTAAACGGGTCAGCTAGATTGCCTTCCGTTGGTACTCTGCTAATGGCAACTTCACCACACTCTATCATATCTCTGATAACGTGGTATTTTCGAGAAATGTGTCTCGTTCTTTTATGAGCTCTTGGTTCTTTAGCCAATGCTACTGCACCCTCATTGTCACAAAACAGCTCAATAGGGTTAGTAATGCTAGGAACGACTCCCAGGTCCTGGATGAATTTCTTCATCCACACAGCTTCTTTTCTAGCTTCACTTGCTGCGATATACTCTGATTCCGTAGTTGAATCAGCAACTGTGTCCTGCTTGGAGCTCCTCCAACTTATTGCACCACCATTTAATAGGAACACGAACCCCGATTGAGATCGGCAGTCATCCCTATCAGTTTGGAAGCTAGCATCCGAGTAACCAGTTACTCGTAGCTCTTGCTCTCCACCGTAGACTAAGAACATCTCCTTCGTTCTACGAAGATATTTGAGAATATTCTTTACTGCGGTCCAATGAGGTTCCCCCGGGTTAGCCTGATACCTGCTTGTCATGCTCAAGGCACACGACACATCAGGACGTGTGCATAACATGGCGTACATGATCGATCCCACTGCCGAGGCATATGGGATACGCTTCATTACTTCACGTTCCTTATCAGAACTTGGACATTGAGCCTTGCTCAATGTCACTCCATGTGACATTGGAAGATTTCCCTTTTTGGATTCGTCCATCTTGAATCGTTTCAAGACTTTGTCTATATATGCACTTTGACTCAACCCAAGGAGCCTTCTAGATCTATTCCTGTAGATCTTAATACCCAAGACATAAGAAGCATTTCCTAAGTCCTTCATTGAAAAAACATTTTCCTAGAAATGTTTTTACATCTCTCAATATAGGAATATTGTTTCCAATGAGCAGGATATCATCCACATATAGGACTAGGAATACTACATCGCTCCCACTAGCTCTGGCGTATACACATGGCTCATCTTTGCTCTTGGAAAAACCAAATTCTCTGATTTTCTCAACAAAGCAAAGATTCCAACTACGAGATGCTTGCTTAAGTCCATAAATGGACTTCTTTAGCCGACAAACTTTATTAGGATACTTTGGATGTTCAAACCCCTCAGGTTGTTTCATATACACCTCTTCAGAGAGCTTCCCGTTAAGGAAGGCGGTTTTCACATCCATTTGCCAAATCTCATAATCATGAAAGGCGGCAATTGCTAAAAGTATTCTAATAGACTTCAACATGGCCACTGGGGAAAAGGTCTCGTCATAGTCAATACCATGAGTTTGAGTGAAACCTTTAGCCACCAGTCGGGCTTTGAAAGTGTCTATTTGTCCATCCATGTCGGTCTTCAATTTGAAGACCCATTTGCATCCGACAAGCTTACAGCTCGGAATGGGATCAACCAGTTCCCAAACCTGGTTATTCGTCATGGATTGCATCTCGGTTTCCATCGCCTCTCTCCACTTGACAGAATCAGGTCCTGCCAATGCCTCCTGGTATGTTGTGGGTTCATCATGATCCCCTAGTAACTCGCTACCCTCAGATATGAGAAACCCATACCTCTCTGGCTCAGTGCGAGTTCTATCAGAACGACGAAGAGTCAATGGTTGATCGTCATTTTGTATCGCATCTTCTTGATCGATACCAACCTCATTAGGTTGTTTGCTAGTGCCAACATCAGGTATTTCATTGGTTATATCTTGAGTTTCCTCAAGATCTATTTTATTCCCTTCATGAGAATTGGATAGGAGTTCTCTTTCCAAGAAGACTGCCCTTCGAGCAACAAATACCTTGTTCTCTGAAGGTTTATAGAATATATATCCAAGTCCCACTTCGGGATATCCAATGAAATAACATCTTTCTGATCGGGGTTCTAATTTATCATCAACCTCACGTTTCACGTAGGCTTGACAACCCCAAACCTTTAGATAGGCAACGATTGGCTTCTGCCCATGCCACATCTCGAAAGGTGTTTTCTCTACCTTCTTCGTTGGTACGAGATTAAGGATTCTACCTGCCGTTTCTAAAGCATATCCCCAAAAACTTATTGGAATTTGGGTTCGAGTCATCATAGATCGGACCATATCTAGTAATGTCTGATTCCTCCTTTCAGCGACTCCATTTAATTGTGGAGTCCTTGGAGGTGTTAATTGTGAGATAATCCCACAATTCCTAAGATGATCAATAAACTCTAGATTAAGATATTCTCCTCCTCTATCAGATCGGAGTATCTTAATTTTCTTGCTCAATTGATTCTCTACTTCATTTTGGAATGTCTTGTAAACTTCAAAAGTTTCCGACTTATGTTTAGCCAAGTAAACATATCCATACCTACTATAATCATCTATAAAGGTTATGAAGTATCTACAATGATCTCTTGTAAGGTGTTGGAATGGACCACATACATCCGTGTGTACAATATCCAACAAACCTTTAGCCCTCTCACTTGATCCTGTGAAGGGTGCTTTAGTCATCTTGCCTAATAAGCAAGATTCACATGTATCACTTGACTCATGGTCAAATGACTCCAAGACGCCAGTTGCTTGAAGCTTGGATATACGAGCCTTGTTTATATGGCCAAGACGACTATGCCAAAGAGATAATTTATCCAAAGTATCTTTGGATGTAGAACCAATTTGCATGATTGACCTTTTGTTGCTAACATGTCCTATCACCTCATAAATGCCATGATATGGTAAAGCATTAAAATAACAAGTACTATCTTTGTAACACGAAATAGAACCGTTATTATTAAACAAAAATGCAAAACCATCATCATACAAGGCGTGAAAAGAAATAATATTTCTTGCCACATGTGGCGAGTAACGAACTTTTTTCAACAAAATAGAGGAACCAGATTCAAAGGACAACTTCACGTTTCCTTGGGCTTCAACTGGGACAACATGCTTGTTTCCCATGATGAGATCTTGTCCCCCTTTACCCAACCTCTCACTTTCCAAGAGCATATTTACTGTATTACAAATATGAGTGCCACAACCGGTATCTAAAACCCAGTTTTGCGAAGTAGAGGTTTGGTATAATTCAATCATGTGCATACTTTGTTTTGAGGTGCTAACAACGCTCTTTACCTTGAGTTTGTTTAGTTCCTCGAGGTATGTTTTACATGAGCGACGGTAGTGACCCTTTTTCCCGCAAAAGAAGCAATCCGCATCGTCCGGTGCCTTAGCTTTAGCCTTGGCAGCCGAAGTGGGTTTTGGCTTGGATACACCAACCTTACCCTTTCCCTCACCCGCATGGATAGTGTAACACCTCAATTTTCAAAACATCATTTAAAACATATTTTCAAATAAAAATATTACAAGATTCAATATCCCAAAATACGATTTAACAAAAACCATTAAAAAATTTATCAGAGTTTAAAACCGGTGTTACAAAACAATATCATAACCATAGGATAAACGGGATCTACCTACGAGCTCCCGAACTGATCAACACTAGGCCGCTTCTAACGAGACCTTCTAATCCATCGATCCTGAACCTGAGTACATAGCCAAAAACAAGGTAGTACGTGAGACAAAATAGTCTCGTGAGATACATGGGTTTTCGACCCATTCTCAAAAGATTTATAAAAATATTTAAAACGATATAAATACTTATCCTTTTCATTTCTTATTAATTCATAACTCATCTTCCATATATTTAATCATATAAACTAATAAGCTTACCATAAGCTTATTCAACATTTAATCACATACTTGTAAGTTATCTCCAAGCTCACACTTTTCTTTATCACATATGCAACGGACCTCTCCGAAGCCAACTCTCCCGATATGGGACGTCATAGGTAAATTATCAAGGTAATTGGGATCCCCCATCTTACCGAGATTCATAAGCTCTCCCCGTTCCCGGGTCGTCATGCTCACCCAACACTGGGTGTCGTAAACTGTGACATTCTACTCTTTGCGCAGGGAGGTACCACCCCAAGTAGACGTCTCATGCTCCCCCATTTCTGGGCAGTCTTATTCCGGATATCTTATTCATCACATATGAGCCTCGGCTCCATTCATCACATATGAGCATTAGCTCCTTTCATCAATTCTATCATTTATTAGAATACATCTATTCTAAGTTATCATATCTTTCCCATTACTTATTCAGTTTCAACATTGACTTTACCAAGTCCTTTACTAAATAAAACATATCTATTATTTATAAAAACATGTTACTTTCACTTCTCTTTGACTAGTATACATATCTATTACTAGTCACTATATACTTATTCTTTTAGTAGATCAATCTCTACTCTTACTAGTTATAATGCACTAATCAATACTTAATACTTAAGAATCATTGTCATTAGCTTCATTAATACATATTATTATTAAACCAAGTATCATACTTTTTCAAATCATTATCTTCATTCACACATCTTATTTTCAAAAACTCAATAATTACTTTTCGTTTATCAAAATCCCTTTAAAATCATTAATCATTTAGACATACTTACATAGTCTACTACTAGCATTTTCTCATCTTATCAATCATATCTTTATTAAAAACGTTTATTAATAAAGACTCCTAAAACATCATAGTTTTCAAAATCATTTGCTATGTACTCAGTAAAAGTCTTATGTACTCATCTTAGCCAAACTTAATCCTCTTGAGCTTCTTGAATCAAACCTTCACTTCCCAAGACTTGTGAACTCCAAGTCTTCCAACAAATGCCCTAATCATGAAACCACACAAGGTTTAACATCAAACATCACCATTTACTACATAATCTACCACTAGTTTACAACTAGTATCACTTTTCCCCAATTTGACAACCCATAAAACCCTAGGTTTTCATAGATCTTAAGATCTCCATAAACCCATGTTATGAACACGATTTCCTTGTTAAAATACCATAGACCTGTTCACAACTTATGACAAACCCTCCAACTAGGGTTTGCATTCAACACCATTTTTACCCCAAAACACTATCTATAACAAATAAGAGTAGAGATTTACCTTATACTTCAACAAAAGAGCAAGAATCTTCAAGATTGAGTGTGAAAATCGGATCCAATGGCTTCCTTACACTCAAAATCGTACACACACACTTGTGAGAAGATTTTAGGGTTTTGAAATGAGAGAAGTGGCTGAAATCACGTTTTTATACTGCAACCGGGAAGTTCACGCCGCGAACCAGTGTTCGCGCCGCGAACTAGCTCGGGCACGCCTTTCTCGCGATCGGGAACCAGATCGGGAACTCCTCACGATTGATGCTCGAACTCTCTGTCTCGACTTCGCGAACGCGAACAGAAGTTCCCGCCGCGAACTTGCCAGGCAGCCTAGGCTGTACTTTTTCACCCATGTCTTTACCTGGTTTCGTCTATAACTTTCTCGTACGGTGTCCAAATGACATGAAACCAATTCCCTCGTCTTTTAAACGATCTATCCTTATTTATCATATTTTTCCCATAATTTATTTGATTCAAATTTTCGGGTCGTTACAGATAAGGGTGGGCTTCTTCTTCTTGGGTGCTGATCTGTCAACTACATGCATTTTTCCGTCATTGCGGAGAACAACCTTTAATTGTCTCTCCCAATCAAGGAAATTTGCACCATTGAGTTTCTCCTTTTCAAGGAAAACTCTTAAAAAAACATTGGTGGTGGTGGTGGTGTTGGTTGAAGATGCCATCTATGTCAGGATCGATTAACTATGAAGAAGTTAATAAACACCTTAGATCTAATTGATAATAGAAGTTGCAGCGGATCAACACTATATCAATATATTAAGAACAATAAACTGTAAACAATAAGCGAAAGTATTAAGAACACAGTTTCACAAAAAGCTTCAATGTATATTATCGATTAACAATACACACGTACGTTTACAATTCGTAAGGAACTATTTATAATAGTCCTTGAAGCCTAACTATTTACCCTAGTTATTCTAGGACTTGATTTACATTCGAAATATAAAGATATACATTGAATTACATTCTATAACTATCTCTGCGAAGATCTCGGACTCGATATGCTCCATAAACGATTATCAGTAGTAAAACTAATCACCAGTAGTAAATATGTAACGTCAGTAGTAACTTTGGTGACCAGTAGTAAGTCCAGATACATCGTCAGTAGTAACTACTAATGATCAGTAGTATCTTCAATATGCCTTGATCAGTAGTAATTAAGTTATAGTCTTCACCAGTATCAACTTCATCAGTACTAAGTAATTCTGCCCCATCAGTACTAAACATGATCAGTACTAACTGCAGCATCAGTATTAAGTTGATCTGTGATTTTGTTCCAACAATCTCCCCCTAAACTTATTGATTCTCTTTCAATCACATAAGTTTCTTTTGTTCTTCCTCTTCTTTCTTTCTTTTCTCCAAAGTTCTTTGATTCTGTTGATGTCTTTGAGCAATGATGTACTTGCTGTTTCTTTTAGTGAAGTAGGTCAATTTGTTTTGGAACATAACAGCATCATATGGTTTCATCATTGTATTTGTGAATATCTGATACATAGTCTTCTCAGAATGTGGATATTCTTTTTCATATAAGTATAGCTCACATACTTTGCCAGATTTTTCAAAGAAGTACATTTGTGCAGTTGGAATCACATTCCAAGCATAAACATTTCCTGGATCTGTAAATTGTTCTGGGTAGTTGTCTGGATAAAAAGCAGCATCAATCATTCTTGTTAAGTATCCAGCACCAGAATCTTTCCATGATTTCTTTGACATTCTTGGTTTTCCAATGATCAGTAGTTTAATGACATCACTTCTTGAACAGGACATGATCAAAGGTAACCATAAAAAGGTCCAATGAAATTAAAGCTAGTAAGTGGATATACTAAACATGCATTGGACCATAAAAAGGTCCAATGAAATTAACGGTAGCATGTGGATAATTAGTGGTAGCTCTTTACATGCATTGGTTCATTAAATGGTCCAATGAAATAAAAGCTACATAATTCTCCCAACATCTTTATTTTTCTCTTCTCAATTAAGTGCTATCGGAAAGGAATTCCCCCGGTGTGTGACCCGATAGGCCTGTGCATCGTCGGTCGTAATACCCGTACGCGTGTGTCGGTGGGCAGAATTCCAACAACGTCTATTCGAGGTGGGTAATCTCACTATAAACTTGTACTTACTTTCGATTCATGATTCATTATGTGTTATATGTTATGAATTGTCTTGTTGATTGAGCTTGAGTATTGGTTGTGCGATTTATCTGAGTTACTTGTGATCTGAGTTATTTGTAATCTGAGTTATCTGTTTACTGAGTTATCTGAGTTCTGAGTTCTTGAGTTAAAACATTAAACATAATATACTTGACTTGACACCGAAGAGCACTGGTGTCAAATGTTTGTCTTGGCACCGAAGAGTACTGGTGCCAGACGTTTTGACTCAACACCGAAGAGTACAGGTGTTGAGCCTTGAGTGGTGTGAGGCGGGTCGAGGTTGATCTCTCAGCCCAAGTCACACCGGCGCGCTATATAAATTAAAATCTGAGAAATAAACTTGAGTAATTGAGAATTGAGTAGAGTCTTTAGGGATCACTTATGTGACTTGAGTTGTTTGTACTTACATGTTTATTTTGGTATTATTCACTCAGCGGTGGCTGACCCCAAACACTCCCCTCATTTTGCAGGTACTAGAGCAAGTGCATTGGATGAGCTTACACTCCCCTCATTTTGCAGGTACTAGAGCAAGTGCATTGGATGAGCTGTTACTCGACGAGCTTTTATAGACTTGAATTCCAAGCGTTTTATTTGAGTCAAATGTTTTTTTTTAAACAATTATTTATTTATTCCGATTTAAAACCATGAGACGGTTTATTTTTATTTTAAATGAGATGGGACCGTTTGGTTACTTGTACTTTTGGGAAAATGATTATTTTATTTATTTAAAAAATTTTAAATTTTTCATGATTTTTGGGATGTTACAAAAATTGTGGTATGAAAACTAATTCCCATTGGATATGGGTCATAGCCACCACACCAATTTTTCTGCCACATCGGCACACCACATCAACCACACCATTTTATCAGGAAATATCCACCACACCACAACACTTCATCTTATTTTCCATATCACTATTTCTTTTACATTTATTTCAAAACATTAAATAACATTTTATTAAAATTCAAATATTACCATATATATACAAATGCCATACCAAAGTTACTGTTCATTGGTTGAAGTATTTTTTTTAATATAATATAAAAAAATGGATATGAAAAGAAGTGTCTAAATGCTTATAGTTCATTTAGTAAGATTCTTCCCTTTCTCACCAAAGCACCCAGGTTCGATCCCCCCTGACTATTTGTTAATTTTTTTTTCATTATGGATCACAAAGCATTTACATTTCAGTCTCTAAGTTATATGATTTCTCCAAATAAATCTTAAACTTTTATTATTTATACTATAACAAAATCTTAAATATATTATTTCCAAGGTTGTAAAAATCGATCGGCGGTGTCTAGGCGGTCGACCACCTTCAAGCGATTAATCGGCCTTGGCAGTGATTAATCGGTTTCTAGGCCGATACTATATAATACTCCCTCCGTCCCTAAATAAAGTTCCCATTTGTGTTGGGCACAACATTTTAGGAGATGGTTAGTGGTGGGGTATTTGGTATTACTTTTGAATAAAATATAAGTTTTGATTGGAGAGAGAAAGTGTTTTAAGAGATAGTTAGTGGTGAAAGTATTGGTAATAATATTATTATATTAAGTGGGTCCCTTAAGTTTGAGAAATGGGAACTTTATTTAGGGACAAAACTTGAAGGTGAAATGGGAACTTTATTAAGGGACGGAGGGAGTACAAAGGAATTTATTTTTAAAAAAATATATATTAATAATATCATAACAAAATAACCAAATTAGTCAAGGTTTAAGTTATTCAATCTAAAATTAAAAGAATAGGCTTTTAGTATTGGGCTTACAATAGTAATTGGGCTTATGTTGTACTTCAAATATAAGAGTGGGCTTTTCTTTTACGTTCCAATTCAAAATTAAAGAGCGATCTGTAGGTTTCAAATTCCGATTTAGGGTTTCACAAAAAAGTGTATAGTAGACATTGGCAGCTAGCCCCCTTCTCCTCTCCACATTATGTTTTGAAGATGAAGATGCCTATTCTTCTCTGACGAATGTTACCACCACAATGAAGATGAAGATAGAGCTGAGGTGAAGACAGTTCCGACGAAGATGCCAGTTCCGGCGACACTCCGGCGACAATTACGGTGATAAATCCGACATCTAGGGCCGCCTAGGACCGCCTAGGACCTCCTAAGGCCGATTTTGATCGATATTGACCATGAACGATAAAGTCAACCGATAAGCACTTTTTTCACTCGGTGGAGCTCCGATTAGCGCCTAGGCTGATGTTTACAACACTGATTATTTCAACCTTAATCTTTTATAATTCATGTTTTAATATCCTAAACTTTTATAATTTACTTAACCTCATTTAAAATATTCTATTCACCTAATTAAATTTATGAAAATTTATATACTTCAATGAACTGAAAGTAGATAATATTCAAATCACGTATATCGTAACTGTTTATGATCAAAGCTTTTGATATTATTGTTTTTGTAACTACCATTATATGATTTTCGATAGTTTATTTTCTTCTTTTATTTATAATACAAAATTAAATATGGCATAAAAAATGCATGTTTTAGAACCCGCAGCATCGCGCGGAGCCGCGGACTTCATAATCCTCGTTTATTTTAAAACTCAACATTTTTTTTACACACATGCTTTCATCTTCTTAAAACAAACTTTTTTTTACACACATAACCCAAAACTTTTATAACACAATTTTAACTTTAAAAGCCCAAAAAGAAAATAAAAAACCTAACTCTCATCTCTCATCTTCTTCATCGAATGTATCAGGCAGCCACAAAACCCACGCAACCACCATGAGTTTTTGAAGGTAAGTTATTTTTATGGTATAACTTCCTCTTCCAAAAAACCTCGCAATGATTGAAATACCATCGAATCTCTCGCTCCCACGCATGGTGTGGCTCGTGGCCATGGCCACACCACGCCAAACCCCCACGCCGTGTAGGGGGCGGTGTGCCCGTGCTCACCACATCGTGGTCGTATGATACATCATCTCCACCACGGGCCTTTTGGGACCCATACCAATCAGTCTAAAAAAAAGAAATATTATCAACTTTGCATCCTTTAAGTTTCATTTAGATCAACTCTACCCCCTAGTTGTGAATTTAATTTGTGTCACATTTTAGTTTTAAACATCTTGTTAGTGGTAAGAGCACTCGAAATAATTACTAGAGATCACAAGTTTGATCCTTTCTGTTTCTAAACATGTGACCTAAATTAATAAATATTTAAATATTAACTTTAAAACACTTATACTTTATCCAAATTTTTTTATGTGATAAATTGTTGCTAATGCATATTTTAAGGTAAAAAAATTATAATATAAGTTAAGATAGATTAAAATAGATAGTGTAATGTACGGATAAAATAAATTATCAAAGTATATTACTTATTTTAAAAATTACCAAAAAATGAAAAGTGTCACTTTTTAATCGGAAGTAATTAATATATTTGGTGGCTGTTACAAAGCTAGTAAATAATTAACATATTTTGTCTTTCCAGAACAATATAAAAACAAAACTCATCGGCTCAAACTCAGAAATTCATCAACAAACAAGATTTTTTTTGAAACCAACAGCTCAATATATGACAAAAATATGTAACAAATTAATATATGGTCAACCACTCCGTTACACCCATAAAACACATGGCACAAAATTGAACTCTTGAGTAACTAACTATAGATATAAATTTAGTAGACAAAATTACCTCTTTAAACCCATATTCATCATGCTCGATCAGTTCTAACAAATTGTTAATAATCTGTTTAAAACCTACTCAACCATAGCAACAGTTCGTTTCTCGAGCAACGATTCCAAAAAAGCCGAACAAAGTTTTGTGAGTGGAGGCAGGCTATGTGAGGGCCCACTGAAAATGGTCTCCCATGCTTTTTCCAAAGGCATTACAGGGTATACAGATGCTCCAATTGCTTTCATTTGGAACTCAGGTAGCTCCCCATAAATTGATTCATACCCAAAATGCCCTTCAAAAAAAAAAACAATACCGTTACTAATTACAAAAAAAAAAAAAAAAAAAAAAAAAGGAGTAAAATTGTAATAAGGTAAGGTCCTTTGACCAAGTCAAACCTGTTCCTTCCAAACCAGGTACAGTGTCGGTCTGCTTAAGTTTTCTTTCATATGTATCTTCGCCATGTGGGCTGAAAACAGCATACTCATGATCGCCATTTACGTATGCAAGTAAAGTGGGCCCCGCATTTTCATCCATGTCATCACTTTTTTTTATAAAAGCAAGCCCACCTCCTTTTGCCTACAACAAAGAATATATTTTTAAAATCATTTTTCTAGTATTAATTAAGCTTTTGAGATAATGAAATATGCAAAATTTACCTTTTTTACAAACCATGAAGAAATAGGAACAGGATCTCCTGCATTAAATAGTAAAATCGCGTCGTGTGAATTCGCCACGTCAGCTTTAGATAACTCGGGAAGAATAACAAGTACAGCTAAAAGGGATTCTTTTTCTGAACATGCTATAGCTGCATATATAAAGTATGACGTTTACGTTATTTTTTTTAGTTAAAAAAAATAAAAAGCTTTACAATTTGTACAAAAAACTTACATTCGGTGTGAAGTTTGTAAGACCAAGAAACCGATAATTTTTCCATACTCCAAACAGCAAGTTGTGAATTTGAACCTCGCGATGCAGATACAAGAAAATTGGATTCACCGATAAATGATAGACTTACAATCGACTGCAAAATAAATTATTAATTAAAATTGATAAATATGTAAAAAGAGAGTATAAGATGTAGGACCCACCTCACGAGCTGACCCGATTACAGCCACGAGAACATTCTTCTCCGGGTCCCACAATGTGATAACAGTTTCTGCAGCAACTGCTAATACAGAACCATCAGCTGAAAATGCAGCCGCTGTCATAGGTTTCTTCCTGCAATTTAAAATAAAATAAAATAAAATTAGTATTCCGGTTGTTAAATTCTTTTATTTTATTTTATTTTTCATGTTAAGACAAGACCTGTATGAACCGACTGCATGACATGCCCATCGAGTCCTCTGAATCAATTTATCATTTTGTTGAACATCATGATTGCTCACCCAAACCTGAAAAAACATGTAATATTATTATTATACAAATTACAAAAAATGGTCCATGTGTTGCTAAAATAACGGTTTTGGTCACTCATCCACTTAAAATGACTAAACTATCCTTAAATAAAAAAAACTAGTGATCTTACCTTAAAGTCACCACCATAAGAAGCACTAACAGCCATACCACGTGTGGGATGAAAAGCAATTGCAGAAACACCAGCATCCCTATAAAGCATCATAAAATTTTATATAAAAATATTTTATAAAATGAAAAAAGGTGAACTTTTGACTTATATAAACATAAAACAACCTGTGGGGCTCGTATATAACAGTTGACAGACTAAAATCGTTATTCTGTGACTCACGTTCCCAAAACTTGAGTGTTACAAATCCACCTATTCCTTCTTCAGTCATTCGGGTTTCAACAGTTGACATAACAGATCCCTCATATGAAAGTGCAACTAGATTCAAAACCATCTGCAATCATAAAACTCACAAGTTTAATTTATTCAAAAATATAAAAATTTAGATTATGTGTTTTGGTAAGAGGCTGAAAAATATTTTAATTTACCGTGACATCATCACTTGGTTGATGATTTCTTTCACAAACCCGAACCTGCAAAACAGAAATGAAAAAACATTTAACTACCATCACTAATATGTGACAAAAAACATACATAATAATTATAACAAAGAATTTAAAAAAAATTACCTCTGATATTTCACGATCATCAAATAAACTGTAGAATTGGATACAATAATTTTCTGTACGAACAGCAACCAAACCCGAAGTACGGTCAAACACAAAATCATTACATGTGCCATTAAACATCTCTGGAATTGGAGAAGGAAGCTGAAAACAGAGGGGCCGAATTAAATCTAAAACAGTTTAAAAAAAATTAAAATGAAACAAAAATAGATATGTAATTGACGCAAACCTTGATCCCAGAAATCGACTTCAAAATCTCCATTGATGGCATTTTTAAAATATGGATTCGATTATCTGCACACGATATCTGAAGGAACATCAATCAGAAAACATGTTTACTAAAAATAAAAAAATAATAGAAAATCTTACAGATGAAAGAGAAGGATCTGGAGAATTTATGAAATTAAGAAGTGGGGTTCCGATTCTTGGTAAAAACTTCTTTTTTCCAGTATCTAGCTGCCATACTACAAGAACTCCTTCTTTGCCACCTAAATAATGAAAGAAATTATATAAAATTACATAATATAACTACATAAAGTTTTTTTTTTTACTTACCCGAAAACAAGTAGGCTCCATCTGATGAAAAAAACAAAACCCTAACTTCTGCAGAATGCCAATGCCATGTGGTGCAAGAATCAGCATCATCATTACCTCTAACACCAGGTTTATCTTCTTCATAATTCGATAAATTTTCATTTGTTAAATTATTATCACTAGCAAATGTTTTATCACCAAAACCTCTCCAAATTAAGATTCTCCCAGTCACATCACCAGCTGCCACAATCCTATCCGTTGGATGAAAAGCAAGACAGCTCAGCCTTTTGGTGTGTGTGAGCTTTGTCTTTTTATGACTAATATTTTTCAAGTCTTTTGCAGGTACTTCCCATATACGAAGCTTGTGTTTTTCATGGATTCCAAAGTATTTTCCAGTTGAAGAGATGGTAATATTCTCAGGTTTTTTACTCTGTAAAAGTTACAATATAAAGATAAGAATACCATTTAGAATGTGTATTATTGCAGAAAATATTAATAAAACTTTAAAACTTATAGTTAAGTGCTCACCTCTGATAATATCACGCCACGAACAAGGCGAGATTTAGTCAAATTACACTTCAAAATCTGTCCTTTTAATTCTTTTCTTTGCTTATTTTGTTCATTTTTGGTATCTTCCACAGAGATATAAGCATAAACATCAGATGAATTTTCATTATTCTCAGATTGTTGAGCAATTAAGGAAGGAATCACCTAAAAGCACAACATGATTAACAATTATAAGCTATTAAAGATAATTGTTCTTATTATACGCGCTACAGATTTTGATTTAGTACATATGTTAGCTTCAAGATGAAAACTTTAGTTAGAGACAGCCAGAGGTATATTATTTGCCCAATTTCAAAAGCAATAAACACGATTCACACTAACAAAACAAAGAAAATAATTACCATTGAATATATTGGAAGCTGAATATTAATGGTTTTTATCAACTCGGGTACAGAGAAATCCCAATACTTGATAGTACCATCGAGTGAAGTGGTCCAGCAATTGCATAAAATCCTGCTTGCAGGTGTGGAAGCAGGAACAACTATTATAGATGTCACTGGTCCTGTGTGACCTTCTAATTCTGTTACCTGTGATAAAATACTATCAAATAATGTCGATAAAAGAATAATTTGTTGTCATAAGTTTTTTATTTTGAAAAAAATATATGATATAGTGTAAAAACCTGTAAACCAGTAGCAGTGCTGAAAACAGAAACCGTGTTTCCAGTGCAAACCAGAAGTTTTTTTGCATCATTTGAGAATGCAGGTGGTGAAGAAACAAAGCTCTTTCCTCCCCTTATCATCTCTCTCACACAGGCCAACCTAAACCCTAAACAATACAAAAAATTAACATTTGTTGCTCATAAAATCCTCATCTAGTCACTACACTAGATAAAATTAATTGTTTATTATCATTGTAGATATATGCTAATTTGGAATAAAATGAGCTGATAACCGGTTAAACTCGATTAAGAATCAATTGAGCATTTGAGCTAGAGTCAATCAGCCGTTGTATGGTCGGTGTTCTAGCTTCAAACACATGCACCATGGTGTTTCACGGTTCTCATACTTAGGGCTTTGCTGTCTCAATTATATCCACCATTGAACAAAATAAACCATAATCTTAACATTATTCTAATTACAAACCAACGATTACCTTCAAATCCGTGCTTCGAATTAACGAGTAATCTACGTTGCTTCAAACTGTCGAGCGTCAGGTAGACTCGGATTGATACGTGAAATGAAACCCTAACGAACTAATTGTTTATGTGAAGATGAAATTAATGATAGGTTATATAGTATAAAGATATCGCGATAATACTGGTCGAGTGTCGCCCGATGAAATTCAACGTGCTCCGGCGGCGGCAATTTTGTAGCTTTGAAAAGGGTTTATGGGTTTTTTGAGGGTTTTGCTTATATAGTTTTTATATTATATAGTTTTAGGTTTGCTGTGACTCAGAGTGACAACAACTGCTGTTGGTATTACTGGTGTTTGGGTAGGGCTTTGAGGTAAATAAATATGAAGAATTTAAATTTAAATGTTTTCCGGGTAAAAAAATAAGGAGGTAATTTTTACACCACAAATTCTATTGCGTGTATTACATTTATTGTTTAGTTAATTGTACAGTTTACTGTAAAACTTGTAATGTGTGATGTATGTACTAAAAGTTGTGGTGTAAGAATGAATTCCTAACAAAATACGCCAGAGTCAAAATATTTCATTATATCGTTAAAATTGGGTTTGATTCGGTAGTTTGAAATTCAACTCGAATTCAACTGAGCTAATATTTTTAATCTAAAACTCTGCTCGACTCGAATATTAAAATATTAATAATAATATCAACTTAAACTTAGTATTAGTTGGCTCAATTCTTTTTAATTCGAACTGACTTCATTATACAATTTTTGAGATCGACTTGCTTAGATCATACAAGTTACATGTACATACATTTACATAAAAGCTAATTTTAACGAGCTTAATAAGACTCATGAGCTTCACGAGTCACGTATATTGGTACTTGCTACTCGAAATTATATTTAAGTAGCTTGAATTTGACTTTACTGTAAAAATCAATTTTGAGTAGCTAGTATATTTTCGAATTTAATTGAATATTTGGTTTTAAATTATAAAAATCAGATATTTTATTGTTTTAATTTTGATTATTTAATATTCACAAAAGTAAATATTATAATTTAAAATCTATAAATAGAAATAATATTGGTTCTTATATGTCTATTAATTTGATCGTGATAAGTATCAAAATTAAAAAGATATATATCTAGAAGTGAATTGTTCAAGGAGGTCCACATATATTTTAAAGTCCCAAGGGATAATTATGGGCCTTTGGATCAAGAAGATCAATGGCTTAGATTAAACCACAAATTAAATGGGTTTTTTAGGTGGAGGGGTATGTTGGTCATTTAACCCTAGAATTAAAACTATCTTCTTCCTCACTTTCTATTATTCCTTCTCTCTCTACGTCATCTCTCTCTCTCTCTCTCTCTCTCTCTCTCTCTCTTTCTTTGCCCTTTCATCTGCTCACTCTCTCTCTCTCTCGCTCAAATCAATCGGATACCGACGTGAATAACTCATTTTCGCTGATTTCTACCGTCATATTGCGAAGATCGCTAGTTTTACACTCCTACAACTTCGGTTTTCTTCTACATTCAACTTTTACGCGATTTACAATGGCCGATTCTCGTTCTTCTTCGAAAAATCACTCTGATGAAGACGAAAAATCACTCTGATGAAAATCTAAGTAAGTTCAAATACGATTTTGTTGTTATTATTATGTGTTTTTACAGTTTATGCACAAATACTTGTTCATTTATAGGTTTTTTGTATTTCGAACTTTTCTAGGGTTTCTATATGATAATCTGTCGATTTCATACGATGTTTGTTGATGCGTTTCTCTTAATTTTGTTGTTTTCTATTAAAATAACAAATTTATTGTTAAGTGCTTCAGCTTTCTAGTGTTTTGTATAAGTAAATCACATGTGATTTAGCGAAATGTTAATAGCTCCCCTGTTTTTGAAAACCTCTGTCTTAAATCACATGTGATTTAGATCTGTTTAAGTTTAAAACCCATGTGTTTTAGTCAATCACATGTGATTGTGCGTCTATTTAATTTTAAACCATGTATTTGTTTTAGTTAATCATCTGTGATTTTATATTTGTTTAATTTTATATCAGATGTTTCTTATTAGTTAATCACATGTGATTTAGATCTGTTTTATTCTGAAACAAATGTTTTTAGTTAATCACATGTGATTCTAAGTCTATTTCATTTTAAATCATCTTTTTTTTTGTGTTTAAACATATGTGTTTGTAATTTTGTTTTAAATCAAATGTGATTTTGAAGTTATTATTTGTTTTTTAGTTGTAAATCACATGCGATTTTACTGTTTTTATTATAGATTTAAGCTTTCTAGTGTTTTTTAGTTATAAATCACATGTGATTTTATTGTATTCACATGTTATTTGCCGTTTATTATTTTTTTGTTTACTCTGTTTTTAAATCACATGTGATTTTACGGATTTTATTATAGATTTTTCAGCATTCTAGTGTTTTTTAGTTGTAAATCACATATGATTTTACTGTGTTCATATGTTTTATTATTTTTATGTTTACTCTGTTTTTGAATCACATGTGATTGTTATTTATTATTTGATTATTATGTTATTTAAGTTCAATCACATGTGATTGTTCTCAGTATCTCACCTAATCACAGTCAAATAATTCATATTTTTCAATCACATGTGATTAGTAAGCTAAATTACAGTTGTTTATGTGAGATTGTGAGTTCAATCACATGTGATTTCAGTTTAACTATCTCATATTGTTATTAGTTGTCATAACTTGCTACTTTGTGTTTTATAGGTGGTGATGATGAATATCCTACTATGTTATCTAAGTTGCCTGAGATACGAACTAATGTTAATATTGGTAGAAAAAGATCTCTATCACCATCAAAAACAAAAACTGCTGAGGTGTCAAAGATGATCAAAATAATGCTTAAAAGATCAATTAGCAATGTGATTGGGAACAACATCACCAGTGATTTAATACTAAGTAACATGTTCTGTTTTTGTGTATTGATGTTTACTTTCCAATTACTTGTGATTTTTATTAACAATCACATGTTATTGTTTCTATGTACATATCATTGTTTTTGTGCATTTGATGTTTAATTTCCAATCACATGTGATTTTGTTATGTATATAGACTACTCTGTTTTATAATAAAAACTCTGTTTTACATAACAAAATCACATGTGATTTTTAATGAAATCAAAAGTGATATAATAAAATCACATGTGATTTAATACTTAAAAACAAGACTAATAATTTAATTTGTGAATTAAACATAAATATTTATAATGACAAAAATAGTCATCCAAAATAATATTCTACAACTAATAATTAACCATCATTAATTATCAAATAAAATGTAAGTTGAAATAATACACCATTTGATAGTACAAATATCCACTTATACTAAATACATAAATTAATACTCTTCCTCCTTTTTCTCAAAAGTCAAATGATTTTGGCTTGTCTCTTCCTCCTGTCAAGATTCCATTTCTCATCCCCTAGACTTTCATATTTTGGTTATTAGCTCATTTTCTCATGCATGCGCATATTCCCAAAGTTGTTCAAGACACATGACACAACACTACTTTTTCCACTTTTCAAGTTAATCACCCAAATAGAAATTCCTTTTTGTTTTTTCTTTTCTTCTCAAACCAAGGTCATTGATCATCCAAATATGTTTGAAAATCCATCTTTTTAAGTCTTGAAAGACTTGTTACTTCTCTGCACACTCTCATCCTACTAGCAAAGTTGTGTTCATACAATCACATGTGATTTATCAAGCGAATCACATGTGATTTGTTTATTAACAACCTCCCCTGTTTTTAAGCAAAGAAATCACATGTGATTCGCTCAGCAACCTCATCTCAACGCACTCAAATAACGTAAAGCAAACAATCACATGTGATTTGTAAACCGAATCACTTGTGTTTTGTTTCTTAACAACCTCCCTTGTTTTTAAGCAAAGAAATCACATGTGATTCGCTAAGAAACCTCACATGAAGCAGTCAACTAATGCATAGCACACAATCACATGTGATTTGTAAAGCGAATCACTTGTGATTTGTATCTTAACAATCTCCCATGTTTTTAAGCAAATAAATCACATGTGATTCGCTCAGCAACATCATCTCAACGCAGTCAACTAATGCATAGCATACAATCACATGTGATTTGAAAAGCGAATCACTTGTGATTTGTTTCTTAACAACCTCCCCTGTTTTTAAGCAAAAGAAATCACATGTGATTCGCTTAGCAACCTCACATGAAGCAGCCAACTAATGCATAGCACACAATCACATGTGATTCTGGTAAGTAAAATAATCTAAAGCATACAATCACATGTGATTCATAATCGAATCACTCGTGATTTGTTATTTAATAATCTCCTCTGTTTTGCTTAAAAAATCACATGTAATCCGCTTAGGAACCTCACCTGATCGCGGTCAAATAATGCAAAGCGTACAATCACATGTGATTCGTAAGAGAATCACTTGTGATTTGTTATCTGGTAAACTTGAATTAAAAATTTTCACCTGAATCATCAATGTTTTTCTCTGTTTCAGTGTTATTGACAGATCTGGATGCGGATTTATTGATAACGTCAGCTATTTTGATTTCGTGATTCAGATTTGCGTTCGATTACGATGATTTTATTCAATCGCAATTTTGATTACAGCTCGAATTCGAGAAAAAAGCGATTCGCTGTTTGTGATTCGATTGATGCAGCCGATTCGATGTTTGAGATTCAAATCTACCGTTTGCGACTCATTGTTTGTGATTTGTGGCTTAGAGATTGCTGGAAATTCACCAAAGCAATTGGAGCGTAAGCTTGATTGAAGAAGGAAGAAGGAAGAATGTCTGACCTAGTTTTTTGGACGATAATACCCCTCCTTGTGTAATTTATGGATTGATCTTGATCATTAATTAAGTTTGATCTAGTGGTTGTGGATTGTTCCTTAGGACTTTATAATATTGTGGGACCTCCCTGAACACAACTCATATCTAGAAGTGTGCAAAAATATAAATAGAAGAAAAAGATGAGAAGAATTATGATTTATCTTCTCTAAATAGTAAATTCCACTTATTTTAACAAAAAAAATTCATTTCTTCACCCTTTTTTAACAAAACGTATCTCTCGTACTGTTCTCTAAACTTGTGAGGCTTGATCCCAAGAACCATTTCGAGAAAACTACCGACCGCCACAAGGCCTACAATCTCCGTTCGATAATCTAAGCAAATCAAATTGAAGGAGGCTAAATGTCGATTCTATTAGTCACAAGTTTGGGGGACATTGTCATTGATTTGCATACTGATCGTTGCCCTCTCACCTGCAAAAATTTCCTCAAACTCTGCAAGTAAAACCCTAATTCCCCGTTTTCCAATATTACTTCATTACGTTTTCTAATTTGTATTATCCGGTGTACGTTTAGACCAATTATCATAATTAACGTATTGAAATTGTAACTAAACGCTTTCCTTGTGTCTGATTCAGGATTAAGTATTACAATGGCTGTTTATTTCACACAGTTCAGAAGGATTTCACTGCACAGACCGGTGATCCTACCGGAACAGGTTCTGGTGGTGATTCTGTTTACAAGTAAGAAAATTAATTGTCTTTACTTCTATTTTTTTTTTTTTTTTTTTTTTTTTTTTTTAAAACTTACTGATGGCACTGCTTGTGTGTGGGTAAAAGCTAACAGATGTAGAATTCGGTTAATTAATAATTAAGTAATACGAAGTATAGATTTAGGAGAGCTTCTGCAATCCTGTAATTTAAAAATATGCAATTGCTTCAGAGGATTTAGACTTTGATGGGTAATACGTAGTGCATGAATCCATTGAATTGAACTTATAGCTTGAATAATTAACAGCTCGGTGGCTTGAATTTAAATCTTTTATAAAGCCTGGAGTTTATTTTACTTGTAGCTGAAATTTATGAACTAATTCTTTAGTCAAACTTTCAATGCTTATGTAAATTAGCATTTAGGGCATGTTTGGGAAAGCTTATTCAACGAGCTTTGAGCTTATTAGCTTACATAAGCTTAAATAAGCTTTTAATGGCTTTAGGAGGTGTTTGGGAAAGCTTATTTAGAGGGGCTTATGGCTTATAAGCTTATATAAGCCTCAATAATCCCTTTTTTTTAAAGGGATTATTAAGGCTTATATAAGCTTATAAGCCATAAGCCCCTCTAAATAAGCTTTCCCAAACACCCCCTTAGTTTCCTTTTTTTTTTTCTGCAGGTTTTTGTATGGTGATCAGGCTCGTTTTTTTGGTGATGAGATTCATTTGGATTTAAAGCACTCAAAGCTGGGTACGGTTGCCATGGCTAGTGCAGGAGAGAATCTCAATGCTTCACAGGTGTTTATTATTTTTACCCTTTTTTTGTGCATATTTGGTCGAATATTAAGGAGAAACATTAAATTTTTGCTATTTTTTCTTTTCGTTTGTTCACTTTGTGTTTTTTTATCAGTTTTACATTACTCTGCGTGATGATCTTGACTACCTTGATGGCAAGAAAACTGTGAGTTTTTATTTTATTTTTTTGGTTTATGATATTTTTGGTAATTTAAGTATTTGTAATCTCTTATATTATCAACTATTGTAGGTCTTTGGGGAGGTGGCTGAAGGGCTTGAAACTTTGAGCAGGATAAATGAAGCTTATGTAGATGATAAAAACCGACCATATAAAAACATCCGGTTTGTTGGCCTCTTACCACACTTTCTTTTCACATACAAATATTATCTTTCTTGTTTTTTTCTTAATTGTGATATTAATGTTATTGGTACAGAATTAAACACACTTATATACTAGACGATCCTTTTGAAGATCCTCCACAACTAACCGAACTAATTCCAGATGCTTCCCCTGAAGGAAAGCCAAAAGATGAGGTAAAACAACTAAGTAAAAACGCAATTCCAAACACCCCTTATATAGTAATATTATCAAAATTAAATTAATAAATATATAAATATATTTAATTTGTATAATTTGTTACAAATTAGGTTGATGATGAGGTACGGCTTGAAGACGATTGGGTCCCAATGGATGAACAGTTAGGTGCAGGGGAACTTGAAGAAGTTATTCGTGCTAAAGAAGCACATTCACGAGCAGTTGTACTTGAAAGTGTAAGCATCCGTAATTTCAGTGATAATTACCTATATACCCTTTTCACATTTGTTAATTCAGACTTTTTATTTTTTGCATTCCAGATAGGAGACATTCCTGATGCTGAAGTTAAACCACCCGATAACGTGCTATTTGTTTGCAAACTAAACCCCGTAACTGAAGTAAGTTATTAGTTTTTTTTAATTAAATGTAATATTTTTTTACCTGCTATTATTGTTTCTTACAATCCCACTTTTTCTGAAAAATAGGATGAGGATCTGAATACTATCTTTTCAAGATTTGGAACAGTGACATCGTAAGTTGTTAAGCTTAAAAACCTTTTTTTTATTTGAATTATTTAAATTCCTGTATGTAATTTTACATAGTTATATTATTTATAAACTTTTGCAGAGCTGATATAATTCGTGACTTTAAAACGGGAGACAGTTTATGCTATGCCTTCATTGGTGAGTTTTATGTTTTTACCTGTAATCTATATTATATCAACTATTAATATTATTTCAATTTTCAAGTCAATATTTTTAAATATTTATTTAATATTTATATTCTAGAGTTTGAAGACAAAGACGCTTGTGAGCAAGCATACTTCAAGGTACACATATTGTTAAGAAATCTCGATTCACATGCTAATTGAAAATTATATTTAGATTTGTGTCATATCTAAAGTAATGTTATTTCTAAAAAAAACTCATGACAGATGGATAATGCATTAATAGATGACCGAAGAATACACGTGGATTTCAGTCAAAGTGTTTCAAAATTATGGAATCAATATAGGCGTAAAGGCAATCAAGGTGGAAACAGTAAGTACTCGAGTTATTAATTACAGTATTAGTTTATTACCCTTATCTAGCAATTTACAAACAGAACATCCGTTTTCTCATGAGATTTTGACCTTTTTTCTCATGATTTTTTATGTTGACTTATACATTTACTATCAAATTATAAAGATATATTCATATATTAATAACTATTTAGTTCTTTTGGTTTTTGTTACATCGAATCTTAACCTTTTTATTATTATAAAAAGTGTTGTTATTATTTATTATAACTCCTATAACAAAATAATGGGTTTACGGAATTTTGTTTCCTGATACTTACTAATGTTTTGTGCTATAGATATATAGTAATTTGCATTGATTTCTCGAATTCTATTGTTTTTTTTATATAATAGTTATTATTATAACAAAAAATGGGTTTACGAGGTTCTGTTTCCCAATATTTACTAATGTTTTGTGTAATAGATATGGTAATTTTAATTTATTTTGTCAGCTTAACACCCATGCAATCTAAACCTTTTGTAATAAATACAAAATCAAAATTAAAACAACCATAGTTAGTAATGTTGATAAGATTTTATATAGTAGTTACTGTTAAGTAAAATTAATGACTTTCGTAATTATTATCTTTTGATGACGAATGTATCAAACTTCCATCTAGCCGAAATGTACTTTGTAAAATGAATTAATAAACTTTATCAAAATCCTTGCATTTTTCTTTTCATAATAGTTGAAGTAATAAAATTTAAACCATATTTCATAATAATTAATTCTTTTTCATTTTCTTTTACTAACATAACATATTTTCAAATACTTGAGGCAAACAAGAACATAAATAATCTTTATATACAAATATCGAAATTGAAAGTGAACTAGTCATATAAAATATTATTTAGTAACATTCATTAATGAAATTTTTTATTTGTTTTGATTTAGGTGGTAAAGGCTGTTTTAATTGTGGTTCTCTTGATCATATTGCAAAAGACTGTACTGGTAGCCCTAAAGCCAAACAACCACCAAAATACATCATAAAAGAGGACGGTTTTACCAGAAAAGGCCGCGATGAAAGCTCAAGGTTGGTATATTGGGCCCCACTTGACCTGTTTGACTTTGGGCTACTTTTCACCCCATTCTCAAAGCTTAAAATCTTAATGATTTCATCCCTTTTTAACAATTTAAAATTTGTAGGTACGACATGGTATTTGAGGACGACACACGTGCAGCAAGCCCACAAAGAAAAAAGCCACCAAGACACCCTGAGGCAGACGAGCAACGAAAAGTGGGCCATCGGGCCTCTAATGGGCCCAATGAGACGAAACAAAAAGAATACCGACATAAAGACGAGCCAGTAAATGACCGTAGAAAAGAGCATAGGAGAGACGATAGGCACCACAACACATCAGGAGGAAGAAAAGATTACAAGAGAGATGAATCGGATTATAGATACAGAAGCCGTAATGACGATAGATACAGAAACCGTAATGATGAATATGAGAAAGATAGGAAAACGGGTACTGAAAAAAGACGTGAGGATGATGGTGGGCATAAGAGGATTAGGGGGGAAGAACGAGATCGTGTAAAAAGTAGCACACGATATGATGATAGGGATCGCGGTAGAAGGGATTAATTAATTGGTAATTTTGATTTGATGAGGAAGGAAATGAGTTGGATTATGTGATGTTTTGTAACTATTTTGTTTGAGTTTGCTTACTGTGAAATGTGACTTCTCTTTATGTTTCATCAAAAATGAGACTGGTGTATGTGGATTGTATGGATAACATAATATCAAGCATTCAACAGAAGTATAAACACACTTTTTAAAATTTTAAATCCTTTAAGTTTCTTATATAAACATAACTAGTCATCCTGTGCGCTTTTTGTTGCAAGTATTTTGTATATTGAAAACGTAGGTAATAGTTTGTAATGACGAACAAAAGGTTACATGCCTCTTGCTATTGTTTCTAAGATTGTTTTTTACTAAATATTCAAGCTCTATATTTTTACACCAATGGCAATTCGTAGACAACTTTATGTACTTGTTTTATTATTTCACAATCTAAATCGATGACTAAAAAAATATTTTAAGATTTTCTTAGTGGTCTTTTAATCTGTTTTAAAATCAAGATATGATGAATGTGATTTAAAATCAAGATATGAGATAGTCGAAACGAGAAATAGAGAGACTACCCTCTGTGAGGCTTATGGTAAAAGTATATGGTGGACAAAAATGTGTGATATAGATACCCTAAAAAGATAAAATAGTGTAAAACATGTATAACATATAAAATGTGAAAAGCGTACGGAGTTATAGTTATAAAAGATTAGGTAAGATATATTAAATATGTGGAGTATGTATGGTTATATGGTATGTAAAACATATAAAACATGAATAGCATTTGAAACATGTTAAAAATACATATAAAAAAAATGCAATTAAGCCATATAAAACATGTGAATCATGTAAGACATCTGAGACACGTAAACATATATATCTAAAAGTCTCAAGGCCTCATAATAGATATGTTTAGTGCAAGTAAATCTAAGCCTCCAAACTTGCACAAATGGGGGAACATATCCTCTATCTACGTGCCATAATATCGTTCTTTCAATAACTCCTATCATAGATCATGTCCGCATAAGTTTTTAGATCTTTTAGACCGATCTTGATAACTTGTTCCCTCCTCAGTGTTTGATCTACTCATTCTCCTCATCCCTTATGCTTCAACTCTCCTAACTACTGATTGTGCTCTCATCTTGATATGTCATAACCATCTCAGCTGTCATTTCTCCTTGCTGATGATGGTTTCCATTTCTTATACATCCCTAAAGAATCATGTGAGCAACATATCTAACATGGTTTTAAGGCCCCTGGGTGTTCTCAAACTCGTTAGTTTCAAAATTTAAACTCGTCGGTTGAGTTAATTGTTGGCATCAATTGCTTGAAATAATGTTCTCATCCCCAAATACGTCCAACGAGATGAATTTAGGAAGAGGGATAAGGAAAGGAAGAGAGAGAAGAGAAGGAAGAGGGAGGAGAGAGAGTAGAGTAGGAAAGATGATAATGCAACACTAATACTTTTATTTATAGAAGAGTTTACATAGCCTAAACCAATACGATTAAAACAGTAACATATTTTTTTATCTGAATTTATTTTATAAAAAAAGCTTAAAACCCTACTCTATAAACAAACAGGCTTTTCCAATCTCCCCCTCATATGAGACAGATAAACCATTTTTCTCTGCACTCTCGCATCAACTGTGCAAAAATGGCGAGGGTAGCATGCCACCACATCGCACTTCCATTGAAGTCCTCCTTCTTAACCAAAACTTCTTCTATATTCTTGCCGGTTTCCATTGCCTCCCGCCGGCGTTTCTCTACCAAAATAAGTATGAGCCTAAAAGCTGGAATCGTCGGTCTCCCTAATGTCGGCAAATCCACTCTCTTCAACGCCGTTGTAAGTCTCCGTCACGAAATTTATATCTTCATTTCTATCGAATTTAAATTCAGAACTCAAAATTAATCGAAACAAGTATACCAATTTAGACCGCTAATTCCTAATTTGGAGATGAATTTTGAACTCTAATCGTATTGACTAATTTGAAGTTGAATTCTGACTAATTTGAGCAAATTTGAAAGTTCTGAAACAATAAATGATCCTATGATTGTTGAATTTGTGTAATTGCTATTAAGCCATTACTTGAATAGTTTACATTCGTCTCATTTACACCACGACTAAATTTTAAGCTCGTATCATTCATGTGATACATCCATCACACATGAAATTAGCAATTTATAATCTATCTTTTATAGGTTGAAAACGGTAAAGCACAGGCTGCTAATTTTCCATTCTGTACAATTGAACCAAATGTTGGAATTGTTGCTGTTCCTGATCCACGTCTTCAAGTACTCTCAAATCTCAGCAAATCTCAACGATCCGTTCCAGCTTCCATAGAATTTGTAGAGGCCTTGTAAAAGGAGCCAGTCAAGGGGAGGTTTAAAATTCTAGATCCTTAACTGTTTATGCTAATTCCTAAATTTATTCAACATTTTAGTTAATTTATATCAATTTTCATCCCAGGGTTTGGGTAATAAGTTCTTGTCACACATACGTGAAGTGGACTCCATACTTCAGGTTTGTTACTTATATAAATATCTCCATTAATCAGTTAATTGCATACTATTATGTTTCCTAATCTTTCATTTGCTCTTGTGTTAGGTTGTACGTTGTTTTGAGGATAATGATATTGTTCATGTGAATGGTCAAGTTGATCCCAAATCAGATATTGATGTTATCAACTTAGAGCTAGCTTTCTGCGATTTGGATCAGGTATTCTATCACAATCCATTTGTATATATTATTCACCAAATTTGAGGTAAATGTAAATTCCAGACGTATTTTTTTTATAATACGTTAATAATAATAACTAATTCTTTAATAAGATGAACTGATGAAAAACTGAACTGACTATCGTACAAGAAATGCAGATCGAGAAAAGAATAGAGAAACTCAAGAAAAGCAAAACTAGCAATTCACAAGCCAAAGTTAAAGTAAAACTGACACTGATTCGATTTAATTTTTTTTTAAATTAATAAATTTATATATATTTGAAAAATATTGAATTTCAGGAAGAGGCAGAAAAGTCAGCCCTAGAAAGAATACAACAAGCGTTAATGGATGGAAAACCAGCTAGATCAGTTGCTTTAACAGATTTTGAAAAGGAATCTGTAAATCATTTGTGCTTGCTTACAATGAAGCCTGTGATCTATGTGGCGAATGTTGCAGAATCTGATTTAGCTGAACCTGAAAATAATCCTCATGTTAAAAATGTAATGGAACTTGCTTCTGAGTTACAGTCTGGCATAGTAACTGTCTCTGCACAGGTATGTAAAATAGTAAAAAAATATATTACTAATCATACCATGTATTCACAATTTCACATTATTATCTTCTTAATAATCATTAACTACTGGGATTAAACTAAACTAAACTAAACCATGGTTTAAATTGCAGGTTGAGTCAGAGTTAACTGAACTCCCGTCAGAAGAAAGAACAGAGTTTTTAACATCTCTTGGTGTAAATGAAAGTGGGCTTGGAAATCTTATTAGGGCAACATATAATCTTCTTGGTTTACGTACATATTTTACTTCTGGGGAAAAGGTGCATAAAATATAAATTTCTTTATAACAAGCGATTTTTGTAAATTTTATATATTAGAGTTTTTATTTTATATTTTATAATCCTTTTGCAGGAAACTAAAGCATGGACCATACATGCAGGTTTGTTTAAGTTACTCTTGACTTGAGTATATGAAATTTCTGCTTGATTGATATTGTTCAATAATTAAGCGGTTAATGTGTTATTATAATTACATAAAGAATATTTACAGAATATTATTTTACTGTTTGATTTGTTAGGAATGACTGCACCACAGGCTGCAGGGGTTATCCATTCTGATTTTGAGAAAGGTTTTATTCGAGCAGAGACTGTGAGTGTGTTTAAAGATAAGCTGAATTTCTTTTTAACTAATTATGCTTTTTTAATTCATTATTATAATTATTATTATTAATGTCAGGTGGCTTATAATGATTTTGTTGCTGCTGGTTCGTTGTCAGCTGCAAGAGAGAAAGGACTTGTAAGTTGATTTCTTTATCTTTGTGGCTTTTCTTTGATGTTTCCCCATATTTATGAATTAGAATAGAGATTATACCATCAAAAAGCTTAGTTTTTTATTTATGATTATTAGCAATAAGAAACCGAAAATCTTGAGGTGGCAGTTTGGACCCATTTATCTATTTATTGGGCCTATTTGGGTTGTATTTTATATCAAACGGGTAGAACAAAGTTTGCTGAACTTTATTTTTATGCAAACAAACTTTTAAAATGTTTTTGTTTAAAGATGTAGATAATTATTAGAAAGTCATTGTTTTTGTGATCATAATTAACTCCTTAATTACCAATAAAAAAGGTTTTAAAGAAATGGACAAAAAAGTGTTTGCAAGTCAGTCAACCCAACCCAACCCATGCCCTTTCACCAGTACTGAATATTGACTCGTTTTGAATATGTTTTTCATTTTTTCTGTATATCAGATAAATTTTTATATCCTATTTTTTCAATTTACACAATATCTATCCTGTTATATGCAGTTAAGGTCAGAGGGAAAAGAGTATATTGTACAAGAAGGTGACGTCATGTTGTTTCGGTTTAACGTTTGAAGTCAATTTTGGCCCTTTTTTCACATCCAAATTTTCAACATACATTTTTCCCCAAGGTACCCCCACCCCGTACTAAATATTTAATACACATTTATTCATAAGAATAATGTATTCATCAAATTACAAAACACTATGATGATGTTGGAGTCAAAATATTGTTTATAATGATGTCTAGGGAGTTGAGTTGATATTAAATTTTGATACAAAAATTGGTTTGTTGTTGCCATTATTCGAATTTTGGTTGATTTATTTATTAAGTATTGTTAAGTTATTGCTTTTAAACAAACACATGGTGACTTAGAAGGTAGCTACGTAACTATAATCATGTAAATGTTATGTCTCTTGCCTCTTACATCAACTTGCATCAAAACGTGCATTAATATACATAACTTTTGTTAAAAAGTTAAAATTTATAATAGTGATTTGATTTGTTTATTTTGATGTCTATTGTGGTAGGGACGGGTCCAATTGGTACAAGGATATCGTCGGTAAGTGTCCCAAAAAGCTTACATAATCAATTTTAATAGTAGTATATCTTTTAGGTTAAGTTGAGTTTGCCAACCCATTTTATAAACTACCAACCCGTTAAAAAATACTATGAAATAAATTATATTTTAGGTTTCATATCATTTTTATAAGAATCTCAACTATTTACGAACATTTATGTGTATGTTTTAATATTTACCATGTACTTTCAAGTTATAGTCTGTCTATTAATGTTTATGCCTTAATATTATGATATACCATCATAATATTTTAATATTATGATATATCATCACAATATTTCGACTCTTACATTCTAATAATTATCAACGACTAATCCGTTTAATTATATAGGTCAAGTTAATGTTGATTTTTTTAACACAATTAATTAAATTAATGGAACTAAATACGTCAACTACAACAAACCATGAATTGTCTATTTTTAAAGGCTGGCAAATAAATTGTAGTCGTGTATTTTATGAACAATTTTTTTTATTTGATATGCGCGCAGACTCCCCAATCGGCCCAACGCCTATTAAAGTAACAAAAAAATTGATTTTCGTGTTCAATATTCAAAACTCAATAAACCCGGCCCAGATCATAATCCGAGAAAGCACACCGTTGTTATCATGGTTCCACCCGTCCTCAATCAAATCCATCACTCCCAGACTCCAAGTCAGTCTTCACAAATTCACTTTCTTTGATCTCTGTATGCAATTATTATATGTATATGATATATGATTATGATTATATGAGAAGGATTGTGTATGTATAGTTGTCAACACCTTTTCGGGCTGCAATAGTAGTTCGACAACTGGCCGATTATATCTTCATAATATTCAACAGAAGAAGCACTCACAATCTCTAACCCCAATCAGTGAGCTTTTTTCTCTTACTTGATCATACACATACACGTGGTTATTATCTCTTCATTTCTATCCGATTTTTCCTGTAATTCCTGCTTAAATTGTTACGATGATACAAATTCTTCAAATACAGTCCTCAATCATTGAATTATGCAACTGTTTGCTTTCTGTGAGTTCAGCAATACTATGTAGTTTAGGCTTCACGCTTTGATTTTTGCTCTGGTTTTGGAAATCGCGAAGTCAAAATTTGTTAGGGTTTTAGTCTGCATATCTGCAAAGAGTACAAGTTAATGCAATTGCTATCTAAATTTGTCATAATTCAACTGTAATATAATCCATTTCTGCTTCGTTTCCTATAGTATATAACTTCACATAAGGTGTTTGTATAAATGTCTCAATAAAATCATCATCATCATCATCATCATCATCATCATCATCATCATCATCATCATCATCATGTTAACATGTGTATCTCAATCTCTCTTGATACAGCCTGAGACCTAACAACCAGTATTCAACAGCTGTTATGGATCCAACACTAAGAGTTCGTTCTACTGGTTCAACACCATCAGAAGAATCAGCACTAGATTTGGAAAAAACTTGTTATAGTCAATCTAATCTCCCATCTTTCAATCAACCAACACTTCAACCATATGCATCTGGTGGACAACATTCTGAGAGTAATGCTGCTTACTTTTCTTGGCCTACATCTAGTCGATTAAGTGATGCTGCTGAAGAAAGAACAAATTATTTTGTAAACCTACAAAAAGGCATTTTACCTGAATTTATAGACAGATTACCCCATGGTCACCAAGCAACCACTTTACTTGAATTAATGACAATTCGAGCATCTCATAGTAAAAACTTGAGATGTTACAGTCTCGGTACTGCAATTGGATTTAGAATTTGTAAAGGTGTGTTGACTGATATACCTGCAATTTTAGTGTTTGTTTCTCGAAAAGTTCATAAGCAATGGTTAAGCCCTATTCAGTGTTTACCAACTATTTTGGAGGTAATATTGCAATAATTAAACAATTATGCATCACTATGATTCTTGAATACTTTTTTATTTTTGGTGATTTTTTTTTTTTTTTTTTTTTTTTGTAATTGATCAGGGACCAGGGAGTGTTTGGTGTGATGTGGATGTTGTTGAGTTTGCTTACTTTGGTGCATCTGAACCAACAAGTAAGGAACAATTTTATACTGATATTGTTGATGATCTTAGTGGAAGTGGCTCGTGTATCGGTTCTGGTTCTCAGGTAATTTACAATTATGCCCTTATTGTGTAAAATTACTAGCTTTAGAGTTAAAAATCCAAGGGTAATGTTTTCTGTATGTTTTAGGTAGCAAGTCAAGAAACATATGGAACATTAGGGGCCATTGTTAGAAGCCAAACAGGCAACCGACAAGTTGGTTTTCTAACCAACCGACAAGTGGCAGTTAATTTAGATTATCCAAATCAGAAAATGTTTCATCCTTTACCACCAACACTTGGGCCTGGGATTTATCTTGGTGCAGTTGAAAGAGCTACTTCATTTATTACAGATGATCTTTGGTATGGCATCTTTGCTGGAATTAATCCAGGTTTGCCTTTTATAATAGTCACCATATTAACTATTTTAGTTTCTAGAAAAAGATTAGCACCGATTTGAATGGTATCACTCAATTGGAATGGTAATTTAGGTGGATTTTTTTGTCAAAAATAACACGTACTTTAGACATTGTTCAGTGTTTTGTCCAATTGGGTCATTAAAAACTCTTTAAATCAATTAATTTTATATAGTAGTTACATTATATATATTTTTTTTAAACTAACATTTTTATATATTAATATAATAACAATTTCTTATAAAAACTGGCATTTTTTCAACAATTTTTAATGTAAAAGACATCTTTTAGTGATCCAAGTAGGATAGTAAACCAACTTTTGATAATCCAATTAGGACAAAAGACCATCTTTTAATATCCAATTAGGACATTAAACACTCTTTTAATGGCCCAATTTGGCAAAAGCTTCTACAATGACTAAACAAGGACAACTGTAAAAGTAGGTTTAATTTATAAAAAAAAAACAGTTTTGGTGATTAAGAATTTGTAATTTGATGAACACGCAGAGACATTTGTAAGAGCAGATGGTGCATTCATCCCTTTTAGTGACGATTTCGACATGTCAACTGTAACTACCTCAGTAAAAGATGTTGGTGAAATTGGAGATGTAAAAATTGTAGATTTACAATCTCCAATAAATAGTTTAATTGGTAAAAAAGTGATGAAAGTTGGAAGGAGTTCAGGGTTAACAAAAGGCACAATCTTGGCTTATGCTCTTGAATACAATGATGAAAAAGGGATTTGTTTTTTTACCGATTTTCTTGTTGTTGGAGAAAACCAACAAACGTTTGATCTCGAAGGTGATAGTGGAAGTTTAATTGTGTTGAAGGGTGAAAATGAGGAAAAACCGAGACCAGTCGGGATCATTTGGGGTGGGACCGCAAATAGGGGCAGGCTTAAACTTAAAGCCGGTCAGCCGCCCGAGAATTGGACAAGTGGTGTTGATCTTGGACGTTTACTTAATCTTCTTGAACTTGATCTCATAACAACTAGCGATGCATTAAAAGGTTTGTGCTTTATTGTCATACTCATTGAGTTGAAAGTGGCCGAAAGTCTATTTTTAATGCATGCAATTTCCAAAAAAAAATTAGCGTAAATTACACAAATGGTCCTTTAGGTTTGTACTATATTACATATTTGGTCCTTTAGTTTCATAAATTACACTGGTAGTCCTTATTTCTAAAACTATTGATACGTTTGGTCCTTTACCTAAACTGACGTTTATTTTTCCAATCAAGTATGGTCACGTATGATGCATGAGAGGGTAGATCTGCCCTTTTCCCTTTCTCTTCATCAATTTGAAACCCATAATAACCTGTTTGTTTGATGGGAAAAGTTAACATCCGTGTTTAAGTAAATGACTAAATGTGTCAATAGTTTCAGAAATAAGAAAGAATATTTGTGTAATTTACTCAAAAAATTATTTAAAGATCTCGATTACTACCTTTAAGAATATTATGCTCTTTAATTATAATTAGTGCATACATTATTTATTAAAAATGTACAGTTTCGGATTTGATGGTACTAAAAAAATGATATGTTTCAAACCCATTGTCCCATATTATTTTTCATCTTAGGTTATGACATTTTTATGTTATATTAAACAGAAGCAGTGCAAGAACAAAGAGCCGTGTCAACAACCATTGTGGGTTCGACAGGTGGCGATTCCGAAACCATCCTTCCAAAAGACGAAGCAGAGCCGTTAGGACTTCACATCCCTTCAGAAGAAGATGGGCCCGATATGAACTTATCCCCTGCAGCCCATTTTGGAGATGGGCTTATTGTGGGCCCAAGTATCGAACATCAATTCATTCCAACTTTCAACGGTCACTCATAGGAACGAGAGAAGGTGTAGGTTGGAGTCTGAGAATCTAAGTGCTCTCAAAAGTGGGACCCATGAAGATCTTGGTTTTGCTTTGCATTTGTGGGACAATGACGCTAAAAGAAGGCGCTCTGAACATTTGTCACCAAATATGGATGAATAAGCTAAGGGAATTAATCTTTATAAGTACCACATTTTTATGTATACACTACATAGTACAAGTATTATTACAAACTATACAAACACATAATGCAATTATTACGGTGTATAGATTAAAAAATATATTATAGATTAAAAAATATATAAGCTAAATAAGATTATCTTGTGCTAAAAATAACTTTTCAATTGTGTATCAACCATATCTAGAAATGTATCCAACTTTACACGTTGGATCTTTTATTATGTGTATCTATCTTTTTTTTCCTTCCATTTAATTTAATATAAGTATACAACCAACCTAAAATAAGAGGTGACGTGGCACCGGTTATTAGAAGTGGAACTATTTACGGAATTACAGGTTTGGATCAAAGAGATATTAATAAAAAGTGAAAGGGTCAAAAGAGTAGATTTATAAAAGGTACCACAATTTTTGATTCCCCTACCACAATGTACACGTATTCATACAAACTGTACAAATATATAAAGCAGTTATTGTGGTACAATGCTTAAAAGATGTGGTATGAAAATCACCCCCTTTTATAAAAGGGTGATAATATATCATTAAAACAAATGTTGATTATATCATCTGATAAGATTTTGGGTGTGTAATAAATCAACGTTGGGTGATTCTTGGAGCTGTTTGAACATACTTAAAAAATAAATGCGGCTACAGAAAAAAGAAAAAACTAAAATTTGCATTACAAAACCACTGCAACGAACAAAACATCTGTTGTGATTGTGATTGTGATGGTTTTTGGATAGATGATGTTAAAAGCAGGCGTCCAAAACGCAACAACAACATAGTGCTGCAAAACTGCAACCAACGAACATGAATTTAATAAAAAATTAAAACTTTGAAATGGGAACAATTAAGGAGTAATACATAATGAAATGGTGATTAATTAATTAGTAATTGCCATCCTTTCCAGAAGCCATCGCCCCTGCTTTGCATGTGTACTGGAACTGGGGGAATCGGTCCTTGTTTCTCCATAGGAGGTGGGTATGCAACTGCAATTCAATTCATAATTTCTCATCCCAATAAAAAAAAAAAACAATATTCATACTATAATATTAAGTCAATAAACTCACCAGGAATCTCTTGTTGATCGTTGTGGGTCATGATTTGTTACCACAGGAAGATAATTAGTAATGGGAATTGGTGTGTATTTATAGAAGATAGGGCCCTACAATAGCTATCTCAGCTCATGAATACAACACAAAAACAAGACATTGTTTAAGTGTAATACAGTTGGGTTATTGTTAACCGTAAATTAAAGAAGGGTGGAAAACATAGTTTAGATGCGTTGTCATTAAGTAAATACATATTCGTTTCATAAACTTACTCGGTCAACATTAACGATACGTTTTTCTCATCATATCTAGATCAATTATGTTTATATGGACTGAATGACTTGTAGCCCATCAGTATCTGACGTTTAGGCGTCCCACAAGATCGTGAATTCAAATTATGTCGTAGATAAAATGATGTAGATTTATAATGTCTATGTATTAATCATTTAATTTCTTTTTATGTTTGTATGGAAATATCACCGTGTCCTAAATTGTAACTAACTTAAGTGCAACAAACATGAAAAAAAAGTTACATTTTTACTACTCAAAACATTTTTACGCCTTCCCTTTTACTAATTTTTACACCCAAGTTAGTTGCAACTTGGTGCACAAATAATTTCCCCGTGTTTGATTAACATAGGCAAAGTACAAGTTTATTGCATACGAATTGATAACGTTGTTATTTACTTGCTATTTAGTAAAAGCGGGTATTAGAATCTTAAAATTTTAAGTTCGTTAATTTTGCTTTATTATTTTATAAAATCTTATAAATATCATATCATAACTTAAGGTCCCTAGTTAAGTTTTTTTTTTTAATTAGGGCTTCATTATTTCTTTGTCAATATTTTTTTCTTTAATTTTGATTGCTAATTTGTATTTCACTAATTTTAGCTAATTAATTACATTTTCTACACAAATGTTACATTAATTTTCTTTTCATTAGTTTTTTTCTAACGGCAATTTAGTTTTAGTTAGTGGTTCGAATCATATAATGACATTCACAAGGATAAATATGTCTTCATTCGAACCTTTCATCTATGGGGAATTCTATATATTCGTCTGAGGAAAAGCTTTCAGCAAGACTCGAACCCGAGACATTGTGAAAAACACCCCCAATGTTTTTCCCAGTAACCAGTTGATCTAGACAAACTAGTTTCTTTTAATTGGTTGAAGTAAGTTTACAAAATGGAATGCATGCGAGACCACATGCAAGAGAATATTTCAATCTGTCTAATGCATTTCTTAGTTCATCTTTAACTTTATAAAGCGAACTTAAATCTCGATAGTTCCATATATCACATGTTTGTACATTCACTTGTCTTAGACAAATGAACCATAAAAACAAATACTTTATAAAAACAGATTGAAGAAGTTACACAAACTCAAATTTCTTAGAATAATGTTTTCCTGATTAAACATTTATCAGATAGTCGCGAGAATATTTTGAAGACGGCCACAAAAATGGTTGGATCGCGTACATTACGAGCAAAGCTCGGCCATCCCTGAAAAAGTTATTATAAACGGAAATACCTTTTAAAAGAAAGCGAATTTAGACAAATCGGTATTCTTTGTCATTGAAATTAAAAATTTTCCCGGCTGTGTATTCTTGGATTTCGAACGACACTAATTGTAACCTTTTGTTTTTGTTGCTTCATAACATTACGTTTCATTTGTATTTCAGTTAAATGGGCTAAACCACCAACTTGATAAAAAGTGAAATTTTTGTTAAAAAGTAAACTAAACTTTAGGGTATGTTTTGTAATTATATAATAGTTAACCAAATATAGGGAGTCAAATTGTAATTAGTGAATAGTTGTAGGGATATGTCGGTTAACAAGGGGATGCATTGGTTATATGCACCGATTGTTATGTATAAATATGGATGTATGATTTCAATTGAAGTTGTTGAATAAGAATACATTATTTCAAAGAATTATTATTGTGTTTATATTTCTTATTCTTCCAACAAGTGGTATCAGAGCCGATGGAATAATCGATCGGGAGAAGGAGCGTAATAGTCAATATGGATGAAACAGAAACAGTTATCGATTGAAGATTCAAATACCGATCAATCAAAGATGGTATCCATAAATCGATTGTAATGGTTTTTTTTTTTTGTCTGATCGATTGTAAAATTTTCCGGTGGAAACAGATAACAAGTCGGGAAGAAGAATGATGCAGACGTTTGATCACAAGGATGAACAGAAAAAAACAAGATTGCTGAAAATCACAGGTTCTATTTTTGTATTGCAAGTGGGTTGGCAATTTGCCATCAAGATCTTTTGCCCATCAACCGTTTGATCAAATGTGCCAACCGGATTACTCACATATTGAATTGATTGTCTTCTATGTTTTACTTATTGGGTTTGGTAATCTGTTTTTTGAATTTTTTGATGCCAGTTTCATTATGATTTTGCTTCATCACCACTGATTATTGATGATGCACACAAAGTGTTTGACGAAATGTCAAAGGATATTTTTCTGGTGATAATCTATTAGCGGTATTTTTAAGTGCAAATTTTTTAATGGGCATTAACATTTTTAAATTTGGTGTGTTCATAATATTAATTATGGTTTTTATGATTGAACGGATAAAGTTGTTGGTGGCACATCTGTTTGATGAAAGTATTTTAGAACATGATTTCTTATGAAATTATATTTCAATGTTTTCATCAAAATAAAAAAAAAGGGGGGAAACGTGTTGCTGTATTTTGTTTTTAACAAGGAACAAGAGAAAATTATGATTGAAGAAGATTCAATAGTCAAATGGTTTGACTGTGATTGTGTTGCCGTCTCAATAAAAAGATTTGAGGCGATGGTTGTTATGATTTTGTGAGTATGTTCCCACCATGAAAAGATTGGTGGATGGTTGATTCTAAAAGGAATTTGGATGTGTTTATTTCTTCTATCAAGAACATGAAGAGATGATGATGATTGCAAAGATTGATAAAGCATCAACATGATGTTATGTGTGATCCAAATGAAAAGATTTTGGATAAAGATTTAAGAATGAGTGATGAATCCAAGTCAAAAGCTCTTGGGTTGGAAGAAGATGATTTCTTGATGATTGCTCAAAGTTTAGTTTAAGGGGGAATGTTAAAAAGTAAACTAAACTTTAGTGTATGTTTTTTGTAATTATATAATAGTTAACCAAATATAGGGAGTCAAATTGTAATTAGTGAATAGTTGTAGGGATATGTCGGTTAACAAGGGGATGCATCGGTTATATGCACTGATTGCTATGTATAAATATGGATGTATGATTTCAATTGAAGTTGTTGAATAAGAATACATTATTTCAAAGAATTATTATTGTGTTTATATTTCTTATTCTTCCAACAATTTTGGCTTTATGGTACTTGATGATTTATTTGCAAAGTTCGTTGTAATAAAAACTATTATCGATTTTGATGGTCGTATTACAAAAGATCTGTTATTGTGTTATTTAAGCTATGAATTTCAAATATGTTTCAATAAATGTATCACCGACGTGATGGACATAGTATTTGTTGTATGATTTGTGAAAGATTTGACTATTCGTGACGTGTTCAGGTTGACTTGTTTATGGATTTATATATGATGCAATTTCTTGCATAAATCGAAAATACAAAGAACCCGAGCCAAGTTTTCCCAGAAAACAATTGTATTCAAAATTCCCAAAACTGGTTTTTTCAATTGCAATTGTTACGTAAAAATAAAAGATTCCTAAAAAAATGAAAATAAACTCCTAAGATAAGACCAAATCTATTAAACAAGATAATGGCTTAATTTTAAAACTAATAAAGATAAGTTTCAATCCTTTGCTGAGTCGGCTGGGTCCAACACACAGCTCGGGTCGGGTTGGTCCGTCTTAACCCACGCCATCGCCATCATTCTCCTCCTCTTCGAAAGGACTCGACCTCGAGTCAAATGGTTCATCATCCTCAGCAACAAATGGCTTCAAATCTGCAACATTGAATGTGGCGGACACGTTGTAGTGACTTGGTAACTCGATCTTATACGCATTGTCATTTATACGTTCCAACACCTTAAACGGACCATCGGCACGAGGTTGGAGTTTTCCCGCACGTCCCTTAGGAAATCTCTCCTTGCTTAAATGAATCCATACGAGATCTCCTTCGTTGAAAACCACTCTCTTACGATGCACATTAGCACGTCGTTGATAAACAATATTATTGTTTATAATTTGGTCTTTCACCTGCTGATGTATTGCTTTGATTTGTTCCGCCCTTTCCTCCCCTTGAGCACAAAATTGTTCGGTAGTAGTCAAAGGAGAGAGATCCAACGGGGTGAAAGGATTACGGCCATAGACTATAAAAAATGGACTATGTCCCGTAGACCGATGTGAAGACCGGTTATAAGCAAATTCCGCTTGTGGTAGTATCACATCCCATTGGCGGGGATTATTACCAACGAGGCTACGGAGGAGGTTCCCGAGACTACGGTTTGTTACTTCCGTCTGACCATCACTTTGGGGGTGGTGTGCACTACTAAAATGCAAGCGCGACCCCAACCGTTTCCACAACGTGCGCCAAAAATGACCCACAAATTTAACGTCCCGGTCGGAAGTTATTGTTTTAGGTATGCCATGTAACTTAACAATTTCAGCAAAATAAAGTCGTGCAACCTGGCTCGCGTCATATGTTTTGGCGCATGGGATGAAGTGAGCCATCTTAGAAAATCGGTCAACCACAACCATAATAGAGTCTTTTTGGCGTTGGGTACGCGGAAGGCCAACGACAAAGTCAAGACTAACATCTTCCCAAGGTCCATCCGATACCGGGAGTGGGGTATATAGGCCGGCGTTCGAGTGTTGGGACTTGGCGATATGACAAGTTCGACACCGGTCAATAATGCGTGATACGCCAGTCATCAATTTAGGCCAAAAAAACCGTTCCTGTACTAACTTTACAGTTTTATCCCGCCCAAAGTGACCTGCTAATCCCCCTTGGTGACTTTCTAAAATGATTGCATCCCTTAAGGAACATCGTGGTACACATAGTCGATGGTGTTTGAACAGAAACCCATCGTGAATCGAGTATGGTTTACCGGGTAGCCCAGTGGGTGATTGACACAACTTCCACGCGTCTGAAAAATCGGGATCATCGATGTACAAGCTGCGAAAAATTTCAAAGCCTTCAACTTGTACCTGTAGTGACGTGAGAAGGGCACGTCGGCGGCTGAGGGCATCCGCGACGGTGTTGCTCGTGCCTGCTTTATGACGGATGACAAAGGAGAAGTCTTGGAGATACTCGACCCATTTAGCGTGCCTCGGGTTGAGTTTATGTTGGCCATTAATGAACCGAAGGGCCTGGTGGTCCGAGTATAACACAAATTCTCCCGGTAACAAATAGTGTCGCCAATACTCCAAACTCCGGATTATTGCATAAAATTCTTTGTCATAGGTGCTATACTTCAGTCTTGCATCACTTAGTTTCTCACTGAAGAAAGCGATGGGACGACCGTTTTGGCTAAGGACACCACCGATCCCCACGCCGGACGCGTCACACTCGACTTGAAAGGCGGTCTGAAAATTGGGTAACGCTAACACAGGGGCTTGTGTGACCTTTGCTTTTAATTCTTCAAAAGCTTTGTTAGCGGCAGGGGTCCAAACAAAATGATTACCCTTGATACAATCCGTGATAGGAGCAACAATAGAGCTAAAATGTCGAATAAAACGGCGATAAAACGAAGCCAAACCATGAAAACTTCGCACCTCATGAACCGACGTCGGGGTGGGCCAGGTCGTAATTGCTTCCACCTTGGATTCATCCATGCGGATTCCGTTTCCCGCAACAATATACCCCAAAAATAGTACCTCATGTGATAAAAAATGGCACTTGGACCGGTTTGCATATAATTTTTGGGTTTGTAAAATGGTGAACACATCTCGCAGGTGGCGGAGGTGTTGGGTCATATCATGACTAAAAACAAGGATGTCATCAAAATACACAACCACACAACGTCCGATGAGGTCTTTGAAGACATGGTTCATCAACCGCATGAACGTACTCGGGGCGTTGGATAGTCCAAACGGCATGACCATCCACTCGTAAAGGCCATCGTGTGTTTTAAACGCGGTTTTCCACTCATCCCCGGGGCGCATTCGGATTTGATGATACCCACTGCGAAGGTCGATTTTTGAAAAGATCGATGCCCCATGCAATTGATCGAGTAGATCTTCAAATCGTGGTATAGGGAAACGATATTAAATAGTTATTTTGTTGACAGCTCGACTATCAATACACATTCTGTAAGCGCCCCCTTGTTTTGGTACGAGCAACGCGGGAACGGCACATGGGCTCATACTTTCCCGGATAAGACCTTTTGCTAGGAGTTCGGTGACTTGTCTGTGTAGTTCTTCAAATTCCTTCGGATTCATCCGATATGCTGGTTTGTTGGGTATCATCGACCCCGGAACAAAGTCGATACAGTGCTGGATTTCCCGCATGAGAGGTAAGCCGGGCGGTATGTCTTCGGGAAATATGTTTTGAAACTCGTCAAGGAGTGGTTGAACCGCGACCGGAGTAGCCGTCTGAATCTGATTTTGTTCAGCAATCATGAGAGCGAACATAACTGGTGGGGCTGTATGTCGATTAAAATCGAGAAAGGCTGATTTTGAGAGAATGAGAGCCTCAGTCCCCGAGCCCCGTGAATCGAGGGGTGCTAAGGTGATGCTCAGATTTGAAGCCATTTATGCAAGAAATTGCATCAGTTGGTATCAGAGCTCAGCATCAAATCAATGGCGAACAATGGTCGAGGTCATCGTCAACAACCCCGTAGAGACGCCGAAAGAGGCAACGAGGAAGGATGGCGGGATCCCCGTGACATTGCTGAAATCGCCAGGTTGCAACAACGGGTCCGGGACCTTGAATTGCAACAAGAGGATCGTGAAGAAGAGACCGATACCGACACCGCCGCCTGGGGCGCCCGTGATGGTTACCGGAATCCCTTTGGACAACACAGTCCACGACGAGAGCCGTACGTAGCAGATCCACTTCGCAACATGGGGGTAAAAATTGATGTTCCCGAATTCGATGGTAAAGTACAACCAGATGACTTTATCGACTGGCTAAGCACGGTTGAACGAGTTTTCGATCTAAAAGACATTCCTGATCAGTATAAGGTAAAAATCGTTGCTATTAAATTACGTAAATATGCATCGTTGTGGTGGGATCATATAAAAAAACAACGGGCTAAAGAGGGCCGTTCTAAAGTTGAAACGTGGTCGAAGATGAAGAAACTTTTGTGTACGAAATTTTTACCTGCAAATCACCGACAAGAATCCTTTTTAGAATACCATAGTTTATCACAACGGAACAGTACCGTTGAGGAATTCATAGCTGAATTTGACCGATTAAGGATGCGGTGCGGGTTTGAGGAACCTGAAGAACAAATCATCGCCCGATTTTTGGGCGCGTTACGTCCCGAAATCTCTGATATTGTTCAACTTCAACCCTATTGGACCTTTAATGATGTTTGTGGTCTAGCTTTAAAAGTCGAAAAACAGGGTAGGTCAAAATCCAAGAGTGGCCCGTATAAACCGACCATAAATCGCACCGATAGTTCACCGGCACCAATTAATTCTTCACCGAATAATGGACATAAACCTGCGGGATCACGAGGTGCGAACACTTCAGCACCCACTCCCGTTAAATTAACTCGGTGTTTCAAATGTCAAGGATTAGGCCACTTTGCGCGGGATTGCCCAAACCAACAGCTTGTCACTCTCACTGAAGATACGACCCCAGCGTATGACACTGATAATGACGACACCGCGGATCCCGAAGGTGAACTCATTTATCCCGATAAGGGTGAAGCATTGGTGGCCAACGGGTTCTCAGTATTACACCGAACCCTAATACTGATGATACATTATGGCCCAACGGGTTCTCTGATACCAACTGATGCAATTTCTTGCATAAATCGAAAATACAAAGAACCCGAGCCAAGTTTTCCCAGAAAACAATTGTATTCAAAATTCCCAAAACTGGTTTTTTCAATTGCAATTGTTACGTATTAATAAAAGATTCCTAAAAAAACGAAAATAAACTCCTAAGATAAGACCAAATCTATTAAACAAGATAATGGCTTAATTTTAAAACTAATAAAGATAAGTTTCAATCCTTTGCTGAGTCGGCTGGGTCCAACACACAGCTCGGGTCGGGTTGGTCCGTCTTAACCCACGCCATCGCCATCAATATACCTCTAACCTAACCTGACCGATTTAATTAAACGTGCAAGAAAACTCAATCAACCCGACCCAATAAATTAAAGGGGTTAGTCATATCGACCCGATTAATTAAACGGGTTATGATCACTACTATAACATAATAAAAGAGACACGCTAAGCTACGATAACAAAAAAAGAGTACAATAAATATTAAAAGGCAGGTTTCGGAATATTTTAAGGGAATACAGTAATATTAAGGTACAAATATAACCAACCATAATATACTTTGAAGATATATCATAAATACTAAGACATAACTCCATAAGCACGTACCTATATTTTAATGGACTGTTGGGTTAAAAATGTGTTGGTAAGGTTAATCCTAACCTAGCTTATTTATTAAAAATGTTAGTCAGATTGATTTATTCAAAATCTTTAACCCTATTTAGACTTAAACCCTAATTAACCTGTTTATTTTCTTTCAGTTTTGTCGAAAATTATCAGATGGTATCATCCTTCTCTATCACATGCAAACCAGTGAACCACAACTCCAATTACCGAAACTTACTTTTGGACAATGGGTCCAATCATTCAACGGCCCAATTGCATTAATACTTATTATCATCTTTAATAAAATGGTACATAATCTAAAATGTGAAACAAAAACTCCAGATTCAAGATAGGTGTTAAACTCATTCAAATAATAGAAGATGGAGGGGGTGGGGTGCCTGCGGTTAGGAGTGTTTAAAATTGGATATCCTTATTTTTGGATATCAGGATTTTCAGATAGTGGATTTTACTATCCGAAATTTGGATATCTGAAATTTTAGATATCCGAATTCAGGATATCCGCTATGGAGCTATATAAGAAAACAATTTTTTTTTTTTGAACGACAAATTAGTAAGTTAGTGGTTCGAGCCTAGACAGTGACATCTACAAGGAGCAGTATGCCTTCCCTCGCACCCTCCACATATGAGGAATAAACCCCACCACCTTTTAATCTCTAAGTTTTACCTCCACAGACTTGAATCCAAGACCTCTTGAAGGAAAACCCTAAGGCAACCCTTGGTGACCAATTGATCTAGATCAATTGGTTATATAAGAAAACAAATTATTCAAATATTTTTCGAATATTTCGGATATTTTGATAATTTTTGGATATCGGATATCCGAAATTTTAAAAACACTAACCAGATCCAAAATTCGATTATTCGGATTTCGAATACCAGAATTTCAGAAACCTGATTTTTCGGGTATCTTTGAATACTTGTGGTTGCTTTTAAACGACTATTTATTAACTTATTATTATTTTAAAATAAATATGTAATATTAACTATTTAAAGTTTTGCTAATATGTTATAAATTGAAAGATCACGTTTAAATAAAGAATAAATAAATATATGTATATGTATGACAACAAGAAAAGATCATTGTAATGTTGTATGATACTTCTAATCTATTATCGTTTTCTCTCGATACGAAACTATTTTTACAAATACAACAGGATTTGATGATATGTCAAATCAAGGTATGTTAGGTTGCAGTAGTGCCATGTGTGTATCACATGCCAAAGAAGTTGGTGAATTTGCCTTCAAGTACCATCTTTGGAAAAGGCCGTGGATTGCATTTATGTTATAAAGACTGGCACGTCAAATATATATTGATTGAAATCTAATTAATACGAAGTATATCGATTTAGGTTTATTTAAGCAGTATATTCAGATTTTATTTATTTGTAAGTTTTTTAATTCACTAATTCAAGTCAAGTAAAATCAGGCCGGATCAATATCTTGCGATCATATTCTCAAAATGATTTATCATCAACCAATAGATTGTATGTTCAAGTTTCAGTTGAGACAAATATGTAAATTGATTGATGTGTCACTTTGTTGTTAAAAAATAATTAGGATTCTATTCAAGATCTCACGTTTTGCAGATGTCTTATACAAGGTCGACATGTTTTTATACAATAATTGGTACCTAAGTTGTGGATATCACGAATTTGATAATTGAAAGTGGTTCCAAAAAGGTTATAGATTTGATCCTGACAAAGAGGTATGGATTGCTGATTTTATTTCCTTTAAAATCATGAAGTGAAAGGGGAGCAAACATGATATAATATGATGATATGTCATTTCATATCCAACTCTTAGAGCCATCGGTTGTTGTTGTTGGAGCACACACTATGCTTCGTACACTGCTGCCTAACTCTTGTCCATCCATACCCCATTTTCATATATCAAATTCAATCAACAATTATAACAAAGATTTGCCAACACAACTTTACTAAGATCTTATAAAAAAGAAAGTAATCACGAAAGATTTTGAACCAATAATTTTGTCAAATGGTATAATAAAAATACCAAATTGCCTCAAATTACCATTTATTGTATGTCGAGAGAAAAGTTCGGAAACAACATGGTTATGGTTATATCACGTACATAACGAGCAAAACTCGGCCAATGGAGGGACCATTATAACGAGAGTATCTTTAAAGTAAATAAAAAGTATCAAATTGCCTCTTATATGGTCGATAATACTTTTGTTTAGTTTTTCTTTTCATGCATGGCTAATTTTTTTACTTAATTGCGAGGCTTTTATTATTTGTGCTTAAAGAAAATGACTTTAATTGGTTGTTATTTAAGGCATACATTTTGCATTTTCTACTTATCAAGTATTGTTATACCCGCTCGTTGCGGCGGAATTTTAAATATAATTTTCCGATGTAACGCGTAAATTCTTATTTTAATTGATTTTAATTTCTATACTTATATGTCGTTTGATTTAAATAAAAATAAAAATTGATTGATCTAATAAAAATATTTTTATAAAACTACTTGTGTTAACTTTTTTTTTTTTTTTTTGAGCTTCTAAAATAATATTTGCGTAACTATGCCTCATATTTACGTTTTAAAGTTATAATTTTTTCTAATATAAAGAAAGCGAACTCTAAAGCAATATATTTTCAAATTTTTCTTAAATATAAAAATATGTTTCAAGTGGGCAATGTTTTAAAACCCGGATTTTGAACCGGACCGGCGAATGTCTAAAAAACGGTCGAACCGGTCGGACCGGTTTAACCGGCCGGTTGAACCGGATTGCAAAAGAAAGACTAAAATATACAAAACAAACATGATAATAAATCCAAAAAACAAAGATGATAGTAATATAGCATTTTTCTCATAAATCTTGACTTTATATGGGATCAACCAAATTTTCTTTCCTTCCTGCAAAATGTGTCACAGTAAAAATGATTGTTGTATAGTTCGTTCAAGTGTGAAGAAAAGTTGTACCCTTCTAAAAACTTAAAATCACAAAAATGAAAAGGAAAATAATAAATTGGTTCGGATGTTCAGTGGATCTCGCTAATATAATTCTAATTTTGTGATCAATAGGTAGTTTGTAGTACAATAGAGAAAGAGAAAAAAAGGCTATATTTTTCCATCCCACATAGGTGTGAGAGGAGAAAGGCCACAAGCTATAAGCATTATATATGTATTCCACATGCAGCCATCTTTAAACAGTAGCTCAATTGGAACCTTCCGTTTAGGCCGGGTCCATCTGAGCATAATTAGTTTTAATTCGGCCCAAACCCGGTTTTTTGAGGCCGGTTTAACCCGTGTTCGTTGGAAACCGGCCGGTTCAATCCGGCTCACATTTTGCTAGTTGGCCCGCCCCCATCCGACCGGCTCCATATCATTTTTCCGGTTCGACCGGTCCGACCGGCCGGTCTGACCCGGTCACGAAAACACTGCAAGTGGGGCTTGAACCTTGACAAGTTGTAAAAAAGTCAGGAGTCTTAGCAAGACCAACTACCAAGCATTGTTTGACATACTGAATAACTTCTATATATATAAGGGTAATTTGTCACTAATCGACCAATCAACTTCAAACCACTAATTGACCAATCAACTTTAATTTTGTCACTAACTGACCAATCAACTTCAAGTGAAGAGTAATATGGTATCACAATTGTATTATAAGGATAATGACCAATCAACTTCAAGTGAACAGTAATATAGTATCACAATTGTATTATAAGGATAATAGGAATTAAGGATAGAGGAAAATATGGATTTTATTTTAAAACCATGATTTTTAAGATAATGAAATTGAAAATATATGGTACAACTTTACCTTTCACATGCCAGTAAGTTAGAGCTTGTTGTAAGATCTCAACCACTATCTTCTCGGTCGTCTTGAAGCTAACGTGTTTTAGATTTGTCGATTTAAAAGGCAAACTTTTATCGCTTTAAAAGGCTAGAATTTCTTGATTCATACAATCAACTATGGCTTTTTTGTTGGTTTTATGACTTTATACAAGGTTTTAAAAAATGTAATGCGTAGCGTGATGAAATCATCGAACCTTATGAGCAATGTTTAATCATAACGTTTTTCACAACGTGACTTAACAACTTTGTTATATGATTTTTATATGTATCTATATCAATTTCACAAAAAATTATAAATATATTGATATATATGATAATTCATATATTAAATTCACAACAAATATTAAATCTAAATATATGATTATATATGTTGTCACTTTTTTTTAAAACCCAAATTTCATAGCGCACCACCAAAAAAAAACCTCGATAAGGCGCGTCTTTTATCGTCTTATCTTACTTCAAGCCTAACGCTCCCGTCATGAGCTATTTCGTAACGACGGGGTCGTGACTCGCACCGCCATAATATGTTTTTTAGAACGTTGACTTTATCAATAGTTTAAATACTCGATCTTTGATTTTGTATGGGGAATTAGTTTTCATACCACAATTTTTGAGACTCCTACCACAATGTACAACTATTCCTGCAAACTGTACAAGTATATAATGCACATATTATTGTATAATGCTTAAAAGATGTGGTATGAAAATCACCCCCTTTTTGTATGTTATATTGTTTTATAGATTAAAAAATTAAAGAGCTTGGCATGTTATTGAGATTCTAACACGACAATTAGTGCTGTTTTAAGGAAAACAAAATCCAAGCATGAAATACCAAAAAACCCTTGGCTTATCTCCAATTATGAAGTATGAAGATTAATTAGGTTTTGTAAAGAAACGCAACTATGGTTAATTTTTTTTAACATCAAACATACACACCCTCTACACTACCTCTACATCTACATCATTATCCACAACGGGACTCGAACTCTTGACAACATGCCAAAGGGAAACACAGCTATGGTTAATAATGAAATTTTCGATGAAAAGTTGTATATTTACTCACTAATTTGGTCAAATTTGGGATTGGAGAAGTAAAAGACTAGCGGTATGACAGTCTGTTCATTATATAAAAAGTAGGTTTGATTATAAAGTATGATTTTAGATCAATAAAATATCAATAATTTATTCATAACCCATCCAATTACGGCTTGACCATTTATTTAAATAAATGATGCATTAATTGGAAAAAGAACCGTTGAAAAAAATTTGAAAAAGAAAGGAGAAGAAAAAGATGAAACTGGTGGAAGCAACAAGACACGATCTCAGTTATTCCACCACCCCATGGAGCTTGTGACCCACCCACTCGACCCCTTTTGTTATCAATTTTCAACACACATTTACACGTTTTTCAACTAATCTCTCTTTCGTTACCATTGACCGAAAGTCAACCGATGGCTTTTGCTTTACTACATGAGTACATGACATTACAAATGGTTAATTATTAATTCATATTCAAGACTGGTCTTGCCTAAATAACACGGAAATGAATAGCCTACTCCCTATAAAGTAGAAAAAGTGATCAATAATGGATCTGAAGCAATTGATTGTGTGTAGGGGTGGGGGTGGTTAACTTGAGTAGGATCACTTTAACAAAATGTGACACTAACTTGCATTATAGTCCAGAAACCAATGTTTTAAAGACCGGCTTTTATATACTTAGTGGTGCATATCAAACCGGATTATGATCCGGAACCAGTTTCAAACCCAGTTTGGAACCATATTAAAATATATTGGATCGGATTCAAACCGCCAAATTGGGATAAATTTGAGTGTCTTAGGGCAAGCCGGTTTGAAAACCGGATTGGATTGGGCAAAACCGGATTCGGTTATTTATAAGTGACTTTGGGTAGCAAATGTACAAAAAGTGAATTCAATCTAGTTTCGATCTGATCCGGTCTCTATTGGTCCCTAAGTTTTTGATCGGAATCCGGTTCCAATCCAATCTGGTTTTGACCAAAACCGATTTTAACAACTATTGATCAAATTAGATCCGGTTTTGAAACCGGTTCATTTTTTTTACTTGTTCATGCATGTCTTGATGCCTTGGGAGACGGACACATGTTTTCAAAATGGGCCCGGGCCAAATCGAATAGTACACTGGCCCATACCAAAGTCCTGTGCCTTACGACAATGAACGGACCCACCTGACGTTTTGAACGTGGCAGATGGAGTAGTCATAATCATTCCTTATAAATAGAGTCAATTCTAAATATAAAACAAAAAAACCGTCATTTTTTGCTTCTATTACGGACTTCACCATTTCTTCGGTCGGTAGAGCATTTGCATTTGGTATAATCGGAGCCTTTTACCATTAACCACTCACACACACCTACACCTACAACAAACACCTATTCAACATCTTTCCCGTTTCTTCCGTCTCAAACCAAACCCTTGATAAACCCCTACCCATACGCACCTTCATCTGCATGATTTTGCTTTCAATGGCAGTTGAAGCTCCTCATATCACTTTATTCTCTCCCCCAAACAGGTATTTCTGCGTTTACATTTTCATCTTCAACATCTATAGTTAACTTTATCGTCATTTTATTTTGTTCATTAAAATTTTGTGATTTTGAAGAGAAATGATGCATCAAGGCAACGCAGCTAGATATGATGATCATCTGCCGGAAAAACTTCTTCCGATGTACGCTACCGGAATGACGGATTCGTTTCCGACGCATGTTTTCAAAGCAGATAGCGGACTTACTTCTAGCCTTCCAGTTTCTAGAAAACGATCACGTGATTTATCTTCCTTCAATCCACAATTCGCGAATCCAAACGCTCCGATTGTTAATCTCAATCAACAACAGTTTGGATCGTTCGTATTTCTTAGTGAAGATATCTCGTTACAGGTCTATCAACAAGAACTGGAGATCGATCGCTTAATTGTTCATCATGTAAGATACATTAATCTATTTCGTTTCATTGTCTATGTACAGTAAGTTTTGCGAATTTGAATGAAAATTGAATATATAACGAATAACAGACGGAGAATGTGAGATCAGAGATCGAAGAGATGCGAAGGAGAAACTTGAGGAGATTAATGGCGGCGGTACAGGAAGGAATGGTGAAGAAATTGAAGACGAAAGAAGATGAAATCGTGAAACTCGGAGAATTGAATTGGTCGCTTGAGGAAAAATTGAAATCTCAAACCGTTGAGAATCAGATATGGCGAGAAATGGCTGAAACAAATGAAGCAACATCAAACGCTTTACGTAACAACCTTCAACACGTGTTAATGCAGATTCAGGTACAACAACAGCAAGAACAGCATCTCGATTTCGCAGAAAATGCTGCAAAAGCGAATGCAATTGTGTTAACCGATGACGCTCAGTCATGCTGCGGAAGCAATTACGAGGAAGATCACCGTCAGCGGCGGAGTGTGGCGGAGGACGGTGGAGCAGAGAAAAAAGTGAATGATGAAAATGAGTATTGTGTTACAGCTGGTAGCATCAATGAAAGTAGGTACGGCAGATTGAATAGGTGGTGCCGGAATTGTGGGAAGGAAGAGTCATGCGTGTTGCTGCTACCTTGCAGGCATCTATGTGTATGTAGCGTGTGTGTCAACTCAATCAGTATTTGCCGTATCTGTAAATCTTCAAAATCTGCCGTGTGTGTCAACTCAATCAGTCTCTTTTTTTTTTTTTTTTTTTTTTTTTTTTTAATTTATCACTTTTAGCACAGAAAACTGTAATTATAAATCCTACGGAGTATTTGATAATTATTTTCTATAAAAACAAGAAATTATGTATTTTTTTTTTACTTAATTTGTGTCAGGTATTAAAAAAAATATTTAAATGTTTTTTTTATAGTCACACATTGCAAACATATTTCATACTCACATATTTTTAAATTTTAATTGCGTCTTATTTTTAAGCATTCATACACATCTTTTAGGCCTCTCCCAACCCTTACCCATCACTAAACCCATCACTAGCGTCACGTCATCACATCCTTACTGACACGCTACCGACACGGTCGTGCCAACCCTACCCATCACTAACCCATCACTAAACTCATCCTTTCCACATCATCATTTTTAATTTAAATTAAATAATTATAAAATAAATAATTATTAAAACAAATATATATAAAAAAAATTAAATTAAAAAAAAAACAGAAAAAAAACTATTTTTTATAAAAAAAACATAACATGTATAATTTTTTCAGCACAATGTACAAGTCTTAGAAGCACCCCACCCCCTCTCTCTTCCCCTTTCCTCTCTCTCCCCCCATCTCTTCTTCCCCTCGACGCCTTCCCCCGTCCGTCCTCACCACGACGAACCCATCACGACGCCGGCCACAACGGCTCGGTGCCAACGCCGTCGTGGCTCGACGCCCCCCGACGCGTCCCCCCGACGTGCCGTTGGCACAGGTCTTACACACATGTATTCTCACCCACTTTTTTTTTAACCAAAAGTCTACTTGGAAGCGTTCTATATAACTTGGGGTAAAGTATTAATATTATACTCCGTATGACGTGTTGTGAACCACTCGCGATCATAAATACATGTTGTGAACTACACCACCACTTCATTAAATAATTAAAAATAAAGAAAAATTAACACCACGTTTATCTCGCTCGTGGTGTACACCAAAGATACCTTCACCACGAGAATGACAGTGCGGGCACTGCATGACTGTGGTGGTCTTTGTTGTCATTCCACATCATGTGCTCTTAAACTATCTGTAAGGGGTGATCAAACCCATATGATCACCTGCTGCCACATCGGCTTCATATCAGCTCGACTAAACACATTACAAACTCCCGTAACCAATACCTTCCCTTTGAAATTAACTCCTTCCCCTTTGAAAATTTGGCGACCAAATGCACGCGGAGGGGACGCATCTTGAACAGACATAGGGACACGTACACCTTATGCCCAATCTTATGTTATGGATATGAGTTGAATTAAATACATAATAAAGTTATATGGTGGTTAAATGGATAAATAATGGGTCACGAGAAGAGAGGTGTTCACGGCTTTTTATTAATGAAAAGCAAGAAAGAGGGACCTCTAAAAATGCGAAGAAAGATAGTGTTGAGATAGATATAGCATCAGCGTATTTTACGGCCATCATTGCGTATCCCACACGAAGTGTAAACTGTCCATCTCTCTTTTTAATGCCATTTTCATAGGAGCAAAAAAGCAGGGGGAACACAGAGCACGTTAAATAAGTGGGAGTGGGGGTCAAAGTCATTATATTATTTGTGCCATATTTTTCTATGTCTCTTTCTCACTCTATTCTTTTTTATTGAATATATTAACAAATTAAGGCGATAGTATTGTACAAGTAATAATAGATGGAGGGCCCTGGAAGCAATAAGCTTAGCGACCGTGACCCGTCAAATGACGCGTCATTTCCATTATGTGACAACCGGCGACCGCGACCCACATCCATTTTTCCTTTGATTTGGTTGTGTAGATGACTAATTGTTGTCGCTTGTACATTATGTATGATAAGTGGTACATATATTAAGAAAATAAATTATAAAGTTTGACAGTGACTTTGTTCACTACTGTGGGGAGTTGGTTATGCCATTGGTTTGTAGAGAGAAAACTAATTAGATGTTGATGTGATATCGATAAGCAAATTTGAGTTTGATCACGATTACAAATAATCTAATTAAGTTTGGAAAAAGATCATATATTTAAGCGGTTGAGTTGGCAATACAATGACAATGGATAACAATGATTTTAGCATTAGTGGGTTCAATGCATGTGAGTATTTGGATTTATGTGGTCATTGAGGAATAAGACATGGGATTGGGTTGTTACGTCTCGATATCGACTTTTTTTTTTGGGAATTTCTACTTGGTACTAACACTTTAAAAAGACTTGTTTTTAAGCTTAAACTACACGTTCCCTTTCATTTGTTGTTACTTGTTAATGTCGATGTGAATTGAATGAGTCAAAATTTAGATATCACATCAATCGAAAAGATTTGTTTATTCAATATCAACGTTTATGTGAACCATATAAATCGGTAAAACAGAGCATCTTTTGAGGAGAACGTTTCTTCTGTCTTCGGGTTTGTAATTTTGCTTGGTCCCTCGAAGGTTTATTTAATAAAGGATTTTAATAAGGGTTGTCATAAGACATGCATAAAAAACTCGTACATTCATCCGTAACTAACTCCTGAATTTTAGGAATATTCCGTGCATAAATTAATGTACAACTTATTATATCAAAACCCATTAATAAAATTATTTGCGGTTCAAATAAATAAAAATAAAACATAAAGTCCCTTGTATTAAATTTATTTTTTTATACTGCTGCCCTTGAACCCTACCTTTTTTACCCACACAAAGGGTGCAACTGCTTGAGAATTTCAAGCTCCGTCCCTCCCTTACAATGGCCACGTCACCACTTTTTTGCTCCCTTGTAGCGTCGTTCTTGTTTAGCTATCATTGCAAGTTGAAATTAACATTTTAATGTATTACATGCTTATTATGTTAAATTAAAGAAGGTTATACAATATTTGAATCCATGTTATTACAAGTTGCATACAATTTTTGAAGTCAAGAGTATATTACAGCAAACTAAAACCTGTTCAACAAGAAAGAAAACGACACAAGATTACGCATTAAACCCCCGAGAAAAACGAGATACAATCGAACTGAAATTTGTAAATGGAATGTAAGGCCCACCAAGACTCGATCCAACCTGTGAAGAATACAGGAAATATAAAGGCCCACTAGAACTTCAAAAACCAGCCCAAATAAAACCTACTAAGCATAAAAATCCATAGCTGCAGAAGCGAGGCTGCGACCCAAACCGAACTCGTAAATTAGCAGGCTATATAAAGGAAATTAAAAATATGGGTTTTGATAATGACAGATCTAAGGGCTGTCTCTAAATGCATTAAAAGTTGTACGAAATAGTAATTCCTTAAAATCAGGAGTCGGTTATAGATGGATGTACAAATTTTTTATGTGTGTCTTATGACAGCCCTTAGGGCTGTCATTATCAAAACCCTAAAAATATTAGTAGCTGTATGGAGACAAGCTAGGTAGATTTACAAACAGAGTATCTCTATTTTCTTTCAAAAACAGTTAAATACGACACATGTAAGAAATGGTTTTGTTAATGACGGTTTCTAAGGATATCTTTAACAAAAAATTAATACATAAAAAAGTTGTATTTTCATTGATGGATACGTAATTCTTAAAATGTATGTGTTGTTTATTGATTGATATATAAGTTTCTAATGCATGTTTTAACATCTTAATAATTAATTTTTAAGATTATCTTTTATCATTTGAAAATAGAACCAATTTTCACTTTCGTTTTGTCTCGTAACTTTCTCGTAGTGGACAAAACCCTTTAATATGACATCAACTATTTTCATTTCACGGACTGTAATGTTATATTTTATTTTCTTTCATTAGTTAAATATTAATATTCTAACCCTATTTAGAATATTCTCTCAATGTGTTGTGACATTATGTAGCATTGAATATAGACATTTGGCTGAATGTAAACTCAGCCAACATTGATATTGAATATATGGTTATGTACTTAAAATTACGTGTCGAATCACTTAATTAAACTACAGAAATTATTCGCACTACATAACATAACATAATACCTCACACATGTTTCATCAGCCAATACTCGAATCCATAACCACCTGGTTAATGTATCACTCACATGCCGTTAATCTACAGATCATTTGGCCATATACTTCATATGATTGTCATTCGAATAGACAACTGTCATACTATAATCATCTCGAGACTTTTGCACGAAGAACTCGTAGATCTTTCAAATTAATTTGAACAGGTAATTTTAGCTCCCAAAAGATTTGATCTGTTTTTACTGTTAATTCAAGTGAACAGTAAACATTGTGGAAAATGAGACATATGTTGAATTTTGAAAACAAAAAGTCTTAATTCCATAGAGATATATATAATGTGTACGGTTGAATCCAACTACTATTATTATGTCCACATAACTTCTTATGCATTAAACCGCCTGCATCACTGCTGCCCAACACATGCTCCCACACTCACCATCATCCCACACTATTTCGCCGTACAAGACGCGTTCTTCAAAATACATTGTTATTTCCAACACTGGATGCGGCTCCACCATTTCCATTTCGAGGTGCATTGGAGATCATATTCGAGTCCCCTTCTCCATCCGGTATGGCCCGACCACTTCTCGTTCTAGCCATCTTACTAACATAAGATGTCACCAAATTAGAATCCAATTATTCACATAAATAGTTGCATAAAGTTTAAATAAAGCCCGATTATAATAATTCCCTTAATGATCAACCCTAGTTCTCAAAGGTCAACCTAATTTCCTATTGCACATAACGTCCCACTTAGCAAAGTCTAAGTCTAGGGTGGTAAACCAACCTAATTCACTTAGACTGAAGCTCTGATACCAAGTTGTAACACCTCAATTTTTCAAAACAATTTAAACTTTTAAATAATCCAAGTTTAATACAAAAACCATAGTATCAAAATGTAATTCAAATCAAACATTCGGTATGATTAACAATGTGCCAAAAACCGGTGTTACAAATATATCGAGACTAAAGTCTAAGGAAATTAAAATTGTACACCGAGCTTAGTCATCCAATGTCATAACTACAGGCCGCCTAATCCTTAGCTCCCGAACCTGAGTACATAGACATAAAAGAAAACGTAGTACGTGAGACAAGAATGTCTCGTGAGTAACATGAGTTTTGGACCCGTTTATAAATATTTGCAATTAAATAATATTTAAGTAAATATCACATTGCACATAAGTCAAACATAGTCCCGAGCTTATCCAAAGCTCACACATACGCAACGGGTCATCCCGAAGCAAACTCCCCCGATGTGGGTTATCATCAAAAGATCTCATGGTAATTGGGGTTCTCCCAAACTTACCGAGATCGTCACTCCCCCGTCTCGCGGGTTATCGTAATCCCCCTTTTTATCGGGTTATCATAGTCCCCCTAATGTCGGGTTATCTTTCTCATAGATATACTACCCTTGCGCAGGGAGGTACCACCCCAAGTAGTAATCTCAACTCCCCCACGAATGGGTTATCGTTTCCGGAATTTGACTATCATATAATTGGTCAACAAATATGGGCCATTGCCCCATTTCAATCATCATTTCATTATATCAAGATCACATTCCATTTCATAACAAGTAAGCATATCAATCAATTTCTTTATCAATTCATACATTAAATAAAAACTCTTTTAATCATTTTAATCATTTAAAAATCGTTTACTATGTACTCAGAAAGCATCACATGTACTCACCTTAGCAATGTTATCCTAAAATTTTGTTAGCAAACACAAATCCTTACTTCCTAGTCAAGGAAGTACTCCCAAACACAAGGTCTTCTTGACCTAATCATTAATATCATTTCAAATACTAGTTATTATCCATCACTAACACTAATTTATCCATATTAATATCCCCAATCACCAAGTTCATACAACTTGGTGAAATCTCAAACCCTAGTTCAAGATTTCTTTCCATAAATCCCACATCTAACTTGTACACATTGATCACAAGCATACAAGGAAGGGTTTACACCCATATTTGGTCATCTTCCCCAAAGATGACATGGTTGGTTCCCCAAACCACCATTGATGCCCAAGAAAATCTTGAAAACTAATTACCAAGCATGAAGGATCAAGAATCCTTACCTTTGATGTTAAAATCTCCAAGATTAATGTAGATTTGAGCCAAATATCACTAAAAACGTGCTCTCTCTCTCTAAAACGGCTGAGCTAGAAGTAGGGTTGTTGGACCCTAAACCCTAGCCTAAAACCCGACTTTTAAACAAACCCAGCAGCAGTTCGGGTCGCGATCCAAGACCGCGTCGCGATCTTGGTCCCGCGTTAAATCGCGTCAACGATAGCGACTCTATCCCGACGCTAAATCCAACGCTATCCGAGATAGCGTTTCCGGGCATTCGCGAAAACGGGTCGCTGTTTGGTCCATCACAAGTTCGCGTCGCGAACTCGGAGATCGCGCCGCGATCTCCCTGTTCCAGCTATGTTCGTTTTTCCAACTTGATAAACTCCAATTCTTGACCCATTTTCCAATTACACAAGTTTTAAACATTCAAACACTTAACATATCATAACGGTAATCGCATTCTAGTATAATTAACTAAATTCGTAAAAATCCCGATTAAATAATACAAACACGAATATAAAATTTACGGTCGTTACAACTACCTACCCCTTAAGAGGATTCCGTCCTCGGAATCGCATCATAATCCACAAAGTTCGGGTAACGTTTCTTCATCTCATTTTTGACTTCCCAAGTCAAATTGGGTCCAAGGGAATGCTTCCACTTGACCAACACCAATTCAATCTCCTTGTTACTCAACTTCTTCGTTTGGGCCTCCAATATGGCCTGGGGTTCTTCAATCAATCGATTGGGTGCATCGACCCGCAAATCTTGAAGTGGAATCACAATCTCCACTTCACCCAAAAACTTCTTCAAATTACAAAAATGAAATGTGTCATGGACACCTTGCAACTTGGGTGGGAGTTCTAACTTGAATGCTTGTAAATCGAACCGTTTTTTTAAGATCTTAAACGGGCCAACATACCTTGGGCTCAATTTGCCCTTCTTTCCAAATCTCATCACGCCTTTCCAAGGCGACACTTTCAACATCACCATATCACCAACATCCAAATCATAGGGTCACTTTTTCAAACCCGAATAACTCCTTTGACGATCTTGCGCGGCTTTCATATTAGCTTGAATTATTCCAATTTTCTCATTTGTTATTTTCATGATCTCGGGACCCGTGAGTTTCGTCTCACCCGCCTCTAGCCAACAAGAGGGCGTCCTACGCTTTCTCCCATACAATGCCTCAAACGGTTGCATTTGAATACTTGCATGATAACTGTTGTTATATGAAAATTCAACCAACGGTAAATGTTCATCCCATTTACCACCAAAATCCAACACACACGATCTCAACATATCTTCGACCGTTTGGATCGTCCTTTCGCTTTGAACATCGGTTTGCGGATGGTAAGCCGTACTCAACCTTAACTTTGTTCCTAATTCCTCTTGGAGTGATCTCCAAAATCTCAAGGTAAACCTTGCATCCCGATCGGATACAATCGATATCGGTACTCCATGCAACCGAACCACCTCATCAACATACAATTTTGCCAACTTCTCAAGTGGCATAGTTTCCCGAATAGCTAGGAATAACGCACTCTTCGTTAACCTATCAACAATTACCCAAATGGCGTCATGGTTCCTACTTTTCTTTGGAAGACCAATAATAAAATCCATAGTGATGTCTTCCCATTTCCCGGCCGGCACTTGCAACGATTGTGCAACACCATAAGGCACTTGGTGGTCGGCTTTCACTTGTGCACACGTGGCACACTTTGATATGTACTTTGCTACTCTCGACTTCATCCCCGACCACCAATACATCCTCTTCAAGTCTTGATAAGTCTTTGTACTTCCGGGATGAATCGAGTACTTGGACTTGTGAGCATCATTTAACAATACTTTTCGGTTCCCACCAAATTTTTGAACCCAAATTCGACCATTTACGGTTTTCAACCCTTGAGCATTTTCTTCAAATACTTGGTTCTTTCCCAATCTTTCTTGTCTATACTCGTCTTTTTCCATCACTTCGGTTTGTGCGGTTTTTATGCTTTCAATAAGGCTAGATACCAATTCAATCCGCATCAACTTAGCCTTAACCGGCTTCTCATAAACTTTTCTACTCAAGGCGTCGGCTACCACGTTAGCCTTTCCTTCATGATAAACGATTTCACAATTGTAATCATTAATCAACTCAATCCACCTCCTTTGCCTCATATTCAAATCCTTTTGTGTAAACACATACTTGAGATTTTTATGATCCGTGTACAATGTACACCTTGTTCCATACAAGTAATGCCTCCAAATCTTCAAGGCAAAAACGATCGCCGCCAACTCTAAATCATGAGTAGTATACCTTGTTTCCGCATCCTTCAATTGTCTTGAAGCATAATCTATCACCTTCCCTCTTTGCATCAAAACACAACCAAGACCCTTATTCGAGGCGTCACTATACACCACGAAGTCTTCTATACCATCGGGTAGTGTAAGGATCGGTGCATTGCACAATTTCTCCTTTAACAAGGCAAATGCATCTTCTTGCTTTTTCTCCCATTTAAACTTCACATCTTTTCTTGTTAGCATAGTGAGTGGGACCGCCACTCGGGAAAAATCTTCAATAAACCTCCGGTAGTAACCGGCTAAACCAAGAAAACTTCTTACTTCGGTTGGAGTCTTCGGTGCCTCCCAATTCTTTACCGCTTCAATTTTAGACGGGTCAACCCTGATCCCACTTCGAGATACCACATGACCAAGAAATTGAACATCTCGCAACCAAAATTCACACTTTGAGAATTTTGCATACAACTTTACCGTTTCAGCACTTCTAAAGTTTGCCTCAAATGTTCTTCATGTTCTTCTTCGGTTTTGGAGTAGATAAGGATATCATCGATAAATACGATGAGAAATTTATCGAGAAAAGGTTTACAAAACCCTATTCATGAAATCCATGAAAATAGCTGGGGCATTCGTCAAACCGAATGGCATCACCAAAAATTCATAATGCCCATAACGAGTTCTAAAGGCCGTCTTCTCGGTATCGCCTTCTTTTACTCGAACTTATGAAGGGTTTCATTGTAACTGATTGACCACTTGGGTCAACCACCTAGTCACACTGATTCGACCATAGACTGATAAGAACATGAACTTGTTCTTACCGGTTGAACCAACTAGCTAGTTTAATCCCTAAAAGCGGAACTGAGATTAAACTTAATCCTTAAACCCTAAAGGATTATGGGATGTTGGAAATCTAAACTAGATTAACAAAAAAGAAACCTTGTACGAAAAACTCGAACATACACACATACTTGTGTGTGTTCGTCGAACACTCACCAAGAACCCTAGGGTTCTTGGTGTTCTCGTCCGTCGAACAAGAGGGAGAAGGAGAAGAGGTTTTCCCAAAACATACCTTAGATTGCTCAAGATAGATCCACCAGTGATAAACAGAATGAGAAGCCCTCTAGATAAGCTTTTGTAATGATCCTTGTTCTTCAAGACTTGAAGAACACGAAGAACGAACTAAGAACACGAAGAACACAAGGCTTGTGTTCTTGGGGAGTGTTTCGGCCGAACTTAGGGTCAGGGAGAGGGGGAATTTCGTGGGTTATGGTGTGTGGTGGAAGGAATAAAGTGAAGTCTAGATCTTCTATTTATAATGGAAGATCTTTCACTTAAGTCCTTCTAATTTAATTAAGAAACGTTTCTTAACTAAACTTTTCCTTTTACACTTCCAACCCTTATAGTTTATCTAGTTATTATTGTTGCACTTAATTATTAAATGTCTAGTATTAATACACTAATATATTCCGTATATTATATACACGAAATATATATACTTTATATTTATACTTTTAATAATTAATTATATAATAAACCTTATATAATTTAGACAATAATATTATCCAACACCATATGATTTAATTACTTTAAATAATACTATGGATAATCTATAATTAACACATTGTATATTTACTCAACTTGTAAATGTACAAATACTTGTATTAATTAGTTAGATAAACTAATCTAGTAATAAGTCGAACTTGACTTAATACTTAACTGATTCATAAATGACTATTATGAATCATTCCTCTTCCAAGTATCATTACATGTCTTTCTCGTATTACATGCACTCACCGATGTGACCCTTGAGTGTCCTATAGACATGGACGTGACATCATAGGTTGACTAACTGTGCACATAAATCCTTCAGACTCCAACTTGTGCAAGTTCGTAACCTTAGCTTGATGACATTAGTCCTGCAGCGGCCCTCTAGCAGGCAATACATGATAACCAAGCCATAGAAACTCTTATACCCAGGTATTGTTTAGAAAAACATATTAATAGCGTCGTCTAGTAAAGAACACTCCGTCTTTACTTCTTGGGTAACGTGTTAGGTTTATCCCTTGCAGCACGATATTTGTGATAACGAATACGAGCATGGTAGAAATTATCAACTCCTGTACTCGAAATCATTTCTTGACCTCTTGATTTAAAACTGTGTGATAACGACAAAGAACAGATCAGTTCGTTGAGCACGGCCGTGCATTTTCAGTTTATCATCATGTCAAGGGACCCATAAATATCTCTCCTAAAAAGGAGGTGCAATTACCATCTTGTTATATTTCGATTCAAAATACAAATTCCTCTGTACCCAGTAAAGCCTCGTATGACAACCATATTTCAGAATTGTCTAAGACGAACCAAAGCACATTAGTCATTGTATCCTAAACCAAATACCTAAGGCTTAAGGACAATCCTAGTGAATAATACTTTTGAACTTTTCAACCACGAAGTATTATCACAGTGGTCAATCCAATATTCGTCGAGCTCCAACAGAATATCACCGATATTTGGTTTACACAAAACTTGTGTAGCTATCTTCGAAGAGACTTCGAATCTACCACCAAATATCGCGATGACGTTAACGTCCCATCAAGGTTCCCACCAAGACGAGTAGTCACGGATTTATATCTTCTGAATAAAATAACCTTCATTCATGGATATTCTTAAAACATACAAAGTCTGAATAATAATGATACTAATTCATGTATCATTCCTAACTGGACCAAGATACTGAATTATTACTGGATCATTACTTATTCCTTTTGTTCGTGTTGATTACTTAATGACTTTTACAACCTTAATTGTAACTTTATCACTAAACTAGTCATTTCTATTAAACTAAAGACATACGATGAGTATTTGAAAAATACTATTTCTTTTGCCTTTGCTAGATTTTGTTCTTGCAACATTCTAGAACATATTCTAGTCTTGCCTTTTATGCAATTCGGTAAACACAGGAGGATTGGAAAGTAACTCCTTAGTTTCTTGAATTCATAAAATTCTCCTTGTAACTGAAGCCTCTTTTAGTCACTTGATTTGTAGATATATCATTACTAGTTAAAGAAATTTTCTTAAATGATTAACTTATTCACTGGAGTGTGAATATCCTATTGGATTTGCATTAATTAATCACAAGACTTGTGACCACGCTATTAGGCTTGCAATAATCTAATCAACGATCATTTATCATTTCTCTTAACTCTTTGGCTAACGACTTGGTAATATCTTGTTGTTAATATCCTAACTAACTTACTATATTCATTAGTACCTCTAATGAATATGTTAGTCATAGCTCCCACTAAATTTTATGGAAATAAGCATCACTTAAACTACTACCTTTGACCTAGTCAAAACTTATAGTTTAACCCTTTAAGAATTAATCAATTGTCAAAGTCATCCTTTGGATTTGCGAATATCCAACATTCCTTTGAAGGGAATCATGACTTTCATTGATTACTGTATCTAACAAGTATAAGACACTTGAAACGATACTTCCAATTCTTAAGTGTATTAGTATCTTTTAAGAATCTCATTTAATGCCAAAGTCATTTCTTGGAATTCTCAAATATCCATTATTCCTATAAGGGAATTATGACTTGATCAAATGTTGTATTTATTATAAGTATAAAAGACTTGCAATAATATCTTTTAATTCTTAAATTCTTTAATATAGTTTGTCCCTTTTAAGAGTTCATTTAATGTCTAAGTCATTTTCCTTGGATTATACGAATATCCAATTATTCCTATTAGGGAATTATGACTTCATTAAATTCCTCTATCACAAGTATGAAAGACTTGTAATAATACTCTTTAAAGTCTATCTTGATTATATCCAATATAATTACACTATATTAACACTAATACTTTAAAACTTACTATCATAAGTAACCATTACTTAAGATGTTTTAAATAAGTTCAATGTACCTTGAACTTTATGCTTTCCATAAAAACTCTTAAATACTTTCATTAGAAAAACTTTCTAATTACTAGCATCTAAGTAATTTGAGCTTCTAAGATATTCACACAACAATCAAACAAATATTAACAATGAGATCATTATTAAGACAATACTTGACTTTATAATCTAGTCATAAAACTTGACTAGTATAATCAACACACATGCACACAAAATATAATTCAACCATGGATTCAACGATAATCTTAAAATACCAAAATTTATCATAAAAATAAAAAATGTAATTTTGTTTAAAACAACTTGAAAACGAAAATTGTTTTACTGAATCCATAAGAAAAATACTGAACTAAAACGTAGTCGATACACATTCTCATTGAACCGTCTTTCTTCTTTACAAATAAAACCGGTGCACCCCACGGTGACGAACTAGGATGGATAAAACCTTTATCAAGCAACTCTTGCAATTGAGACATTAACTCTCACATTTCGGTTTGGGCTAGACGGTACGGGGCTCGGGCAATCGGCGTCGCCCCCGGAACCAAATCAATTCGGAACTCGACTTGTCTCTCCGGTGGCAAACCGGGCAAGTCATCGGGAAATACTTCGGGAAAATCCCTTATGATCTTCACACTTTCAACCGCCTTCTTCTCTTTTCTCCCATCTAGGACATAAGCTATAAACGATGAACATCCTTTTGATAAACACTTTCTTGCTTTGATGGCGGTAATAAGATTTGGCATATGATGCCTCCTTTCTCCATAAACATACACTTTCTCATTATCGGGCGACTTGATCGACACTAACTTCTTCCCACACAAAATCTTGGCTTGGTGAGTTCCCAACCAATCCATCCCGATGATCACATCGAATGCTTTAATTCCCATAGGCATCAAGTCAAACTTAAACTTCTTACCATCGATTTTCTAGATCACAATTCCTATAAATGTGTTGGACCATGGAGGTCTTTCCATTGGCAACCTCAATCTCGTACAATTCATTAAGTAACTCTAACGGAACATTGAACTTAACACCAAAATTATGAGACACGAAAGAATAGGTAGAGCCCGAATCAAACAATATATGGGTAGGTATGGAGTTTATAAATAGTGTACCTGACACGACATCGTGTGTCTCTCTTGCTTCCTCTCAGGTGAGTTGGAAAGCTCTCCCTTTGACTTTTGGCGGATCCGGTTTCTTGTGAGCGGTTGACACAAACATTTCGGTTCCTTTCTTTGGGCAAGCATTGCTATAGTGCCCTTTCTCGTGGCATGAGAAACACTCCACCTCATCTAGGCTCTTAGCCTTGCGATCTCTAGCCTTGTGGCCAAATCTCCCACATTTGAAATAACTTCCCGACTCAAGCTTACATTCCCCTTGATGAGTCTTGCCACATTTCACACATTTCACATAACCACCACCACTTCCTTGTTTTGACCCGCTTGGGGTAAACTTTCCTTTCTTTGGTGGCCCGAGTAGTTCTCAAACTTCCTCTTTTCGTTCCCCACCGACCTCTCTTGAATCCTTCTCTTACTAACTTTCTCAACACTTCAGGCGACATTAATGGCTTCATCAAGGGTCGCCGCCCTCTTCACTTCAAGTTCATATTCCCAAGGCAATCCATTAGCAAACCGAACCACACGACTACGTTCGATTGGGTAGGTGTTCATCACAAACGGGAGGTATCCCGTGAACTTCTTGGTATATTCATCCAAAGGTCAAATTGCCTTTCTTAAAGTGCAAGAATTCTTCCAACAACTCTTCTAACTCCCTTTCAGGACAAAACTTTTCTTTGAGTCTCCTAGTGAACTATTCCCATGACATCTTATAGACGGCTTTCTTTCCCAATGACTCATACATGGTGACCCACCAAGTCAAAGCATCATCCTTAAGCAAACGTGAGGCATAAGTCACCATGTCTTCTTCTTTACACTTGCTACTTTCAAGCACATGCTCCGTCTCGCGTATCCAATGGATAGTCACTTTCGATTCCATACTTCCGTAGTAGTTGTCGGGTCAGCATGCTAAGAATGCCTTGTAAGAACATCCTTCACGCTCAATTTTGTCAACACTTCTTTCCTCATTAGAGGATTTCTCGGTTGGAACACTTTCTTCCGTTTTGGTCTTTGTGAGAGGAGGAGTATCCTCCCTCTCTTCCCTTTCCTCTTCATCACGATCCTCATCATTGCCCCTTTCCTCATCATCATTCCAATTCAACCGATCATTAATGATCCGGTTCACATCTTGTTGCATCACCTCCCTCATGTGGGTGAGCATGGATTGAATAGCTTCAATTGTTACCGGTACATTGTTATTTCCAACACCGGATGAGGCTCCACCATTTCCATTTCGAGGCGCATTGGGGATCATATTCGAGTCCCCTTCTCCATCCGGTATGGCCCGACCACTTCTCGTTCTAGCCATCTTACTAACATAAGATGTCACCAAATTAGAATCCAATTATTCAATTAAATAGTTGCATAAAGTTTAAATACAGCCCGATTATAATAATTCCCTTAATGGTCAACCCTAGTTCTCAAAGGTCAACCTAATTTCCTATGGCACATAACGTCCCACTTAGCAAAGTCTAAGTCTATGGTGGTAAACCAACCTAATTCACTTAGACTGAAGCTCTGATACCAAGTTGTAACACCTCAATTTTTCAAAACAATTTAAACTTTTAAATAATCCAAGTTTAATACAAAAACCATAGTATCAAAATGTAATTCAAATCAAACATTCGGTATGATTAACAATGTGCCAAAAACCGGTGTTACAAATATATCGAGACTAAAGTCTAAGGAAATTAAAATTGTACACCGAGCTTAATCACCTAATGTCATAACTACGGGCCGCCTAATCCTTAGCTCCCGAGCCTGAGTACATAGACATAAAAGAAAACGTAGTACGTGAGACAAGAATATCTCGTGAGTAACATGGGTTTTGGACCCGTTTATAAACATTTGCAATTAAATAATATTTAAGTAAATATCACATTGCACATAAGTCAAACATAGTCCCGAGCTTATACAAAGCTCACACATACGCAACGGGTCATCCCGAAGCAAACTCCCCCGATGTGGGTTATCATCAAAAGATCTCATGGTAATAGGGGTTCTCCCAAACTTACCGAGATCGTCACTCCCCCATCTCGCGGGTTATCGTAATCCCCCTTTTTATCGGGTTATCATAGTCCCCCTAATGTCGGGTTATCGTTCTCATAGATATACTACCCTTGCGCAGGGAGGTACCGCCCCAAGTAGTAATCTCAACTCCCCCACGAATGGGTTATCGTTTCCGGAATTTGACTATCATATAATTGGTCAACAAATATGGGCCATTTCCCCATTTCAATCATCATTTCATCATATCAAGATCACATTCCATTTCATAACAAGTAAGCATATCAATCAATTTCTTTATCAATTCATACATTAAATAAAAACTCTTTTAATCATTTTAATCATTTAAAAATCGTTTACTATGTACTCAGAAAACATCACATGTACTCACCTTAGCAATGCTATCCCAAAATTTTGTTAGCAAACACAAATCCTTACTTCCTAGTCAAGGAAGTACTCCCAAACACAAGGTCTTCTTGACCTAATCATTAATATCATTTCAAATACTAGTTATTATCCATCACTAACACTAACTTATCCATATTAATATTCTTAATCACCAAGTTCATACAACTTGGTGAAATCTCAAACCCTAGTTCAAGATTTCTTTCCATAAATCCCACGTCTAACTTGTACACATTGATCACAAGCATACAAGGAAGGGTTTACACCCATATTTGGTCATCTTCCCCAAAGATGACATGGTTGGTTCCCCAAACCACCATTGATGCCCAAGAAAAGCTTGAAAAACTAATTACCAAGCATGAAGGATCAAGAATCCTTACCTTTGATGTTAAAATCTCCAAGATTGATGTAGATTTGAGCCAAATATCACCAAAAACGTGCTCTGTCTCTAAAAACGGCTGAGCTAGAAGTAGGGTTATTGGACCCTAAACCCTAGCCTAAAACCCGACTTTTAAACAAACCCAACAGCAGTTCGCGTCGCGATCCAAGATCGCGTCGCGATCTTGGTCCCGCGTTAAATCGCGTCAACGATAGCGACGCTATCCGAGATAGCGTTTCCAGGCATTCGCGAAAACGGGTCGCTGTTTGGTCCATCACAAGTTCGCGTCGCGAACTCGGAGATCGCGCCGCGATCTCCCTGTTCCAGCTATGTTCGTTTTTCCAACTTGATAAACTCCAATTCTTGACCCATTTTCCAATTACATAAGTTTTAAACATTCAAACACTTAACATATCATAACGGTAATCGCATTCTAGTATAATTAACTAAATTCGTAAAAATCCCGATTAAATAATACAAACACGAATATAAAATTTACGGTCGTTACAGAGGATATAGGAATTAATCCAAACTCGAATTGTCACAACTGATCCACATACTTTCGACATTCAATCCAAACTCGAATCAAGACAAATTAATATGCATCTTAAATCGGGACGGCTGGTTCTCCGTACAATCGGTTCGATCGGCTATTGATGATAAAATTACAGTTCCGAGTGATTTTCGTTTGAAATGGAACAACTTGGTGCCTTTAAAATCATCATGTTTTGTACAGAGAGCCGGTATTGGCGGGATTCCGGTAGCTACATGTGTTCAAGATCAAGGAATTCAGATTCAAAACATTTCTTGCACAGCCTGCGGTGGAGCTGATAAAACTTCAGATCATGCCTTAATAACATATCCTAAAGCAATTGAAACTCATAAGTGGATTTTCAGGTGGTGCAACATTCCGTTTCCTCCGTCATCATTGGTGTCATCCCTGTTAGACTTTGCAGCGTGGTGTGGGAATTGCCCTAAAAAGAGAAAGATTTTAGGTGCAATTATACATTGTTCAGCGTGGTGCATATGGAAGGCTAGAAACGACAGGATCTTCAACAGGCGTATCAAATCACCAACAATGATTGCGGATGAAATTATATCAACATCATATACTTGGGTTGGGGTAAAGATCCTATAAATTGGTGTGATTGGTGTTATGGTTCTATGTTATCTTTGTAATTTATTTCCTTATGTTTGTACTCTTTCTGGCTGCCTTGCTTAGCTTCTTGCTAAGCCTTGGTTTTTTGCCTTTTTAATGCTATTTTCCGTTTCAAAAAAAAAAAAAAAAAAGACGGGCTTAGCATGGGATGTTTTTTTTTCTTGAATGAAGCAACCTAAGGTTTGCTGAATTTCACGAATGAGCATCGAATAACATAGTAATAAAACACGCGAAAAATCAAAATTTACCAAGAAACACACACCATGACCCTTTGTCCTTTTGGCAATATCTTATTTTATTTCTCCATATTTGTCGTTAGGGTCCGGATCCGGTGAGCACTCAAAAACCGGTGAGGACTCCAAAAAAAACCCTAAAAATGATCCAAAACAAACTTTTTTCAAAAAAAATTTATTTTTTAAACTTAAAAATCGCAGCCTATAAGATCAAAAAAAATAAAAAATTTCAAAAAGGATCAAAAAAAAAAAATGGATCATAATAATGATCCACAAAAAAATATGGATCATTATTATGATCCACAAAAAAAGTGGATCATATTTTTTTTTTTCAAAGTTGTTTTTTTTTGTCAAATGTAGTAATAATCATGGGGGAGTTATATATATTTTTTTCGGAATTTGTTGAAATTTTTTAAGTTGTTCTCGCGAGTTCTCACCGTTTTTAGAGTACTCACCGGATCTCACTTCTTTGTCGTTATACTATAACGTAATATAAATAATATTGTATGCATATACGAAACTTCGTCTGTCTTTTAAAAGAAAAATGAAAAAAGGACATGTAGGTTGTTACTTTTTCTGTTGTTATGTAAATAAAAAGATAACATAAGTTTTAGAAGGATAATGAAAATATCGAAATGTGCGGTTGGTTGAAAGATGCAAACAAGAACACAACATAAACAATACCAGTTGCAAGGGAAGGTAGCCCGAAAGTTCGGTGAGAATGACGGATTTTTTTTCAAAAATAGGCTCGATCGGAGCAGAAATTTCACAAATAGGCTCGATTCTTTTTGCTTTTCAAAAATAGGCTTTCCGCCGTCCCCGAGGCCGGCTTTGCTCTTAAACCCGGACTCCCCGAGACCGGCTTTGGGGTTGTTTGACGTGACCTCTGGATGAACGGACTCCCCGAGGCCGGCTTCTGGAAGAAGGCCTCCCCGAGGCCGGCTTTACCCCATACACCTCCCCGAGGCCGGCTTCAACCATACACCTCCCTTTTCAAGGTCCGACGAGGGTTTTGCATCCCCTTCTTGGCAGATACGCCGATCGCAAATCGAAAGGGTTTCTCGCTGAAATTGATCGGAAGAAATGCAATCATTTTGTGGCAGAATTAGATTGCTCGCAAGAAACGCCATTAAATGTCCCCTTACTTTTGATTCGACGTCATCTAGGATTTGCTCGTCTGGATCCAACGATCTGCTCCTCTTTTCACGGTCAATTCATTCACATTTTTCGGTGATTTTTCTTTCTTTGCTCATTAGTTGATTCAATTCGCTCAGTTCATGGCAGTGTTATTGTCATTTCGAAGGAATTCGTCAAGGAACTCGAAAGCTTGATAATTACTGAGCAACATTATTATAAAATCGAAAGAGTTGATCTGATTTATTAGCTGATCTGAATCTCAATTCTAAAACTTGCTCTGTAAATTTGTTGAATTCTAATTTTACTGATTTGATTTTCCGTTGTAGAATGGAACTTCTGATGATGTGAAGAAGATTGTGGCTACACTTAATGCTGGTGATATACCATCCACCGATGTTGTTGGTAAGTAATTATGCTATTATAATGATTCATCATTGTACAATTGGATAATCTGAATCGTGTGATTGTGGTCATGTAATGATAGTAATATAACCAGCAATTTTGACAATTTTGTTCATCAATTTTTCAACAATGATAAAACTACAGATTGTTATTGACTTCCTAACAATCTGTTATTTTTCAGAGGTGGTGGTTAGCCCTCCATTTGTGTTTCTTACCTATGTTAAAAGTGAATTAAGGCCTGAAATCCAAGTTGCAGCTCAAAATTGTCAGGTTAAGAAAGGTGGTGAACTCGACCAACCGATTACGATTTCTTCTCAAGCACCGATTTGTTGCTACCCAAGCGATGAACGAACCTATCTTGGAAGAACTAAGAAGCTTACCATGTAAGTTCAGTATTTGTTGAATGTTGTTTGATGATGAAATTGTGTCCTATCTGTGGGTTTAATTTTTGACTGTGAAGTCTAATGTTTAAATGATTTTTTTTTTTTTTTTGCAAGCAAGACCAATGTGCAAAAACTTCTTATTGGGACAAAAAATCAACCTAACCAATCTGTAGGTAAATTCGATCACTTTCTCCATTGTTAAAACAATTAAGCTTGAATAACTACCATGTTTGCATAGGGTTGCAGATAAGGTGTGTGATAGAATACCATGTTTGCATAGGGTTGCAGATAAGCTTGACTGCCTTTTTTTTGTTATTATGTGTGTTACTTTTTGAAGCTAGCCCGCCCGTCGGGCGGGTTATGAAACTAGTATAATAAATAAGAGAAACTGAAAATATTTGTTAAACTTGCAGGTATGGAGTTATGCATGACACAAGAAAATTGTGATAAATTTGAATGTGCTCATGTATGTGATAAATTTGAATGTGCTCATGTATGCCTTTTGGCCCATGGCTTTCGTTCCTATGGCGAATGTACGAGTCCATTTGTTTGTCGGTGTCATTATCGATGTCCGTCAATGGATGCCAATAGTCAAAGTCAACAACTCTCCCTATCCCCCCTTCCTTCCTACCCTAATTCTCATAGCCCTTCTCCCATTAGTAACTAACCGAAAGTTGTAAACTTTAATCTCTATAAGTGACAGTATGATTCGTTAAGAACGTTATTAGTTATTGTAATCAATATATATCCAAATATCCAATTGTTGTCTACTTATCTATATAACATCATGTTAAGGTAATGCCATGTGTACGCGCGACTAAAAGTTAATACTTATATCTTAACTTCATAGTCCAATAATGCAAAATACAACAAATTTTAAAAATAGTTCAAAAAAGTTATAATCGCAGGAAAAAACGTAAGGTGCGGCACCATAGCCATGACCTCTTTTTAAACGTGACTTAAGACGGCAAATATTTTTATATAATTTATTATATATTTGTATGTCAAGTTCAAAATAGTTATAAATATATTAATTTATATGATATTCATATGCGAGTTTAAAAAGCATGTTACAACATCCTAACATTTTTTTTCAAAAAGAAATCATTAATTTCAATTTTTACATCTAATGTTACAACATCCTAATGTTACAGCAAGGCGGCAGTTATTATTTCCTGAGTGCATTCATCTTGTCTCTCAGATAATAAAGTTTAGCCCTCCTAACTTTCTTCTTGTCCAAAACCTTTATTTCTTTCACATTCGGTGAGTACCTGTTATCATCAATCAAACAACTTATTTCAAAAATATATCTTAACAGGAAACGGGCCATTTTGACCCGTTACTCAACCCGCCCATTTAAGGAGACTTACAGAGGTAGGAGAGATTCAACCCCAACTCCTGCAACTAGCCTTCTTAATCTGATGGTTGAATTTAGACCTGCATTTCGTCTTGCAATCACAATTCCTTTAACTGTTGATACACGTCTTTTGTTCTCAGGTACTTCCTGTAATTTCATGAAAAAAAACGTCCTTTAAATAAGCTTAAAAGAAAATAAAAAATAAATAGCAAAATAACTTTCACTTACCAATCTGAGCTGGATTATATAACCTGGCTTTATATCCGGTATCTCTCTTTCTGTATGCACTTTCTCCACTGCTTCTTTATCAAGTATCTGCAAATGAGTTACATATATAAAAAATTAAAAATAATGATTTTGAAAATTGTATTTCAAGAAAACGATAAATATATAAGTAAAACAGAATTTCCTGCCTGCATTATATGTCTGGCTGTTTTATCAAGCCTCTTGAATTTGATACGAGGTGCCACCTCAGCGGAAGCATTCTGTGGGTCAGATTTTTGTGAATCATCCAATGTTGTTATGCCCCTATTATTCAAACGGGCCACTAGCGACCCACTGTAGGCTGATGCTACTGAATGTATGCTGCCACTTTTGAATGGAGCTGGTAACTCTCTTACAGAACCATTACTTATTGTCTGAAAAATATGAAATCGAAATACTATTAGAAACAATTTTTTGATCTACTATTAAACAGAAAGAAATTATCATCATACTAAGAAACAAATGGAGGGCTAACCACCACCTCTGAAAAATAACAGATTGTTAGGAAGTCAATAACAATCTGTAGTTTTATCATTGTTGAAAAATTGATGAACAAAATTGTCAAAATTGCTGGTTATATTACTATCATTACATGACCACAATCACACGATTCAGATTATCCAATTGTACAATGATGAATCATTATAATAGCATAATTACTTACCAACAACATCGGTGGATGGTATATCACCAGCATTAAGTGTAGCCACAATCTTCTTCACATCATCAGAAGTTCCATTCTACAACGGAAAATCAAATCAGTAAAATTAGAATTCAACAAATTTACAGAGCAAGTTTTAGAATTGAGATTCAGATCAGCTAATAAATCAGATCAACTCTTTCGATTTTATAATAATGTTGCTCAGTAATTATCAAGCTTTCGAGTTCCTTGACGAATTCCTTCGAAATGACAATAACACTGCCATGAACTGAGCGAATTGAATCAACTAATGAGCAAAGAAAGAAAAATCACCGAAAAATGTGAATGAATTGACCGTGAAAAGAGGAGCAGATCGTTGGATCCAGACGAGCAAATCCTAGATGACGTCGAATCAAAAGTAAGGGGACATTTAATGGCGTTTCTTGCGAGCAATCTAATTCTGCCACAAAACGATTGCATTTCTTCCGATCAATTTCAGCGAGAAACCCTTTCGATTTGCGATTGGCGTATCTGCCAAGAAGGGGATGCAAAACCCTCGTCGGACCTTGAAAAGGGAGGTGTATGGTTGAAGCCGGCCTCGGGGAGATGTATGGGGTAAAGCCGGCCTCGGGGAGGCCTTCTTCCAGAAGCCGGCCTCGGGGAGTCCGTTCATCCAGAGGTCACGTCAAACAACCCAAAGCCGGTCTCGGGGAGTCCGGGTTTAAGAGCAAAGCCGGCCTCGGGGATGGCGGAAAGCCTATTTTTGAAAAGCAAAAAGAATCGAGCCTATTTGTGAAATTTCTGCTCCGATCGAGCCTATTTTTGAAAAAAATTCGAGAATGACGTGTTTGTTACTAGTGAGTAGTGGTGTTCTGTCGCACTAATAACTCTAATATTTATTACAAAATTTGTATTGACTTCTACATATATTCATAATTCAACATTTTATTAATATAATAATTAATGAGATTTTATTAATGACAGTTCATAAGGCTGTCTCTAACATGCATAAAATGATTGTACATTAATGGATAAAGTAGTATTCTTAAAACTCAGAGGGCGATTTTTATATTAATTTTGCCTTGTTATTGACAGCCCTAAGGACTGTCATTATCATTTTCCTAATTAATATATATAATTCATCAATTATATTTTATGATTTTATCTTTTAATTTATATTATTTTATTAGTCAAATGACTAATAATTAAGTATGTATATTTAGTAAGAAATAATATTATCTATGTTTAAAGTTGTATACAAGGTATTCTTTGATTTTTACGTAGTCTCAACGAATAAATCTTAGTCAGTGGATCAAAAAAAGTCAAAAGCTCAAGATCAATCTCTTAACTACCACCGTCATCAAATGACAAGTGATTGAATACACAACCACCACCACCGGCCACCACCACTATCCTCGGCCACTGCCGTCGCCGATCAGCAGCGACCACCACCTCCGCAATCACATGTGATAGGATACACAATCAAATGTGATTGAAAGTGGCCGGTGGTGGCAGTGGGTTTCCGGTGATGGAGACGGTACAGAGGTTGGAGGTGGTGGTGCTGGTGGTGGTCGGCAGAGTGCAATCACATGTGATATAATACACAATCACATGTGACTGAAAGCGGTTGGAGATTTCCAGTGGTGACGGTGGCCAGCGGCGGTGGCCAAAAGTGACAGTGTGCAGTGGGTAGCGGTAGTGGGGGTGGGGGTGGGGGTGGTAGTAGTGGTGGTGGTAGTGTTGATGTATTAAATCACATGTAATGGTGATAATAATGATGATTGATCTTGATCATTTGATTTAAATTTTAGGATTTATCACTCACAACTTTATACTCGTAAAAAAGATAACGTTTCCCTTTCTATTTAATATTTATTACTTCCTCCGATTCAAAATAAGTGATACACTTTAGGTTTTACGGTTTTTGAGGCAAAATATTATAATGATTGTTAAATTAGATTAATTGGATGGTTAGTGGGGAATGAGCCTCACATCTTTTGAATAAAGTGTGGTTAATGATGTTTAAAAGTATAAGGTAAGGTAAATTGGTCATTTCACTTTATTAAATTAGAGAGTTAGTGGGTGAAGGTCCCATTATTTTTTACCAAATAAGATAATTTTTCAAAATATATTACTTATTTTAAATCACTATATAGTACTCCCTCCGTCCCACAAAAAAGTTCCCATTTCCCTTTGGCACAAGATTTTAGGTGATAGTTAGTGGTGGGGTCATTGGTATTATTTTGATTAAAATATAAGGTTGGTTTGTAGAGAGAAAGATAATTAGTGGATATTATTGATGGGGTTCTTAATAATAATAGTATTTTATTGTGTGGCGCCCACCACATGTGAGAAATGAGAACTTTTTTATGGGACAAAAGCTTTAGGAGAAATGAGAACTTTTTTGTGGGACGGAGAGAGTATCACTTATTTTGAATAGAGGAAGTATTATTTTATTACAAGTGGGTGTTGGAAGACGAAAAAAAGCAGCATTTAAAGGAGAGACGTGGACAGGTGAAGTCAGGACCGGTGTACGGCATGGACCGTACGGTAAATTACGGTTGTGGACACACTACGTAGGTACGTTACTCATTACTATAAGCCAAACTACCGGGACCCACTACCCAGTTTCTTAATTTACACACTAATTCCGTTTATCCTTCTAATCAATCATCTTTCGTAATAAAACAAATAAAAATTTAAAATAAGGAGTTAACTTTATATTTCCTCTAATTCAGAATAAGTGATACACTTTGAGTTTCGCAAAAGATTATAATGATTGTTAAATTAGATTAATTGGATGGTTAGTAGAGAATGAGTCTCACACGTTTTGAATAAAGTGATGTTAATAATGTTTAAAAGTAAAAAGCAAGTGTAAATGAGTCATTTCAATTTATTAAAATAGATACTTAGAGCATCCACAACGGTTAACCTCTCCAATGACTTATTATTTTTGTCACATCATCTAATAACCTATTAGTTGAAAACATCTCCAATGGTTAACATTTCCAAAAACTTTTTCACTAATTTTACTAATTTACCTTTATCTATATCAAATGTTTTATAAATGCCCCTCACATATGTAATTTAACAATTTTCATAGCATTACAAAACTTAACATTATTATAAAATTTCTCTTACAAAAATATTATAATATTTAACCTTAAAAAGTATTGAAATATGATAAATTATAATTTATGGTTATAGAAATAACAAATTATTCACATATAAATATATACATGAGTTTAATATGTAAAATTGTTAAATATAGGGATTAAATCAATCAAACATTGAAAGTTGTTCAAGTGGTTGGAGAAGATCAAGTGGTTGGAGTGACCTCTTAAAAAAGTCATCCATTCCAATGGTAAAAAGTCATTTTAGAGGTTATTCAAATAGTATCAACCTCTTTTTCAACCTCCCATTGGAGATGCTGGGTAAGGGTTGAAGGATTTATGTGCACAGTTAGTCAACCTATGATGATACATCTATGCCTACGAAACACTTAAGGGTCACACCGGTGAGTGCATGTTATTCGAGTAAGATATGTAATGAAACTTGGAAGAGGAATGATTCATAATAAGTCATTTATGAAGCAGTTAAGTATTAAGTCAAATTTGACTTATTACTAGATTAGTTTATCTAACTAATTGATACAAGTATTTGTACATTTACTAGTTAAGTAAATATACAATGTGTTAATTATAGATTATCCATAATATGATTTAAAGCTATTAAATCATATGGTGTTGGATAATATTATTGGGAAAATTATATAAAGGTTATTATATGATTAATTATTAAAAGTATTTATACAAGGCATATATTTCGTGTATATGTATTATACCGAAATATATATTAAAGTGTATTAATACTAGACATTTAATAGTTAGGTACAATAATAAAAGAATAAATAAACTATAAGAAAATGAAACGTAAAAAGGAAAGTTTAATTAAGGAATTGATCTTAATTAAACTAGAGGGTCTTAAGTGCAACTTATTTACCTATAAATAAGAGGTTTAGGGTAACCCTAATTCCCCCTTACACAAGCAACGAAATTCCTTCCCCCCTCTCCCCTAGTTTCGGCCGAATCCCAACACAAGAACACAAGCTTTGTGTTCTCCGTGTTCTTCGTTCGTTCTTCGTATTCTTCAAGTCTTGAAGATTCGAAGATTATTACAAGGATCAACTAGAAGGTCGCTCGTCGTGTTCATCATCAGTGGACTAACTTAAGCAAGATTAAGGTATGTTTTGAGAAAGCCTTTTCTCCCTTCTCCCTTCTCCCCTATTGGACGAATTCGACCAAGAACCCTAGGGTTCTTGGTGTTGGTCGAAACACACACAAGTGTGTGTGTGTGTTTGGGATTTCGTACAAGGTTTCTTCCATTATTAATCTAATCTAGATTTCCAAGATCCCAATCCTTTAGGGTTTAAGGATTAGGTTTAATCTCAGTTCCGCATTCAGGGATTAAATCAGCTAGTTGGTTTTAACCGGTCAGGAACAAGTTCATGTTCTTGGTCAGTATGGTTCGAACCAAGTGACTAGGAGGTTGACCCAAGTGGTCAATCAGTGTTAATGAAACCCTTCAGTGGTATCAGAGCGTTGGTTTAGAGATCTAAACTAGATTAACAAAGTTTGTTTGTTTAATTTTTATTAATTTTTTTTGTTCCAATTTTTCTTCTTCTTCTTAGATCACGAAAAGGGTAAGAACCCTAGGACCAAACATGTTAAACTAGTTAAGTTTAGTTGGTCAAAAGGATTCTAGAAAAACCCTAGAAATTTCGTGCAAGGGTAAAAAGAACCCTAGGATCAAGAACATTAAACTAGTTTAGTTAATTAATCAAAAGGCTTCTTTTCCTAACCCTAGCTATTTCCGAAAATTAAAGAACCCTAGGATCAAGATTGTCAAAAATTTTGATCAAGAGGATTCTTTCCTTAATTGTATGATCTTCCAAATCTAGGATCAAGTATGTTAAACCAAGATTTGGTTTAATTGAACAAAAAGGATTCTTTCCTTTTCCCAAAGATTTCGTGATCAATGAGGTTGCTTGGACACCAAGTTTGTTAAACTAGCCTAGTTTAATTGGTGGAAAAGTTTCCTAGACTTTAAGGATTCTTCGGAAAAACCGTAGATGTAATCTAGAAACCTAGAACATTAAACTAGTTTAAGTTTAATAATTTAAAAGAATTAATTAGGTTAATAATCTAAAACCTAGATAACTAAACAAGTTCATGTTTAATAGGTTTAATTATTAGATTTATTAAAACTAGTTCCTTAAACCTAGAAATCTAGACAAAGTTTATTGTCTATAAGGTTTAAATTAAAAAGTTTAAATAAATTTATTAGGGTTATAATCTATCTTAGAATTTAAACAAAGTTTATTGTTTAAATAGGATTGATTAGAATTAATTTTTGATAAATAATGTCTTTGATCAAGAAAGTCAAAACCCTAGTTTTGGTTGATCAAGAACAACATTAGGGTTAGACTAATTAATGAGAATTAAAAGAAGTGTTAATTTCTAGTTCAAGAAATTAACAAGATGTATTTATTTATATTTATATATTATATTTCGGATTTTTTAAAAAGGTAAAATAAATTTTAATAAATAAAATAGTTTATACGTATTTTAATTAGTTCAAGTTAAAATACATACGTATAAATTAGATGTAATATTCTTATTAGAATGTTACAAGTTTATTTTAAAAGTAAATATATATGTATATATATTAAATACAAGATTAAATGGAACATTAAAAATAATGATATTTTGATCTTTAAAGATATAATAATATAACTAGTTATTTTATAAGTTAATTATATAATTGAAACTAGAAAGTACAAAGTTATGATTTCATTATAAATAGAAATTGTACAAGTTGAGATTATATGATAAACTAGAAATATACAAAGTTATATGTATTAGTATTATAAGGTGTATAAAGTTATAGGTTATTATAACTAGTAATTATACAAGTATAATATAAGTATATTACAAGTCATGTAAGGTACTAGATTAATGATCAAGTATAAATAACAAAGAACCTATATTTAACTAGTTCAAGTTAAATGTAAGAAAGGTTTAAACAAACTAATGATTATTATATATAGTCTTTATATAATAAGTTTATTAGTTTCACCAAGTATAAACCGGTGATTGTGTTAGCTTAAGTTTCATCATGATTGTTGGAGCTAGTGGGAGTTACACAAGAAAATCACAACGTTTATAAGTGTGTCGCTAAGACATAAGTTTTGGTGAAATCTAGTAAGTCAAAACAAATGTTTGATTTCATTATTAAACATATGAAAAACTAGGTGTGTTAAACTAGGTTTATGATTCAAGTCTATGAATCGTAAAAGGATTAAAAGTTTAACATAAGTTTTAAGTTTTTTCAAGAAAGATAAAACAAGTAAGTTTTATTCTAGATAAGGTTTTTCACAAAAGCTAGTGATACGTTTTGTACACCTCGTTTTTAGGTATACATATAAAACGCGCAAATTCTTGAAACTAAAAGTTTTAAAGAAAGTTCTTAAGGTTTAAAAAGGTGTCTTGTTGAATTCTTGAATTCACAAGTCACATATTTTAAACAAGGATTAAGATTGGAATAAGGTTTGAGTTTAGTTCAAGACTTAAACAAACCCAAGAAAATCTTAGATCTAAGTACTATCCACCTAATGGAACACCTCACTTGTTAAACGATATTCATATTGTAAGGATAAAGAACCTTAGATATGGATTCAAATCATTGCGAGTGTTAGGGTGCGTAAGGTTCTGTGATAATCGGGAGTCCCGGCGCAGAACATCGCACTGTCTTAGATGGTCTAATCTACTTTGGTGATAATCGGGAGTCCCGGCCCAAAAAGTACTTGAGTAGAATAAACATACTAGACTTTATTACTAACTTAGAAATGTACAATTAGATTGTACAAAGTTGTAATAAGTTACAAGTCTAAAGATTCTACGACCCCTAGGAATCGTGTTGAGTCTTGATACGATCGGTAAGGATGTTACCTACCAGAAACAGCATGTCTCGTCGGGAAGTGCCCAAACCTTGCGGCAAGAATGTGTTATATGGATCCTAGGCCTAAAATATTAATTATGGGTTTATAATATATTTTAGAGAATGTTTGTTGATGATTACTAATTAAACTGGGTTTGATTTGTAGACGGCAGCAACAACCAACACGACACGTATCAATAATCTCTCACTACGCTTGTTTCTAGAAAAGGACAAATTGACTAGGTCAAAGTTTCTCAATTGGAAGCGTGATCTTCAGATTATGCTTAGGTATGAGAGAAAAGGAAATGTCCTAGAAAGAGCAATGCTAAATGCCCCTGCCACGAATGCTAGTGATGAACCAGGACAAGCATATTACGCTTGTAGAGTGTTCAACTCTTGCAAGATGGTTAAGGGATCATCAGTAAGTGCTCACGTCATGAAAATGAAAGAGCACATGGATCATCTTGAATGACTAGGACACCTAGTACCGTTGCAGTTAGCAACACTAATGATACTCAACTCGTTGTTAGATGACTATAAGTCTTATGTAGTCAACTACAACATGCATAATATGGAGCAATCCATTGATGAGCTACATTCCATGCTCAAGACTAATGAGTTGAGTTTGGGGACCATGTTTAAGAATGATCTCATAGTAATTGATGATGGTAGTGAAAAGAGAAAGAGGTGCAGTGGAAAGGGAAAGGGTAAACCGATCTCAGCCAAGACGTGCCCAAGGGTAATGGAGTCAAACAAAGGGTCAAGAAGGTGAAGCCAAACAAGGCAAGGACCGAGAACCAGTATCTTGGTTGTGGCGAGGGTCAAAGGGTAGGAGGCAGTGCAAGCTCCCCAGTTGACTTGACCAACTTCTAAATATTCACTTTAACATACTTGTGAAGTTTATTACGAGTAACTCAACTTTTGCAATCGTTTATTGCAAGAGATGAAAGAAAGTGAACATGGCCATCGTGAGATAGTAATAATCCCACAAGCACCAAGTTAATCTTATAATTCAGTATTTCTCACTTTGGATTCAAGGAAAAACAATTTTATTTTGTTAAGACAAATTTTTATGTTAAACTCAATTTTGGTTTTACCAAATTATGAATCCATAGTTGAATTATAATGTGTGCATGTGTGATAATTACACTAGTCAAGTTTTATGACTAGATTGTAAGTCAAGTTTTGATTTACTGATAATCTCGTGATATGGTGACTGTAGCTGACATATGTAGCATTGTATGGTTAGTTGTTGATATGATTTCATGGTAAATGAGGGTCTGATTTGGAAATATGGTTCGTGTTTAAGTAGAAGTATGTGTAGAAGATACCTACAAGTTCATAGTTCATGAAAAAGGAATGCTTTAGGAAGCAAAGTTGGTTAGTAGCCAATGAGTAATGAAAGATGTATAATGGGTGGTTAGGCCAGAATTGGTTATGATTGAGGCTCTAGAGCCGGTAAGCGGGAAATTTCAAGTATGGTATAAGGATGTTTGAAGGAGATTATAAATGGTATAAGTAATTGGATGAAAATTAAAAAGGTAATAGAGATTTGGTATTGCTTTAAATGAAAATTGTTAAACGATTGTGGAAGTTGAAATCGAAGAAAAGAGGAACGATTGAGAGATATTGGAATCGGGAATGAAAAGCTTGGGAAGCGATGTCTTAGTAATAAAGAATATGGAAATTTTGCAAAGTAAGTTTGACTTTAATCATAAGTCAAGGTTGGTCAACTAGTGGACTGTTGACTTCAGTCAAAATTGAGTTTTGACTTTCGTTTAAATTAATTAGTCAAGGATAAAGGCATAATGTATCCTCTACATATGTAAGTTAGTGGTTAATGGATTAATGGAAATAATGGCAGTCAAAGGGGTGCGACTTTGGCCGTTGGGTATTTCGAATGGAATTTAGGAATCGAGTGTGATTGTGGTTGGACCATGAATGCAAAGTCGATTGATACGGAATTAATGACTAGTAGAACCACTAATGGGTAAGGAAATCTTCAAAATATTGTTGACTTTGTGCTTAAGTCAAAAATGGAACAATGTTGACAATTTGGTCAAAGCGAGGGTTTGACTATCATTTTGGTCAATTGGTCATTAGTAATGATTGGGTCATATCATCCCAATGGGTACAAAGAGTTTGGTTAAATGATTGGGTGTGTTAGGGTCGAATCATGAAACTTTGACCCGTTTGGGTGTTGTCAAGATTGAATTTGGGGATCGAGTATATGATTGTAGATGGATCATGAATTAAAGGTAAATTGTAAAGGAAAGGAGGATTTATGGGATCCTTTAACGAGAAGGGAAAATGTTAAAGTATAGTTGACTTTGTTCTTAAGTCAAGGTTTAGACAATGTTGGATTTTATCGACTTGGTCGAAGCTAGATTTATTTTATTATTCAATCAAATAATTGTAATGGTTATGTCATGTTATTGTTTTGTGAATAGAATGATCGGTTAAAGGATTTGAAGCGTTGTGGTCAAATTGTGGCATCTTGACCCGTTTGGGTATTAAAGGCCTAAGATTGATTCTTTTGACCCGTTCGGATCTAACATAGTTAAGTGAATGTTTATATGCATGTGGTTGGCTAAATTGAAACGAGAAAATGTTGATGGTAATAACCATGGGAGAATGAGAATGGATGCTCGGTAGAATGGGGATTTGAAATTTTTGAGTGATTCCGAGGACGGAATCCTTTTAAGGGGTGGATAGTTGTAACGACCCAAAATTTGGTATTAAATAAATTTTATAAAAATATGATAAATATGGATAAATCGTTTAAAGAACGTAGGAATTGGTTTCGTGTCATTTGGACACCATACGAGAAAGTTATGGGCGAAACCGGGTCGAGACAACAACCGAAAAATGCAGCCTTGCTGCATTGAAGAGTTCACGCCGCGAAGATGGGTTCCCGATCGGGAACTGTCTTCAGAGAAAAGGGCTTTCGAGCGTGAAGTAGTTCACGACTGGTTACCGATCGCGAAGTTCGCGTGCATGGGAAAGTTAGCGACGCGAACTTAGTTCGCGTCTTGAACTATGGTCGAGCAGCTTTAAGTCGGGTTTTGTCTCATTTGATGCCATATCGAAACCCTAGCTTCTTCTTTGGCGATTTCCGAGCTTGGAGGCTGATTGAGGTCGAATCCTTCACAAATCTTTGGTAGATTTCACTCCTAGTTGAAGATTAAAGGTATATCTTCACTCTTTGATCTTTGTAGCTTAAGATCTATGTGTTTGGATGTAAGGGTTTGAAACCCTAGTTCATGGGGTTATGGATTATGGTGATATAAATGATGGATATGCTTAATAGATGGTGTATTATCAAAGGAAACAAGTGTATGATTATGATTTGTAAGAATCTTAAGGGTTGGTTAAACCTAGGGTTTGGTAAATCACCATATTTGGGGGAAATGTGTTAATTAGTGTTATCTAGAGATAGATGAACACAATAGTAGTAGTATGTGATGTTGATAATCTTATGATTATTGTTTTAGGCTGTTGGTGAGATCTTAGAAGGTTGACCGAATCGAGAAGCAAGGAGATTGACGTAAGGAATATGGTTGGAGCATTTTATTGCTAAGGTGAGTACATGTGAACTTTAAAACTGGGTACATAGCGGTAAAGAAATATTTTTAATATGTGACTATTAATGTTAAACTAGTTATTTAATTTCTTTATATTAACTAGTTGCTTGATTTTGTGAATACTAAGTGAGACTAGTATATAGATAGTTTGTATGTTGGCCTTATGGCATTGATGATGGATGTGACATATAGTCACATGAAATAGTTATGACGGGTAGTTTGAAATAGGACAGGTACATGATAGATTCAGAGGCATTCTGGATTATCATGGTATCTTTAAACTGATGGATTGGAGGCATTCCGATCACCCAATACGATGTTGGATCTCACTGAATTGGAGGCATTCTGATTAGTGAGATATGATGGGTCACCTTGCTTGGACAAGGTGACAAAGGGGGTTCTACTGAACTGGAGGCATTCTGGTTTGTAGGACAAAAATGGGGTCTCGTTGGATTGGAGGCATTCCGAACAACTTGACGGGTCGATTAGGCTATGATTGAATGTGATGGGATTACCGAGGAGGTGATCGATGTATATGAATGTGTTAGGGGTACCGCGGAGGTAACCATAGTATATAAATATGTATGTCTATATATATATTTAGTATGTGTAATCATTTATATATTAATGTCGGGTCTAAAACCCATGTATCTCACGAGATAATTTTGTCTTACGTACTATGTTTGTTTGTGATGCTATGTACTCAGGTTCGGGAGCTAAGGATTAGGTGCGTTTCCTAGTGAAGGCGCACGGGTTTAGTAGAGATAGCAAGGTGGATTTACGTTTGGCTTTGGTTATGATATATTTTGTAACACCACTAGTGACTTTTATTTTATACCAAGATTTTTGTAAATCCATATTTTGGGACAATACTCTAAATGATTTAAATTTAAAAGGATTTTACAGAAATATTTTGTATTAAAAATTTGAGGTGTTACAAAGGGTTATTGGTCAGTTTAACAGTTGTTAACCCTGAGGCTTCTAATCTGACCATCGTTGAACAAGAACAATTAACCCATTTATTGGAAGCTTTTGTTTCTCTCTTCCAGAACCCACAAGGTCTGCCGCCCGAAAGAGCCATTGAGCATACAATCAATTTACTACCAGGCCATGGTCCTATCTGTGTTAGGCCTTACCGCTATCCTCACGTTCATAAAAACGAAATCCAACACCAAGTAAATGAAATGCTCCACACTGGCATCATTCGAGTCAGTCAAAGTTCCTTCTCGAGCCCCGTGATCTTAGTAAAAAAGAAAGACTCTACTTGGCGATTATGCATTGACTATCGGGCTTTGAATAAAGCAACCATTCCCGATAAATTCCCTATTCCGGTGGTAGACGAATTACTTGATGAATTACACGGTTCAAAGTTTTTTTCCAAAATTGATCTCAAATCAGGATTTTATCAAGTCCGGGTCCGCCCTTCCGACATCAAAAAAACCGCCTTCCGCACTCACGACGGGCACTACGAGTTCCTTGTTATGCCCTTTGGCCTCACTAATGCCCCGGCCACTTTTCAAGCTCTTATGAATGAAATTTTTAGACCATTACTTCGAAATGGGGTACTCGTATTTTTCGATGATATCTTGGTTTATAGTCCATCTTGGGACCACCATCTCACATTGTTATCACAAGTGTTACAACTTCTGTCTCAACATGAGCTAGTGGTCAACAAAAAAAAATCTCACTTTGGGATGCAATCAGTGGAATACATAGGGCATATCATTGATTCACATGGAGTTTCTATGGATCCAGTCAAAATAGAATCTATCACCAACTGGCCTGTTCCACAAAATGTAAAGGGCGTTCGCGGGTTTCTCGGTCTTACATGTTATTATCGCAAATTCATCAAAGGTTACGGGAAAATTGCTCAACCCTTAACCGAATTAACCAAAAAAGACAACTTTAAATGGAATGATTTGGCACAGTCCGCCTTCGATCAGCTTAAAATTTGCATGACTAGTGCACCTGTTTTGACCCTACCCGATTTTTCCAAACCTTTCGAGATCGAGTGTGATGCTTCGGGTAGAGGAATTGGAGCTGTTTTAATGCAAAACAAACGTCCCATCTCATATTATAGCAAAGCTCTTGCTGCCAAAACCTTAGCGAAATCTGCTTACGAGAAAGAAATCATGGCTTTAGCTCTTTCAATTCAACATTGGAGACCGTATCTTTTGGGCCGCGAATTTACGGTTTTCACCGACCAAAAGAGCCTTAAACACCTGCTCGAGCAACGTATAACAACAACTGACCAACAAAATTGGCTTGCTAAGTTGATATCATTTCACCATATCTTACAAACCGGGATCCGATAATCGGGCAGCTGACTCCCTTTCACGGATCCATGAAGGGTCAGAACTTCTCACACTGATTTCATACCCCGAATGGCTAGATGGCAAGAATCTGCTCGAAGGCTACGAAACCGACACACAAATTCAAAAAATCCTTACAAACATTACCACTAACCCTACTCACACCCAAAATTTCACAGATTAATGGCAAGTTATACTACAAACACAAACTTGTCATTCCCTCTTCATCCCCTTGGATCCCTAAGTTACTAAATGAATTTCATTGCACCCCGGGAGGGGGCCACTCAGGTTTCTTTCGAACATACAAGAAACTAGCTGCCCATATCTATTGGTTTGGCATGACAAAAACAGTCAAGGCATTTGTACAACAGTGTGATGTTTGTCAAAGATACAAGTCCTCAACTTTATCCCCCGCGGGTCTCCTCCAACCTCTCCCAATCCCAAACGCGATTTGGGATGACATATCACTAGATTTTATTTCGGGATTACCAAAGTCAAAGGGGTTCGAAACGATTCTAGTAGTGGTTGACCGCCTTTCAAAATATTCTCACTTTATTGCTCTCAAACACCCATATACGGCACGCTCCTTGGCCGATGTATTCTTAAAGGAGATTATTCGTTTACACGGTGTCCCTAAATCAGTTCTTAGCGACCGGGATCCCATTTTCCTAAGTAAATTTTGGAAGGAAATTTTTGGCAGCACTTTGAAGTTCAGTTCAGCCTATCACCCGGAGACCGACGGCCAAACCGAGGCCGTTAATCGCAGCCTTGAGACCTATTTACGTTGCTTTGCTGCTGATCAGCCCAACACGTGGTCGTATGGGAGGAATTTTGGCATAACACTACTTACCATGTGTCAACCAACACTACTCCTTTTCACATAGTGTATGGTAGAGCACCACCCACTCTGTTTCAATATGTTCCGGGGGAGATACAATGCGAAGCTAGGACCTGCTGGATAGGGACGAGGCAATCAAACAGTTGAAATATCATTTAACAAGGGCTCAAACACAAATGAAATCAAATGCAGATAAACATAGAAGAGACATAAGTTTTGAAATTGGAGAGTGGGTATTTCTAAAATTAAGTCAACAAACTGTCATAAGGAGGATCAATCAAAAACTTGCAGCCAGATTCTATGGGCCTTTCCTCATCATCGCGAAATGTAGCATATAAGTTGCAGCTTCCGCACGTATCCATCCCGTTTTTCATCTCAAACGGGCTGCCTTGGTCGAGCAGGATCTGCCTCGTAGCTTGGTGGCAGATTCCAATGTGCTCCTGAAAAATGTTTGGCAACTCGTAATGGACAACAAGTAGAAGAGTGGCTAATTCAGTGGGACACTGGTTCACTCTACTTGGGAAGATGCTTTTGCGGTTCAAAGTCAGTTTCCCTCCTTCCAGCTTGAGGACAAGCTGGTTTCTCAAGAGGAGAGCATTGATAGAGAAAACGTTACAATTAGTGAGCCTATTAGCACATGGGTTGTTTACAAAAGGAGAGAGAAGCCACGTGGAGGACCCTGATTCATTCAGTTAGTTTGTTGGCTGGAGGGAATCTAATAAGATATTAATAGAGTCATGAGGCTAGAGAGAGAGGGCCGGTGTCTTATTTTCTAATTTGAATATTGTAATCGACTCTTGCCGAGTTTGGGCAGGAAGACTCATTTTGAGCTTCTCTGATTTTGCTATCTTATTACTATCATCATTGCATTGTTTTCATTTCCATTATCTATCAACCCCAAACACCCTCTAAATAATTATCTATGAAATTAACTCTTTTAACATAATACATACTTGAATATCACTTTGGGGCAAGATGACATATAGTTTTATACGTCTAAAATTTTAATTTGGAACGGGATCACTAGTTGATTAAGACATATATTAAATTTGAAATAAAAACAGAAATATTAAATCACTTGTAAAATATTGAACGAGCTAAACATATATTTTTATCAATCGAGACATATCGTATCATACTATCATATGAGTAATTGAGTATTATTAAATCTCATCCACTCTTTGCTTCATATTTTTGTTGATAAAACAAATGAGAACTATGAGCCTTCTCTTAAAGATTTGAAGACTTATCCATTGAGTTGTAATGCTACAACAAATACATTATTAAAAGGGGCGCGTAACTAAAATTTATATCAACAATAGTAATACACATTGACAAATGGTACACTATTGTCAAAAATATACATTCGCTTAATATTTTTAGAGTCCACTAATTATAAATACGCACACAAAATATTAATACCGACATAAAATACCCATTTTTATTCAAACGGACACATCTCTTCAATACCTTTTCCTTCATTTTACCGACTTCTCAACCGACAGTTCTGTGCCATCGACTTCTCCAATCCGACGCCATCGACACAATGGTTGGCACAGATCTTATATATCTTGCATTAACTTGATTCAGTTGATGGTCAACTACAGCCCTACAAGTTGTCACTTGTCGGTAATAAAGCTGGTTTTTTGTTCTAGAGACAAACACGGTGATCTTCCTAATTCCTTTTCGACGGTGTCTCACAAAATCATACCAAATGGGCCATAACACAACAAATCTATTAGGGGATATGATTATGACAAATTTAATTATGTGATGAAGTGTTCATGCAATATTGTTTGATTGCTTTAGTTACCTATTATATAAAGGAAATGATAACGACAACATAAAGGTTATATTATAATATTAAGAAATGTATCAGAAATTCGTATATGAATCAATACTCAGTCACTACATTCTAGGAATTACACCTCCATTAGTGAAAGTAAAAAAAAAATTAAGAAAAATTGTGCGTATAATAATTTTTTAAAGACAGACTCTAGCGTTGATTTTACAAAACCTAAAATCTTCTTTTTTTCTTTCCTTCACAATGACCACATATTTTCAAAAACACCATGGAATAAACATTAAAACATGAGTTCGGTGTAATGCAATCTCAATTATATTATTTGATATCCTTATAATCCAGACCTACTTGATTAATACCTGTTTATGGTAGATCATATCATCATATCTAAAGGATGTAAGACAGTGCTTTGTTGGTAATCGAGAAAGACGGATTTAGCCCAAACCTTAACAAAATATCGAATGCTAGATTTGTATTTGTGTTTTTCAATAATAAGTCAAATGCAAAATGATGGAGATTTAGGCCTCATATTTTGCCTTTGGTGAATTGACATCATTAGCACACCTTCTTCACTTGCCAAATTCGGCTGCCACCTTCAGGGCGTTTGATTCGTTATAATTCTTGAAAATATGAAGGTACTGAAATCTAATTCCTATGAAATATATGTGTTGGATGGATTTAGAATTCATGTTGGAAAAATATTTCATCACCTATGGGAATATAATTTTTATCCATTGAAGTAGGGATTTTAAAATCATATGAATAAGGGAATGTGGTAGATTAGACTACGTGTAATGGGTGACTAAACCCAGTTTGGTCACCCTTGACACATTAGCGTCACATCAGCTTTTTCACTTGCGACCAAACACATGAAAATCTCGACCAAACCCACGTAGCCAGCGATCAAACCCCTTCCCTTCTTTTCCCTTCCTTTCCACTGTGAACCGGTGTGGTCGTCCACTCGACCAAAAAAGGTCCGAGACGCGTCGCTCGGAGAATGCGTAACGGGGCGGGATGCGTCTAGCTTGGGCGACCAAAGAGGGGACGCACAATTACATGCAGTCTTACCAATTCGTGACGAGTTCCATTTCCTTCCTAGATTTCAATTCAATTAGAAACATTTTAGTGAACCAAACATCCCCTCTGTATTCCGACAAGTGAATCAACGAAGAAAGTGAATATTTTATGTAGCTATTAGTCTTTCGTGTGTATTAAGTAAATATGTATTATTAGCAGGACTGTTACAGTTTATGTCAATTGTAATGTCAGCTAAAGAGACGTTAAGTTGAAAAAAACTTAAACATAGTTTATGTTATCATAGGAGAGGTCTTAAAATAATGATGATGTATTATATAAAGAAAACACATTAACAGAAACATTAGATGACAAATTACTCATAATATATTCCAATTGGTACACTATGAGAATTGAACTCATTAAAAACCAATACCTTACATTAAACACTAACACCTTACTCCAATTGCTCATGTGATTAACATAAACGAAAACAAAAATAATGAGATGAATATTAGGTTCTTCCTAAAGATTATAGGTGAAATCAAAATCATTACCAAAACTTTGATTGAGTCATTGAACAATATCAAGCTCAATTCATAGGGATGGAACTGGAATTGAGTGGTTCAGAGTCGAGTTCGAAAACCATAATTGAGTTGTATGTACTATGTATTAGATTAAAGTGAATTAATTGGTCTAGATCAATTGGCCACCAAGGATTACCTTGGGGTTTTCCTTCAAGAGGTCTTGGGTTCAAGGCTTGTTGGAGGTAAAACTTGGAGATTAAAAAGTGGTGAGATTTATTTTACATATGTGGAGGGTTCGAGAGAAGATATATTGCCCCTTGTGAATGTTATTGTCTAGGCTCGAACCATTAACTTACTAACTTGCCGTTCAAAAAAAAAAAAAAAAAAAGATTAAAGTTAGGGTGTTTGATTTGAGGGTATAATGGAGGAATGACTTTAATTCTTAATATCGATTTTTGGTTAGTATATTTTACCTTTAAAAATTGGGTATCATACCCACTAAACAAGACATATTCTAAACCCTAGTTTACCCATTCCCATTCCAATATCTATAATAATTCTCCTTAACAAACCAAACACCTCAAAACTGAAATTTTTATGTGGGTTAATAACAAGTTGACGTGGGTTTATTTCACTACTTGTTTTTACTAATAAAACTGGTAAGTTAATATACATTTAAACTAAATATTTATTAACGGGATAGTATTTGTAGGTCTAAGGGGAAAAAGAAGTAGTAATCTTGAATTTTTTTTGTTTTGGTTTAACAATCACTTCTTAAAAATGGTAAACTTTTTTAATTTTCTTTCAATTTTTTTAGTTATATCATTGTACATATGACAGCTATTAATAAGCCATATAGGAAGAGGTGTTAAAACTATCAGTTTCCAAATCCGAAAATTAAATACTCGGAATTACGATATCTGGAATTTCAGATTCAGATAGTAATTTAACAAAAAAAATGGATAACTGAATATCTGAATATCCAAAAAAATCGTTGTTTTATATTTTTAACTAATGTACCATTGACCATTGTACCAAAGAAAAAGAAGTACATTTTTTTCTATTTTATACTCCCTCCGTCCCACAAAAAACTTCTCATTTGACCTTAATTTTTTGTCTCACAAAAAACTTCTAATTTCATTCAATTGATGGGCTCCACATAATAAAATACTATTATTACTAAGGACCTCATCACTAACTATCCACTAACCATCTTTCTCTCTCCAAACCAATCTTATATTTAAATCAAAATTATTACCAATGACCGTACCACTAACTATCCCTTTAAAACTTGTGCCCATATCAAATGGGAAGGTTTTTGTGGGACGGAGGGAATAATATTTTTAAGAATTCTGATAAGCTCTGAAAATTTTGGATGTGGATAAAGAAAATTCACTATCTAAAATTTGGGAAATCCGATTTTCAACGTAAAGAATGTAAATGAGAATGTAACGCGATTAAAAATCACATGTATTGTAACTCATATGTCCTTATGTTTGCCCACATTTATGTGTACTTAATATAAGACTCTTAGCTTACCATCATTGCCCTATATAAAGGGTTGTAATGTGTATTTCTACATACAATGGTTGTAACATATATACATGAATGAGAAGATCTTATGATTGAGCTAATTGGTTTACAACACGTTATCAGCACTTTGCTCAAAGTCGGAAGTATCAATTTCTTCGTTGTAGAATTCTATACTCCTTAGTACGTGTCTCGATCTCCACTTGTTTAATTCATAGTTCATAATTTTTTCTGAATTATGATTTAGATGTTTAGCCACTATATGATACTGGATTGATGTTTCAATTTGTGACATATAACTATGAAGATTGGATGGGAGCATTAATCTATTTAAGCTTCGAATTGTGTGATTCCCTCAATATTTTGTTATATATAAACTATTATTCGTCCAAAAATTAATTAAGTTCTTGAATATGAGGTTTTCTAATACAAAATATAATGGATGATCTGTTTCTCAAAGTAGATGCAGTTTTGAAAACAAATAACGAGAGATTGAATTTTTTGTAAAGGTGGTTTTGAAATTCATAAAAACTGTAATGAAAGATTAAATTTCTTTTGTAAAAGCATAACTTTTAAGAGTAAAAAAGTTGGCCCAAAACCAAAAATCTATCACCAAATTCGTGTATTAGTGTTGTGACAAATTATTTTTTTTTTAAAAAAAGAAATAATTTATTAGAATATCATAAATAATTTATTCATGATTGTCTAAATGCATTTTATTATGGTTAATAATTATTATCAGTCACATGTTGCATTTGATATGTATGCATTCAATAAATGTTTAACTTCATCACAATTTCATGATTCGACTTGGTGAAATATTACTAGAAGGATTATGTCTTAATTTCATTGTTTAAATTTTATTTAATTACGAAATTTTGAGCATATTAATTAATCTTTTCTTAGTACAGTGATTATGTTAAAATTTCTTTTGTACTTGAAAGTTACGATTATTCGTGAATTATGAGCATTATATTGAACCTACTTAAGTGGGGAAAGTTATGAATCATCCCCAAATAGGCTCACATATTCTTATTACAATGTCTAGGAAAGATTGGCGGTTTTTCTGACTCCTAATAAGGGTGGTTCCGATACGCACAAGCGCTGTCTACCCTTACCATCTTTCCTGGTTGTATTAGAATAGAGCTACCGAAAAGGGTTGACTAATAATCTTTTTCCATGTATGTGTTTATATACTTATGACGAATTGGTGTCTATCAATCGACCTGTCGCTCGATAAATGAGAACCCATTCGCACTTGTGTTTTTCGAACCTGCTGATCCGACACACAATTTATGCTCATTCAAACCATAAACATATAAACTTATCATTTTTATATGATAACTAAATCCAATATTTGTCCTCCCGTTGTAGGAAAATATCAAAACAATCCTAAATTCTTCGAGACCACCGAATTTATGGCTCAATTGGAATAATAGAGCTATTATTCAGCTCATGGATTATGTTTTCTTTGCATTATGTTTTCCCATTTGAATAATGGCTATCTTTTGGATTATGGTTTGTTTACATTGCTTTTGTTTCTCGGAATAATTTAAAGTTTTTTCCTTACGAAATTAGTCTATACGTGTGACCGACTTTAAATTATTTTTACTTTGAGACATGCATATTGGGTATGTTGATAGTTTGGTTGAGTGTGGTACCCAGTTACACTCTCATAAAACATAAGAATTACTTAATCAACATTACGCCTCAAAGTAACTTCATTGACAACAATTTCGGGCCCGTCGACCCCTTGGCTATGGTGAAGTCCAATATATGTTGTCTGATGGTATTTTTTTTAACCATCAATGAAGCCTTATATTGTCCAAGTTCCAGTCGTAACTTGTTGAGTTTTAAGGAAATTCGAGAAAACATGTTTCATCTCGAAACTGCTCGAGAAAATGGTACTGAATACCTTTACAATACCTCTGATCAGTACGACCAAAAGCGTATATTGGAGAAGTTGAGATGTTTGTCAAATGGTTCGTCCCTCACTATGATCCAAACCATTGAAAGCAATCTAATTATTCATCGAGCCCCTATTGATGAGGGAACTTATATGTTATGGTAAGACCGACTGGGATACCCGGGTCAATATACGATGCTTCGAACTATGAATGCATCCTCTTGAAGGAATTAATTTCATGATTAAATTCGAAAAATCCTATGCCAAACATGCTCGATTGTAAAGACACATCTCGAACCACTTTATGTATAATCTACAAAAGTCATATCTTGTTTTTCTTGAGAGAATTCATGGGGATATTTGTGGACCTATCCAACCAACATGCGGACCATTTAAAAAATTTCATGATATTGGTTGATGAATCAACAAGATGGTCACACGTAACTTTGCTGTCCACAATGAATGCAACATTTCCTAAACTCCTAGCCCATATCATTAAGTTGAGGGCTAATCATCCGAATTATCTAATAAAGTCAATTAGACTTGATAATGTCAGTGAGTTTACATAAAAAAAATGTTTGATGATTATTGCATAACATTGGGCCTTGATATTGAACACCCTGTTGTGTACGTTTATTCTCAAATTAATCTTGCAGAAGCGTTTATCAAACAGATACAAATAATTGCAAGAATTTTGATTATGCGCACCAAAACGCCCCATTTTTATATATGGTTGTGCGATATTGCACACGGATGCATTGGTCCGTCTGAGGCCCATGGGCACCCAATAACTTCCTGCGTACCAGCTGGTAACTGGATATGAGCCTGCCGTCTCATATTTACACATGTTTGGGTGCTTGGTCAATGTTCCAATTGAACTTTCAAAGCGTTCGAAATTTGGACCTCAGAAACGACGGGGAATATATGTTGATTATTAATCTCCATCAATCATACTCTATTTAGATCCGACAGGCGATCTCTTTAACGTTATACATGCGAATTGTGACATTGATGAGACAATCTTCTCGTCGTTAGGGGGAGATTTGCACGTTAACGTTGGTAAGGAACGACGTGAAAGAACGTGACATGTACCCAGTTTGTCTCATATGGATCCCCCAACTGCACATAGTGATAAGGATGTGCAAAGGACTCTAAGTCTACAAAATGTTGTTAATCAGCAACCAGACGCATTTAATGACTTAGCAAATGTCACGAGATCAAATATACTTGCTGCAAATGTGCCTGCAAGGATAGACGTCCCAGTGAGACGCCATGTTCCGTTTGAACATGTTGCATCGGTCGAACCCACCATGCAAAGGACGCTACCATTGGTTGTCCAGTCTGCCGCTCTTCCCAATTAAAGAGGAAGACCGGTTCGGTTCCAAGGATATTCTGCCTTAAAGGAGGAGAAATTCTGTTGTATCTGTTTTGCCGCACGTGATCATTAAGGATCATGTGAGTGTATTGGAGAAGCGTGTTCCCGATGAAACACCAATTTCTCATCATCCCGATAATCTCAAAATATATGTCGAGTATGCTAGCTTAGACAATATTTTGAAGCAAAACGAGACTGTCATCGATGATTTGCTCATATACGCAGTGGCCACTGACATTATGAGCAATGATGACATGGAATCATGTATTATTGTTGAGTAAAATGGACTGGTCTTAATGGAAACATGCAATCCAGGTAAAATTGGATTCCTTACCGAAAAGAAAAGTGTTTGGACCCGTTGCTCCAACACCACCTAATGTTAAACCAGTTGGTTATAAACGGTATTCGTAAGGAAGCGTAATGAGAATAATGAGATTGTAGGATACAAAGCTCGCCTCGTGGCGCTAGGCTTCTCTTAAGCGCCCTGGTATTGATTACGAAGAGATGTATTCTCTCGTAATGGACATTATAACGTTCCACTACTTAATCAGTTTAGTAGCTTCCGAAAAACTGAATATGCGGCCTATGGATGTGGTCACAACCTATCTCTATGGGGATCATGACACAGAGATACACATGAAAGTCCCGATGGACTCAAGTTGCCTGAATCAAGTAGTTCTAGACCATGTAACACGTTCTCGATAAGACTGAGACGATCACTTTATGGATTAAAACAATATGGACGGATGTGGTATAACCGTCTAAGTGAGTATTTGATCGGACTGGGATATTTGAATATTGAGATATGCCCATGTGTGTTTATAAAGATATTCACTTCAGGATATGTTATTATCGCAGTCTATGTAGATGATTTGAATCTCATATGATCCTCGAAAGAGTTGTTTGAAACTGCTAAAATCCTGAAGAAGGAATTCGAGATGAAAGATCTTGGGAAAACACGGCATTGCCTCGGCCTGCAGATCGAGGACCGTAAAGATGGTGTTTTTCCTCCATCAAGAGAATCACCCTAAAAGTGTTAAGACGCTTTAGTTGCCATGACACAAAACCTCCATCTACTCTCATGGTCATTCATTCTCTAGACATTTAAAGGGACCGATTCCATCCAAATGAGGATGGTGATGAGATATTGATCCATGTGTATTCATCTCTGAATGCAATAAGCGCAATATTGTACTTGGCCCAATGTACTAGACTGGACATCTTATTTGTTGTGATATGCATGATTAGGCATAGCAATGCACCAACACGCCACCATTGAAATGGTATTAAAGATATATTTCGTTACTTTAAAGGTAGTACATATATGGGCTTATTCTATCCCTACGCGTCATCGAGTTGATCAAGTGTGATTGATACTCGAGATAACGCGACCCTTATCGGATATGCCGATGCAGTTTACTTATCAGACCTGCATAAAAGACGTTCCCAATCTGGTTATGTATTTACCATAGGCAATGCGGAGATATCCTAGAGGTCTTGTAAATGGACTCTAGTTGATACTTCGACAAATCACCCCGAACTACTCGCGCTTGTTGAGGCGACTAGAGAGTGTGTATGGATTTGTGATGTAAGAGGCCATATTCGAAGTAAATGTGGTTTTGCTTATGATCCCAATTAACTGGTTGTCATATATGAAGATAACAGCGTTTTTTTAGATCAAGAGAAGCAAGGTTACATCAAAGGGGATAACACTACCACATCTCGCCGAAATTTGTTTTTTACATAAGAACAACAAGCATTTCAAAAGATTGAAGTGCAACATATTGTATCAAATAAGAATCATGCAGACTTGCTCACCAAGTCACTGCAAAGTATTCTTTCCAAAACATGTCAAAGCTATTTGACTTAGAAAAGTCTCTGAGCTAACTAAATGACATATATCATGCACCCAGTTGTGTGCGAATAATGATTGCATCCTGATGTATGCCTTGCACCCTGTTGAGTGCATATAATGATTGCTTCCTGACGCATGCTTTGCACCTTGTTGAGTGCGGATAATGATTGCATCCCGGCGTATGTTTTGCACCCTGATGAGTGAGAATAATAATTGCATTCTGACGTATGCTTTGCACCTTGTTGAGTGCATGTGAGGGGGAGCATCCCGATGAATGCTTGTGTACTTTTTTTTCCTTTAGTTCAAGGGTTTTGTCCCACTGGGTTTACCTTGACAAAGTTTTTTAATGAGACACTAATAGTACCTCATTCTCACTAAGAATTGTTGAATTCAGTGGGAATATCCAGTTGAATACTTATTAACCATTGTGCACTCTTTTGTCCTTCGTTAGAGTTTTTGTCCCACTGGGTTTTCTCTAAATAAGGTTTTAATGAGGCACACCATTTATGGTTCTTTCCATAGCTCAAGACATCCAAATCGTACTCTTTTGTCCTTCGACCAGAGTGTTTTTCCCAAGGGGTTTTCTCTGACAAGGTTTTAACGAAGCTCAAGACATCCATATCGTACTCTTTTGTCCTTCGACTGGAGTTTTTTGTCCCAAAGGGTTTTCTCCAGCAAGGTTTTAACGAGACGAACGTTTCTTGGATTGTCGGAATATACAAGACGAAGTACATGAAGAGTTCAACATAAATCTAAGCAACCAAGGGGGAGTATTGTAACTCATATGTCCTTATGCTTGCCCACATTTATGTGTACTTAATATAATACTCTTAGCTTACCATCATTGCCCTATATAAAGGGTTGTAATGTGTATTTCTACATACAATGGTTGTAACATATATACATGAATGAGAAGATCTTATGATTGAGCTAATTGGTTTACAACAACATGCAATTAATTAAATATGATATTCGGTTGTCTATTAATTGTCGTTTTGTGAATTAATTTCGAGAGACAACCTCTAGTATCTCTCAATTTTTGTTTTTAACTTAACAAAATTTAAACTACTTCAATCAATAGAGGTGTATAGTTTAAGTAGTGACGATGAACAAGAAAGTGAGACGTAAAAGATATCATAAGTGATTGAATATGAATTGGTTATTAATTATAGTGGATTTGCATTAATTTTCCACCATCATAATAATGTACATGTAGATGCCAACTGGAAGGCCAAGTTGGTTTACCTTTCGATCAACAAACGTTGCTTTTTGGTAGGGAGTATGCCATTCTTCGTCATACCCACCCAATTAGTCACTTTTATTTTTGTTATTATAATTATAATGATTTTTTTGTTTATTATATTTTTATAGTGAAATGTTCAAGGTAGTCCATTAATTTTGTTGGAACAAAACACAGATCAACTTATTACTGATGCTGCAGTTAGTACTGATCATACTTAGTACTGATGGGGCAGAAAACATTTACTACTGATGAAGTTGATACTGATGAAGACTATAACTAAAGTTACTACTGATCAATACTAGTTACTACTGACGTTGATATTGGACTTACTACTGATCACCAAGTTTACTACTGACGTTACCTATTTACTACTGGTGATTGCAGTTTACTACTGATACGCGTTTTGGAAGCATATCAAGTCCGAGATCTTCGTAGAGATAGTTATAGCATGTAAATCAATGTATATCTTTATAATTCGATGTAAATCAAAGTCCTAGAATAACTAGGGTAAATAGTTTAGCTTCAAGGACTATTATAAATAGTTCCTTACGAATTGTAAACGTACGTGTGTATTGTTAACTCAATAATATACATTGAAGCTTTTTGTGAAACTGTGTTCTTAATACTTTCGCATATTATTTACAGTTCATTGTTCTTAATTACATTGATATAGTGTTGATCCGCTGCAACTTCTATATTCAATTAGATCTAAGGTGTTTATTAACTTCTATATAGTTAATCGATCCTGACAAGTGGTATCAGAGCATTGGTTCTAGATCTACGATTTGTTAAGAACAACAAAAAGTTTTAATCTTTAAAACACACATTATTAATCATGACTGATAATAATGAAAGCACTCAGGCTAACAAAATTCCTATACTCACTCCCAACAACTTTGGGATGTGGAAGAATCGTATTAAGCAATACATGCTTATTACAGATTATTCTATGTGGGAAGTTGTCCTTGAAGGAAACAAAACTGGTCCTAGTCAAGCAAGCAGCTCTGCAACTGAGGCAGACAAACTTAAGTGTGAGAAGGAAAAGAAGGACAAGGGAATCGAACTCAAAGCTCTAGGCACTCTCCTACTGGCCATTCCTAACGATTATCAACATCTCTTTGTTGAGTATGATGATGCAAAGGTGCTATGGGAAGCACTGGAGAAGAGATTCGTTGGGACCAAGAGCACCAAGAGGACCATGAAGTCTGTTCTCAAACAAGACTTTGAAAACTTCAAAGGAAAACCCAATGAAACACTCACTCAAGTGTTTGACAGATTCAACAAGCTAACTGGTGAACTTAACCAGGTTGGGGTTAAGATGGATCAAGAAGATGTCAACATGAAGTTCCTAAGATCTCTTAGTGAAGAATGGGCCATGTATACAGTGGTATATAGACAAAGAGATGCTCTAGAAGAAAAAGAGTTGGATGAACTCTACAATGATCTCAGAGTATTTGAAACTGAGGTAAACCAAAAGAACCCTTCTATTTCTTCTAATAATGCTGCATTTGTCTCTAGTACAGGTCAAGGTCAGGAAACCTTCACAGGAAAGGCTGCAGATTCTGAGGATGCTGCAAGAGAATCCTTCTTCACTAGTCATGTGCATACTGCATTGATTAGTGATGACTTGGAACAATTGAACCCAGATGATCTTGAGGAGATGGATCTTAAATGGCAGATGGCTATGCTGAGCCTAAGGACAAAAAGATTCTTAAAGAGAACTGGTAGGACAAGCCTCAACTTCAACAAAGGTGACAAAGCTGGATTTGACAAAACTATAGTCAAATGTTACAACTGTAACAACCTTGGTCACTTTGCAAAAGAATGTCCTCAGCCAGACAAAAGATCAAAATCAACTGCCCTTGTATCACAACAAGGACAAGGCTATGACTGGAGCTTCCAAGCAGAAGAGCATGCTCAAAATCAAGCTCTCATGGCCTTTACTGACAACAAAACTGAGGTAAAACCTAAACCTTGTACTTCTGAATGTGCTAAAATTGTTAAAAACTTAGAAAAAGAAAACACTAAATTAAATGAAGATTTAGCAAAAGCAGTGAGAAGAAATCATGAATTTGATGGTGTGATTACTGATTAAGAACATCAAATAAAGGTGTACCAGATGATTGATCAAAGGATAAAGGAAGAATTGCTTCAAGCTGTGGATGAGAAAGAATTTTATGAACTAAAAAATAAAGAATTAACAAGTAAATTAGAAGAATGTCAACTTGAAATTGAACAAAATAAATTAACAATTAAAAAATTTGAAAGAAGTACTAAAATTCTTGATGAACTAACTAATAATCAAACTACAGAAAAAGTTGTTCATGGGGTGGGATATCATGCTGTTCCACCTCCATATAAAATCATTCCACCACTTAAAAACAGTTCAGAAAGAATCATTAATGAATTAAAAACTGAAAATCAAACTGAATCACATAATGAAACATCTGAATCAAATGATTCTTCTGATGATGATCAATCAATTGAATTTACAATCTCTCAAACTGAATCACCAAAATCAATTGATACAAGTTTTCACACAGCTCAAAGTCCAAATGATTCTACCAAATATGATGCAGAAAATGTACCAAAAATTTTAACAAGGGGAAATGAAAGAAATAAAAAACAACTCTTAGATCAAAGAATACCTGAAGGTGCTAAAAATAAGAAATTAAGATGTGTTATATGCAACAAAATGAACCATTTAGCAAAGGATTGTCACTTCAATCCAATAAACTGCAAAGAGTTAAAGGAATTTAAAATTTTTAAAGAAAATGCAAAAACTCAAAAGTTAAAAGATACTACTGGTCCTTCAGTAGTAAATAAAATTAAAACTCCAATTGCTGAAACTCCAAGATTTGGAAGAGGTGCACCAAGATTTGTGCAAAACAGAAGAGTTGGAAGCCCAAAGAACAGCAATTACTTCAAGAACAATGGAAAATCCAATCAAAATAAACAATATTTTAAATTTTCCAACACCAGTAAAAACTTTAACAATTTTACTACTGGTGTTAACCCTAATTATAATGCTGTATGGTACCAGTACAAAAATACTACTGGTAAAAACCCTAATTACAAAAACACTACTGCTCCCAAAACAACTTTCAAAAATACTACTGGTGTCAACCCTAAAAACACTACTGATCACTCTAAACATGGTAAGTACCCAAATACTACTGGTCCATCAGTAGTAAAATATTCAAAAGCTAAAAATCTCGGGTATAAACCAAGATCAGTAGAAAATTCTTACACCAGTAATACTTTCAAAAGGGCAGTAGTAAAACAAAACACCAGTAATAAACAAGTATGGGTACCAAAAATGTTTAAAGTTAAATCCCCAAAAGCTTATTTCTCAAAGGATGAACCCAAGACATATAAAGCTTGGGTTCCCAAACTTAACTAACCCTTTACTCTCTTGTGCAGAGCATTCAGATCCCAGAAGAAGGAAGAACATGGCATATTGATAGTGGATGCTCAAGGCACATGACTGGAAATCTACAAATTCTTAAAGATTTCAAGTCATTTGATGGAGGATATGTGGCATTTGGTGAGAATCCACAGGGAGGTAAGATCACAGGTAAAGGTACTGTTACAAATGGCAAAATTACCTTTGATGATGTATTTTATGTAGCTGAACTAAAATACAATCTTGTCAGTGTGTCTCAAGTGTGTGATAAAAGGAATAAAATTCTTTTCACAGACATTGAGTGCATCATTCTTTCTCCTGATTTTATTTTAGATGAAAAATATGCTGTTTTAAGAACTCCAAGGAGAAACAATGTGTATTGCCTGGATATAGGGGGAGAACTCATTTCTTCAAATGAGGTCAACTGCTTTATATCCAAGGCAAACACCACTGAATCAGAACTATGGCATAGAAGGATGTGTCACACTAATTTTAAAAACATGAACAATTTAGTAAAAAGAAATCTGGTCATTGGACTACCTCAAAAACAATTCATGTGTGATCATCACTGTGTTGCATGCCTAAAAGGTAAACAACACAAGACTTCTCATAAGTCCAAAACTGTTAACTCTATTTCTGTTCCTCTACAGCTCTTACATATGGACCTTTTTGGACCTACAAATGTAATGAGTATTGGAAAGAAACAATATTGTCTTGTTATTACTGATGACTTTTCCAGATATACATGGGTTTTCTTTCTCAGGACAAAGGATGAAACAAGTGAACTCATAAAGAACTTAATTGTCAAACTGGAGAACACATCTGATCAAAAAGTTAAAGCCATAAGATGTGATAATGGCACAGAATTTAAAAATGCTAACTTAATTAACTTTTGTGATTTTAAAGGTATTGACAGGCAATACAGCTCACCTAGAACTCCACAACAAAATGGTGTAGCTGAAAGAAGAAATAGAACCATCATAGAAGCAGCAAGATCAATGCTAGCAGACTCAAAATTACCAATTACTTTTTGGGCTGAAGCTGTTTATACTGCCTGTTATGTTCAGAACAGAGTATTAATAGTAAAGCCACATTTTAAAACACCTTATGAACTTTTTAATAAAAGAAAACCTTCTATAAGCTTTTTGAAATCATTTGGTTGTCCTTGTACTATTCTGATTACAAGAGAACAAATTGGTAAATTTGACTGCAAAGATGATGATGGAATCTTTGTTGGATACTCTACTCAAAGCAAATCATACAGAGTATTCAACAAGAGATTAAGGATAATTGAAGAAAGCATCAATGTATCCTTTAATGAAAATGTACCTAATGAACAAGGAAATGGTCCAGATTGGCTATTTGACATAGACAATCTAACCAAATCTTTTAATTCTAACATGGATTTCAATGCAGGCAATTCAATTTGTCACACTCAAAAGGAAGCAACATCATCTGTTAATACTGGTCAAGAGGAGATGAGATACATTGTAGTTAATACTGCTCCAATAGTTAATACTGATGTCAGTAATAACTCAAGTTCTGGAACCAGTAGTAACTCTGAGAATGAGGACAGTAGTAATTCAAATACTACTGATACCAGTAATAGTACTCAAAATACTACCGGTCCCAACAATAACCTAGATTCTCAAGATACTACTGATACCAGTAACAACAACAATACTACTGATCTCAATGAAGACAATAGCAGTAGTAACTCTGACCAAGATGATGATGAACCAAACTTCAATAACAATGAAGGATCACTAGAAGAACAACTGCCTGAGACAAATGAGTCCAATCTTGAAAATCAACTAGTAGTTGATAAAACTACAACCACAAGGACTCAGAAAAACCATCCATTAGACCTTGTTCTAAGTGATGTTAACTCACCACTACAAACAAGAAGCAAATTAAATAAAAGCCTAACTGCAAACATGTGTAATATAAGTTTAATTGCTAATGAATGTATGTTTGAATGCTTTCTGTCTCAGGATGAACCAAAGAAAATCCAACAAGCAATGAAGGACTCAAACTGGATTGAGGCAATGCAAGAAGAACTCCTTCAATTTAAGTTACAAGCTGTTTGGACACTTGTACCTCTACCTAAAGGAAAAAGAGCCATTGGAACAAGATGGATCTTCAGAAACAAGAAAGATGAAAGAGGTATAGTGATCAAGAACAAAGCCAGACTTGTAGCCCAAGGATACACTCAAGAAGAAGGAATAGACTATGATGAAGTATATGCTCCTGTTGCTAGAATTGAAGCCATAAGAATATTTCTAGCATATGCTTCATTCAAGAAATTCAAAGTCTATCAAATGGATGTGAAGAGTGCATTTCTATATGGGAAGATTGAAGAAGAGGTCTATGTATGCCAACCTCCAGGTTTTGAAGATCCAAAACATGGTGACTATGTGTTCAAACTAGATAAAGCTCTGTATGGCCTACATCAGGCACCAAGAGCATGGTATGAGACATTATCATCATACCTATTGAAGAACAACTTTAAAAGAGGAGCCATTAACAAAACTTTGTTTACAAAGAAAGTCAAAGATGATATACTACTGGTACAAATTTATGTTGATGATATCATCTTTGGCTCAACCAATGATTTACTATGCAAAGAATTTGAAGAACTGATGCAGATTAAATTCAAGATGAGCTCTATGGGTCCAATGAACTTCTTCCTTGGACTCCAAGTCAATCAACGAACAGATGGTATTTTGATAAATCAATCAAAATATGTCAAAGACATCTTGGAGAAATTTGATTTGAAAGACAGTAAGAGTGCAAGTACACCAATGGAAACACACAAACACCTACATCCTGATGTTGAGGGGGAGGATGTAGATGAATATTTATATAGATCAATGATAGGCTCTTTGATGTACTTAACTGCATCAAGACCTGACATTATGTATAGTGTTTGTGTGTGTGCAAGATATCAAGCAAGACCTAAAGAATTACACTTGCAAGCTGTCAAAAGAATTTTCAGATACTTGAAAGGCAAACCATCACTAGGTCTATGGTATCCACATGATTCACCATTTGAACTCATAGCCTACACAGATAGTGACTATGGAGGTGAATGTCAAGACAGAAAGTCCACTACTGGTGGATGTCAATTCTTTGGATCAAGACTGGTGTCATGGCAATACAAGAGGCAAACAAATGTATCAACATCAACTGCTGAAGCAGAGTATGTAGCTGCATCTGCTTGTTGTGCTCAAGTGCTCTGGGTTCACAACCAGCTTCTAGACTCTGGTATCTCTATCCTTAAAACTCCTATTTTTATTGATAATCAAAGTGCTATTAGTATTGTGAACAATCCAGTAAAACACTCTAAAACCAAACACATTGAAATAAGATTTCATTTTATAAGAGACTGTAATGAAAAGAAATTAATCAAAGTTGTTAAAATTCATACTGATGATCAATTAGCAGATCTTTTTACAAAAGCATTTGATGTAGGAAGATTCAACTTCTTGGTTAGCAGTATTGGAATGATTTTGATAAATTAAAATTCACTTAAAATCATGTGTAAAGTTTTGTTGTAAAAAGTTATTTATTTAAAGTGTTTTACTACTGGTAGATCTGTATTACTGATTGTAGGCATGTGCACAAAATACTACTGGTAGTTTATTACTACTGGTGGTCAGTACTACTGATATTCACATATACTACTGGTCTTGTGTGTTAGTGGTTACTACTGATGTCTATAGTTACTACTGATGTCAAAATCCTTAGTCACTACTGATGTTAGTAGATACTACTGACGTTTTACTACGGATATCTTATTTACTACTGGTCTTTCAGAATCACAATTACCAAACTAACCCCCATGAAAATAACCGTTATGTTATGATTCGAAGGGCATTTTAGTCGTTTTGCAGGTTAAATCGAAAGATATAAAAGGCAGAAGTCGATTAGTTTAGCATTATCTTCAATTCGATTTGCTAAATCCTCTCGATAAACCCTAGCTTACGATCAAAAAACCTAAGTCAGTAACAAAAAACGTACATCTTTCTCTCAAAATCAACATCAAATGGCAACTCTACAATCTCTGGATGTGCAAACCGATCTCAAATATTCCGAATTTCACAATATGTGTGCCTTCCTAAAGAATCCCGACGGAACAAAAGATTTTCGTCCAATAGTCAAATTTTTGAGAAATTCGTATATACAGTTTGCGTTAACTGTAAAACCAAAATCATATCAACAGCACTTGGTGGATTTCTGGACCAATGCTGAACAAACAGAAGGAACAACCATATCCATGATCAAATCAAAAGTAGATGGAAAGCATATAACAGTCACAGAACAATCAATTCGACACCATCTACAATTACACGATGATTCAGGTATGTTTACTCTTCCTAAGGAATACATTGCTGAAATTTTAAATAAAATGGGTTATGAGGGAAGACTGAACATAGTAACTTTTCAAAAGGGTCTTCTCTCCCCACAATGGAAATTTTTAGTACATACTATTCAGCATTGTATTTCTCCTAAATGAAGTACTTGGAATGAGTTTAATAAGGCAATAGCCTCTGCTGTTGTCTGTTTATGCACAGACCAAGTATTTAATTTTTCTCAAATGATTTTTGAAGGTATGTTGGGAAATCTTAGTTCTTCTAAATTTTTAATGTATCCCAGATTTCTACAACATATCATAAATTGTGAATTACAAAACTTGTCAACTCCTAAAAACATTTTCATACTACCTGAGTTGAACAAGAAATTTTTCTCAAATATGAGAAAACAATTTAAATTTTCGGGCAAGGAAACCCCTCTGTTTCCTAATATGATCAAAGATCAAACAACTATTGGAGAGGGTTCAATCATAGATACAACCCAAGTTGAACCTCAACCCACTCCATCACCCCCAAATACAGCCCAAACACCACCCCAACTAGTCACTCAATCAACAGCCCAAACAGAAGTCCTGAATGTGTCCCAGGAACTTGACTTAAATCTGCAGAGTGCTACTCTTCACTCTGTGGAAGACCTGCCAGACAAAACCCAAAATATTTCCACTATTTACAAAAGAAAGAAAATTTCTTCAACGGACACCAGGGGACACATTGAGTCAAACCCCAGGCTCCAAGAGTTGTCCTCCAAGGAGGAGAGAGGACATGAGGCGAGGGCTTTCACTATTGATGCCCCAAAGGTGGGTGCACAGGACAGTGAAAACATCATTAGGACCCAGACCTCGGCAACTTTGAGTGATGACTCATTTGAGGAGTTACTCAAAGGACCCCGGTGCCAAGAAACCACAAGGGGGGGCATCTCTGCTTCTTCTAGGAAGAAGAGGATGTCTAAAAGACCCAATGAATCACCAAGAAGTGATGAGGGCAGAGCTATGGATTTGACGGATAGGATGGAAAACCTTCAAACCAATGTACCTGTTAGTGAGCCCGATGATCTTGCTAGATGGAGTGAGGGCAGTATTAAAATCAACCAATTGACGGAAAAAGTGGATTCTCTTGAATCCACTGTACAAAGTTGTCTTACATATCTTACAAACCAAGGAAAAACTATGGCTGCCATGAAAAGGCATGTCAATACCATCAACAAGAGAATGAGATTCTATGAGCACAGGCTTCATCAACAAACTAAAATCATCAGGAAATTGAAGAAGAAAATTGATGATAGTGAGGCTCCACCAGTAGAGCTCACTAAGGGGGAGAAGGATAACATTCAAACCATGATTGATGAATCAATTGCAGCAGCAGCATCCTCTCTCTTAAACTTAAAAGAAACAACTGTTGATGAAGGCCCAGAAATGATGGTTACAGAAGATGAACCTACTACTACTGCTACAATGGAAGAACAAGTTGAAAAAGAAATACCAGTAGTAACTCCTACTACTGATATCATAGCAGTAGTAAGTCAAGAAGAGGAATTGAAAGCACCAAATACTACTGATGCCCTATCAGTAGTAACTCCTGAAGTCACACCAGTAGTAACTACTCTGGTTACTACTGAAGAGGAAGAACTACAATTCCCAGAGCTAATTGAAAGAGAAAGACATGTCATTATCTCCAAACCACCAACACCTGATCAACCACTTATCATACCTGACATTGATAATAATGTGAATTGGTTTGAGGTAGATGAATGTACACTTCCTCCACACCCTAAAATCTTACCAGAAGGTCAACTACATCTGTTTTATCCAAAACTTCTGATGATGGGTATCCCTGATATGAAATACATTCCACCTCCACCATCTGCTCACATTGGAAAAGGAAAAGAAGTATATGATGATGATTACCCAAACAGAGCATTAGGTCACCACATGGTGAATAAAATTAATCATGTCAGATCAGAGAAACAATCAAGATGGAGGATAAAACATAGAAAATTTTTGGAGAAAGTGGAGATGTATCAAGCACTTGAGGAAAAGAAAATGAAGGTTCAAAGTGAAATTCCTGTTCAAACACATGTTCAAGCAGAAGACAGTCAGATAAAAGCTCAACATGCAGAATTCAAAAGGCTCAGAAAAGTAGAAGAAGAACACATACAATGCCTTGAATATTTGGTATCTGAATGCAAGAAAACTAAAAGTGAATTGACAGATGATGTGTTTGAACAGAAGGCTAATATGATTGAATATCTGAAAACAAAAGGGCATAGTGCAAAGTCATTTGGTAGAATGAAAATGATGACTATAATTGAAAAATATTGCACTGCTAAGAAGAAAGACTTGGCTGAACAAGAAGCTGAAGAAACAAAGAAAGCCAAAACTTTAATCCCAATCAGTCCAAACTTAATCAAAGCTGGTAGTGTTTCAACTACTGGTAATACCTCAACTCCCCAATCAAAGAAAAGAAAAATTGTTGATCAAGAACAAAGCTCTAAAAAGAAATCAAAAACACAAATTGTACCTGTTCTTGAAATGCCTGTTGCTCCATTGCAGAACAATCCAATTATTAACTGGAGGGTGATGCAGAACAATGTTATAGAGGTCATAAGGGAAGACAAAGTTGTACAGAGATTTACTGGATGGTTACCATTAATCAGATCATGCTCTAGAAGTGATGTAATCAAACTTCTGATTATTGGAAAACCTAGAATGACAAAGAAATCATGGAAAGAGTCTGGTGCTGGATACTTAACAAAAATGATAGATGCTGCATTTTATCCAGATAATTATCCAGAACAATTTACAGATCCAGGAAATGTGTATGCTTGGAATGTCATTCCTACAGCTAATATGTACTTCTTTGAGAAATCAGGCAAAGTATGTGAGCTGTACTTATATGAAAAAGAATATCCACATTCTGAGAAGACTATGTATCAGATATTCATAAATACTTTGATGAAACCTTATGATGCTGTTATGTTCCAAAACAAATTAAATTACTTTACAAAGAGGAACAACAAATATATTATTGAACAAAGGCTTCAACAGAATCAAAGAACCCTTGAGAAAAGAAGAAGGGAACAAGAAGAACAAAAGAAACTTGATTGATTAAGAGATAATGAATAAGTTTAGGGGGATATTGTTGGAACAAAACACAGATCAACTTATTACTGATGCTGCAGTTAGTACTGATCATACTTAGTACTGATGGGGCAGAAAATATTTACTACTGATGAAGTTGATACTGATGAAGACTATAACTAAAGTTACTACTGATCAATAGTAGTTACTACTGACGTTGATATTGGACTTACTACTGATCACCAAGTTTACTACTGACGTTACCTATTTACTACTGGTGATTGCAGTTTACTACTGATATGCGTTTTGGAAGCATATCAAGTCCGAGATCTTCGTAGAGATAGTTATAGCATGTAAATCAATGTATATCTTTATAATTCGATGTAAATCAAAGTCCTAGAATAACTAGGGTAAATAGTTTAGCTTCAAGGACTATTATAAATAGTTCCTTACGAATTGTAAACGTACGTGTGTATTGTTAACTCAATAATATACATTGAAGCTTTTTGTGAAACTGTGTTCTAAATACTTTCGCATATTATTTACAGTTCATTGTTCTTAATTACATTGATATAGTGTTGATCCGCTGCAACTTCTATATTCAATTAGATCTAAGGTGTTTATTAACTTCTATATATTTAATCGATCCTGACAAATTTTATCTAGTCGCAAGGGACATTTATTAGCCCTTGAATCAAGAAAAATTAATGGTCAAGATCAAGATTCAAAACCACCACCACCACTACAAGCACATGTGCTTCTCCGGCGGCCGGAGACGGAGGCGGACGGCGGCGATGGGCGGCGGTCGGCGGCGGAGGACGGCGGCCAGAGGTGGCCGCCGGCGGTGGTGACCGGTGGTGGTGGTCGTGACTGGAAGCACATGTGCTTCGTGACTTGTTTTGATTTTTTTTCTGTGTAGTGAAGCACATGTGTTTCATAACGTCAAGCACATGTGCTTCGTAATTCAAACACAAATGACTTGCTTGTAAGTTACATTTGTTCAGGAACAAAAACACATGTGCTTGGCTTTATGAAGCACATGTGCTTGGCTTTATGAAGCACATGTGCTTCATAATGATATGTTTGTCACTTGTTTTGATTTTTTTTCCGTGTAGTGAAGCACATGTGTTTCATAACGTCAAGCACATGTGCTACGTATGCTCCCTTGTGTGTTTAGAAACTCATGTTTTTAGTGACTTGAAGCACATGTGTTTCGTGACCTGAAGCACATGTGCTTCGAAGTAATATGCTGTGTTTTAGTGAAGCACGTGTGCTTCTATACATCAATACCACCACCACCCCCATTAGCACCAGCACCTTCACTGTCAGCCACCACCACCACCGTCGGCCGCCGCCGCCGGCCACCGGTGGCGAACAGCGGCGGGCGGCGGCGGCGAACGGCGGTCGACGGCGGCGGACGGCGGCCGGAGGTGGCCGGAGGCGGCGGCCGGCGGTGGCTGTAGGTGGGGGATTTGTTCTTGACCATCTTGATCCAATGGCTAGGAGTTATTCATTGGGACTAGATAAATTATTTGGACTCCCTAGAATACAACTCTATTTTTATAATATCTATGACACGGATTCATACTATATCCTCGTCTGTTAATATTGCTTTATTCATTTATACCGATCATTGCATCACATATATTGTTCCTATAAAAATTGTATTCATTCATTCTAAATTTTCATATTTTACTTTTTACTCATAAAAATATTAACATATTGAATACATTAATTCCTTTTCATAATCAAATGCATAAAAAGATAAGTAGTAATAGTAAGACACAATACTAACTCTTGTTATTTAAACGTAAACCAAATTCGATTAATGATTACCCTTGACCATATTTAGCTGGTACATGACTGTCCAAATATATAAAATACAAAGATTAAATAAATAAATTAAGATGATGATGACGACTTATTATTCAACTTTAGCAATTATTTAAGTAGAGTATACTTAAAAGGCGGTGGTAAAAAGATGCAAAACCAACGACAACAATATCTCTTCGCCTTTTCCTTTTTCTCCACGCCCTGCCATGCGATAATTCATAATAATAGCATGTAGGATAAGATTCTTCAAGACAACCCATTTTCGCTCACAACCTCCACTCGTCTTTCCGATAAGTCATTCTATATATGTGAAAGAAATATTAGATACCACGGTGTTAAAAGGGTCAACCCAACCCGAATCCAATTATGTTTGTTTTGATCATCTATTAGTTTGTTTTGATTATTGCTAGTTCCCTACTAGTGTTTTGTTTAGTACTTCTTCGTTTTTAGGAGGTGTTGTGATGAACTGATGATATTGTTGAAGCATCTTCTCTTTTTCCTATTTGCCATTAGAAAAAATTTAAATATATCATTTGTTTACCATCTAAAATAGTAATAACGATTCGATTCAAGTCGAATATCAGGAAATTTGGGCTCTGCTCGTTTAATATATAATTACTCGGCTCGAGCTCGAATAAGTTTATAAAATTGTGCTCGAGCTCGAGCTCGAATATTTATATAGTGTTCGAGCTCGAGCTCGATACTCGTTTATGAGTCCATATTTTTTTAATGAACTAATTTACAAACTCGAAAAGCTCGTTAATTACTCGACTCGTTAACAATATATGTATATTCTTATACTTATTGTAACAACACTTGTACTTATTGTATACAACACTTGTTCGACTCGTCAGGATCGGCTCGTTAAGATCGTCTGACTCGAGACTAAACGAGCTATCGAACGAGCCGAGTCGAGTATTAAATTATTAGGCCCAGCTCGTGAGATTAATCGAGTATTGTTTTATGTTCAAGCTCGACTCGAGATCGAATTAGTATAGACTCGAGCTCGATATAAACGAGCTCGAGCTCAAGTAGCTCGTTAAAAGTTCGACTCGTAAACATGAGTTTTGATTCCAACAAATTTAATTAGTTAGCAACATGGAACAAACCTAAATAACTTTATTATCATGTAGCATATGCTGATCTATTAAAGGGACAATTAATATGAAAGATTAGCCTGTGATGCTCATTGACCTTTAGCAATTTGTTTGGCGTAGGTACTTAGTACCAATTCATGGTGTCACTATGCATCTGTTAGGTCATTTTGTCTTCAGATTCTTAGTTTCATCTTCTAACATTTGTACATGACAACACATTCATCGTAAAAACTTAGTTTACATCCAATCCTGTCATTGTACCCGAACCGACACATGTCGTTGGATAATCTATAACAAACCCCAAACCCCTGCCCAATAACAAACCAAAAGCAAGCAAATAAGTGGTAACGATGGGTGTGTTTTATTGAAATATTAAATTATAGCTCTTAAAAATGAGGTGTTGATCTTCAATAAAAGATAAATTCTCATATTTCAATTTGAATTTTTATAAGCAAAAAGAACTCTTTTTTAGCTAGGAGATTCACTTCAAATGACTCTAAATTACCCGCATTGTATTGAGAGTCCAAGGTTATAAATAACGCAAGGCGAGGTATGGCGGCACCATCAAGCCTCAAGACATGGCGAGACATGGCGTTTTTCAAGGCGTGATTTAAGGCGGCAAATTCATATATAAATTATTATATATAACATAGTTAATCAATTGTTTTCTTCATTTTCGACATATTCAACGATTCTTATAACTAGATAAATATATATATAACTATATATATGGTTTATGTGACTCAATATCTTTAATACGCTTAAAAACACAGCTTATGACAGATAAAAAATGAGTCAAGTTGGACCTTAACACAAGGGCGGTACCAAGGGGTGGGCAGGGTGGGCATCTGCCCACCCCAAAATTTTTCCGATTAGTGTGTAATTTTTATGGTCGGTTCATTTTTTGGCTTGGTTTATCGAAATATACATAATATATGAGCGATAACTAATACACGTCATATATTAGCTCAACGGCTAACTCATGTTTTCTGAAAATATAACATTTAGTTTAAATCCCTTCCATATGCATATATATATTTTTTAAATCTTTTTTTTCTTTCCTGTTTTTAACGTTTCTTTTAATCTGTTTCCTATTAAAATCTTCTTTTCTTTTGATTCATTTTCCCCTAGGTTTATTTGTTTAAAAATATTATGCTTATCATTTATTTGATCACATATATTTTTTAGCCAGTGACATATTAGTTCACATCATCTATATATGAACACTTTAAAAACTTACTTGAACGTTATAACAAAACTGAATACGAATATGAGTTAAGAACATAAACTGTGTATACAAAATCTACCAATATAAAAATTGTAATCTATTTTTTATATTATTAAATTTTAGAATTTTTATTCTCGAATTAATTAACACGTGAATTTGATTTTGACTAATTTAGTTTACGTTTAGACTTTCTTCAAACTAAAACTGATTTAATTTGGTTTATGATTTGACTTTAAATAAAACACCACTCAAAAAACCGGACTTGCACTCTAAAATTTGCCCACCTTTATGATTTTGTCTGGTACCGCTCCTGCCTTAACATATGTCAAGCCTTAACGTCCAAGCTTTGAACCAAGGCGTGGCGGCATGGTCAAGCCTTGAGCATATTCGAGATATGACGAAACCAAAATGGACTTTTTAGAACTATGATTGAGACTAATAAACTAATTGGATAACAAAATGAGTCTTAATTCAAATTACCAAAAGATAAGTTCTGAACTAAAGGAATAAAAATAATAGAAAAAGGGTAGTAGAGTCACAAGACCCATATTGTTTCACTCGTATAGAATTTTTAATATTAAAAAAAATTAAAAAATTAAAAGGTTAGTAATTGTACCTTCCAAGTACGCCTACCTGTACCCTCCCTCCTACCCAATCCCCCTTTTATAACCACACTCCAAACAACCATTCATCTCAAACAAACAACACAACTGACATCCTTAAACCTTCAAATCCTTAAACTTAACGATGAAAAAGCTCATCCGCCGCCTCTCCCGTGTCGCCGACTCATCTCACTACTCTCTCTTAAGATCCGACTCACGTATCTCTCGCCGTTCCCGGAGCGCCGGCAGCAAGACACGCCGGTCCGGCGGAGTACCCGAGGGACACTTACCGGTGTACGTCGGAGATGAGATGGAGAGATTCATCGTCAGCGCCGAACTACTAAACCACCCAATTTTCATCAATCTTCTCAATAAATCGGCTCAAGAGTACGGTTACGAGCAGCAAGGTGTTCTTCGAATCCCTTGCCACGTCATCCTGTTTGAACGAGTACTTGAAGCTTTGCGGCTGGGTGAAGAAGCTTCTTTCGATCAGCTCCAGATTCTACTCGCCGATGACTTCTTTTGTTAGCGTAATTTTTTGTTAATCAGGATTAGTACCTTTTTAATTTTTCTCTTGTTAATTACATATACAATGACAGATCGGCTTATTTTTATCGTGGTCTGTATATCTTGCTTGATTTAATTAGTACGAAGTACATATATCTAGTTAATGGAGATGGTTGTTTTCCTAATTTAATTCTCATGGTTTTTTAATTTTTTATATTACCAATTATTTGTATTTCGTAATTATTGTTAGGGTAAATTGCATAAAATAGCAACATACTATTAAGTTATTCATAATTCTAACAATCAACTATCAAAATTTTCAAAAATAGCAATATACTATTAAATGATTCCTAATTCTAGCAACCAACTATCAAAATTTTCAAAAATAGCAACAAACTTTTGAATTTTTACAATTTGGGTAATATTTCACCTTAAATGATGGTAGTCAGTATTTTCTAGTGACGTGACCGGTTACTTATTTTTCTCATTTTTCCACTTGTTGGTCCACGTAATAAATATTAATATATTTATAATGACTTATGTCACTAGAAAATACCGATTACTCATGTTCATGGTAAAATGTTTCTCAAATTGAAAAAATTTAAAAGTTCGTTGCTATTTTTGAAAAAAAATTATAGTATGTTACTAGAATTAGGAATCACCTAATAGTTCATTGCTATTTTATGCAATTTCCCTTATTGTTATGGTTGTGGGCTAGCTCTGTGGAAACTGAAGTGAGAAATGTTTGGAATCATAATGAGCCAAACTATGGGGTTCTTGGTTCCAATCTTCATGTAATATCGGTTCTTGATCCTGTTCGGTTCGGTCCAAAACTAAGAGAAAACTGAAAAAAGTCGAAAAAACTTTCTCGGTTTTTGGTTAGGTTACGGTCATTTCTCGGTTCAATTCCGAATGTTATTGGTTTGGTCCTCAGTCCGCCGAAACTATTTTATCGATTCTCGGTTCAGTTCGATTCCGTCACAAACCTATTTTGGACCTGAGTGTTGAGACGGATTGGTGCCCTATTGCTTTTTGAGAGGTCAAGAACTGTTTAAAAAATTAGGTGATGGCAACAGATAGATGATTTTTTTCATTTTGTTTTAGCAATGTCATCCATGAAGGAAAAATCTAAATGATTTTGGGGGAAAAAAAAGATTAAATATAACCTTTTTTGTTTTATTCATGAATTTATATGGTTGCGCCATGTGCTTTGTTTTTTTTGAACGGCCCAATTAGTAGGTTAGTGATTCGAGCTTACACAGTTAGTAGTATGTTTTCCCTCAAAACCTCAACATATGGGAAACAAAATCTACCATTTGTCCACGACGGGACTTGAACACATGACTTATATGTCATGGACAACATCTTATCATTTTCACCAATACCACTAGCTAAAAGCCTTGATTCCATATGCCTTGTTTTGGTATGATGTTTTTACCTAAATTTGCGCTTGCATAAAGAGTGTAACATGTGTATATTGTTGCAAGTTTATTACCATTTATATCATAATGTTGGTGTTAATAGTTGATACATCTTCTGTTATAGGTAGACAAGGTTATCAAGGATTAAATATATTGATGAAAACGATTTTAGTCTACAAAGTGAAAAACACATAAAAATGGCACTAATTACCATCAATTATAACACATAATGTATTGTTATTTTTTAAATGAGAAATAATATTTCTTCTTACATTTTTTTCATACACATATAACTATCTACTTCTAAATTTAACATGTGTCATCCACTAATTTTCTAACCTCATGTCATCCGTTGATTTTGACACTTGCCATGATCAAAATAGAAAGAAATATGATAGGAAGAAATATCATTACTCTTTTTAAATAGTGGTGTTGACTACGTCTTTGGCGGGTCATTAATCTACGTACGGGGATCTAAATCCATTTCACACAGTCTTGATGCCGCAAATTTCTAACCAAGAATCTTAGAATTTCTCTCACATGAATTGTTTGCATCGTGTTAGACTTGAACTTAACTTATAAATGCACGTTGTATAAGAACTTATATGCACCTCGACTTAACAATTTGGTCCTCCACTAGATGTTAAACCTATAGATGTCCATGAGTGTCATAAAATTAGTTTAGAAGTGTTCCTTATTATTTTGATTATGAATTTTTTATTTTATTTCTAATATATTATTAGTTTATAGATTGTATACCTTTATATTGTAATTTCTAGTATATGTATTATTAAAACATTGAATCAAAAGGCGTGTAATCTAACAATATGTGAGTTTCTTACCAATCAAAAGGCTGTGGGTTCAAAAGGCTGTGGATGGTGTAATTTGAGTATATATTTTCCTTTCAAAACAAAGAAAAAAAAAACACTAAACCACATTAAAGTTGAATGTTTTCATTAAGATTTGCTATATATTAAACATATAAACACATAATTTTTTTTTATCAAATAATGACAATTGAGGATGCATGATCAACGACAGGACACGACAAAAGTCGAACATATATAGATTATAATCACAGCAAAACACAGTTAGTTGAGTGATAAATAGATAGTGTGGCAAATGATGTCTAGCTCAGCTGGATTGATGCATGAGTTTTACTCCCATATGAGGCGTGGGGTCTGGAGTTCGAATCCTGTAAACACCTCTTGTGGTGCCAAATATGGGGGAATTTTTCTCTGGAAATCCCTATGGGGCTAGGTTTGCCCTGTAAAGGAGCTCAAACCTGGGGTGCTCACTGAAAAATTGCGAGTAGGCTTCCGTTGATATCGTTTGCCGTTTCCAAAAAAATAGATAGTGTGTTGGTGAAACATAGAATTTCTCGTATTATATAGAAAAGCCCAATAAAATACTTCATATAATACAAAAAAGCTTAGATATTTAACTAAATGGGCTATATGGTTGGATTAAGCCCAATAAGCTAGTTCGATTGTAATTCTGAAAATCATTTGCTTTCAGACAAACATTCCATTTGCTCAACCAAAAAAAGACTTTGCATAAAAAAATAGAATATCAAAATTATTCAGAGATATTTATTTGCATATCTTTACTATATTATAAAGTATTTACCCCTTCCATAATTAGCAAAGCTGAAAATTCAGCCAACACACTTGCTAATTATGGACAATATTACTTTAATAAAAAAATATGAGGAGGCAAGTTTCGAACGTGCGACCTCTGGGTAACATCGCTATGACCAAACCAGCTGCTCTGGTACTAGAATGCGTATATTTGCCTAAACTTATAACTATTAAAGAATTGCTATGTGACGTGGGCTTCAGCCTAACACACGAAGTCTGATATGTTAAGTGGCCCATCTAAAGTCCAGCTCTAACCACCGTCAATTCGACCATTGAACAAAATCGGACTCCTCGATTCCTTCTCTCTCCCCCCTCGATTCCTTCATCCCTGTCCCAAGCCTCTTCGATTCTGCGACTCCTCGGTTATTTTAACCATGTGCATCCTTCTGCAAATGCCTCTTCGATTTCTTAAACTTGCACAAATCACCCTATAAGTACAATTCAAAACACAGATCTACTAATTTGAAATCTCAAGCAACTAACGAATTTGATGCAAGAATAATTGTTTTATATTCGGTTACTGATTGGACTCAAAGGGTTTATAATTTTTAGTTTCGTTATCGAGGGGGTTACCGTTTCATATTTGTTACTGTTTCATATCGTCATCGAGGAGGATTTTTAATATGCGTACAACTTACTACTGATTCGCTTTGGTTACTGATTCGTAATCAAGTTTGGAGATGGTTATCAAATTTGATACGCCTTTTCTTTTGAATTTGTAATAACTTTGAAATTGTTCATTTTCTTAACAGGTCATTGGCTTCATTGACAATATACTCCTACTATGACGTTTTGCTAATTTCCGTTCTTAAATCTTTTTCATGATTAATGGTACATTTTTTCTCAATGTTACCCTCTGCATTACTATATTTGAATTGTGATTTACTGATTTTGCAACATGAAAATGTAGATGCCCAGATGTGTATCTCCCTGATAATTCATCACCCTGATAATTTTTAAGGTCCACTGCTATCACCATTGACTTCAGATCGATGAACAAGGAAAGGGTTGGAGATAAAATTACCGTTTACCTTTGTGAAGGCGCTAACTTCAAATTTTGTGCGACTCGGTTAAAATCCATAAACACGTGTTTTTCATATTCAAATCCTTTTCAGATGTTTGCACTCGAATTAACATATATTCTATAAGCTATTATGTCGGGTTGTTTCTTTTTTACACAGGTGAAGAGCTTTTTGAAGAAACAAGTTCAAGAATCGACAATTATGAAGCTACAAAATTAATATGTTGCACATGTTCTTATTATACATTTAAGTTTCTACTTACTTTATCCTAATGACATTCTTTTGTTAACGATCTTTACAAAAAATCATCCATAATTGTCATTAGTGGAGAGTTTAACTTTCTATTTATTTCTTATTCTTTTTGAACAATTTTCAGATTAAGGAGAACAAAGTGGAGAATTTAAAAAGGAGAAATAGCCATAGGTTAGCTGCCAGAAATAATAGAGAAACATATTTATTTAGAGAAACAACTGATTTTGCAGCAAAAAACATTATTATATGAGCTTGATAAACAGAACTGAGCTTGAGGTATTGCTTCAGTTTGGTCAAAAAAGACGAGTTTGATATCTACATCATTTCTGTTTTATTTGTAAAATATTCCCTATAATAATAGGCAGGGAAGATCAGCAATTCCTTCTCTGTGACCTATATTCCATAGGCTTAGTAAAGACTTCACTGTTGCATTTGAAAATTGGATTTAGTCAATTTCAAAGTTAACTTCACTTTATCTAAGGTTTTTAAGATAAAGTTGTACTTTGTAAAATAAGGTGGTTCATTTCAACAAGATTGCTATGAATAAGTTATCATGAAGTTCCTCATGGAAAATGTTTGCTTGTTTATAATAGTGATGCTTGAAGTGCTACTTACCAAATAGTTTGTTTGTTGGTTGTTTACATGAATAATACTTTTGTACATAAATTTAAATAGTTATTTTTGCCCAATTAACACTTCTGTGCATGAATAACATTAGTGCTCATGCATTTTGTTGAAATTCTGGGATGAAGATTTGTATCTTTAAGGTATTAAAAAAATGCTATTTGTTAGAGGTGGCAGTATGAGCGGGTTCAGATTCAGTAATGGTGTCAAAAATACTCATATTAAATATCACCTAAATATCTCTGATGTTTTAAAACTGGATTAAATATTATGTTATTGCCTAATTAACATAAGAAAAAATATTACATAAATTTACTCTGAACGTCATGCATCCTTAAAAGTATAAACATATTCTTGTTGATTACCAATCACCATGATGATCTGGATTAACCAAAAGAAAGCATAGACGTTGTTTTTGCAGATAGAGGTCCTTAGAGCATTAAACGAATACGCTTATTTTTGCAAATAATTCATATCATTACAACATGCGGTTTTCATTTATTTTCTCGATTTTGTCATGTTTGATTTTGAAATCGCCTTATTTTTAAGTGTAAAGGTTATCTAACATATCTTATTTCTTAAATTACTAATTGACGTACTTATTTGATAAGAGTGGTTTGTGTTTCAACCCATTGTTTTTCTTTGTCAATACTATCAAGGACCTGTAGGTTTGCAACAATTAATTTGTGCTACCAACAACCATCACTACGGCTAACATCGACCACCATTACTATTGTCTCAGGGTACTCGCCGCCGCATTGCGCGGGTACCAGCTAGTCTTACTAATATATAATGCATTTAGGTCTACCACATTAGGCAACTTTTAAGGACCTCCTTAAACTTAATTTTAAGGAACTTTCCTCTTTTGTTACTTACTTCTCTACCTTAAAAAAAATAAATCGCAGCTTTTAAGATTCGAACCCAGGACCTCTCCTAACTTAGGACTATGTGTTAACCACTTGCTCTACATTACATTTTATTTAAAACCACTCACACTTTCCGTATTAACCTGTTACTCCAACCGATTTATCACTAACATTAACTATACCGCTTTAGTTATAGCAACAATTGACTATACCAAACTCATTTATAACCGAAAAGCATATATAACGGGCTGTATATCAACAATTTCTAGAAACAAAAGCCGTTTAATTTATAACCGAAAATCAAATTTTGACCATACCAAAACCATTTTTTAACCGAAAAACCACTTTTGACCATACATAAACAACCATCTACAATTCATGCAAAACATTTTGGGATACAAAAATTTATAACCGAAAAGCATATATAACAGGCTATATATCAACAATTTCTAGAAACAATTTCCGTTTAATTTATAACTGAAAATCAAATTTTGACCATACCAAAACCATTTATAACCGAAATCAACTTTTAACCATACATAAACAAGCAGCTACAATTCAGGCCACACTATATGCTCCACGTTAATGTTTAGTGTCCGGTTCATAACAAATATATATATATACAATCCATTGTCAAATTGTCATACCAACTTGAAATAACTATACATATTTCAACTAGCTACGTGTAAGCAACAAAGACAACTAAAATGTCTTCAACTTTTGAGGCTCTAGAGGTACAAGTTTCATAACCAATTTGCAAATACTATAATGTCACATACTGATTAGTACGCGTGTGTATTTCAGGGTTATTTATTCTAATGTAATTATTTCATTCTTTTTTTTTTTGCAAGGCTTTTGGACCATACGAGACGATTGAAAACTTTCAAGACCTCTGGAAACCTCAGTACTGGTACAAATGCAGATGCGTGCGCGTTGAATATACTTGGTTTGACCACAAACAAAACAAACTGTATTTGTTTTTGCTTGACAGATTTGTAAGTAATTGTTAATTTTCCACGTTAATAATTCCTAACTATATATGTTTCTACCGACGTTACTAATAACCATTTCTTTTTAGAGACACAAAATTGCGGCGGTAATTCCCTCCACTTTAATAACTGCCTATCAGGGACGACAACTACAAGGTGGTCTATTTTCACTGAAAAATTTCAAGATTGATTACAACGACGTCGATGACTTTCCACGACTGGACAACTATACCTTTGTTCGCAATGAATGGGCTATAGTATTCAACATACATACCGTCCTTGCCGATACTACGAGTACAGAAGATGACTGGTTTCCTAGATACCCGTTCGTCAGATCTCCAACATGGCTCTTGAATGATCACTCAAGGCGACAAATGTTGATTGGTACAACTATTTTATATAACTTTTTTTAATTAAAAATAATATATTTAATAACTTGCCTATGTCGTTTGCTTAACCATATCTTTTCATTAATACCGCTATCATAGATGTTGCTGGGAACATGTCGAACGGCTGCTTTTTTTTTACCAATGGTCGGATATCGTGTGCGTTTCTTTTACATGATTGTCGGTAAGTGTTTATAAATACTTTACATGCGTACATGAACTTGGAATTAACTCATTGTAATTTTGTCTCCCGCAGGGGAAAACACATAAAGATAATCTTGTATCATATACCAGCATCCACAGCCACCATGATTGGCAGATCATCTTTAGAAAACATAACCGTATACGCAGCGCCCGTTAAACTGGTTCGAATAGATGGAGGTAAAAAACACCCCTAACATATGCGTTAAATACATCATTTTTTAAATATATTTTTCGGTTTTATATAAAATTTATTGATAACCCTTTTTTTTTACATTTCAGGTAACATTCTTGTTTCTACCGACGTTACGAACATTGAATTCAATCCTGTAATGCCAGAAGCATTTGCACTTCAACTTATCCATCCGATAGTACGAGACGTCAATGATGTCGATATGAGTGGTGAAGAACCCGAAGTGCCACCCGAGCCTCAACCAACAAGTTATTTCAGCCGCTCAAGAACTTCGTTGTTTGGAAATAAACGACTTCGCGTTTACCACCGCGACATCTAAACACACAATCAATGAATTCAACACCACTCATAAAATGTACCCCAAATGCATTTATGCAGCAATAAAATGAAGTTCTTTTTTGAGCATGTCAACAAAATTATATAAAACACTCAACTTGCAATATGAAATTCTTTTACGTTTTTAGATATTGTTAATTTTCTGTTAACTAAAACCGGTTTTTTTAAACCGTTGTCGACGTTTAGCATAAAAAAAAGTTATATAGTATAGACAAAACTAACAACTTAGTCAATACTTTTTATGGTAATTCGCATACATTAAGTGTTTCTATTAAAGGATGACGTTTTCTCCATCAATATTACCAAGAAAACGTATTATTCATGAATATTAACAAAATGGGGAAACGTTTTTTTAGTAAATGTTGAAATAATTACAGTCAAAGTAACAGCTTTGGACTTTTCTAAATAAGGAAACGTTTTTATGGTCTATTTTTGTAACGTCGTTGAATTGACTGTAATTAATATGAAGATATATATCGCATGTTTATTTGGTCAATGATTAGGTGAATCCGTGATATTTACATTCATTTGGCCGTTTTTAAATTTTTACGACATTAACTGAAATTCGTCATTAAGGTGTACACATAACGTGCATTACGCATTAGTCAATCACTCCGTTTATAAATATATCTACACTACAGCTAAAGTGATATAGTAAACCATTGAATCACCAATATATTTTTAAAACGTTTGCAGCAGATGGAATGCCCCTTGTATGTACCAATAGTGAGCTTTGACTCTCTCTGCCAACTTGAGTGGACTTACAGCTGCAACTATGTCCGGGTTGATTATGTTTGGAGGGACGACAAACAAAACAACATGTGGCTTGTTTTGCTCGACAAATTTGTAAGTTGCTATTAAATAATGACATGTAGTACCTTTAAATTTCTTAACTTTACAATTACCAATTCATTGATTTCGTCTTAGGGACACAAAATCATGGCCTTTATCCCCCACATTTTAAGGACTATATATGACGCACTCAATTTACAAGGTGGTGTGTTTTCGTTGAAGGGCTTCGAGATAGATTTCTACCTACCCAAAGACTATCCACGTTTTGGAAACTACAACTTCGTTCAAAACTATTGGACAGTAGTGTTCACTAAAAAAAACCCAGCTTGCTAGGACTACTATGGGAGATCTTGGATGTTTTCGCAGCTATCCATTTGCTTCCTTGTAGCAATATCCACTTTATGTGAACAACAATATTCATTGTTTTTAATCATTTAACGTTTTTTTTTCATTCTATTTTCCCGTTTTAAATTATTTACTTCCATCCTATATGTAAATTGACATAATTGTCGGTTGAAGTTAAAGAAAATCACGTGAGTTTCTACCATGTTATCTCTCTATGGATCAGATGATTGTTCTGGTAAATTCGTATTATGATCGACCAATTGAAAATCATATAAATTTTTTTATTTTTAGTTTAAGTTGTTGATGTTTGTTTATGAATGTTGTGATTTAGACAAGCATGTTGATATAAGTTATTTATATAAATTTTGCCAACAAATTATGTTCTATGTTGAGAAATAACCTATTTTATTATATAAAATTCTCAACTTTCCCAATTAATGTTGTTTGGTTACCAGAAAAATATTGGAGATGCATCATTTATGTTATTATATATCAAAGCATGTAACCGAACAAAATTTACACGCCGATTATCATTCTTAATTTATATCTCTACTTTTATACAAGTTATCATGCTGTTGTACTATAATCGTTATAAAAAATCTGCAACCAAACAACATGTTGATCGTCGAGAACATATAGTTCGTAGGGTACCGCCGCCGCATTGCGCGGGTACCCTACTAGTTCTTAGTTTATAACATAAGAACTAAGAGCATAAGGAGTTATGAATTAAGTGGTAATATCACGTAGGCATCACATTGATAACTAATTTAAACTACTTGAAGCAAAGAGTTATCATTTACTCGCTAAACACAAGATATTTAATAAAAAAAACATTGACCATATGTAGGGGTGCCCAATGGGTCAACCCGACCCGACCCGGCTCTTATCGGGTCGGGTCCGTCGGGTTTGAGGTTAAAAAATTCTAACCCGAAACCCGACCCGATAAGGATTCGGGTTTGTCGGGTTCGGGTTGGTCGGGTTTCGGGTTTGTCGGGTTGACCCGATCGGGTTGGTCGGGTTAGACTTGAGTTAGGAATTTTTGGTAAAAACTATAGAAATTATATAATATATTGAATTTTATGAATATTTATTTAACACTTTTAATTGTTAATTGATTTTTATTGAATTCTTTATCATATAATTTGATAATTAATTGAATTAATAGTAAAAATATGTTAATTTTTATAGGAAATAAAATACTTAAACTTTAATCGGGTCTAATCGGGTCAACCCGAACCCGATAAAGGTAAAAAATTATAACCCGAAACCCGACCCGATAACGAATCGGGTTGGTCGGGTCGGGTTTAAAAAACCCGATAATACCATGGAACCCGAATAGACCCGACCCGATAAGCGTAATCGGGTTCGGGTTCGGGTTAGGGTCGGGTCGGGTCAACCCTTTGGGCACCCCTAACCATATGTATGTTTTAACATAAATAATTATCTTTTTCCATGTTCCTTGTTTCTCTGTTTATTTCTCTTCCTATTTTTCTTTTATTTCCCATAATGTAAAAATTCTATCTATTTATCATTTTTCTCTCTTTATTTTCTATTAAAAATTTCTTTTATCTTAACATAATTTATATATGAACTGTTTAAAAAAACTGTATGTGAATATAGATTAAGAGTACAAACTTTATTTATGAAATCTACCACTATAGAAATTTGTATAATATTATTCACCTAAATTTCAAAAAATTTATTCTTTAGATAATTAAGAGCGTAAATTTAGATTTTTGGTGTATGTAGGGTTGGTATTTAGAGTTTCTTCAAAGTAAAATTTGTTCGGTTTGTTTACGAATTGACCTAGAAAAACGAATTTTTCCGAGGACCTAATTTACACCCCAAAATTTCATACACTTTTAAATATTCTCTTAATACCAACCCTACATACACCATCCAATTTTTTCGTACACTACTAATTTTACTTGCACGACAACAATAAAAGACATGTATAAACACCGAAAAAGATGCCCTTTGGTGTTGTTTAATTCAAGTGATCTATGGAGATGACGGTGGTTTTAGTATTGTCAATAACTCGCCTAATAGAAAAGGTATTTGGTATAATATAATTGGCACAATTAAAATCTTGCACGAGAAAAGAATAGTTGATTATAACGTGTTAGATTATAGCTTGGTGAACGGAGAATCCATTAAATTTTGGATGGATCCTTGGAAAGGTAATGTTCCGTTTTGTCATCGTTTTAATCGTTTATTTCAGTTAGAACAAAATACCTTTTGTAAAGTGAAAGATAGGTGGAGGAATGGTGGGTGGTGATTTAATTGGACAAGGCATATTCATGATGGAGTCGAAAAAGAGCAATTAGATAAGCTTACTTCTTTAATTAGTGATGATAAAATTAAAGAAGGCCGGGACAAGGTAGTATGGAATTTGGGTGATAGTTGCGAGTTTTCGGTTTGGGGTACAAAAAATGTTATAAATTCTTGTCTTTTTCCAGGGACGGATACGACGTTAATTTGGAATAAATCTATTCCGATTAAAGTCAATATTTTTATGTGGCGGGTTTTTTTAGACAGGTTACCCACGAGACAAAATTTATCACAAGAGGGATGGAGATTGAATCAATTATGTGCCCATTTTGCAAGGTGAATATGGAATCAATATCACATATTTTGTTCTCGTGCGATTTAGCTAAGGAGATTTGGCGGGTGGTGAATCGGTGGTGTGGATTGGACGCATGGGTCAATGACTCGTTCGTGCAATGGTGGCTGAATTTCACGAGTTTGTTCGAAATCATGAAGGGAATGTTATTATGTTTAGCGATTTTAATGAAGTTCGTTGTGAATCTGAAAGATGCGGTTCGGTTTTCAATGCTCAATGTGCTTCGCTGTTTAATGACTTCATTGACCGTTCGGGTTTATTTGATTTACCTCTTGGTGGGAGAAAATTTACGTGGATGAACAAAAAAGCAACCAAAATGAGCAAGCTCGATAGATTTTTAATATCAGATAATTTATGGGCTTTGGACCCTAATCTGAAAGTGGTTGCTTTAGAAAGAAATTTGTCAGATCATATTCCGATTTTATTGCGTTCCAAAGAAATTGATTTCGGTTTGTCTCCTTTCAGGTTATGTCATTCTTGGTTAGAATTGGAGGAATTCGATGGTCTTATTGAGACGACTTGTAAAGAATTTTCCTTTAATGGGGGATCGAAGCTGGTAAGCTTTAAAAATAAGCTTAAAGTTATTAAAGCAAAATGCAAAATGCAAAAGTTGATTATCGTGAAAAAAAACCCAAGGCTTGTAGCCTAGTGGTATTCAAGGAGGATTTAAGGTGTTGCCCATGACCTATTGGTCATGGGTTCAAGTCCCGTCGTTGACAAAAAAGGTGGAAGGTTCGAGGGAAGGCATACTGCCCCTTGTGGATGTTACTGTCTAGGCTCGAACCACTAACTTACTAACTTGCCGTTCAAAAAAAAAAGATTATCGTGAAACAAGCATTGGCCAGCAAGCAAGGTTGCGTTACCTTGTGGATGAGACGCATAAAAAAATTGATGGTAATGAGGCTTCCGTGGAAGAGATCGATCAAAGACTTGCTTGGTTGAAAGAGCTTAATGAGATAGATAGACGGAAAAATATCGATTTGGTCCAAAATTCCAAACCGAAATGGGATGTAGAAGGAGACGAAAATTCGTCATTTTTTCATGGTTTATTGAATCAACGTAGACGTACTAATATGATTCAGGGCATTATGGAGGATGGCGAGTGGCATACAGATCCGGTTATTATAAAATCCTCTTTTTTGAATTATTATAAAGATAAGTTTAAGGAATTTCAGGTCAAACCGCCAAATGTGCCTACGGGTCGCTTGTCACGTTTGTCTGATATGGAGTCGGCTTCTCTTGACTGTTTGTGTTCAATTGTTGAGCTCAAAGATGCAGTGTGGAGTTGTGGTAGTGACAAAGCTCCGGGTCCCGATGATATTTCTTTTAAATTTTTGAAAAAATATTGGGAGTTATTTAAAGAGGATTTGCTCGAATCTGTAAACGAGTTTTTGGGTAAAGGTGTACTTCCGTTAGGGTGTAATGCGTCTTTTATCACGCTTATCCCTAAAATTCCTAACCCTACGCTCGTGAAATATTTTAGGCCAATCGCTCTTATTGGTCTTCAATATAAGATAATTGCAAAGTTGCTTGCATTAAGGCTTGCAAAGGTAGTGGATAACTTGGTTAATAATGTTCAATCCGCTTTTATCAAAGGAAGACAAATTTTAGATGGCCCGTTGATGATTAGTGAGATTATGGATTGGTATAAGCTTAAAAAGAAGAAACTTTTACTCTTTAAAATTGATTTTGAGAAGGCGTATGACTCTTTAAGTTGGGATTTTCTTGACTTCATTATGTTGAATATGGGGTTCGGTTCTCGTTGGAGAGGGTGGATTCGAGAATGTGTTTCATCGTCTAAAATGTTGGTTTTAATTAATGGTAGTCCAACGGTGGAATTTGATATGTTTCGTGGGCTTAGACAAGGAGATCCGCTTTATCCTTTTTTATTTATTATTGCTATGGAGTGTTTACATGCTATGATTGATCAAGCGGTGTTTGATAGACGTATTTCGGGGGCGTCCATTGGTACGGATAATTTTCATATCTCCCACCTTTTTTATGCAGATGATGTTATGTTTATCTCTGATTGGAATAGTGATAATATTCAAGGAATTGTGGAGGTCTTGACTGATTTTTATGAACAATCGGGCTTAAAAATCAACTTGGGTAAATCGCATGTGTACGGCCTTGGGGTCATGACCACAGAAATTGATTCTTTGTGCAGAGATCACGGTTGTAGTCAAGGTGATTTTCCGTTCGAGTATCTCGGTTTTCGGTTGGGTGGTTCAAATCGTTCGGTTCGTAAATGGGACGTTATTTATGACAGAATGTGTAAAAGGTTGTCTTCTTGGAAGGCGAATATGCTTTCGATTGGGGGCCGTCTTACTCTCACTAAGTCGGTTTTGGGTAGTCTCGGTATTTATTGGTTATCTTTATTTCGAGCTCCTGCTTCCTCCTTAAAAAGAATGGAACAATTACGTGCTAAATTCTTTTGGGGTGGTAATGAAAATGAGAGGAAAATGAGCTGGGTTAAATGGAGTTCTTGTATTACCGCCAAAGAATTGGGGGGTCTAGGCATTTCTAGTCTAGATGCGCTCAATTTGGCTCTTCTCTTAAAATGGAGATGGCGGTTTTTAAACGAAAAAGAGGCACTTTGGTGTCGGGTTATTCAGGCGATCCATGGTGAAGACGGTGGTTTCAAGTTATGTATTAATCTTCGCTTGAAAAAAGGTACGTGGTGCAATATTATAGGGACGGTTAATTATTTGCATGAAAATAATGTTGTTGATTTTAATGCGTTTCAATTTAAATTGGTTAATGGTGAAACGATCAATTTTTGGATGGATGCTTGGATAACTGATATTCCTCTTTCACAATTATTTAATCGACTTTTTCGATTAGAATTAAACTCGTTTTGCAAGGTTAAAGATAGATGGAGTAATGGTGAATGAGTTTTTAATTGGAGAAGAGGTATTCGAAATGGGGTAGAGAAAGAGCAGTATGTTAATCTCTTAAACCTTATTCGGGATTCCCAAATTTCCGAAGGAAGAGATAAAGTGTGTTGGGTTTTGTGTGATTCAGGTGATTTTACGGTTGGAAAAGCTCGGAAAATTATTAATGATACGTTGTTCCCTGGCTCGAATACTACTTTTAGTTGGTGTAATGCTATTCCTTTGAAAGTAAATGTGTTTATGTGGCGTCTTTATTTAGACCGAATTCCAACGAGACAAAATTTGTCGAGGAGAGGGATTGAAATAGAATCCATTATGTGTCCAATTTGTAATGATAAAATGGAATCGTCTTCTCATATTATGTTTGGTTGTGTTTTAGCTCAAGATCTTTGGAAAATGATTTATAGATGGTGTGACATGGAGGATTAGAGATGTGATTCAATTGTTCATTGGGGCTCGATATGTGATGACTTACCGAATTCAAATCATCGGAGATTGAAGATGTTATCTATCGGCTTTACAACTTGTTGGATGTTGTGGAGATTTCGGAATTCGGTCGTGTTTAATAGTGGTAGTTTAAAAAAATCGGATTTATTTGATAATATTCGTTTGTTTTCGTTTTCGTGGTTAGCTCATAGGTCTAAAAAAGTTAAGATCGTATGGGATGAGTGGTTGAAAAATCCCTTGTAATGTAACATCTTTTAGTATAGTTTTTTGCTAGACTCTCGTTTTTTATATAGTTTTGGAGGTCTTCGGGGGGGTGATGGCAATGCCGAAGCTCGACCCGTTGCCTTCTTTTTTGCTGTTAAAAAGAATTAATTAATTTTATCATGTTAAGAAGTAAGACTAAATCCCTTTATTTCCTTTCTGGCAGGAATGACATGGTTGATTTTTAAGGTCAAATGTTGAGTTTAGGTTAACAACCCTCTGGAATATGATGTTCAGTAATCACTTATTTCTAATCCTAATTTAGACTTTTACTTATGACTGGATAGAAATGTGCTTCCATAGTTTGGTAATCAATTTTAAACTGCGTATAAGTAGCACAATGTATTTCTGTAAATTAATATTTGTTAGAACTTTGCGATTAAAAATTAGGGCTAAGACGTATTAAATATCTCTCTAAATCGTGTACGAAATCACTTTCCAAATGCAATAATTCGACTCTATATTAACTGAGTATTACTATTTTTAGGTAAGCTATGTAGGGAAGGAAGCAAAAGGGTTGGTGAAGGGGGTGGTGATTTGCAAAGAAGATTTATTAAATTAAGGAATATTCAATCGTAAAGACAATAACGTCCTTATATTATTTAGGGGGAGATTTAGTTTCGTTTTGACTTTCTAAAATCTAGTCAGCGAAAAATTAAAATTTTTTATACCTTCCAATTTTAACATAGCTAATTTCGCCGGATTATTATGATGTTCTACACTTTACAAACAATTGATAACCATTTAATAATTCCAATAATAATAATAATAATAATAATAATAATAATAATAATAATAATAATAATAATAATAATAATAATAATAATAATAATAATAATAATAATAATAATAATAATAATAATAATAATAATATTAAATGCATCGATTTTTTAATTACAAATTGGAAATATAATCATTAATTTATAGAAACTATAAAATTGCAATTTTTACAAAAATAATAATAATATGTTTTCTATATATTTTCCAAAAAGTAAGGTAGGCTATGACACTTTTGTGTAAGACAAAGTGTTAGGGTTTGGTCACCGATCTCATATCAGTTTTTTCTCTTCACATCAAACTCCCGTAGTGGTGAACAAACTAATGATAAAACCCCCGGTAAGTATTTCAACATGAGAACTAATATGCCCAAAAAAATGTTCTTACTCCTTCAAGGAAATTTAAATACAAACACGGATATTTTCGTGAAGATTTTTGTTTAACGTTTTGATTTAGGAACAAAATTAGCTATAATTAATGGATTATTGATTATTAGATGGTTATCAATTGTTTGTAAAGTGTAGAACATCATAATGATCTGGCGAAATCTTTATGATGGAATTGAGGGTATAGAAAGTTTTAGTTTTAGGTTTTAGAAAGTCAAAACTAAAATAAATATTCTCCTAAACAATATAAGGGCATTATTGTCTTTACAAGTTAATATTCCCTGGCTTTATATAATTATCCTTGTGTAAATCAGTACCCTTGGTGAAGGGATTAGTTTAATATATACGCCCAACCCTCACACCTTAAGACACAATAATAAAATCCAAAACTTAGTGTGAAAATTAAACTAAAAGGAATTAATTATGCATTGAAACAAATTTTTAAACATCAAATTCACACACATATTAAATATTGCACTCAATGTTTTTTTTTTAACTCAAAATTCTAATGTACTCATAAATATAATATATGTCACTAATGAAATTTGAATTCTTGACCATAAAGATGAAAGGCAAACACCATACATGTAAGCCCCTTTAGTAGCATATTTTAATAGACATGATTTGTAGTTTTGTACACCACTAAAATTACTCATATTCCACTAAACTAGATTTTATTGTGTTATACATAAGATAGTCTAATACATAATTCAGTAGCGTACAACAAAAACTGGTGTTGTACGAACCATCTCCTATGTTATAAACAAGACAAGCCATTTAGTTATAAAAATACCTTATTTAGCCATTATCTTCTTTGTTCAGAAAGGGGCATGCATTGCCAGTTTGTCACGTTCATTTGTCTAAAAAAGATAAAATATGACACCACCCAAACTCCTTTATGCTCTAAATCAACTATTAATGCCCCACACACACAAACACTACAACTCAACCACTACATTTCTAGTCTTTCCAATTTACTCAACTTTTTTTCCCTTTTTAGGCAACGCAATGACTTTAAAGAGACATGATAATCAATCACCAATGTGTAAAGGAAATGCATATGATTGATGTTTGGCCACCCCAAATATCCTAATCCTAAGATTAAATGTAACAATACGTCTTGAGGCAACCTCAACCATCGGTCACGATCAAACCCCCATTACATTTACCGAACCCCCCATTTTTTCCTTGTGTTTGGTTGTCCATGCGACCGATGATAATTGCATGTGTTGTGCAGTGGTCACTTATACATTATGCATTGTAAGTGATACATGTATTAATAAAATCAGTTTTAATATTTGGTCGTGAGTTTGTTCATCACTACGGATGTTTGGTCTGAAGAGAGAAAATTAATGTGTCATTAATTTAACACCAATAACTAAACCCATATTTAGTCACCGTTACAAATAGTCTAAAGCTTTGATTAGTTTTCTTTCGATATAGGTAGAATGTAGTGTTAAAAAACCAAACAATTGCACAGACGATTGGGCAGAAGATATAAAACAATCATCCAAATATTATGTTACATGATATAAAACAAAAGCTACTTATATAATCAAACGCCAAATCACCTAAATCATCAAAAGATGTTAGCATCATCCTTAAACAACTTGTTAAAAACATATTCGACAGCTGAAAAATCAATCTCAAAACCATAACTCTGGCCACCATACTGAGCATAAAGATAGTTATTTCTAGACAAAGGTGGTTTCACAAGTTCATATACTTGCGGTAAATCTGCGACAGGTGGCATTTTATCATCATTTTCCCGTTTTTTCGAATAATAAACATCAGCAATTAACAACCAAATAAGATCAGAATCAATAGATGCAAGTCCCTTAAGTGCACTAACAGATGCATCTTTAAGCCCACTAACACCACTAATTGCAATCCCAACAACCATCCCGCCAATCTTTTTAACCACACTTTCAAAAGCCGATGCACTTTTTTCGTTTCTTGATATTTCACCTATCATCTCTAGTACTGCCACCTGTACTTTCAGATCTGAAATCTCAGCCCTTGGATCGTCTCCAGACGTTGAAATGCTTCTGTATGGAAGTTGTAACATTCTTTTTTCTTTGAAATTTGTTGGTGGTTTGTTGAAAGGGGATACAGTTAGAAGTTTCCATAAGTGGGGCCCGTCTGTGACAAAACGGCGGGAAAAGAAATCTCCTCCACAGGTTTGTACTGATTTACTGATAACACCAGCACATCTTCTACTCGTCTGTATTATACATATAATGAATATATTAAATGGGTTTTGACCTGAATCCGGGTTGACCCGTTTACCCAACCCGCTCGTTTTTCCACCTCTCAAGTACACTTACCAATGGATTCCCGTTCCGGATACAAGCAATTAAAAAAGGCCAAACTTTATTCATTGCCGGAAGTAACCGATTTTCTTCATTTCCATCATTTTCTGATTCAAGAGTATCTGCAAGATCATGAAATGAATTTGATTGTAAAGCTTCTAGAAGAACCTCCCTAGTTTTCATCTCCTGCTTATACGATTCTTCAATTCCAGAAAGTGCCACAATTCCATCCTGAAAACATATACGTATATATATAAAAAACATAAATGTTAATATATATACACATAAAATTGTTCAAGGTAGTCCTTAATTTTTTTGTATTCCCAAGGTACAAATCTCAACCATTGATCAATGATAATCAATGGTCTAAATTAATCATATACTCCCTCCGTCCCACAAAAAACTTCCCATTTGACCTTAAATTTTTGTCCCACAAAAAACTTCCCATTTCATACATTTGATGGGCTCCACATAATAAAATACTATTATTATTAAGGACCCCACCACTTACTATCCACTAACTATCTTTCTCTCTCCAAACCAATCTTATATTTTAATCAAAATTATTACCAATACCCCACCACTAACTATAACCTTAAAACTTGTGTCAAACTCAAATGAGAAGTTTTTTGTGGGACGGAGGGAGTATTTAATACATGGAGGGGTATTTTGGTCATTTGAACCCAGATAAATTTTAATCCATTTTTTTTTATTATTATTTTTTAAAATTATAATTATTTTTGTATTTTTTAATATTTATCATTATTTTTTATATTACTTTTATTTTTGTTAAAAAAAATAATATTATGTGATAATCACATGTGATTATATACTTGATCAAATGTGATGTTTTTGTACAATTACATGTGATCAAGTATACAATCACATGTGACTATCATATGTTTTCTTTTTTAACGAAAAAAAACTAAAATAAAAAATTAATAAAAATAATAAAAATAAATAAAAATAATTTTAAAATAATAAAGAATAAATATAAAAACTTATGTGATTCCCAAATGACCAAAATACCCCTCCATGTATAAAATATGTGATTAATCTTGACCATTAATTATAATTGATCAATTGTTGACATTTGTCCCTAGGTACTACATAAAAAATTAAGGACTATCTTGAACTCATCTCTAAACATATACCTTTAAAGCAATAAATATAAATAATTATGCTTCCTCCGTTTCAAAATAAGTGATACACTTTTCATTTTGGGATGTTTCAAAATAAGTGATACACTTTGAAACTTTCCTTATTTGGTAAAATATAATGGGACCCATACCCACTAACTATCTCCTTTAATAAAGTAAAATTACTCATTTACCCTTACTTTACTTTTAAACATAATTAAATTCACTTTAATCATAATATGCGGGACCCCTACTCACTAACTATCCAATTTAATCTAAATTAACCTTCATTACAATTTTGCCTCAAAAACTGTGAAAGCTAATTCGTATCACTTAGTTTGAAATGGAGGAAGTATATATATATACCTCTATAATTTGTAATGCAATTAAGCATGCTGTTTGCTTTAATGAAGTAAGTAAAGGAGTAGCAGCTGTTATGCACGAAATTGAGATCGATCCAACCGTTTTTCTGAAACTTTTGGATTCTTTAATTTTGAAAAAATTATCCTCTAATTTATTTGTATCATTGTAAGATAGTTCTGACATCACATGTTTGTGGTATGACTCTGCTTGAGTGTGCAGTGAACAAGCCTCGAGTTTTGAAGCTTTTGCAATTTCAGCAACTGCCTAATTAACAAAAAGACAGTGATTAAAACATAATTAACGCTATAATTAAATATGTAATATTTTCATTAATTTTCTAGTCAATTAATCCATATTTAGATTAACCTTAAAGGCTTAAACACTTACCTTCAAGAAGGAAATAGTGAGCTCAGGGTGCTTATGTCTGCCTAAAATCTCAAGTTCCTGTGAAACAGATCGCATCTGTACAGATTTGTCATATTACACAAAATTAGTATTAATCAAAATTCAATTAATATAGTTTTTATAAACACACACACACACACACAGAGATAGTGGTCAAAGTCAAACATACTGGTTCCTCCAATAATGGTAATATTTTGTGGGCCACACCAATATAAGACAAAATTGCAGCAAGAACACTTGGAACATGAGGATTAAGATCCAAATGACGCAATTGCCTACATATTGAATCGATTACATAATCTGAATTTGCCAAAACTAAGTGCCCCACCTGTAAAACATGTCAGAAAATTACTATATTGCAAAAAAGGGACTAAATAGTAAATATATGCTGATTGAGGTTGTTAATTTACCGTTGGATAACCAGATGTAGCTGAAATAACATGTAACACAGCATCTGATGCACGTTTGACTTGAAAATTTGAGCAAATAAGATTCTCCAATAAAACATATAAACACGAATGAAGAAAACCATTTGACACAAAATCGTTCTTGAGGCACAGATTAAAGATCCCTATTCCATCGATCATAACCTGTTTGAAATTAATAAAATCAATATAATATGTGTGACAAATATATAATATAAAATAAGATAAATGTAATTATGAATTAAATCATTAATAACCTGGTGCAGCATTGCATTATCTTGAAAAAAGTGCATTGTAAAATCCCCATCTCCATCTCTATCTCCAATATTTGATTGTTCTAATGGAAGATTCCAGATTTCAGGTGATAAGTATTCGTGCAATATACTCCCGATGCAATCGATTAACTGATTTCTTAGATTGTTTTTAACAGAAATATCCCAACCAGAAATGTTGTTATGAAACTGTGTTTTCAGATCATTAACTGATTGATCTGATAAACCGAATATCATCTCATTTAAGATGCATACAGCTGTACTTGCTTGTCGTACAAGTTTCCCAGAATTAGTCCTGTTGTACCAGCTCTGCCACCTTTCTTTTGTGTATTCCTTGTTTCTCAAGTCACTGATTAATTTTCGTAAGTAACTCAGTGGAATATCTTTAATAATCGATAAATTTCCCTCACTTTCAGAACCTAACAAAACAAAATTAAATATAAGATTCAACGTAAAACTCAAAAAGTTTAATTTTTAACCCTAAAAGTTTTATACTTCATGATTTTACTTTATATCCTTATGATATTTAATTAATTTAATAATTACTACATATTGTTATAAAATTCTAATTAATACATTCAAAAAGAGCCCAAAATTGATACATAATATTTTATTATTTTTAGTATCCATGTATGATGTACATTTGTTATTAAACGAGTTCTTATAACTAATTAACACTTATAAACAGATAAAAAGTAAACATATAACAAAAGGCATACGTATTACTTTAATTAATAAAACTTAGGTTAAAAAAGATAACAACCTGCAACAAGAGACAAGCTAACGAGTCTAAGAATCCCTGCAAGTGACTGATAAAGTTTCTGATTTCTAGAAGATGCAAACCAAGGTGGCATACGTGGAAGATCATATTCATTTTGAATTTTGTAAGGCTTTGAATCTTCATAAGAGTTTGACTCAAAGTCAACCTTTTTCTCATTAGAAAAAAAAGTCACAGCTTTCATTTCAGTTATAGAACGCAAGTACCCAACTGAAGACGGTTTTTCTAAAAGCAGTTTGTCTAATGAGCCAGAAAATACCGAATTTTGGCTTAAACAAAGGGTAAGAGTATCAAAGAATCGAGCAGCCGTTACCTGAATAGATATCAACTCATTAGTCAAAGTCAAAGTAGAAAACGTCAATGTCAAAAGTCAAAGTCAAACATACAGGCGAATGGAGAAGACGATCTTTAACTAGTGTGGGGCCCGAATAGTAAATCAATACAAGTAACTTTTGAGAATGAGCAAGTGATTGTTCTCCGCTAACTACCACTTCTGGAAGCTTCTCAAAGAGCCTGTAATTTAATTAAAAAATCATAAATACAAAATAATTTATCGAGAAAAATATATTGAATAATAAATAAACCTGTTAAATATATCAGAAAAATCACGTTCTATATGATGCTTCCCACTTGATGATAACAAATTTTGAAGAAACATTTGAGCAGATTTTGAGACCTCTTCATCGTCATCACAAACTAAAGCACATAAACATTCCTATAGTGACAAATTAAATAAAATTACAAATTTATAATCATTAAATTAATGATACAAAATTATAAATAATAGCAACAATTTAAGCTTACCAGAAGCAATAATCTGCTTTCTTTTAGTGTTTGACTGCATGTTGACAGGAGTCCTCGTATAGCAGCCACGGTCCCCTTTCTCACTCTCTTAGCTGGATGAACACAAAGCTAAAAATAAAATATAAATATAGATACACATCAAAAAAAAAAATTAACATAAATATACGTTCAAATAGTTTTTAGACTTACATGAGGAAAAACTGCTGACAAAATCTTATTCACATGAGAAGAAGCGGTTGCAAGCCAATCGCGTGTACGGTCCACACGCAAAGATTTGTTAACAGCTGATGGTGTTGACTTTTGCGTTGACTTTTTTGCTAAAATTTCAACCAGATCTTGTTTTTTGGTAGGTAAGTGCCGGAGATCCTCGAGAAACGATAGTGAAGATTTTTCTGAATTTAAATTAATATCGGATTGATCAAGAATTGATAAATTAGCATCATCATTAAGAACTATTATGAGAAATTCGGTTAAACTTCTAATTGCTTGATCCAAAGCTTCCATACTTCCAGCAGCACCACTAATCATTGTTTTTGACACGTGTAAAACTTTACCAATTTGAATAACAACACCAGGTAAAAAGAAAGCTAGACGATCTGCTGTACCAACCTGTAAAAACGTATAGATATACACTTCAAAACTATAGATATACCATAAGCAGTTAATTAATTCAACAGCTATAAAATTACAATGTTTTATTTGCTTATAACTTACTTTAGCAACAAGCACACGAAGTGTCACAAAAGCTTCTACACGAAGCTTAGAACTGCCTACATGTCCCCGTGCAGCCTCCACATCTGCAGCCTATACCAAAAAATAAAATCCAAAATCAAGTTACTTGTAAGAGAAGTTATCTTTAATATAAAATAATCATTAATTCTGAAGAACGCATACTTTTAATAAAAGTGATAGCCAGTGTCCAACAAAAGCAGATGCAGATTCAGATCGCAGGAATGCAAGTAAACATTCCTCAGAGTTCATTTCATTTTCTTGAAATAATTGTGAATATGTTTTTTCTGTAATTTTGTTGCATGTGCAAGATGAGTTTGAGCATGAATATAAACCGTTAAGAAAAGATTTAAAACATTTAATAACTCCTTCACGAAATTCCTCAGATGCTTCTGATGGAGATAATAATGCCGCCTTCGTCAATTTTTTCAGAATTACATCCATCTGCATAATTTTGTAGGAAATGTAAAAAATCATAATCTTTATTTGTTGTTTAGATATAAAGTAGGAAAAATGATTATGTATATTAAAATTTAAATAACCTGATCTATGGATCCTATGTGGCATTTCATTAGAAGTTGTTCCAAACATTGAATCACGCCTTCTGCAACAGTATCACTTATATTAGGAGGTTCTTCTTCCAAATCGATATTTGGTGAAGATCTGCAGTTAACTGCAGATTCCAATAGAAGCAGCAGGGGAACTAAAGTATAGCTGAAAATATAACAGAAATTGTGTGACAAATTTATTTAAATTACAAAAAATTTGTAATTTAATCATAAGTTTTCTCCTTTTTATGAAATTTTCCCCCTGAAATCCAATTAAAAGACGTCTTCTGCTACACTTTTCTACAGTTAAACATCCCCTAATTCTCTCACATTGCAGCACAATTATCATCACCTCAAAATTAATTTTAATCACTGTAAACAGTTAACTTCCCCAAAAAAATTGGTATTCAGCATGCTATTTCTAATTTCATTATTAAATTAATATTCAGGATCATTAAGTTGGGGTACCAATAGGAAAATGCACAATTGATATAACAATTTGTAAACATGAATTACAGAAGTGAATTTGAAAATTAAAAGGAACATACTCGAAGAAAGGTTGGAGAGCATGAGAAGGAGAACGGAGAATAAATTGAAGAAGATGAGAAATTGCGGAGGTGCTGTCTCTATCGTTAGGGTTTCTGAGAACTTGCAGCAGTTGTAAGCAGTGCCCCTTGATTTCCGAAAAACCGCTGCTGCTTTCCGTCATCATCATCTTAGTTGAAATTAATTTGCTAGTTATCGTTGTGGAATTGATTCTATGCGCTTAGAAAATATGAGTCGTAAAATCATCCATCGTTCCGTTCGCAAAGGTTTCTTCTGGGCAAACGATAACCACCAAGAAACTACTACGATTGGTTACTGATTTACGGTGATACAGTCACGAACGAAATGGACATGAACCCGAACCGAAGGAATCAATTTGACAAGTCACCGAGTTCTTTCGGCCCTAAATCTTAAAGAACTCAACAAGACAGGTAGGAAATACTCTACCACAAAAAACTCACCATTTAGCTTTTACAGTTTTTTAGGTGATAGTTAATAGTTGGGTTATTGATAATACCTTTGATTAAAATATAATGTTGGATTGGAGAGAGAAAGATAGTTAGTGGATATATGGTAGAGTCTTTACTAATAATAGTCTTTTTTTTTTTGGAGCCCATCCAATATGGGAAATGAGAAGTTTTAATACCACGCCATACATACGGTATAAGTTTGAAAACTTACTTTACAAACAAACTAACCTATTGCTTATGGGCATCTTCTTTAGCTTATTGACTCTTTGGAAATGAGCTTTGAAAAGTAAGGAATCCTTGCTTATTGAAATCTTCTTTTTGAGCTTCTTACTCAAATAAGTTATTAACTTATTGACTTTTTATAAGTTAATAAGTTACTTTTTTAAACTCTTTTTAAATGAAATTTTGTTGTGAGATGCGTTGCTTATTGGTCACGTAATAGGAGAACGCAGTTGCTGGGTTCGGCTGTGGTCGCATATTGTCGACCACTATGTTATCTAATAGAACTGTGTATCTGGTTAACTGAATCGAGCTTAACTAGTTAGCTAATCGAGAATGGGCTTATTTGAAAGGGACTCGGTTTACGTCAACTCAGATTCGAGTTATTCATATAAACTTTTAATCGAGCTCAATTATTTATCGAACTTATGCCATTTTTTGCAATTTTACCCCACTTGTTTATTGTATTTATACAAATACAAACTTAGTTTACTATCTAAACGAGTAAAGTTAAACTTAAAAGTCTCAAAATGAGCCAAACTGACTTGAAAAATATGATTAATACAAATTATGATTTTATGTTATTATTGTGATGTGATATTTAGTAACAACTAACAAGCTTGAATTAGTCGTGTTTTAAGCTTTGATTTTTTTCACTCGAGTGCAATTTAAGCTTGACATTGTATTGACTACACTCATTTGCATTTTGCACCCATGTTTACCTCTCGATAGGAGAATGAATATACAATTCAAGAGAAGCCAAACCATTGGTGTTTGAGAAGATAGTAAGCTTGTTAACCAAAACATATCATTAAGTGATATGGTATCAAGCATAATTATTATAATAATTATTATTATTATTATAATATATGGGAAATGTTAACAAGTGCCCTAAGGGTAATGGTTAAGAAATTTTTGTTGCTTAAATTAATAACTTAATAAAAAATCACCCTGTATTTTATTAACCAACTTTAATTAATTATGCTTTGTTTGTTGTACATTAACCACTTTAATCATTCTTAACCATTGCCCTAAGGGCAATGGTTAACAAATCCCATAATATATATAGATGTTTGGATTTGTTTATTTTGTTTATGAGTCTGTTAAAATTTTAAAATTTTAAAAAGTTGATAATCATGTTTTTCTTCTTTTATGATTTTATCAGTTTGAGTTTATAAACTTAAAGAATGCACAGCTCTGAGTTAATATGTTCATAAGATGAGAAAAAACTGAATTTATCAGTTTTTAAAAATATAAGTCGAAAAAAAAGTCGGAAAAAAAGTTATTCCAAACATTCTTTCAACTTCTTATACGCATGGAAGAGCATTGCATCAACATGAGTTGATAAGCCCCGTGCCAACAGCCTATTCGGTTGGCTTGTCAGTCTCGTCCCCAAACCGACACCATTGTAAAACATGTTACATGGTCAAACATGTTGTTATTCCACGTATAACAAAATATCAAAACACCAAAATTATCAAGTAGCCCTTTTAGTTTTTATTTAACTATTAGTTATTTTTGAAGGATTAGCTATAAACTAAGGTATAAACATATATTTTTAAATATGTTTTAATTTTAATAATTAAACAGGTTGGTGGGTTGATCCATTTAAATTTTCATCGACTCAAACCTAACTCATCTCATATATGAGTCAGTTGAGTCAATCCAAGATTGACGTGAAATTTTTTTACCTCAACCCTAACCTATTTATTTTTGTGTCGGTTTTGTGTTAAAATTTATCATCCCTAAGTGTGCATATGGTGCATTACACTGAATTACTAAGTTATTGACTTTATTTAATAACTATAATATCAACGATGAATTTAAACGAAATTTAAGTGTTACTTCAACGGCTCCAAAGTGTAACGATTTCCTAACTTGGAATATCAAAGCATTTAATTTAAGATCGCAAAAGATTCTTTTTCCTTTTTATAAACATCAAACACATTCCATCGACCATCCTTTCTCCCTTCTCTCTTTCTCCCTAGTTTTCCAATATATATACACACTAGAGCACACATAATCATATTAAATTCTCAATCACCAATTCCGTATTATTATATTCTGGAAAAATCAATTTCGTATTATTATAATCTGGAAAAATGGGTCGTGTTAAGATACAAGTTGAATTTATGACCGACATGAAAAAACGCAATTTAACATTCGAAAGAAGAAAATCAGGGATAATCAAGAAGGCTCAAGAGCTTACAACCCTTTGTGATGTCAATATCTCATTGATCATCAAGAAACTCTTGAAATCTTCCCTCCTAATCGTCAACAGCTCGATAGCACAATCCATGTTTACAAACAATTTCGCAACAAAGGGTGTGTGAAATTTGAATCGTATGATTTGTATGGGTATTTTATAGAAAGAAAAAACAAGATCGAAGAAGAACTGGTTAAAGCTAAGAATTAGAAGAACTTGGAAGCCAAGTATCCTACTTGGTTTGATTTCTTGAATACTTTATCACAAGGAAATTTGAGGGATTTCGCTTCTGTATTGAGCAGTAAAATCAATCGTGTTAAAAGTCAAATTGAATCACTAAAAACTTCCAAAATTGATCGGTATTGAGGGAATTGATTAAGTGTTATTGATTCAATGGATAATCGCCATGTATTTATAGTTACAATAACCTAACAAACTAAGGCTAAAGATAAACTAGGAAAAGATATAGAGGATAATCCCTAAACTTAAATTCAAATAAATAATCAATATCCTATACTCCCCCGCAAGATGGAGCATGTAAGTTCTTAATGTCAATCTTGTCCAGTAAAAATCGAAGTTGATTAGCTCCAAGACCCTTTGTCAATAGGTCTGCAACTTGCATTTTGCTGTCAATCTTCATTGTTAAAATCTCTCTTGAAGCTACTCGTTCTCGAACAAAATAACAATCCATTTCAACATGTTTTGTTCGTTCATGAAATACAAGATTATTTGCAATATGTCTTGCCGCCTGGTTGTCACAGAATAGATTGGTTGGTGTGTCAATGTAGATTTGCAAGTCTTTTAGTAGCCATCGAACCCATAAGACTTCACTAACAGCAGAGGCCATTGCACGGTATTCTGCCTCTGCGGAGGAACGAGAAACGACAGACTGTTTCTTGGTTTTCCAGGAAATTAAAGCACCTCCAAGCATTAGTAAGTAACCTGTTCGTGAACGTCTAGTGTATGGACAACCAAGCCAATCTGAATCACAAAAGGCAGTTAATACTGGTTCACCAACCCGAGGCAAAAGGATTCCTTGGCCCGCAGTCCCCTTTAGATACCGCAAAACACGATTTGCAGCGTCCATATGATTTTGTCGTGGGTCAGCAACAAATTGGCTCAGGGCATTGACCGCATATGTAACGTCTGGACGAGTAGCTTGAAGGTAAAGTAAACGACCTACAAGTCGTCTGTATTGACCAGCATCTACCTGATCTTCGTCTTTTCCTTGGTCCGGTTTCAAGTTCTGCTCAATAGGGAAGGAACTTGGCTTACACCCTAACATTCCACTATCTTCAAGGATATCAAGAATGTATTTTCTTTGACTTAAAACCAACCCATCAGAAGTCTTCGCTACCTCTATGCCAAGAAAGTATTTTAAAGGGGCCAAGGTCTTTGATGCTGAAGGCGGCATCAAGTTTGTTCTTTGCATCTTGAATGTGATCAGAATTGTTTCCAACGATGATTACATCGTCAACGTATATTAAGATAGCAATGTAAACACCATCTATATCCCGTATAAACAACGAGTGATCGGCTTTATACTGAACAAAATACATGCTTAAGAGAAATTTCGTGAATTTGTGATACCAATTTCGAGAAGCTTGTTTTAATCCGTATAAAGATTTTTGTAATCGACAGACACGAGTTTCACCTTTCTTGGAGAAGCCTTGAGGAAGTTTCATGTACACCTCTTCATCTAAGTCGCCATGTAAGAAAGCATTATTCACATCGAGTTTATGAATAATCCAATTCTTTTTACTGGCGACTGTCAAAAGTGTACGCAGAGTTACGAGCTTTGCGACTGGTGCAAATGTGTTGTAACATACGTGATTTAATTTCCCCTAAAATATATTATTACTCTTAAGTAACTTGAATAGATATGATAAGTATAGAATGATTAAGAAGAGCATGCATGAGCGAACGATATGTAAATATGTGGTAATTGCTTAAATGCTCACAATAAGGTATATAAAAATGTTATTTTTGTGGAATGTTTTCTGCAATAATTTTATTGAGGATTATAGATAATTTCGTTACGAACGCGTAGGCGAAAACCTCATCAAAAACAAAGGCCCGAGTGAAAAGTTATGGGGTTTTAAGTATTTAGTGGTTAAAATGGATCCAAACCGGGTCAAACCCGACCCAACTCGGATTTAAACCCCAAAACCCACGAATTTCCATCATTTTCTTCCCCATTTCTTCCCCAAAATCTCTCTAAAATTCTGGAAACTTGAAGAACTTCATGCATGGTTGATTTGAACACGAAATTGGTGAAATCTCACAAGAATATTGAAGATTTCAAAGGTAAACTTCAATCTTTGCTAGAATCTTTCATTTGAGTTAAAGAAATCATAAACTTAGGGTTTAAACTCTGTTAAAAACTTTCTAATATCATGATATTATGATTAGGTTATGATGGATTCAAGTTATTTAGCTAAAACCATGGGTAAATTGTAAGAAATTAGAAATTTTTGAGTTGAAAATTATGATGCGGCACTGTTTTGTAAAAATCATAGAAAATTGTACAAAAATCGTTTAGGGGTGAATCCAGTGGCATCTGAACCGTATTGATTTCTTCTATGTTTCTTATTTTGGCCTTAAAAATAAATTTTGGCTCTAAGATATGTAAAAATCGCATTTTGTACAGTGCTGCTATGCTGATTTCTGACAGCATGATGTTGCTGTATTGAAAATTTCATATAAACTCACAGAAAAATCAGAAAAATAAGAGGCTAGGGGCATTGGAAACCTATTAAAGAGTACAATGAATGATAAAAATTTCATTGAGTAACTTTGAGATTAAGTAGGTCAGAACTGAGTAACAGGAGGTTGTTTAACATGTAGAAACAAATTGTCAATTGAAAAGATCATAGATAGGGTTAATGGTAATATTTGCTTATGAAATTTCGTATGTATACTCCAGGATTAAATAGAACATATTGGGAGCTTGTGAGAAGTGTCTACACTTTGGAAACTCAATATTTGATTGAGGCTTTCAGTTTGAGTTTGTGCCCGATTAAACAACACTGTGAGTTCACTATGTGCAATGTGTATTCTTTTCTTTATATATATATATATATATATATATATATATATATATATATATATATATATATATATATATATATATATATATATATATATATATATATATGCAATGTGATTAGTTGGTACTTGTTTCAATTGGTAACCTTGAGTATTGTTTTGGACATTGAGACCACCTTGACAAACTTTATCTTGCTTGACCCGTTTGAGTGGAATGCCTTGAGTGATAATTCGTTTCGTGAGGACCCATGGCGGTTCGAGTATTACTTCGTGTAATATGTCGGGCGGTGGACGCGGGAGTACCTGGCGGAGGAGTGGTATGGACCGTGGTGGTGAAGCTGGATCATGGACTCGTTTAGGGGTGCCATGGTCACCTTCATCGGCCTCATTCCCTAATGGCCTAAGAGGGAATGACGCACTTTGTTGAATCCGGAACTGTACTTTGATCGTTGTTGACCCGGTATTGGTATGTGATCCCTTGTTATGACGTTGTTGTGCTAACCCGGTTCTTTGACTTGTTGACATTCGTTTGTTTGATTGTGTTGCTTTATATAATTATATAGTATAACATTATACATTTTGGAACTCACTAAGCTTTTATAGCTTACCCGTTTAGTTGTCACCATTTTTCAGGAAAGGATAAGGGCAAGAACAAGTTTGTTGATAATTGAAGTTAGTGGCACTTGAAGTTGATCTTGAAGCCTTGAAGTGCTTCTCTTTTGGTATAAATTTGTAGTGTTTGAATACTTGTATGTTTTGGGTTGGTTTAGTTGGTTTGTATCCCAATTAGTTAGTTAGCATGATATAAGTATGTATTTAGTAATTATGTCTTTAAAACTTGTATTTTGGTTTAGAAAATGGGTTTTTAATGGTAAATGATGCAAAAATGGTCGGTTTTGGAGTTCGGTCTTTACAATATGGTATCAGAGCATTAGTTTGAGTGAACTAGGTATCATTGTGGTACTAGACTCAAACTTAGGCGTTGATGGTATAGTGTATAGACTAAGAGTTTAGGTCGGATACAAACCATAGGCTGGATATGTAATTATGGGACATTAGAAATGCTAGAGTGAGTGTTATTTAATATGTTCTTTATCTTCTCATAAATTTCAGCTAGGGATGGATCAAGGAAGTAGTAACAATGATAATGATGGTTCGAGAAGTGTGGAGCACCCTGAACTAACTCCTTCGGGTCCTCGACCCCAAGCAACGAACCCTAGTAATCGTGAAGAAGAAGAAGAAGTGGTATCTCCAAGGGAGGAGAGGATGATGAATCGAGTCACGGACATGGTCCGGGCCACCTTTGAACAATTCAGGCGTGAGGAAAGGGAAAGAATGAAAGCGAAGGAAAAGGTCGTTGATGAATCCCCGAGTAAGAAGTCGGAAATCGTTCGTTTAAGACATTCCGAAGTAGTGGAGCTACGGAATTCTCGGGCGTATCTAATCCCGTAGAGGCATTGTTGTGGGTTGAAAACACGAAGAAAGTGTTTCGTATTTCTCGTGTTGCTAGAGATGACCAGACGGTGTATGCCACCGCTATGTTTACCGGAAAGGCATTGACTTGGTGACAATACCTTCAAAATCCTTGACGAAGAAGAAAAGGATCATATGTCATGGGATGCCTTTAAGGCTCGTTTCCTCGAACAATATTGTCCTAATGATATGAGAAGGAGATTGGAGAAGGAGTTTTTGGAACTCAAACAAGGAACTTTATCGGTAGATGAGTATGAAACTTTGTTTAATCAAAAGGCCCAATTTGCCACAAAGTACATCCCGACCGAAGTTGAGAAGATTCAAATGTTTGTAGAAGGGTTAAGATATGAGATTCAAGACTTTGTGAGCAATCGTGATATCGCGTCATTTGCTAAGGCGGTGGAGTATGCTCGAAGAAGAGAGCATGATTTAAGTCTTCGTGGAGAATTAACTCCCGAATCGAAACGTCAAAAGGTTGAACAAACTACTTCTTCCCCATCCGGTCGTTTCAACCGATTTCCCTCTAACCGTCGAACCCAATCTCAAGGGTCATCTCGGCCTCGTGGCCAATCCCAATCATTCTCTATTCAAGTAAGATTGAAATTAAAATAAATCCTATGATATGTATATGTTTATGAATTGTGTTTAATTTTTTTTTTAATATTTTAGTCGGATGCTAATCGAGATTGTCAAACTTGTGGAAAGAACCACCGAGGACGGTGTGCTAGTGATCGTGGGCCCGTGAAATGTTTTGGTTGTTTTGAAGAGGGCCACATTAAATCTAGGTGCCCGAATAAGGATGTGGTTTGCTATGGTTGTGGGTTAGTAGGTCACCGGAGGCGTCAATGCCCAAATCTGTCAAATTTGTCTCCCTTTGTATTCATGTTTTCATAGTAAGCGAGGCACCCAAATATTTTCATGTGATCATATTGTGGTTTTTGGTTCCAAATAACTTCATAAGGAGTTTTGTTTTCAAGTACCTTGGAAGGAAGGCGGTTGATGATATATGCAGCTGTGAGTATGCATTCTCCCCAAAATCTTTTTGGTATGTTTGCCTCAAATCGTATGGCTCATGCCGTTTCAAGGAGGTGCCGGTGCTTCCGTTCTACGACACCGTTTTGTTGTGGTGTGTGTGGGCATGTAGTTTCAAGTAAGATTCCTCCTTTATTGTAAAATTGTTGCATGGAGTTTGATGTGAATTCTCCACCATTATCACATCTAACTCTTTTGATGTGTTTTTCGAATTGGACCTCCACCATTTTGTGGAAGTCAATGAGGCACCTGCTTACATCACTTTTATATTTGATGAGGAAAACCCATACGGCTCTACTAAAATCATCAACTATGGTAAGGAAGTAGTTGGCCTTTGTATAAGATGGTGTACGATACCCACCCCAAATATCACAGTGAATTAAATCGAAAATTGCATCAGTTTTATTAGTGTTAATAGGAAAAGGTTTCCTGGCAAGTTTTGCCTTATTACAAGAATCACAGACTTTACTATTAAAATTGACCAAATTGTTTTTCAACGAATTAACCCTAGAGAGTTTATCTCTTGAGGCGTGACCGAGTCGTTTATGCCACGTATCCGTGATGGTTTCCATGGCTTTCTTCTCCTTGATCATCCCCATTCGATACAACCCCCCTCGGCGTCTACCCGCTCCAATCAAGTGTCTGGGCCGCAACCCCTGCATAACACAAAAATCAGGAAAAAAAGTTATAGCACATTGAAGGTCTTTGCTTATACGGCTAACAGAAAGGAGATTGCATTTAAATCTTGGAACGCATAGAACTCCGGTGACTTTGACTCCCCCTTGAAGGGTGCAGTCACCTTTTCCTTCAACAGGGACAGATTCGCCATTCGGTATAACAACGGGATATTCAAATGGCGTTTTTTTCTTATTCTCGAGCAAATCAGGCATATAAGTGATATGTTCGGTGCAACCCGAATCAATAATCTAATCACCTTTGTTGCCTTCGTTACCTGTCATGTTGGCACTGCGTCCCGCGGATTCCACATTATTGAGATCAGAAAAGTGTTTAATAAACATTTGGTACTGTTCTTTCGACAATTCTGGTATGGGACTAGGATCAGATTCGGTGTAAGCCGCCTTTGGTTTGTTTTTCTCTCCTTTCTTTCCGGGCCACCACTCCGGGTAACCAACTAATTTGAAGCATTCTTCTCGTTTGTGACCGTTCCTTCCACAGAATGTACATAAGTCGTTTTCTCTGTTCTCTTTTATGTTTTTAAAACCTTTCTGGAATCCCTTTTCTTTGGTTTGATTGAAAACACCGTCTTTTGCTTGAAAAGCCTTGAATGCAGCGGATTTTGGTGTTACTTTATTCTCGTTTGAAATTGTTCTCTGTCTTTCGTCTTCTGCTACCAAGTGGTAAGCAGTCCCCAACGAAGGAGTTGGTTTGGTGGCCAATATCTGGGTTTTGATAACGGTAAATTCCGCATCTAATCCCATGAGGAATTGGTACAAACGCTCCTTTTCTTGGAACTCATTCATCCTCTTTCCAATGTTACAAGAACAATTCTCGCAAGAACAAATTGGAAGAGGAAGAATTGAAGAGGCTTCATCCCACAGTGAACGAAGATTGGTGTAATACGTTGATACGGACACACCATCTTGTTGAGTAGCTGCGATCTTCTGCTTTAATTCATAAGCACGTGGTGAGCTTTCTTTCCCGAATCTCTCGAGCAGATCTGACCATATTTGCGATGCGGAGCTTGCATACTTTACACTGTTACGGATGTTTTTCTCCATAGCAGTGGTAAGCCATCCCTTTATCATAACATCACATCGCATCCATGGCATGTAATCTGGAGATTTCTTCTCTAGTTTCTTGATCGTCCCATCGACGAACTCGATTTTATTTTTGGCAAAGAGAAAGTTTTCCATCTCTTGTGACCAATCGACATAGTTGGTGTCTGTGAGGACGTCGTTGACATGAAGTTGCTTGGGAACATCCGATGGATGAAGGTAATAGGGTGAGCTGTGGTCGATTGGTTGACCACATCCTTCCCCTTCTTTGCCTTTGTCTCCTCCGGTCATCTTTCAGCAAAAACGACGGCAAAGGTTTTTTTGGTTTTAGGGTTTTGAAAACCTCTCTGATACCATATAGAATTCGGTATTGAGGGAATTGATTAAGTGTTATTGATTCAATGGACAATCGCCATGTATTTATAGTTACAATAACCTAACAAACTAAGGCTAAAGATAAACTAGGAAAAGATATAGAGGATAATCCCTAAACTTAAATTCAAATAAATAATCAATATCCTATATTATAGCTACACATTTGGGTATGATAACGAGTCATATGGTAACCAAAATCAAAACAACACGATCATGCAATTATCAAGCCCTAATTTTGCGACGAAGATGTTAATGCCAATGGATTACAGCGACTGTAATTTGGATGCTGTGGGGAATAACTTGTTCATGAAATCATCAAATTACACCGATTCCTTTATGAATATGATCATTGAAGATGATAACAACTTTTATGATGGTGAAAGCTTTGATCTTGACCAAACGGAATTTTGTTTCCCACCGGAGATATTGCAGCAGCCGGAGCAGACAAACGAATTCTTGATGTCTGGGTTTCCTTGTTCAGAAGTTATGGCGTACAATGAAGGGGCAAGCGGTACTGGTTATTGTCATTAATTTCATAATTTTTTTTTTTTGGAAACGGCAAATATATTAAAAAAGAACCCTTAGCAAGAAGCTAAGAGAAAAGAAGGTACAAGTACAAGAAAAGAAAAGAGACAATTACACCAAAGCCGAGAACGGCGAAACACTCCAATTGAACCAATCACAAGATAGTTTGCTTCTATGTTTTAGCCACATAAAGCTAGTAGAGACAATGTCACTTTCTATGACCGAATATGACTTGTGGATATTGTTAAACACCATGTCATTCCTTGCTTTCCATAAACACCAAATTGAGCATTGAAGAAACATCGTTAATATTTTCTTTTCCTTAGAGCAATTCCCCCGATCCGAACCAAATTCAATAAGCTCCAATATCGAGTTCAAAGAGGGAAAAGTTATACCACACCAATTAAAAACCCATGTTAATACTCTTATCACCAAAGGACATCGTAGAAAAATATGTTCTACATCTTCATCTCCTTGAGAACATGACTTGCAAGTGATGGAACCGACATTGATTCCTCTTTTTTCCAAGCACTTAGCAACCGGGATACGACCAAGTCCAACCCTCCACACAAAACATTTGACTTTTAACGGGACCGTCTTCAACCAAGGCATGTTTTGATAACCAAGAGTGGTTAGTTTTTAATCAATCCAATTTCTAATAGAGTGGACCGAAAAAGAACCATCATTCGAGATTCTACATTTGATGTTGTCCCAATTAGAGTTTAGTCGGACATTTGTGATATCATGCACCAGAGAACAAAACTCGTGGATGGTGGCGGTTGTGTTTAAACCTTGCTTCCAGTCCCATGAAAATCCTGAGGTTTTGATGCGCTGATCAATGGTGATGGATTTGTGCTTCTCTAAAGCATATAGATTAGGAAACCGGATTTGTAGAGTTTCGTTTCCTAACCATTTATCCTTCCAAAACAGTAATGATGCACCTGAACCTACACAAAGAAAAAAAAAACGTCAAAAAAATTGTACCCGAGTTTGAGTAACTCAGGCACAACGTTAGCGATATTACGCCAAACTCCACCGTATGTGTTTGAGGCCATGATATGGATCGGTTTAGATTTAAGCTTGTGTATGGCAGTAACAACTTCTTTCCATATGCAATGATTATTATCTCTTAGCCTCCACCACCATTTGGATAATAATGCATAGTTTTGTGCTTTCAATGATCCTACACCGAGCCCCCCGTGTGCTTTAGAGGCTAAAACGGTTGACCACGCCATCCAACAAATCTTCTTTCCACTATCACTACCGCCCCATAAAAAACGTCTTCGAATTTGGTCAAGTTTCTCGATAACGCAAGATGGTGCTTTAAATAATGAGAAGTAGTATAGTGGTAAACTACTTAGAAATAATTAATATTCCATATTAATCAATTGCTCATGAAATTAATATTACTTGTGATTAATTAGTTAATTTGATGACGATTTTCCACTTCAATTAGTTAATTAATATTAATTTGTTTACAATTTCTATCAGTTGTCATAGATGTTTAAGGAATTTCATTATTACTTTTCCTGCCCATTTTCCTCCCATTAGAACTAGTTTGGTATAATTACATAGAATGTTGGTTCCCATGTGAAATCAGTGGTTTTATCTAATATTATATATAGTAGTATTCCTAGTTAGATGATTTGATGAATTTAAATTGTTAATAGCCAAAATTATCAAATGTCATATTTTATTTTGTTTCAATTAGAAAGTTTTAGCCTTGTTTATGTGGTTAAGATAAAAAAAAAAACTATCTTTCGATGCATTGAACATACAATAAAACACTCAAACCATGAATTTGATTCCACATCATTTTGATTCCACATCATTATCTTTCTATCTTTATATTAAAAGAAAGCAGTCCAACTCAGCAATTCCATGTCAATGCTGACTCAATTGTAAGTTTTTTTGAGTTCATCTTTCATGGTTATTTTAAACGAAAATTTCGACCCAATGGGTCAATTTGGGTTATGTTTGACCTATACGTGTCATCTTGGGTTACGCAATGATTTAACTAAAAAAAGAAACGGGTCAAACATGTTGAAAGTCATCCGCAATATATTCAAAACAATTTAGATATTTATTGTAATATTTTTGTTGTTTTTATAGGCGTGTGCTCCAAATCCTTTTTATGATCCATATTATGGTGGGGTAATGGCAATGGTCAGCACATGGTAATAATCACTGTATCAAATATCTTATTGAATTCATATCAAGTAAATAATATTTAAAATATAATTAGTTAAGTTAATAACATTTTTTTATATATAAATGTTTAAACTTTACTCAGTGATGACAAATTTATAATTTTATTTGAATTTCAAAAACAGCTCGGTGTGGTCAAAATTCAAAACACAAGTATTGAGCTTCATTGGTAATTTACATCCTTTGAATTAATAATCTTGACTTGAAGTCACAATAATAAAATCCTTAAATGCATAATTTAATCACCATTTTTAACTGTGCTAGAGAACTTGCTCAAGTGATTGTGGAGAAGCTTCATCTCTTGGTGATTTAAGGGATTGATACTTGCAAACACTACTTCAATTGGTATGCAACCAAATATTAATGACACTCCTATTTCTAAGGTTTGCATATTTAGCTTCATAAATCATAATTCATATAGGTATTAAAATATGTTCCACTGGAAACATTAAATCACATTTAGTAAGGTAGAATCGAATAACTTTATTAAGAATTAATATTTCAGTTTTGCAATTTTGTTTGTTTTGCCATATGGTGTATTTAATATTTTAACTTCTGTAATTGTGTTTGTTTTGCGTAGATTGAGTCTCATAGAAAGGTTGCTGCTGGAAAATTCAAAGACGAGATAGTTCCCATACAAATTTAAGGGATGATATGAAGAGAGAAATCAGTGGATGACACATGTCAAGTTTAAAAGTCAGTAGGCTTATAGATAGACACAAATATCATTTCTCTTGTACGTATTTATCAAGTCCATTAATACTAACCATAATTAATGTTGTTATTGTGATATTTTAGTATTATAATACTAACCATGTTTGCGTATCGCTAGGAGAATATTCAAGAGAAGCCAAACCAATGGTGTTTGAGAAATCTAAAGCTTGTTTACCAAAACATATCATCAATTGATCCACAGTATCAAGCATAATTATGATAACATATTTATAAGTGTTTGTATTCATTTTTCTTTTTCTTATGAGTTTGTTGAAAGTTTAGAAAGTTGATATTCATATTTTTTCTGCTTTATAAGGATATCAATTTGAGCTTATGAACTTTAATAATTCATAAGCTCGAGTTAATATGTTCGTAAGATGACTGAATTTATTAACTTTCTACAACATAATAAGAAAAATATATAGATCCAAACACCCTATCAACTTCTTATATGCAAGCAAAGTTTTGGACCGACTACAATGTCGTGATTCCTGAACGGTTATTCTGTGACACCCGGGACCCAATAAGTCTCGACAAAGACGAGCTCGTAGTACACTCGAACCCGACTATGAAAGCGTTATTCCGAAACGACTAGATCCGTCGACCGGTACTTGGTTTACACATGATAGCTTTTAATGGTTATTTTTAATTATTTTTAACACACATCCACTTAAAGGATCAAAAGTGTTAAAACTAAGGATTATTGGTGTAATGTTTAAAACTTAAATACCAAAACGTGATTTTTTTGGAAAATCATAAGAATCATTTGTGTAATTTACTTTTATATTTATTACTCAGTATTAACTAAAAATTGCTATTAGAAAACCTAGACGATTATTTAAGTCTTTGTTCGTTGTAGAAAAATATGTTATTGTTAATCATAAGAATCATTTGTGTAATTTACTCTTATATTTATTACTCAGTATTAACTAAAAATTACTATTAGAAAACTTAGACGATTATTTAAGTCTTTGTTCGTTGTAGAAAAATATGTTATTGTTCAAAAGGGGTATGTATTATATGTGTTATAACTAAAATTCGCAACAAATTGAGGACATATGTGTCTATCTATACTTAACAATAAAACACTAAATTATATCGAAACCTTGGTCACATGTCATTTAATTAACCTATCCACTTAATTTTCCACCACGTGACATTTGTTTTGTAATTTTTATTTAATCATAGTTTTCTACCCATTTTTTTCTAAAACCTTCTAAATTACTATTACTATATATATATATATATAAATGTCATATCACAATTACTGTTCATTCATTTGTGATTAGTTGAAAATTTTCACAATATAATATATACAAGTGGATATAAAGATATTGCCAAATGTCAAAAGTACTTATAGTTCAATTGGTAAGTTGTCTTGCTTTCTACCCAAAATGCTTAAGTTCGACCATCATACCCCCTAAATTTTTGGCATTTATTTTTTCATTCTTGATTATAATGAATTTACATATTACTCTCTTAGTTATATAATTTCTCCTTATAAACCTTAAATTTTTATTATTTACACTACTAACAAAATTTTAAATATTTTATTATTAAAAATAATTCAGTCTTCGACTTTTATAATCAATGTTTTTAATAAGTGTAATAATGGTCCGTGCGTTGCTGCGGATTTTTTATTTATATTTTGTGTAAGTTACATTAATAAATATATTAAGTTCCGACTGAATTATGCTCATCTAATCGGCTCATTCGGAAATGCTATGTTACTTTTGTATGGTTTAACTGGTTTAGTCCAATTTACTTTTAAAAAAAGTAAAATTATTAAAGTTTTTAGCGAACTTTTCTGATGCAATTAATAGTTAGATGCATAAGTGAAAAGTTGGGCGCGTGCCCGAGGAGTGAAATGTTAAGCAATTTATAGGCGCATGAATTAGATATCAAACTTAGGCGGTTTTCTGAGCGATAACTTTATCAACCAATGAGGAAAAACAATATATATATATATATATATATATATATATATATATATATATATATATATATATATATGTGAGCGTTCATGCGAGAACCTATATTTTTGCGAGAACTGCAAGAACCACTTTTTGGCCTTTAGATCTTAAGATGGATGGCTTAGATTAGTTGTGGCATAATAGTAATAAAGTAAAAACTTAGAAGTCTAAAAAATGGCATGGAGGGGTAATATGGTAATTGAATATAGAAATTATTTATGGTATTTTTTAATATCCCAAACTTGCTCTTCCCAATCCCAAACATTTTAACAGATCACACGTATTCATGTGTGTGTGAGAGGTTATCTTCCTCAATTCTCTCCATAAAATATTGCCGACCGGCGATAACAAAACCACCACCAACTCCGTCACATCCTATGTATATGTTTCTTCAACTACACACATCAACATCAAGCAACAACCCGTGTTCTTTCGAGTTTTCAGAAACATCGTACGAACTGCCCAATCTGAAACAGATTTGTGAAACATCGTCGGATTTTGAGTTTTCTGGCGGTTACGGCGAATTTTAGTTGTATATATATATATATATATATACATATCTTCCCCTATATATGGAGCTACACATGATTTGGTTTTGACACATCACTTGTTTCGAGCTCTTTGATTGGATGATAATGCCACGTGTAATCCAATGGTTGGCCAACGTTTTCATCACACACATCCGTAGACTTAATAAAGAGCAGTTAATTCCATCCGGTTTTATAGGGGACGATATCTTCCATCTTTATCATAACATCTCTTCTACCAATTCCTTTCTCTCTCACGTTATCAAACTTCTCTCCTACCATTACTTTCTCTCTCTTCAAATCAAAACCCACCTCCAAGTTTTAACCTCTATTTTAGCCATCTTTTAGGCCGAACCAAGGAACGCAAAATTAACCATTAAACCCAACTCCTTTTTCTGATCATTGTGGTACTTTTCTCTGCCGGAATCTCTGCCGCGTCGCCGGAGTATTAAAAGTTAGCCGCACCTCTTCTCAAAATGTCACCATTTGATGAATAAAAAAGCTTAAATCTTAGTACGTAAGGCTTTTTTTCTCTTTGATTAATTGTTTGATAATTAAATTACCTTCTTTTCTTATTCCTACCATTATATATTTGTGGTTCAAATATCTGTTAGATATCTAACTGTTCACACAAATTAACGCTGTTAATGCTTTGGTAACTAATGATTTCACAAAAACTAACGCCGGTAACTAGATAGGGAAACATATTTAAATCTAAAAATAACAACAGCCATCTCAAATTTGGTAACTAAAGATTTCATAAAAACTAATGCCGTTGAAGATTTCACCATTGTTAACCGGAGATGACCAACTGCAACGAATTGTTAACCGGAGATGGAGGCTGTCGTCGAATTGGAGGCGGCGATGAAGAATGAGGCGGTTTTGGTGATTGTTAACCGGATCTGCATGGCAGTTGGAGATGGTTGTGATGGAAGGGGCGGCTGTCTTGATATGGTTGTAAGATGCTGATTATGAATCAGATCTGACAGCCGGAGATGGAGGAGGCGCAGGAGATGGCTGCGGTGGAGCATTCGGCCGCCGGTAAAAGAGATGGAGAAGTGGTATGGAGATGAAGATGAACACTTTTGAAGAAGTCGTACTTTTGAATCCTTATATGTGAAGACGAAGATGCAGAATACAACTTTTGAAGAAAAGATGGAGATGAAGAGAGAAACTCAAATTTTGTCGAACTTCTACGAGATGGGGTATGAGAGGTTTAACCATTAAAGATGGGGCCATGATGAGGAGTTTTTTAATTAATTTTGAAATATCAATTTACCTTTCTATTGAATTCCATGATTTACCTTTTAGTTGATGAAAATAAATTATTTTTGTTGGTAATCAAATGAAGTGTATTTCTTTTACTGTTTCAGTTTGTATTTTTAGACTTCCTTAACATTATAGTGCGACAACTTATAGTTAACAAAATACATTTTGAAATGTTTTAATTATATAAAACTAGGTAAACAAAAACATAAAATACTACAAATTTACAGTCTCAATTTTTTTCAAAATTACTAACAAAATTGACAACTCTTAAGGATTGTAAAATATGCATTCAACGTATCTTGCATATATTTTGAATTTTAAGAAATCACTCATAATAGTACTATTGATGTTGTAATTACAGTAGATACGATCCTATAACATTTTATTTGTTAATAAATAAAAAATAATATATCTGATCAAAATTGAATCTTAATCTCACGGGAAAAAAAAAATTATATTTAAAAACCCGCAACAACGTGTGGGGACCACAATCCTTGTTTAAGCCAATCAAGATTCTCAAATGTCTTTCCCAGATGACAAATTTTGGTTTGGGGTTATTCCTTCTGGCTCAACTGATGTTATTGTAATATGGTAATTTCACAATAGTCTCTGGAGTACTTTTATAAGGCAGACCGCTGAGCGCCGATGAGCGCCAGAAAACACAGATTCCGGCTAACTTTATAACTCCGACAAGTGTCCGGCGGCGTGATTTGGCGCCGATTCCGAAAGAGGCGAGTACCACAGTGATCGGAAAAAGCATCTGTTTTCAATGGTGAATTTTTTTCTACCTGATTCGGCTCGAAAGGTAGCCGAAATTGCGAGTAAAACTTGATAGTGAGTTTTAACAAGAAGAGAGAGAGAGAGAAACAAATAGGTAGAAGATGAATTATAAAAGTAAGGGTATAAAAGTCAAGGTCGGACGTTAATAAAAGTCAAGTTCAGACGTTAATAAAAGTCAAGGTCAGACGTTGTCTCAAGTTGGTTTGTTTCTGCAAAAACTGGTATTCTCACATGGTCAGCTTTATGTAGCTATATCACGAGTTAAGAACAAGAACGGATTGAAGGTCATTTGTTGTGACAGAGATGACAATTACACTAATTAAACAACAAATGTCGTTTACAAAGAAGACTTATTTCGTCTATAAATTTTATGTAACATATGTTTATGTATCAATTTTGTACAGACTCATCATTACAGCTATCGATTATTATGTCATTTTTAAAATTGTTAATATTTGTTGATATTTTTCTATAATTTAAATTTTGAAGCATGCCCGCCCAGTCGGGCGGGCTATGAAGCTAGTATATATATATATATATATATATATATATATAGGGTCCGGATCCGGTGAGGACTCTTTTCCCGGTGAGGACTGCGAGGACTAAAAAAAACACTAAAAATGATCCAAAATTTCATTTTTAAATATCAAAATCGCAGCCTATAAGATCAAAAAAAAAAAGTTTTTCAAAAATGATCCAAAAAAAAAATATGGATTATAATAATGATCCACAAAAAAAGTATGGATCATTGTTATAATCCGCAAAAAAAATGGATCACAATTTTTTTTTTTTGGAATTTTTTTTTGGCCAAATGTAGTAATAATCATGGTGAGTTATATATATTTTTTTTGAAATTTTTTGAAATTTTTATGAGGTGTCCTCGCGAGTCCTTACAGAATCCCACTTATATATATATATATATATATATATATATATATATATATATATATATATATATATATATATATATATATATATATATATATATATACATATATGGTCGAGTTATATTGAGAACCCTAATTTCAAAAAGAACTTTGAGAACTATTATTAACCAATCAGGATTTAGTAAATTAATTTTAATTTATTTAATTCATATTAATTATATAGGGGTATTAAGGACATTTTACCAAAAAAAAAATATTTCATTTTTTTAAAATTTCCTAAAATTTAGGAATTATTTTCGAAAATTTATTGTTATTTTGTCATTTTGTCGAGCCGGTTGTGCATATATGTTTTTTTGATAATTAGTATTAAATGTAGGTTGTGCATATATGTCGAGACGGTCATGCATATATGTTATTTTCCCGATAATTAACATTATTTTTTGGTAATTTGTGTATATCAATGTTATAAACTTGTTGAGCGTATTTGTTTGAGAAAACATAGATATATCAGTCCTTTAAGTCGAACTAGGCTTACTGATAACATATATGTAACAAAAAAACATCAATGTATAAAAATTACAAGAATAACATTTAAACATCCAACATTAACAGAACATATATGCAAAGGAAAAATAACTGAATAAATGTATGTTCTAAAGTTAACTGCATCTTCTAATTTTCCTTTATCTAGAGCTGTATTTGATAAATAGAAATTGGCATCCATCAACAGCTTGCTGGAAAAAAATATAAAAACACAAGATATTAAACAATATAAAAAAATAACCATTTAAATATGATGATGTCACGTTGTGCACTCCTATTATAAACATATATGCATACATATATAATTAAACGATAATATATACATATTGAATACATGTGAAATCAATGGCCACCATGAAATTAAATTCACATCCACCAAAGTAGTCCAGGAAGGTATAATAGACACTTTCAAAGTGTTTTTCCATTAAAAGTTGACTTTTTTAAAACCAGTATTAAATTAATAATTAATGGTTCATTTTTCTATGAAAAATATGACTTTTTAATATCCTCGATCCATACTAGAGGTGAGTTTTCAACTTTTCTGAACAAATAAAATAAATAAAATATGCATTAAATTTTTTCTAGAAAAAAAATGACTTTTTAATATCCCAAGCAAATCCCATTACTTTTAAATCAATGGAGACTTCCGATCAAATCACAGATCAGAAACATTTAAACACCTGAGGCTTCCATCACCATCTATTCATCGATTCATATATTACATGTTTAGAACATACAGATCTGAAACATTTAGAATCACCATCAGCGCCGACAAACACCCCCAACCGCCGACGCACCCTGAGTTGTTGCACCTGATCTCGCCAGAAACGCGATCAATGCAACCGCAGCTTCAAGAGACACAGATCTAATCACCATCAGCACCGGCAAACACCCTCATCTGCAACATTAAGAATTAACTGGCGGAAAGTTCGAGAATCGAGATCGGCGTTTAGAACATACATATCTGAAACAATTAAGCGATTGTAGCAGACATTCTTGATGTTTTTATGATGAACGCCGGTTTCCGGTGAACTATTACATGTTTCAAAGAAAAATGAAAGAAACCCACCGAGAGAAGATAACGATGTTCTTTAAAAACCAACTTTTAATTAAGGAATTAGGGTTGGTTGTTTGAGAAGTAACTTCCACGGATTTTTAGGATCTAATATGAAATAAATTAATTAATTTATTTTCCTTTACACAATTACCATCTTAACCATTAATTTAAAATCTAATGGTCCTAATTGGTTAATTAAAAGTTCTCAGAGTTCTTTTTGAAATAAGGGTTCTCAATATAATCTTTCAATATATATATATATATATATATATATATATATATATATATATATATATATATATATATATATATATATATATATACAAATGCCATACCATCTGTTCACTCATTTATGATTGGTTGAAATTTTTTATAATGTAATATATACAGGTGGATATGAAGATATTGTCAAAAGTGCTTATAATTCAATTGGTAAGTTGCCTTCCTTTCTCTCCAAAATGCTCAAGTTTGATCCATTATACCCCTAAATTTTTGACATTTATTTTTTCATTCTTGATTATAATGAATTTACATATTACTCCCTAAGTTATATAATTTCTCCTTATAAACCTTAAACTTTTATTATTTACACTACTAATAAAATTTTATATATTTTATTATTAAAAATACTTCACTCTTCAACTTTTATAATCAATGTTTTTAACAAGTGTAATAATGGTCCGCGTGTTACTGCAGATTTTTTATTTATATTTTATGTAAGTTACATTAATAAACATATTATGTTCCGACTGAATTATGCTCATCTAATCGGCTCATTCAGAAATGCTATGTTACTTCTGTATGGTTTAACGTTTAGTCCAATTTACTTTTACAAAAAGTAAAATTATTAAAGTTTTTAGCAAACTTTTATGATGCAATTAATAGTCAGATGCATAAGTGAAAACTTAGGCGCGTGTCCGAGGAGTGAAATGTTAAGCAATTTATAGGCGTATGAATATATATATTTTTTTTGGAACCGACAAATGCAATAAAAAGGACCCTAGCAAGAAGCTAGAGAACAACAAAGTCTAACAAACAAACAAAAAAAAAAACAAATAAAACAAGCTAGCTCTACATACAGATAAGAGGGTGTACACACCAATTCACCCAACTAACTGTCGCACAACGTCCTCTATGCTTTCTCCAACAAAACACCAATGACTTGATTGAGTCTAAGATCTCGCCATGATTGCAAGTGATACCCCTAAATATTCTATTATTACGTGCCTTCCATAAGCACCATAATGTTCCATAAATAATATCCAATAACAGCTCTCTTTTTTTCCCGACAATTTCCTTGGTTCCTGGCAAACCCGAAGACCTCTTTAACGTCCCCAAAAAGATGTGTGCCTACATCGGTACCACACCAATTGAACACCAAGTCTAACGTGTTCTTCGCCAGCGGGCATGAAATAAGCAGGTGGTCCGCACATTCCTCCACATTGAAGCAGTGAGAGCATGAAGAGGAGCCGATAAGGATGTTACGTTTAACTAGTTCTACCGCCGATGGTATTCTGCCTTGCACAGCTCTCCAAACAAAATAGACGACCTTTTTAGGGACCATTTTTGACCACCAAAAGTCCATCTCACTTACTGGGTGCGACGCCCTATCGAGTCTGCCCCGGACCTTGGCGACACTAAACGATCCATCAATCACGAATTCCGAATTCCAATTAAGGCTGAATTAGATATCAAACTTAGGCGGTTTTATTTATCAACCAATAATCTTTATTGCATTTATTTGAAAAGTATTAAAAGCTAGAGTCGAAAAGTAGTTTTTCTTTTTAAATGTTAGTGTTGGGATATAGTACTGATATGTGAACATTACTGATTTGCAGAGTTATTACTGATCAACTACTTAATGCTGCTAAAGAGTTGATACTGATTACAAAGATACTACTGATCTCGTGTTTGTTACTGATGTTCAACATTTACTACTGCTCGATGGATTTACTACTGCTATGATTATTTATGGAGTATATCGAGTCCGAGATCTTAGGAAAGTTTGTTTAGAATTAATATCTTTTGTAATTCAATTGTAATCGTATCCTAGAATAACTAGGGTAAATAGTTAGGCTTCAAGGACTATTATATATAATTCCTTATTAATTGTAAACATACGTGTGTATTGTAACTCATTCGATCAATATACATTGAAGCTTTTCGTGATAATTGTGTTCTTATAATTGTTCTTATAATTACTTACAGTTTATCGTTCTTGATTAAATCAACATAGTGTTAATCCGCTGTAACATCTATTGTTGAGTTATTCATTGTGGTTATTAACTCTTTTGGTTAATCGATCTTGACAAGTGGTATCAGAGCTTTGTACTTTAGATCTACGAATCAAGAACTCACAAAAGTTTTCAATTCCTTCACAAACAAAGTTTTCATCATGTCTGAAAACAATGAAAGCACACAAGCAAACAAAATCTCCATCCTCACTCCCAATAACTTTGGGATGTGGAAAAACAGAATTAAGCAATACATGCTTATCACTGATTATTCCATGTGGGAAGTTGTGTTGGAAGGTAACAAGACCATTCAAATTACCTCAACCAGCACAACAACTGAAACTGATAAGATCAAGAGTGACAAAGAAAGAAAGGACAGAGGAACTGAATTAAAAGCTTTAAGTACCTTATTGCTTGCAATTCCTAATGACTATCAACATCTGTTTGTTGAGTTTGATGATGCAAAACTGTTATGGCAAGCCTTGGAGAAAAGGTTTGTGGGTACTAAGAGCACAAAAAGAAACATGAAATATGTGCTGAAACAAGAGTTTGAAAACTTCAAAGGACAAAAGAATGAATCTTTGTCACAAGTTTTTGACAGGTTCAATAAACTTATTGGTGAACTCAACCAAGTTGGAGTTCAACCAGACAAAGATGATGTCAATAGAAAGTTTCTTAGATCTCTAAGTGAAGAATGGTCTATGTACACTGTAGTATATAGACAAGGTGATGCTTTAGAAGAGAAGGAACTTGATGAACTCTACAATGACTTAAGAGTGTTCGAATCTGAGGTAAGTCAGAAAACTCCTACTTTAAATTCAAACAATGCTGCTTTTGTGTCCACTGCAGGTACAAATCAAGATGCTACAACTGGAAAGGCAAAGGAATCAGAAGACATTGCTAGAGAATCCTTCCTCACTAGTCATGTGCACACTGCATTAATTAGTGAAGATTTGGAGCAAATCAATCCTGATGATCTTGAAGAGATGGATATCAAATGGCAGATGGATATGCTCAGTTTCAGAATTAACCAAGAAATTCCTAAAAAGAACTGGTAGATCAAACTTGAGCTTCAACAAAGGTAGCAGGGCAGGTTTTGACAAAACCAAAGTTAAATGCTATAACTGTAGCAATCTTGGTCACTTTGCCAGAGAATGTCCTAAAAAGAAAAAAGGACAAACTCATCTGCACTTGTATCCCAAGAGGGACTAGGATATGACTGGAGCTTTCAAGCTGAAGAACATGCTCAAAATCAAGCAAATTCAGAAACACAAGAAGAAAATTGGACAGATGCACAAGTTCCTGAATCCAATGAATCAAATCTTGATTGTCAAATAGTTGTTGACAAAACCTCCAATTCCAGAGCTCAAAAGAATCATCCTTTAGATCTTGTTCTAAGTGATGTCAACTCAAATATGCAGACAAGAAGCAAATTAAATTCAAGTTTAAACAATAACACTTGTAATATAAGTCTAATATCTAATGAATGTTTGTTTGCATGTTTTCTATCACAGGATGAACCTAAAAAGATACAACAAGCTATGAAAGACTCAAACTGGATTGAAGCAATGCAAGAAGAACTTCTTCAGTTTAAATTACAAGCTGTTTGGACACTAGTACCTCTTCCAAAAGGAAAAAGAGCCATTGGAACCAGATGGATCTTCAGAAATAAGAAAGATGAAAGAGGAAGAGTGATAAAAAACAAAGCAAGACTTATAGCTCAAGGATACACTCAAGAAGAAGGAATATACTATGATGAAGTATATGCTCCTGTAGCAAGAATTGAAGCAATTAGAATATTTCTGGCATATGCTTCATTCAAAAGGTTCAAAGTCTATCAAATGGATGTAAAGAGTGCATTCTTATATGGATAATTAGAAGAAGAAGTGTATGTATGTCATCCTCCAGGATTTGAAGATCCTGAGCATGATGATTATGTATTCAAATTAGATAAAGCTCTTTATGGCCTGCATCAGGCACCAAGAGCTGGGTATGACACACTATCATCATACTTGTTAAAGAACAACTTTCAAATAGGTGCCATTGACAAGACTCTCTTCACAAAGAAGGTCAAAGAGGACATCCTACTTGTTCAAATATATGTAGATGATATCATCTTTGGATCAACAAATGATCAATTGTGCCAAGAATTTGAAGAACTTATGCAGATCAAATTCAAGATGAGCTCAATGGGTCCAATGAACTTCTTTCTTGGACTCCAAGTCAATCAAAAATCAGATGGCATTTTGATCAATCAATCAAAATATGTCAAAGACATATTAGAAAAGTTTGCAATGAAAGACTGCAAAAGTGCAAGCACTCCTATGGAAACACATAAACACCTACATCCTGACATTGAGGGGGAGGATATAGATGAACACTTGTATAGATCAATGATAGGTTCTTTAATGTATTTAACTGCATCTAAACCTGATATTATGTATAGTGTTTGTGTATGTGCCAGGTATCAAGCAAAACCAAAAGAACTACACTTGCAAGCAGTCAAAAGAATCTTTAGATACTTGAAAGGGAAACCATCACTAGGTCTTTGGTATCCACATGACTCGCCTTTTGAACTTATAGCTTACACAGATAGTGACTATGGTGATGAATGCTTGGATAGAAAGTCAACTACAGGTGGATGTCAATTCTTTGGATCAAGACTAGTATCATGGCAATGCAAGAAGCAAACAAATGTTTCAACATCTTCTGCAGAAGCAGAGTATGTAGCTGCATCTGCATGTTGTGCTCAAGTACTATGGATTCAAAATCAACTCATGGACTTTGGTATGTCTATTCTTAAAACTCCTATTTTTATAGATAATCAAACTGCAATTAGTATTGTGAATAATCAAGTAAAACATTCAAAAACCAAACATATTGAAATCAGATTTCATTTCATAAGAGATTGTAATGAAAAGAAATTAATTAAAGTGGTTAAAATTCATATTGATAACCAATTAGCAGACCTCTTCACAAAAGCATTTGATATAGGAAGGTTTAGCTATTTAGTTAATAGTATTGGAATAATTTTTATTAATTAAACTCCTAAAAATCCCATATGTAAAGTTTTTGTACAATATTTTCTAAGTCTATATAATTTACTACTGGTTATTCATTTACTACTGATTGTAGTTTCTAGTTACTACTGATCAGCCTTTAAAAAGTTAAAATCTCAGTTACTACTGACGGTTTATACTAATGGTACTTAGTTACTACTGATCGGCGGTTTACTCTTAAAATCGATAAAATTACCAAACTAACCCCGTGAAAATAGCCGTTATGCTATCATTCGAAGGGTAGTTGTGACTTTTTGCAGGTTAATTTCGAAAACTATAAATAACAGAAGTCGGTTAATCTTACATTATCCAAACCTCGATCTGATAAAACCCACGATAAACCCTAAAGTCGGCAATCTTGACTAAAACCCTAAAAGGCAGTAACAACTTCAAATCGATCAAAAACTCTCAAAAGAAATTAAAATCAATTCACTCTCAATCTCAAAATCACAAATCAATCAAAAATGGCAATGAGGAAAACACTAGTTGTTCAAACAGATCTTCTCTACTCTGAATTTCACAACATGGTTGCATTTTTAAGAAATCCAGATGGAACCAGAAATTTTAGGCAAATAGTTATATTTCTCAAAAATTCTCCAATCAAATTTGCCTTAACAATAAATCCCACAATCTGTGAACAACATCTTGTTCAATTTTGGGAAAAAGCTGAAAGAATAGAGGAAGAAAATGTTGTTAAAATCAAATCTGACATAGATGGACAATCTATCATCATTTCTGAACAAACAGTTAGACAACATCTATAACTCAATGATGAGTCAGGTATTTCTCTTCTCTCTAAAGAAGATGAAATTGAAAACATTTTAAAAATGGGGTATGAAGGAAGAACAGACATACAAAGTTTTCAAAAAGGTCTTCTTTCACCCCAATAGAAATTCTTGGTACATACTATTCAACATTGTATGTCTCCTAAAAAGAGTACTTGGAATGAGTTCAACAGATCAATAGCATCTGCTGTTGTTTGTTTGTGCACATACCAAATATTCAATTTTTAAAAAATGATTTTTGATGGAATGCTTGGAAATTTATCTTCAACTAAATTTTTAATGTATCCAAGATTCCTTGCACATATTTTTGATTGTGAAATCCCAAATTAAATAGAACCAAAAACATTTTTCCTATTCCAGAACTAAATAAAAAGGTTTTCTCAAATATGAACAAAAAGTTCAAATTTTCTGGAAAGGTAACACCTCTATTTTCAAATATGATCCATGATCATCCCTCAACTGGAGAAGGCTCAAGTCAACCACTTGAACCCCAACCCACTCCATCACCAAATATTGCAGCCCAAACAGAACCCCAAGCCACTCAAATAACCACACCACATGATGTCCTGACTGTGTCCCAGGAACATGATTTAGAACCTCAGGGTGTTACTCTTCACCCTTTGGTAAACAAACCTAAAAGCCAAATTATTACCTCCAAATATAAAAGGAAAAGAATTTCCAAAAAGGACACCAGGGGACCAATTGAGTCAGACCCCAGACTCCAAGAGTTGACTTCCAAGGAGGAGAGAAGTCATGAGGAAAGGGCTTTCACTACTGATGCACCAAAAGATGGTGCACAGGCCAGTGAAAACATCATTAGGACCCAGACCTCGGCAACTTTAAGTGATGACTCATCATTTGAGGAAGCACTTAAAGGACCCCGGTGCCAAGAAACCACAAGGGGAGATACTACTGCTTCTTCTAGGAAGAAGAGAGTATCTAAAACTCCCAATGAATCACCAAGCAGTGATGAGGGAAGACTGGAACCACCTGAATTGATGGAAAGGATGGAAAACCTTAAAGCCAATGTACCAACCCAACCTGAGGATGTTCCTAGAAGGACTGAGGGTAGTATGCAACAAACTGAATTGATGGATAGGATGGAAAACCTTGAAACCACTATACAAAACTGTCATACACTTATCAACAATCAAGGAATAACCATGAGCTACATGAAGCACTATATCAATGTACTAAATAGAAGAATGAAGAGATTTGAATACAGACTTCAAAAACAATCATCCACAATAAGGAAATTGAAGAAGAAAGTTGGTGGTAGTGATGTACAACAGGTTGAGATCACTAAGGGGGAGAAAGATCAAATCCAAGGAATGATTGACACTTCAATTGCAGCAGCAGCAGCCTCCCTCTTAAATCTCAAAGAAGCTCATGGTGAAACAGGTCAAAGTGATGAAGACTTTGACAGAGGAGTCAAAAGCATGGAAGATGTATTTGTGTCTGCACAACAATCACCAACAGCAGAACAAGTACCTTCTCAAGTTGCTACTGAAGTCATGGGTACTACTGATCCCATGGACACTACTGAAGTCATCCAAACAACTGAAGTACTTATTACTGATCCAATTAAAGAAGAAACACAAGAAGCAATATCAGTAATAACTCCTTTGATGACAACTACAACAACCTCACCAGCAGCAGACCCCTCAAATCTTCAAATGGTACTTTACAGACCCTTTAACCTTCAAGATTTAATACCAGTAGTAACTACATTGGTTATTACTGAGTCTGTAGCAACAAAAACAGAAGTACCAATTACTACTGATTCACCAGTAGTAACCACAACAACAGCACCAACTGAAATCATTGTTCCAGATTTTGATGCAAATGTAAATTGGGAAGAGGTAGATGAATGTGCATTGCCTCCTCATCTAAAAATTCTGGATGATGATGAAGCTCATACCTTTGCACCAAAGATTCAAATAAATGAGGTACCAGATATGAAGTATACACCTCCATCTCAATGCATAGGTAAAGTTAAAGAAAAATTTGATGATGACAACCCACACAGAGCACTTGGTCACTATATGGTGAACAAGATGAATTTAGTCAGGCCTCTAAGACAATCACATTGGAAAGTTAAGAGAATGAGGTACCACAGAAAATGTGCCAAAACTCTTGAACTTGAAAACAAAAAGAAGGCTCAAAAAGAACAATCTACAGCTAAAGCAATTCAAGAAATAGAAGAATTTCTTCTAGAAGGTCAACAAAAAGAAATTGATAAAATCAAGAAATATGAAGAAGAAAGATGTAACACCTCAATTTTTAAAACTTCACTTAAAATATTTTTTTAAATAAAAATATCCCAAAGTCCATTGTCTCAAAATACCGTTTAGCAAAAATCATTTAAAAGTTTATCAGAGTATTAAAACCGGTGTTACAAAAAAATATCATAACCATAGGATAAACAGGATCTACCTACAAGCTCCCGAGCTGATCAACATTAGGCCACTTCTAACGGGACCTTCTAATCCATCGATCCTGAACCTGAGTACATAGCCACACAAAAAAACAAAGTAGTACGTGAGACAAAATAGTCTCGTGAGATACATGGGTTTTTCGACCCATTCACAAATATAATAAAAGTCATAGTATTCATTTCTTTTCTTTAATCACATATTAATTATCATTTTATATTCTTACCGCTTATTCGTATTTACTAGTAAGCTAACCATAAGCTTACTCATCACGTAGTCACATACATGTAAGCTATCCATAAGCTTACTAAATCTTTATCACATACACTACGGACCTCTCCGAAGAAAACTCCCCCGATGTGGGTTAACTAGGTAAACTCCCTGTAACATCCCAAAAATCAGGGGAAATTTAAAAAATTTTAAATAAATAAAATAAACATTTTCCCCAAATGTACAAGTAAACAAACGGTCTCATCTCATTAAAAATAAAAATAAACCGTCTTATGGTGTTTAAATGCGGAATAAATAAAATAGTTGTTTTAAAAACATTTGACTCGAAATAAACGTTTGGTATCCAAATCCATAAAAGCTCATCGAGTAACGGTACATCCAATGCACTTGCTCTAGTACCTGCAAAATGTGGGGGAGTGTTTGGGGTCAGCCACCGCTGAGTGAATAATGTCAAAATAAACAATTAATTACAAACAACTCAAGCCACATAAGTGATCCCTAGAGACTCTACTCAATTCTCAATTACTCAAGTTTATTTTCTCAGATTTTAAATTTATATAGCGCGCTTGTGTGACTTGGGACGAGAGATCAACCTCGACCCGCCTCACACAACTCAAGGCTCAACACCTGTACTCTTCGGTGTTGAGTCAAAACGTCTGGCACCAGTACTCTTCGGTGCCAAGACAACTCAAGTATATTATGTTTAATGTTTTAACTCAAGAACTCAAAACTCAGATACTCAGGCTCCAGATAACTCAAATCACAGATAACTCAAATAAATCACCCAATCAATACTCAAGCTCAATCAACAAGACAATTCACAACACATAGCACAAAATCATGAATCGAAAGTAAGTACAAGTTTATAGTGAGATTACCCACCTCGATAAACGTAAGCTCCTAAGGAATCCTCGGCACGCACAAGAGTCACAACTCAGCTCCTAAAGGATCCTACAATGCATCACAAGACTAGGATTAAAGCTCGGCTCAAAATTATTTCCAACAGAATTTGACAGCACGCAGCACTCTTACGAAAACAATCATATCTCTTAAACAGTTCACTAGATTTTATTCAAATTTTTACAGTAGCTAAACAATTCAGAGGACTACAATTTGTCAGAAGACTTCGGAAGCGAGATCCAAACAGAAAAAGCTAAAAACAGGATCGCGAGACAGAATAGCTGAACCGAAAACTATCCAGCGAAGGTTTACTAAAACATCAATAACTTTTAAATCGTAAATCAGATTAACGAGCCGTCAGCGTCGTTGGAAAAAGGACACAGAAACCTAGAAATCAGTACGGGCCAAAAATCAAAAAACGTATTCTAACAATGTTAAAAACAGACCCGAACAGAATGTACAGATTCAGTCCAAAAACCAAGTTGTGATAAGACTCGTTTAAACAAACCCGATACCAACCCGTATAATCCGAGGGCACCCGACAGCCCCGGAACTCAATTTTATCTCAGAATCCTCTTTTCATATTAATCAAATTTATTCTCTATCAAAAAGCTTCCCGATTTAAGGAAACCAAGAACCTAAGGGTTCGGTTTCCGGTTTTTCGATTAAGAACGTCTAGATATAAACAAAAAGGTTTTTACCCAACCCGAGACCCGTTACTCGTTAAAATCAGTGACTCAAAAACCCACAACATAACTCATGAACGAAGGAAATGAATAAAACAGTTTTGACTCTTAAACACTCCCACAAACGAATCCCGCTACAAACAACAACTACTAATAAACGATTAATCTCCACAAACCCGACTCGGGCTCGGTCTCCATTCACAAACTCTGCAACCCTTATGATGAACTGGTTAGTCCCGGGAATAACTCAGAAACAAAATCACGATTTAGAAACTGATCAAGTAAAAGAATAGTGTACTACCGAATGGTAAAAGAATAGAAACTGATCCCGTGATTGGTCCGGTACTCAGAACTCGTCACACTGCTGCACTCAATTGTCGAACAAAACTAAACACCGGCGCTGCTCGATTAGGAGGTCAAAACCCGACACACACAAAAAAAAACCGATGGTTAGCATTGGCGATCAGAAACCGAATGAATAACAAAGACGAGACGAAAAACAGAATAAGGAATCTTACCAAGACCACCCTCACATACTCCCTTCGTTGCTTGCTGACCTCCTACACGATCGAACAAATAAGATCAACACAAAAGAATGTGTTGATTTCTTTGGGTTTTATAATTGCCGGTCGATCTTAAAACAAAACGACCCCACACTCACTTTCTCTTGAATTAAAACAATTTGACATGTTTCTGAATTTGCTTAGAACTCCACGTGAAGAAACATCAATTAAACAAAAGGGGCATACAAAATTAATAGAGAAGGTTGCCTGCTTCATTTCCATACATACCGACATGAATTAATAGACGAATTTGCTTGCTAGCTTGCTTATGTTATTTCTCACATCACACAACATGATACGATCGTTCTAGAATACGCAAGGGAAGAAGGCAGCGATAAAGGAGATGCTCTAGGTTTGGAGGCGCGGCTGATTAGGGTTAGAATTGAGGGGAGTTTTTGTGATGGAAAGAAATAATGGTGAGGATTGTGTCCTTATTTAACTTAGTTTAATGCCCAAGAAAGAATTTGACAAGGCTTCACAATTTGCCACAAAGGTTCGGTCCCTTCTCCTGGTCCACGCACAAGAGCCTCACATGGGCTCCTCTTTTCTTTTTAGATCGACACAAATGGGAAGGAGAAAACTTATTACGCAAGTACTGGATTGGGGCTCATCCGAAGTATGGCCCACCTTAATTAGACATTATGGCTTGAGGAAAACAAATGGGCTACGAGAATGAGACCTACAAAAATTCTAGCCATATAGATACCATCACAATCCAAACCTATTCGATTTATACTCTTAGCTCTCGAGTTCTAATATATGTTAACAACCAACCGGGTCTCGGCCTTAGCCTTTGGCCGGCCTTGACCCGACACAGAAAAATATTCAGGATATATAACGTTATGTAGGTTATAATTAAGCGACATACTTATTAAGTAACCACGAACCGTCACACAATTACCACAGAAGGTTAAATGCTTACAAAAATAATTCACCCCTACTTTAAATTTAATTAAGATAAAAGTGATATATAATTACAAGAAAATTCGAGGCGTTACAACTCAACTCCACTTGAAATAGACTTAGTCCCCGAAGTCATCTCTCGGAAGAAGCTCAAAATAGCGCTCTCACATCTCAGACTTATACTCGCCAACGACACACATCCTCGAATGGGGAAACCGATGAGGTCATGAATAAGAAGAAACTCTTCCGGGCGACTCATGCGATCAATATAAACTCCAGCTCTTGCAACTGCTTGTACAATCTCCCGTCTCTAAAGACGCAAAAGCTAATGCTAAAGGAAATCGAATCAAACTACTCTCTAAGGATCTCGGTTTATCAATAAAAAGGATGTCGACAATAAGCACAAATAACCACGATACTCTGCCGAAGGCGTCTTATTGCTCTCATAGTCGGACACAGTTGCTACACTCCGCGGTTAACGTTGCGTTGAATCCCCGATTCAACTCCACTTGGAGATTTGTTATGGTTTGGTTTGTGGCGACAGATGATCTCGGCGTGGTACTCGGTTATGCAATCTGTGCTCACAAGCACACTCGGCCCTCTCATAACGATAACAATAAGTTTAATGGGAAGAAGAAAACAAAAATCTCCTCGCATGGCTCCAACAAATATTTACTCGTACATTTTTGGAACAGAAAATCTTTATTATTGGCAATCTCAACTAGTAATGGTACCTCAAAAGTCCTCTACTCTATGGGACATAGTTTGTTTTAAAGAAAAATAAACAATTTAGTGGTTCACACCACTATCAAGCAATACACAACAAGCACAATATTCTCAAGAAAATATTTTTATCACACTAAAATCTCATATAGTAAGCAACTCATGCCTCTTACTCAATATGCATATACTTAAAATGCACTCATCTCAAATTTCTATAACTTGCTTTTAACTCAACGCAAGCTATATGATCATTTTAACTCAAATCTCGTTTAATGACTTCTCATAAATCGCACAATATGCTCATTTTCTCACTCTTTGCGATCCCTCGCTTGATCAAATTTAATTATCATACTACTCGAACAGATAATTCCTCTTTTAAACCGTGCTATTAGTTCTCTTGTTAACTCGTATTTAATAATTATTCGATGTCTCTTTTTAATATTGCTCGTACAACTCATTTTAATGATACTCATCAACTCGTTTAACGATTTAATCATTTAGCTCATTAATTAACTCCTCATTTTGTTCTCTTTTAATTTATCTCTTGATCAATTTGACCAACTGTCCACTTATAAATCTCCTTTTATTTTTAAGTTTCAAACATCTCAACTTAATGTTTTTCTCTTTACTCGGTTAACTAATTCGTCAATTACTTACCTCATTAATCTCCATATATTTAATTACTCGGTTAATTCTCATTCTCAACTAAAAGTTTCCCATTACTTTGTATGTTTAAAGCTTTCTCGATTTAAAAAAAAAAACTCATAGCATTATATTTCTTAATTCACTTAATATTTTTATCATTTGCGCATCTCAATAATTATTCTTGATTTTATACCTGCTCAACAAAGGGTAATATTTGATGACATTTAATTTAATAATTTAACTTGACGTTCCCCTTAGTTTCAACTTAGTATTTGTTCATAAATAAAATTTCATTATTTGGCTCATTTTAATCATTTATTCGTTTGACTTGATTTATTAGTTTCTTATAGTTCGATAGTTTCTCAATTAATCAATCACTCTTATAACTTTGTAGTCAGTTATAGGCACATATATGCTCATAATAATACTTAAACAAAATTTTCTCTTGGTAATTCTTTTAATTTACTCCTTACAAACTTTATTTTTCACATTTAATTCGATTTATTAATCACCATTAGTTCAATAATACGAATTTAATAATTTACAACTTTATAATTATTCTCTATTCGCACTCTTAGTATTGATAGTTTTCCCTTTTACCACCACTCAACTCCACTTGAAGAAAACTCGTCCCCGAGTTTGGAATTGGCACTCAAAATCTCATAGAACTCGTTACGAACACTCGATAGTTCGGTTTATTGATTCGCATTGGTTTTTCTCAATTATAACTCTTCTCTATCATTGTCTCATTAACAATTAGTCATTTGATGATTTCTCATAAGTCAAGCTCGTTAAATTTATTAGCACCACAAATCTTTATTTCGCGTTACACATTCACGATTATTTCTTGTTCAAATCTGAGTTTTAAGTTCTCATTTTAGCTTACTCATAGTGTGTTTGGTATTGTTATAACCATGTAACAATTTGTCGTTAAATAGAATTCTCATTTCATTCGTAGTGAACAAATCTCGTAAATTTTCTTTTGTCAATTAACTCATTAATTAACTTGTCTTGGGTTTCTCATCTCATCCAATCAGTGATATTTTAGCTTTACAACTTTTATTAACCCTATCAAAGTTTTATCTCTTACTCAATTAATTGCATAACTTCTTATTACTCCATTAACAATTCCAGTCATTTGATGTCATTTACTAATAAAACCTAATTCTCTATTTTTTTTTACTGAAAACTTTGAATAACCAGTTATATTTATTCGGCACAACTATTTATTAGATCAAACATTTTGACTCAAATTAGTAGTTACTTATAACTTTAAATATAATTTCCCATTTAATTCGTTTAAATAAACGCTCATTCATCTCTTGATTTATTAATTTCTCATAATTCATAATTTCTCGCTCAAAACGAATTACTTATTCTCCATTTCCAAACATTTAATTTACTTCTACATTACCCGGATAACAATTTATCATTAATGAATCTTACTCAATTTGGTGTAATAAACCTTCACTTGATTTGTTTGGATAACTCCTTATCACTTAACATTTTTCTTGTTTTCTCATTTATTAGTCAATAATCTCTTATCCAATTTTCTCATAAATCTCGATTTATTAATAACTCAAATACATCGTTTAAAGAATCCAGCTCAATTTGATTCATTAGTCTCTCTCTTGACATGTTTTGATAACTCTTTATCAATTCGCGTTTGATGAGTGTCTTATTCATTTGGTGTCACTGTTTTCTCATAAATCTCTTTTGGTGATTTTATTATCATTTATTATATATAATAATTGAGGGTTTTCATGATACTTAGATGCTTGACGAATGGTCTCCTTGAATCCTTTTCGAAACATAGACATGGGTCCTGTGCGTATAATAATAGGGGCCCTCTATTATTAGCCGCACCTACCCTTGTCATGGTTTCGAGCCAGTTTCAAAAATTCCACGATCTCCCATCCTTATACCATCCACATAATCAAGTAGTTCACAATAGTACATATAGTATATATACATATATAGTCGTATAATTCACGCTCATCTCGAGTTAATTTTATTTTATTCTCTTAGTAATCAATGTCACTCACAACGTTTTTTTAATAAACGAAATAACTCATAAATAAGTACTAGAGGCATAAGGTCGTTGTGATGCGCTGCTTCTCGATTTGGATTTGGACTCATTTTAAAAACACTTTTGAAAACTCATTTTGAAAACTCGTGTTTCGACTTGAGTTTGGAATCCACCCCTCGTGAAACCCAATTCTCTCAAGTCAGAGCTCTGATACCAACTTGTAACATCCCAAAAATCAGGGGAAATTTAAAAAATTTTAAATAAATAAAATAAACATTTTCCCCAAATGTACAAGTAAACAAACGGTCCCATCTCATTAAAAATAAAAATAAACCGTCTCATGGTGTTTAAATGCGGAATAAATAAAATAGTTGTTTTAAAAACATTTGACTCGAAATAAACGTTTGGTATCCAAATCCATAAAAGCTCATCGAGTAACGGTACATCCAATGCACTTGCTCTAGTACCTGCAAAATGTGGGGGAGTGTTTGGGGTCAGCCACCGCTGAGTGAATAATGTCAAAATAAACAATTAATTACAAACAACTCAAGCCACATAAGTGATCCCTAGAGACTCTACTCAATTCTCAATTACTCAAGTTTATTTTCTCAGATTTTAAATTTATATAGCGCGCTTGTGTGACTTGGGACGAGAGATCAACCTCGACCCGCCTCACACAACTCAAGGCTCAACACCTGTACTCTTCAGTGTTGAGTCAAAACGTCTGGCACCAGTACTCTTCGGTGCCAAGACAACTAAAGTATATTATGTTTAATGTTTTAACTCAAGAACTCAAAACTCAGATACTCAGGCTCCAGATAACTCAAATCAAAGATAACTCAAATAAATCACCCAATCAATACTCAAGCTCAATCAACAAGACAATTCACAACACATAGCACAAAATCATGAATCGAAAGTAAGTACAAGTTTATAGTGAGATTACCCACCTCGATAAACGTAAGCTCCTAAGGAATCCTCGGCACGCACAAGAGTCACAACTCAGCTCCTAAAGGATCCTACAATGCATCACAAGACTAGGATTAAAGCTCGGCTCAAAATTATTTCCAACAGAATTTGACAGCACGCAGCACTCTTACGAAAACAATCATATCTCTTAAAAAGTTCACTAGATTTTATTCAAATTTTTACAGTAGCTAAACAATTCAGAGGACTACAATTTGTCAGAAGACTTCGGAAGCTAGATCCAAACAGAAAAAGCTAAAAACAGGATCGCGAGACAGAATAGCTGAACCGAAAACTATCCAGCGAAGGTTTACTAAAACATCAATAACTTTTAAATCGTAAATCAGATTAACGAGCCGTCAGCGTCGTTGGAAAAAGGACACAGAAACCTAGAAATCCACACGGGCCAAAAATCGAAAAACGTATTCTAACAATGTTAAAAACAGACCCGAACAGAATGTACAGATTCAGTCCAAAAACCAAGTTGTGATAAGACTCGTTTAAACAAACCCGATACCAACCCGTATAATCCGAGGGCACCCGACAGCCCCGGAACTCAATTTTATCTCAGAATCCTCTTTTCATATTAATCAAATTTATTCTCTATCAAAAAGCTTCCCGATTTAAGGAAACCAAGAACCTAAGGGTTCGGTTTCCGGTTTTTCGATTAAGAACGTCTAGATATAAACAAAAAGGTTTTTACCCAACCCGAGACCCGTTACCAGTGTTTCAGAAATCGGCCTAGGCGACCGATTAGTCGGCGCCTAGGCGTGAAACGGAGCTCACCGTCCCGACTAAGCTCTAATCGGAGTACTTAGGCGCTAGTCGGTCAACAACGGTCAACAACGTTCAAAATCGGGCCTAGGCGGTCAAAGATGGGTCAAAATCGTAACTGGGCGGTCAGAAACTAGGGTTGAAGATACCTGAATTGAAGAAATCATAGATGATGAAGGCTGATGGAGGTGGCACTCGTCGTAGCAGCGCTTTGAAGGAGGAGGAGAAACAAGCAGACGTTGGGGACTTGGGGGCTAGGTTTTCTTTTTAGTTAGTATTGGGCTATTTTTGTCTAATGATTGGGCTTGGACTTTTTTTTCTTTTCTTTTTTTGGTTTTTACTAACCCAATTCAGTTTAAAGTTTTAAAACTAAATTTAAATAAAATTCTTATATACAACACATAGAGTAATTAATTTAAAATTATCATATAATATGAACTTAACATAAAAATTACGTAAATTATATGTGTATTACATATATATTTATGATTTTTTATATATAATTTCAAAATTTATAATTTTTACATATAAAAAACCCAATCCGATTAATCCCCGATTAATCCCCGCCTAGACCGATTAATCCTTCGCGGGGTCCGACCCCCTAGATCCCGCCTTGCGACTTCGGAAACCTTGCCCGTTACTCGTTAAAATCAGTGACTCAAAAACCCACAACATAACTCATGAACGAAGGAAATGAATAAAACAGTTTTGACTCTTAAACACTCCCACAAACGAATCCCGCTACAAACAACAACTACTAATAAACGATTAATCTCCACAAACCCGACTCGGGCTCGGTCTCCATTCACAAACTCTGCAGCCCTTATGATGAACTGGTTAGTCCCGGGAATAACTCAGAAACAAAATCACGATTTAGAAACTGATCAAGTAAAAGAATAGTGTACTACCGAATGGTAAAAGAATAGAAACTGATCCCGTGATTGGTCCGGTACTCAGAACTCGTCACACTGCTGCACTCAATTGTCGAACAAAACTAAACACCGGCGCTGCTCGATTAGGAGGTCAAAACCCGACACACACAAAAAAAACCGATGGTTAGCATCGGCGATCAGAAACCGAATGAATAACAAAGACGAGACGAAAAACAGAATAAGGAATCTTACCGAGACCACCCTCACATACTCCCTTCGTTGCTTGCTGACCTCCTACACGATCGAACAAATAAGATCAACACAAAAGAATGTGTTGATTTCTTTGGGTTTTATAATTGCCGGTCGATCTTAAAACAAAACGACCCCACACTCACTTTCTCTTGAATTAAAACAATTTGACATGTTTCTGAATTTGCTTAGACTCCACGTGAAGAAACATCAATTAAACAAAAGGGGCATACAAAATTAATAGAGAAGGTTGCCTGCTTCATTTCCATACATACCGACATGAATTAATAGACGAATTTGCTTGCTAGCTTGCTTATGTTATTTCTCACATCACACAACATGATACGATCGTTCTAGAATACGCAAGGGAAGAAGGCAGCGATAAAGGACACTACTACAGAAACGATTTGTTGTTGCGGGTAAAACGATTTGTTGTTGCGGGGAAAGGAACGCACTAACAAACTACGCACTATCAAACAACACAAACCGCAACAAAAGAGAAACCGCAATATCAAACACAGAGACCGCAACAAGAAAGAAACCGCAATATTAAAGCCAACACCGCAACAAAAGAGAAACCGCAATATCAAACACAGAGACCGCAACAAGAAAGAAACCGCAATATTAAAGCGAACACCGCAACAAAAGAGAAACCGCAATATCAAACGCTGAGACCGCAATAAGACAGAAACCGCAACATTAAAGCAAAAAACGCGCTATTAGTTTTTCGCACACTACACATACCCGCAATATTAGTTATTCGCACACATGATAAAGTAACCGCAATATTTGTTATTCAAAATAAACAAAAAAAAAATCATTCCACAATATATATATATATATATATATATATATATATATATATATATATATATTATTATATTCTATATTTAAAGATAGCACCCAAAAACATATATACAACAGCACAGTAACTTAATGTCAAAAAAATGTACACTTGCAGGGTTGTGATCATTGTAATGGACCGTGTTTCATAAATTTACAACTATATGTTCAAGAATTTACACTTGCTAATTAATTGCTAACCTTTAATAAGTGGCATCACTTTGCTTGCACCTCTTCATCCATTCGAGATACAGTGGCAACAACCTTTCTATGTATTCATGAATCATAGAAGCATCAAAACTCTTATTACTCTTCCACATCTGCTCATGAAAAAGAATTAATATCAATAATTTTTACATCTAAATGAGTAATATTTTAAAATTATAACATAAACTTACAGATTGGTTGATGTTAAACTGTATGGTCTGTAAAAATTCTTCAATATGTCGACTAACAATGTAACCACATTCCCAGCTTTGGTCTTGTTTCCAGCACTGTAATATTTCAATATATTGAAATTTTATACATCTTAAATAAATTGGTAAAAAATGGAAATTGAAAACATACAGTTGTGTTTATCCATTTAAATCTACGGGGAAACATATGATTGATTACTCCTACAAGAGTGTAGTACTCGGGACCAGATTCACGCTTTAAAGAATCAACAATATATGCAATATTCGTTTTAGGACAGAGGATAAAAAGCATCCAGTGTTGCCTGCAAGTAAACACAAGCAATTAATCAAAGTTACTTGCTTGTATGATGATTTAAAACATCCAGTGTTGCATGTATTATAGAAAATCAAATATTACTGTTGATAGTATGGTGCAAGAATGTATGACTTGCTTGGATGATGATTTAAAACATCCTTGATATGTTGGATGACATGGTTCTTGTTGGTGCGACATTCTGGCTCGGTAATATAGTGTGCATTGAAAAATGCACATCGTGAATTGCTGCCGGCCATTGCATAATAATACCTTAAATATACAACATAAAGTTAATAAATACAATTATACCCAAATATTAAAATATTAAGCTTACATTGACAAACAATGTATCATGCTGCTATCAACCCAATGGAATCGAGCAAATTGTAAAACCTCGGTTGCTGGGATGCCTTCTAAATATATCTCCGGATACATACCCGGAGGGGAAGGAACACTAAGACCGTATTTGTTATATTTGAAGAATGCATCAAGTATTGGGAGAAATTGGGGAGCATCGGCCACTACCATCGCATAATGCTGGTCGTACTGAGGATCTAGAGGAACATCCTCGGGTTCGGATTCTGCTTGGGCTTCGGGTTCTGTTTGGGCTTCGGGGATGGTTCGGGCTGGGCTGTCGGGTTGAGGTGTGGTGACGGTTTGGGATGTGGTGGGTGTTTGGGGTATAGGGTCTGTTCGGGCTGGGCTGTCGGGTTGGGCTTCTGGGACTGTTTGGGCTATGGGGACTGTTTGGGCTGGGATAATGGTTTGTGCTATTGGGGCTGTTTGGGCTGGGTTAATGGGTTGGGCTGCGGTTACGGTTTGGGCTGCGGGGGCGGTTTGGGCTGTGGGGACGGTTTGGGCTGCGGGGAATGTTGGATCCTCCGATTGCAACTACCACAAGTAATCATAAAAACATTAGTATTTAAATATAATGATTAAAATAATGATAATGATAAGACTAACCATTTGTGCATAACTAACAAACTCTTGGTCTAAAGGGAATGTTGAAGTTTCGGGCATTTCTGGTATATAAACATTGTTGGTTGATAAATCAAATGGAGAGGATTCTCTCAAGTCCCTTTCCGGGGAATTGACAAGTCCATCACCGATAAGCTAAAACATCTCTACAACGTTAGATAAAAGCGTTCACAAACAATAAAAATAAACTAAAATATACCTTCACTGCGTATCTTGGCCACTGTACTATATGATATGGCAAATTCTCAACCAGTTGGACATCATCTGTTTTTGTAAGAGGATGTACAGGCAAATCCTCCTTTCCTGCCACGATGGAATCCACTTGGACTTTTACACAACCATCGGCAATCTGTTTATGATGTAACAGTTGGAATACCACAGTTGGCCATACTCGTCCATAACCAACTTTGACTAGATGGGCATCCGCCACCCTAACTAGCAACTCACACGGTGACAACACCTGTAAAAACAGATACAATTATAAGGCTGGATAGTATAGGCTGCAAAACTTTTAAATTGTTACCTCAATAGGTGGATAGTGTTCCACCGTTCCACGGGACCCACATGAATCATGGTGGCTTGTGTTGACCGCGGGGGTACTTTGCGGGATCACATTTCGAATCAATCCACCTTTGACCTTTGTGTATCCAATTACCTCGGATACGGTCCGAGATCGTCCCCCGTGCTCGGGTCCTAAGAGAACAATTAAAGGATCCTTCTTATTTTCTGCGTAAGTACCATCCGCTATCATCTTTTTCTCTTCCGCGAGCTACAAAAAATATTTGTTTACCAAAAAGATAAAAATATTCAATTAAATAAAACTTAGTTTACCAAAACTTGGAAATTGTCCATCGCTTCGTTAGGAAGTTCAAACTTTCCTTCACTATTCTTAACTGCACAACCCATCAAAAACAACTTAGACTGTTCATTTTGAATCTCCGAAAGAACACTATGGTTTTGTAGAAGTTCAGACCAAACTGCATCCTTTTTATTTTTTTTAAAACGGTTCCACCCGCTTCGGCCCACGCGGACCTTGAATTGTCTGCTTTTATTGCTTGCCAATGCTTTCTCCCTTTTTAGCTACACAAATTAACAAGTTGTTAATAATAAAATATTGTACAACACTAAACATATAATATAATTAAGAGATACCATAAATTCTGGGGTGCTTCTTTGTGCCTTAAATGCTTCCCAATCATTCCTTTTAAGAAACTTATACTTCTCACAAGCATCCTTACCTGTAAGGACGAAATTTTTAACAAGCCTAGATTTAAAATTAGTACCAATTTTCACAGCTTTCTTCCTCATTAACTCTTTTGCATCATCGTTCTCGATATTCCACATATTCTACAACTATTTCATATTTCTAATAAATATATACCTTGGTATCCAGCCATAGTTTTTCATATATGTCTTTGTCCATTTTGCCCATATCAGTTGCTAGCGGGAAACGATGTTGAACCGTCATCCCAAACCATGACGTCAGTTCTTTACTTAGAGGGATATTATTTTCATCAAATTCAGTTTTATATACATCTTCTTTATATTTCTTCCCAAAAGATGCAGGACCACGTTCGCCTCTACGTCTCTTACGTTCTTGATTATCGGCCATTTCTGCAGAATTACGACACAAATGCGTGAACATAATACGTTAACAGAAAATTAAAGATGATTAAGAACGAATGCATAACAAACACGTACAAGAAATCATTAACATAATACTTTAATACCTAGCTTGGTAAGGAAAATCGGCGATGTAACGGTAAACTAGGGTTTAGGTCGACGAGATCGAGTGATTAAGGTTTTTGGAAAAGTGATTAAGGATACGACGTGGTGAAAGCAACGTCGGTTACTATCCAAGGTGAAGAAAACGACGGTGAATCCAAACTCCGGCGAACTAGTGCAGAGTGATTTTGGTGAAGAAAACGGAGGGTTTGGTCGAAGAAGGTTTTGTGCAAAAGTGATTAAAGGATTCGATGTTTGGATAACTTATGTTTTGGGATTTGAAAATTTTGGACTAAACAATTTCGTTTTAGCGGGTTTTTACTACGTATTAGCGGGTTATTTTATTCTATTTGTTACCGCGGTTATTGTCCATTAGTTATTGCGGTTTGTTTGTTGTTGCGGTTTGGTGAATTAGTTGTTGCGGTTTTGTTGATTTGTTAATGCGGTTTTGAGTTTCATTTTTTTTCGCATACTAAGAAATTCAAATTAGTTGTTGTTGCGGTTTGGTGAATTAGTTGTTGCGGTTTTGTTGATTTTTTAATGCGGTTTTGAGTTTCATTTTTTTTCGCATACTAAGAAATTCAAATTGATAAAAAAATGTTACACATGAATAAAACAGTAAGTTAATTATAAATTTGCATAGTACTAAAACACATATATAATACAAATATTAATTTTCAATAATATATAATAGATCGAGTTATTAAATGTATGTTCCTTCTCCGTCAGTTCGTACATATGAGCTTCTATTCATGTTTTCAAAATTCCCGGGTTCGATACCGACGGAAAATGGTGGTAAATCATCGAAGTTCTCGTCTTCTTCTTCATCCACAACATTATCAACCCCAAGAATACGTCTTTTACCTTGCAACACAATGTGGTATTTTGCTTTGCTTGGATCTTTGACGAAAAAAATTTGTGATACATGTGTTGCGAGAATGAATGGCTCGGATTTGTAGCCATTAGTTTCAAGATCGACAAGTGTAAAACCATATTCGTCAACTTTAACACCCGTACGGTTATTTACCCACTTACACTTGAACACTGGGATTATGAAATCAGAATACTGCAATTCCCAAATTTCTTCTATCACACCGTAATAAGAATCTTTTGCGATGCTTATCAATGTATCTTGATCACGCCTATCGATTTCGGTTGTTGATGCTATTACTGTAACTCCACTATTTTGCACTGTACTTTTTCTATCTTGATCTTTGGTGTAAAATGTATAACCATTAATATCATATCCTTGGTAAGTTCTTACTCTAGCATCTGGACCTTGTCCCAATTTTTTGACAGTGTCATCAACGTCGTCACTTGTTGTCACCCTCTCTTTCAACCAACTTGCCAAATTCTTGTTTTGGTTGTTTATGTACCACACTTCTTGTTTACCCGGGTTCGTCGACTTTAACATATCCATATGTTCATCAACATATGGAGTGAGGCATGTCATGTGCTTTAAGATTACTAAATGAGCAACTTGTTGTTCTCCGTGCATTGGCACTATTATCTTAAAACCTACACCTCCCTTTCCTTCAAGTCGACCTGAATGGCGACTTTTAGGAACGCCAACACTTTTGACACCTTCCATATACCCTAACAAAAACAAAATATATAATAAATTAATTTTTGCTATAGTTGATCATATATATTACATACGTACCTTGACAGAACTCAATCACCTCTTCAGAAGTATACCCTTCAATAATACTTCCCTCTGGTCGATTACGGTTTCTTACATAACCTTTCAATATTCCCATGTATCTTTCAAAAGGGTACATGTAACGTAGAAATACAGGACCACATGCCTTAATCTCTTGTACGATATGAGATATTAGGTGAACCATTATATCAAAAAATGATGGTGGAAAGTGCATCTCTAGTTCACAAAGGATAACATAAACGTCTTTCTCCCATTTGTCCAAATCTTCGACATCAATAACTTTCGTATGAATATTGTTGAAAAACAAACAAAGCTTTGTGATTGTATGTCGGATATCATCTTGTAAAATTCCACGAATTGCGATTGGAATCATATGTGTCATCAAAACATGACAATCGTGAGACTTCATCCCAAGCAATTTATAATCTTTCATTGATACAAATCTTTGAATGTTAGCTGAATAAGATGACGGAACCTTAATATCGTGCAAACATTGGCATAACTTTTTTTTTCTTCTTTCGTTGTATTATAACATGCGGGTGGAAGATAAGTACGAGTGCCTCGTTGTACGGGAGCAAGATCTTTACGTATTCCCATCTCGACCATGTCATTTCGAACCTTAATACTAACTTTAGTTTTGTACTTAATATCCAATAATAAGCCTATCAAGCTCTCACATACGTTTTTTTCTATGTGCATAACATCAAGACAATGTCTAACATCTAAATGTCTCCAGTAAGGCAATTGAAAAAATATGGACTTCTTTTTCCATATGGCATCATTATCAATACGGAATCTCTTACCCAACACAACATTAATATTTTCAACTCGTGAAAATATATCAAATCGTTTCTTCACCGTCCTGACCTCGACAGTTCCGTCAAACTCAATCGTCTTCTTCCTAAACGGGTGACTCTTGGTAAGGAATCTTCGATGTCCCATGTATACAGTTTTTTTACAATTTCGTAACCACACCGAGCTTGTCTCATCTTCACAAACAGGACAAGCTTTCTTACCCTTCGTTTTGTACCCTGACAAGTTACCGTATGCTGGAAAGTCATTGATAGTACAAAAAACCATGGCCCGCAATTTAAATTGTTCTTTTCTATAAGCATCGTATACATCTACACCATCACTCCAAAGAGTTTTTAAGTCATCAATCAAAGGGGATAAATAAACATCAATATCATTACCCGGTTGTTTCGGACCTTGAATCAACAAGGACATCATAATGTATTTCCGTTTCATGCATAACCATGGTGGGAGATTGTAAATGCATAAGAGAACTGGCCACGTACTATGACGACTACTCATGTTACCGAAAGGATTTATCCCATCCGAACTAAGCCCAAACCGTATGTTTCTGATCTCCTTCCCAAACTCAACATACCTTTTATTAATGTTTCTCCACTGCGGTGAATCCGCAACATGTCTAATTTTCCCGTCAATCACACGTTCTTCTGAATGCCAACAAAGTAACTTGGCTTCTTTCTCGTTTGAATATAACCTTTTAAGTCTTGGTATAATAGGAAGATACCACAACATTTTAGCCGGTGGTCCATTCTTAGTCACATCATCGACAACTTCATCCGTATCTTTTTTCCGTTTATACCTCGATGCCTTGCAATGAGGACAGTTATGCAAATTTGCGAACTCGTTCCGAAACAACATACAATTATTGGGACATGCATGTATTCTTTCTACTTCCAATCCCATTGGACACATTAATTTTTTTGCTCGATATGTAGAAATTGGTAACCATTTTCTTTCGGAAGCAACTCATGATGTAAAAGCTCTAATAGGGTTGTGAAACTTGTATCACTCCATCCGTTTTTCATCTTTAAGTTAATTAACTTCAACACAGCATCAAGTTTCATTAATTTAGAACCTTTATATAACGGTGTTTCGGCTTCATCAAATAAGCGATGTAATTCATCTTGTTCACCAACGTCACCACTCATATTAGTATCCAATTCATTAATACTTTCATCGAAACGGTCATTTGAAGTGTATTGATCGTTATCGTGGTATGAGTCAGTGTTCAATGTTGTATATGCAGTACTAGTACTACTACTATCTACAGTGCTCGAAGATGTGTTAAAATTAAGTCGTGATTCTCCATGACTTGACCAACAAGTGTAATTATACATAAAACCATGGCGAAACAAATGGTGCTCTATATCACCGGTGTTTGTGAATCTTTTAGAGTTTTTACAAACGTTGCAAGGACATAAGATCGAAGGACTTGCGTTCTTAATGCGATTCGATTCAGCAAACCGAATAAAATTTCCAACACCGATGACATAATCGGCGGACGAACGTATAGCATGATACATCCAATAATTACGCTCCATCTAAAAATTAATAAATTAAGCGACAATATAAGTTAATTAATATTATATATTTAAATGGTAATTGAAGGATATATAAGTAAGTCACATATTCAGCCATTTATCAACCTAAAAAAACGAACACATTATCTTTCTAGCTACAAGATGGTTTTCTGTTCATCATGTGGCAAACAAGCAGTGATTCGCACTTCATGGACAGCCAGAAACCCTGGACGAAGGTTTTATACATGTCCAACAAAGGTAAGGCCTTTAATTTTAGAATTCAACTAATTATTATTAACTATTGTATAATATTCTTTTTTATAGGGTTCTACATGTAGATTTTTTGTGTGGTTTGATCCTGTTATGTGTGAAAGATCCAAACAAATCATTCCAGGATTAATAAACTCGAAGAACAATCTTGAAATGAAGCTGGAGGAACGTGACTTAATGCTAAGGAAAATGAAATTGTATTTGATAGGGATTTGCATAGTTTTCATAGGATATGCAATGTTTGCATAATCTACTGTATTCTCTATTTTATGAATGTAATGTGTCTATTTTGGCAACTAATTGGAAGATAATTATATTTCTAAGTCTACTTCAAAGTATGAATTTAAAAAAAAAAAAAAGAAAACGAAATTACCTAAAAAGAGTAGCAGAACGAAAACAGGATCTCAACGAAGAAGAAAGACAACTATTTCAAAATATGTCCGTTGGATATTAGATGAAAATGAGATTTGTTTTGTTATTGCGGTCAAACCGCAATAACAAACCGGAAAACCGCACTAACAAAGGAAGAAAACCCGCAATAACAAATATATTCTAGCCGCAATAACAAATATATTCTAGCCGTTACATATTTTCAGTAATTATTTGCTAATATTATAAATTAAAATATTTATATTAATCTATTTATATTTTTAAATAATTATTTTGATATTTGACATTATAAATTTGAAGATAAATTAATTATTTTATCGGAGACTTTGAAGATATGGTTAACAAAAAAAAAATTTAAGATAATATTAAGAAAAGGGGATGCATTACAAGGGAAATTAAAAAGTCACAATATGTACAACGAAAAAAAAATCAAAACAAAGTTAATTTCATGTAAACTCGGCCTCTGGGCTTCATTTTCTCAAGATCAATGGTGAAAACAACCCATTGGTTCCAATGGATGCCCCAATCCATCCTCAACTCGTCAAAATCCCCATGGCTGGTGATCGGGCCATAGGGTCTTTCCTCGATTGGTTTCTTTCGATTACGAAACACATCAACCAACACGAACCTTTTACTCTTCTCTCCCATCTCAAAGACACAGCATGTGCCATAGTTGTAGAGTTTGACGTCCTCAACCAGCTGTGCTGGTATAGTCTGGAATTAAGAAATCAACAAAATAAAGATTAATCATAACCAGTAAACAGAAAGAAAAAAATTTGAATGCATACAATTTCCCTCCGTTGAATAATTTGGGAGGACAATTTCACAACAAAGTAATGGCTGTGATCTAGAGGATCCTCCACTTGGTAGTTATTGATATCGTCGTCGGTAGACGACTCGATATCAATGATCTCTTGAGGAAGATTTTCGTTTTCCATTTCAGATGTTAATAACAAAAAAATGTTTTTGATTAATAGTTTTCTTGTAACTGCATTTCAGAATAAAATTGGTTAACTATATATAATAACCAAGGGCGTCGAAAATATTGAGGAGGGAAAATTGACCGTCATGTGAAACCGCGGTAACAAATACACATCAAGTTAGATGGAAGTTACAGCTAGTGTTGCAGCTACTTTTCTAAACTTATCCATTTAACCGCAATAACAAATATGGAAACCGCAACAACAAATGTTTTTCCTCGATTTTTACCACATCAAAAGGTAGTGTTGCAGTAGGATCAAATATTTTCTTGAGATTCTAAAATATACGTCATGATAGTTTCTTTGAAATTAAAAGACAACTAATTAATATCAGCTCTATATATTGTACCATAATTGTCATTATTTTGATGGATCAAACTTAATTTTCATATATATGAAGGTTTATTAAGTCATTGCTTACTGGTGCTGCATCATCAAGATTCACATGTTGCAGCAGATTTTGTTCTCAAGCGAATCTTGATGATGCTGCAGCAGAAATCAAAATGACTATTCACTTGTTTGGAGATGCGGTTGTACAGTTGTGATGCGCGCCATATCCCCAATCCCCAATCCCGCCAAAACTGAAGTATATGTATAAGCAGAGTTTCATTCATTCCTTTAATTTGTTATATCAAAAAACGTTTCATTTTTAAACATACAAGAACGTTTCAAAGAAAAACTTTTCAAAGTAAGATTAATCGATCTTTTAAGTTTCTAATATGAGTTATAGCAGTCTGCATATTGGTGATCACGAAGTACAAGTTAATAATTTCTTCATCTTAAAATGGTGTGCGTCCATGAGAAGAAAATTTGTATGATTTTAATTTCTTTTTAATTACTTAATTTGCAGTATAAATTTAATTAATTTTCTTTTCTTTCATCAGACTATTCCAGCAAAATTTGTTAGGGATCACCAACTTTGGAATGAGCGTCATTTGTGTGCTTTGTCAAACCTTGAGATGAGTCCCCCATACATTGTTTTCAATTTACAACGCCACAGTGATCGAAGGAGGCCCAATGATCGTTTTATAGACCATATGACTATCAATGGTGATATGGTCGACTTCAAACACAAGATGGGCATCCGCACGAACCAAAATGTGATGTTCACCCTTGATCTCGAAACAAAAAACAGAGGTGCTGGAGTTATCTTCAACGTTACTCTTCTTTGAATTCAACATGATGTTTGTTAACTTTGTGTTTAGGTTTTGGTTGTCCTTGTTTAGGTTTTGATGTTTGTCAACATGAATTCAACATGATGTAATGTTATCGTTGTATCTTTATGAAATTTGTTTTTGTTTGCCAATTAATTAACTAATTTAAACTGAAAATTTAGATTGTTATTGCGGGTAATGTATGGCCGCAACAACAAATTGAATTGTTATTGCGGGTTCAAAATGGCCGCAACAACAAATTTTGTAGTTGTTGCGGGTAATATATGGCCGCAACAACAAATGGATTTGTTAATGCGGGTAATATTTGACCGCAACAAAAAATGGATTTGTTATTGCGGGTTTAGCAGGGCCGCAACAACAAATTAAATTGTTGTTGCGGTTATTTCTTTTGCAGTGCGAACTGCATTTGTTGTTGCGGTTTTATCTTACCACCGCAATATATAAATTTATACGTCCGCAACAACAAATGCGATCTGTAGTAGTGCTCTAGGTTTGGAGGCGCGGCTGATTAGGGTTAGAATTGAGGGGAGTTTTTGTGATGGAAAGAAATAATGGTGAGGATTGTGTCCTTATTTAACTTAGTTTAATGCCCAAGAAAGAATTTGACAAGGCTTCACAATTTGCCACAAAGGTTCGGTCCTTTCTCCTGGTCCACGCACAAGAGCCTCACATGGGCTCCTCTTTTCTTTTTAGATCGACACAAATGGGAAGGAGAAAACTTATTACGCAAGTACTGGATTGGGGCTCATCCGAAGTATGGCCCACCTTAATTAGACATTATGGCTTGAGGAAAACAAATGGGCTACGAGAATGAGACCTACAAAAATTCTAGCCATATAGATACCATCACAACCCAAACCTATTCGATTTATACTCTTAGCTCTCGAGTTCTATTATATGTTAACAACCAACCGGGTCTCGGCCTTAGCCTTTGGCCGGCCTTGACCCGACACAGAAAAATATTCAGGATATATAACGTTATGTAGGTTATAATTAAGCGACATACTTATTAAGTAACCACGAACCGTCACACAATTACCACAGAAGGTTAAATGCTTACAAAAATAATTCACCCCTACTTTAAATTTAATTAAGATAAAAGTGATATATAATTACAAGAAAATTCGAGGCGTTACACTCCCTCGTTTCCGGGTTAACTGAAACTCCCTCGTTTCCGGGTTAACTAAAACTCCCCCGTTTCCGGTTTACTCTTGCGCAGGGTGGTACCTCCCCAAGTAGGTGTCACTAACTCCCCCAACTTGTGTGGGTTAACTATGATCCGGATCCATTTCAAAACACATAATGAAATCATTAAATACGGGCCTATGCCCCAATAATACATACTCAAACATAAATTAGAATACAGCTATTCTAATTATCATATTATTCTCGTTTCTTATTCAATTTCAATGTTGACTTAACCAAGTCCTTTATTAAATAAAACATATTTATCTTTCATCAAAAACATATTACTTTAACTTCTCTTTGACTAGAATACAAATCTATTTCTAGTCACTTTATATTTATTTCTCCTAGCAATTCAATCGCTACTCTTATTAGTATAATATACTAATCAACATTTGATACTTGAAAACCATTGTTATTAGCTTTATCATTACATATTATTAATAAGCCAAATACCTTACTTTCTTAACCATTACTCTTAGTCAGTTATCATATTAATAAAGACTTATTAATTGCTTTCCATTATCACAATCTATTTCAAAAATCGTTAGTCATTTACACTTACTTAAATGGTCTACTACTTGCATTCTCTTATCCTTTTAATCATATCTTTATCAAAAACATTTATTAATGAAGATTCATAAAACATCATAACTTTCAAAAATCATTTGCTATGTACTCAGTAAAAGTCTCATGTACTCACCTTAGCCAAGCTAACTCCAAATCGTGCCTGACAACACGAATCCTTGCTTTCCAACTTGTGAAATGTCACAAATCTCTAGGTCTTTAAGACCTAATCACCATTTATACATATTATCCAGTTATTATCCATAACCAAAAATCAATAACCCATATTAACATTCCCAACCACCAAGTTCATCCAACTTTGGTGGAAAATCTCAAAACCCTAGTTCAAGATTTACACCAAGAAACCACAGATCTAGCAAGAACACATTGTTCTTAAGCTAACTATGAGTGTGTTACACTCACCATGGTCATCTTCCCCAAAGATTCATGGTATAAAATCCAAAACACCATTTTTCCAAAAATAATGCTAACCAACTAGCTAGATAACCAAGATAATCAAGAATTCTTACCTTTGATGTTAAAATCTCCAAAGATGGTGAAGGTTTAAGCTCAAGAACACCAAAATCGCCCTTCCTCTCTCTCAAATCGGATGCAAGGGTTTTGGAGGAAGAAAATGAGCAAAAACCCTAATTTTCACGTTTTTATTCTGTACCTGAAGAGTTCGCGCCGCGAACCCCAAGTTCGCGCCGCGATCTTCCCGTGTCGCGAACTCTTCGCGTCGAGAACCTGGTCGCGAACTTCATGCCTCAAAACCCCAAAGTCTCTGGTCGATCTTCGCGTTCGCGAACTATAGTTCGCGCCGCGAACCCATGCTGGCAGCTAGGCTGCAACTTTTTGTTGTCCAATTCGACCCGGTTTCGACCTTAACCATATCAAACGGTGTCCAAATGACACGAAACCAATTTCCACGTCTTTTAAACGATTTATCCTTATTTATCATATTTTTCTATAATTTATTTATCAACAAATTTCGTGTCGTTACAACTATTTACCCCTTAAAAGGATTCCGTCCTCAGAATTCGCTCAAGGATTTCCAATCCTCATTCTGCTTACAAATTATGATCCATTAATACTTATGCATTTAAATGTCCACTTGACTCCGTTATGCCCAAACGGGTCAAAACCAAACTTGAGTTTCTAATACCCGAACGGGTCAAAATTTCACGATTTGACATTAACACTTCCAAACATTAAACCAATCCTTTTTATCCACTTAGGATCGATATGACCCAATCATTTCTATTAGTCCATCATTCAAAACGATAGTCAACGCCTAGCTTTGACCAAGTTGTCAACATTGTCCAATCTTTGACTTAAGCTCAAGGTCAACAATACTTTGACAATTTCTTACTCACTAAAGGTTCCATTAATCATCCTTTCCTTCACAATCGACCTTACATTCGTTGTCCAACAACAATCATATCCGATTCCCAAATTCAATTCGAAGCGCCCAACGGTCAAAGCCGCACTCTCCGACTACAATTATTCCCATTAATCCATTAGCCACTATCATACACATGTAGATGATACATTATGATCTTATCATTGCCTAGTCATACTGAGCGAAAGTCAAAACCCGATTTGACCAAAGTCAACAATCCATCAGTTGACCAACCTTGACTTATGAACAAAGTCAAACTTACTTGCAAAATTCACATACTCCTTACTAGAGAGACATCACTTTCCAATCCCTTCATTCCCGATTCCAAAATCTACATTTCATTTCTCAATCGTTTCCTTTTTCCTCGATTTCAGTTTCCATCACCAATTAACTAAAGTAATACCAATCTCTATTACTTATTAACTTTCGTTCAATTACTTGTACCATTTATAATTTCCTTCAAATGTCCTTATACCATACTTGTAATTCCTGATTACCGGCTTTATAGCCTCATTAACATCAAATTATGGTCTAGCCACTCACCGTAACATTTTCCCCACTTATCGGCTACTAATAATTTCTTGCTTCCTAGAAGCATCCATTTTCGTAATCTACAAACTTGTAGGCATCACCTACACATATCTATACCTTTATATACTTTAACTATCACACCGAGATGATCGTAAAGCCTCCGATCCATCAAGGTCCAAACTGTCACAATGATCGGAAAGTCTCCAATCCAAATTGACTCATCCAATCTCGTTATCCGGAAAGCCTCCGATCAAACAAGATCCACATAATACCCTTCTATCTTGCATACAATTCATATATGCATCATTCATTTAGCATAATGCTATCATTTCCTTTCATAACTAATCACATCCTCTATCGAATTTAAATTTCCCCACATTTCACACAATATTACCTTCCTAAAATCATATTCTTTTCATAGACCATTACTCTCACTTATCCCTTTATACCACCCGATACACACATAATCATTTCTAGTGCTTTCTACCAATCTACTCATTTACCAATCGTCTTTAGTCGATTCATTTCCTCATTATCAAAATTTCCAATCCTTCCTTCAACACCTAGGTAACCACCATTGCATTCAATTACCCACATTTTACCAAATCGTCCGGTCAACTCGAGTCAACCAATTGACTCCGATCCATAATCTAAACATAAGTTATCACGCTTTTTCTATGTCCTTTCTCCAACAATTAATTGTTACCCTTGACTTAGCATACCATTCCTAGGACATTTTACCATTAATTAACCTTTTACCCTTAGCATCGAATCCATCATCGATGATACAAACTTTTGTCATTACTAATTGTCAATTTTTTTTATTTTTTTTTACTCAACCATTTTCGATTACTAAATTCTGTCATCCCCGATTCTTATCCTTTCCCACATATTTCTATTTACGAGTTCTAAAATTTCACTATATCTTTGATCATTCTTTTCTTTACCGTTATCAAAAGATAATACCACATCACTTATCCTTATCCTCACAGAAAGCTACAATTTTACTTTTGAACTCTTCCATTCTATGGTTTCCCATCCAAATATATAATTTTCACTAAGTCTTAGTACTTCCTTGTACTTCCACTCATTCCTTGAAACCAATCACTATTCCCGTGATTCACCTTTTGGTATTATATAATAGCATAACATTTCATATCCTAATTATTTGCGTCATCGAACGCCAACTCATCCAAATATAACATCCCTATTTACATAACGAGTTGGAGAGATTTTCCCCCAAATACAGATCCACATCAAACGATCTCTCCATAGTTCTTTAGACCGTTTCACCTTATCATTAAATCGAGTGACCGTTGACCATATAAACCACAAACCACTTACCATCCAACTATATAATTGAGGAACACTTACCACACTTTTTCACCTTCCACATCAACATGGTTTGACGAACTTTGAACGAGTTTTTCTCCCTTTGTTAACTCCAAGCTACCATCGAACTTCTTCTTTTCTTCACTTGATGACGATTCATTGATCATTCGCTGAACTACCTTCTCCACATCTTTAGCAATAACTCCGCTTAGAAATCTTTCCAAGTACACTTTCGGGACAACACTTCCCTATCAATCTACTCGCGAACTCCCTCCACGACATCTAGTACAGTATTCTCTTCCCAAATTTTCATACATCACCTTCTTCCACAATGACGTCTCGTTCTTCAATAACCGGGATGCAAGAGTCCTCATATCATCCTTCATTCACTTACTATCTTCTAACACTTGCTCAATTTCGCGAATCCGCCGAATCGTGGCCTACGGTTCAGTACTTCCCAATTACACATCCAGCTTACACGCCATCAGTGTCTTGAACGAACATCGTTCCCTTTCTTCCGATTTGGAATCACTACCATCATTACCCAACATGACGAAACTCAATTATATTTCTCTTCTCGTCTTAGAGGAACTTGTCCTCTTCTCGAGTTCACCCTTTTGTTGCACCAAAATTTTCACAACCAAGATTTAAACGATGACTCAACAATCGAATAAAACACATTTATATCAAATCATGACATTTCCCTTAGGGTTCAACCCTAATATACTTTATACCTTACGGTCTCAAAAGACAAATCATGGACATCCTATGGAAACATATGATCCTACTAAGCATAGCTTAAGACTAGGGAGGTCAAACCTACCTAATTCACTTAAACTATAGCTCTGATACCAAGTTGTAACACCTCAATTTTTAAAACTTCACTTAAAACATTTTTTTAAATAAAAATATTCCAAAGTCCATTGTCTCAAAATACGGTTTAGCAAAAATCATTTAAAAGTTTATCAGAGTATTAAAACCGGTGTTACAAAATAATATCATAACCATAGGATAAACGGGATCTACCTACAACCTCCCGGTTTAAGCTCAAGAACACCAAAATCGCCCTTCCTCTCTCTCAAATCGGATGCAAGGGTTTTGGAGGAAGAAAATGAGCAAACACCCTAATTTTCACGTTTTTATTCTGTACCTGAAGAGTTCGCGCCGCGAACCCCAATTTCGCGCCGCGATCTTCCCGTGTCGCGAACTCTTCGCGTCGAGAACCTGGTCGCGAACTTCATGCCTCAAAACAAGTTCGCGCCGCGAACCCATGCTGGCAGCTAGGCTGCAACTTTTTGTTGTCCAATTCGACCCGGTTTCGACCTTAACCATATCAAATGGTGTCCAAATGACACGAAACCAATTTCCACGTCTTTTAAACAATTTATCCTTATTTATCATATTTTTCTATAATTTATTTATCAACAAATTTCGGGTCGTTACAAAAGACTATACCTTCTTGAAGAACAAATCAAAGAATGCAAAAGGTGCAAGATTGACATGCCTGAACCATTTGATGAAGAGAAAAGAATGATGATTGAATATCTTAAATCAAGAGGTCACAGTGCAAAATCCTTTGGTAGAATGAAACTTATCACTTTGGTTGAAAGGTTTTGCATTGAGAAAAAGAAAGAATTAAATGAAGGTGTACAAGCTGTTGAACCTTCAAATGTGATAAAGATTGATCTCAAGATTGTACTTAACAGAAAAACTGTAGTTGGTGAATCTTCAGAACAAGGTTCAAAGAAAAGAAAAATTACAGAATGTGAAGATTCAACTACAAAGAAATTGAAACAAACTCCCCAAATTATTGAAGATCCACAACATATTCAACAAGACAATTCTATTCTAAACTGGAGAGAAAATCAAGGAATCCATGAAATTATTAGAGCAGACAAAAGTGTTCAAAAATTCAAGGCATGGAAACCTATGTTTTTATCTTTCAACAGAAGTGATGTTCTTACAATGCTGGAACTTGGAAAACCAAGAATGACAAACAAGAAGTGAAAAAATTCTGGAGCTGGATACTCAACAGAGATGATGGATGCTGCATTTCATCCAGAAAATTATGTTGAAAGAATTTCAAGTGAAGAAATCTTTTTGCCTGGAATGTTCTACCTTCTGTGAACGTGTATTTCTTTGAAAGAACAAACAGAAGATGTGAGTTATACTTGATGGAAAGAGAGTATAATCACTCAAAGAAAACTCTGTATCAAATCATATGTTGTGCATTTGTAAGACCACTTGATCCTACAATGTATACTGAAAAATACAGACAATTTGTTCAAATCAATAAAGCGTATGTGGATGAACAAAGACGTTTAAGAGATGAAAGGAAGAAGGAAGGAGATGAAAGAAGAGCAAAGGAAGAAGAAGAGAAAAGAAAGAAACTTGATTAATTCAAATTGAATTAATAAGTTTAGGGGGAGATTGTTGGGATATATTACTGATATGTGAACATTACTGATTTGCAGAGTTATTACTGATCAACTACTTAATGCTGCTAAAGAGTTGATACTGATTACAAAGATACTACTGATCTCGTGTTTGTTACTGATGTTCAACATTTACTACTGCTCGATGGATTTACTACTGCTATGATTTTTTATGGAGTATATCGAGTCCGAGATATTAGGAAAGTTTGTTTATAATTAATATCTTTTGTAATTCAATTGTAATCGTATCCTAGAATAACTAGGGTAAATAGTTAGGCTTCAAGGACTATTATATATAGTTCCTTATGAATTGTAAACATACGTGTGTATTGTAACTCATTCGATCAATATACATTGAAGCTTTTTGTGATAACTGTGTTCTTATAATTGTTCTTATAATTATTTACAATTTATCGTTCTTGATTAAATCAACATAGTGTTAATCCGCTGTAACTTCTATTGTTGAGTAGATCATTGTGGTTATTAACTCTTTTGGTTAATCGATCTTGACAGTTAGGACATGTATATAATTTTTCTTCTCTTTAATTAATGGATTATAGCCCATGTTGAAAACGAAGTCCACAATGATATTATGTATCGATAACGTATCATATATGGGGAACCATAACATTTATTTCGTATTGACATTATGAATCATTCATTAAGTATATATAAAGAAATCTTAATTCAACAAAAGTGTGCTTGGTTACAATGGTATGTCGGGAAAATGACATATTCATGGGGGTTGTCACTTGATGCGCAAGTGTGTGTCCATAGGTGGTATAGGTGCTTGTAGGGGAGGAGTGTTGATAGGGTGAGTATATGTAAGGTACGTTGCTGAAAGTTGTTGGTTGTGGTGACAGGGGCGGAATTGGTATATAGCACACGGTGACACGTGTTACTACTCGAAAAACATTCGGTACGGTAAATTTTTGAGACTTTTTTATTTTTTTAGTGTTCTAAATACATTAATATATATCCGAAAAGGGGAAATAAAACACATCCATCTAGTAGCGCAGCTGGCTAGCACTCCTTGTATCTATATAAAGAGGTCACGAGTTTGAATCCTGTTGTTGCTATTTTTTTAATTCAAATTTTTTTCTTTTCTAAGCTCTATATATTATAAGGGTTTTTTCTTCATCACCCCATATATTTCAATTTTTTTCTTTTTTTACCTTATATATTTCAAAAAAATAATTCTTTAGTCCAAACATTTCAAATCATTTCCCTTTATTTTCCTTCATTTTATAAACCAAATTTTTTATAGATTAAAAACATATTCAATCTCTCAAATCAATCTTAAAAAAACCTCTAACTATTAGTTAATAGTTCACACCCAAAGACAACCCTAACATTTGAACCAAATAAAAAAGCATAAAGTGTGTATTTTAGATTTTGTAATATGTTTATAAAATTAATAATTCTTTTGTAGGTCAATGAAATATATTCTTGAAGATTTGTTGGTGTATGTCACTAAAAAGGGTGATATGTAATACGAAGTATAACTTTTCTTTTTGTTAAATTTGTTTTTGTTTCGGAGCGTTGCCATTGGGATCCCACTAGAATTTGCAATCCCCTTGACCCCGCTTTTTTATCACCACAAAGGTGCTACCGCTGGTGAAAGTTTCTAATTCCGTCCCTGTGCGGTGATGAGTTTGCATGTGGTGTAAGAACATCGATAAATAGAGAAATAAAATAAAAGGAAAAATTATTAATTAATAATGTAAATATCACAGATGACTCATGTGATTTACCACTTATTATATGTACAGTCATTTATGTCCCACAAAAAAGTTCTCATTTCTCTTGGATGCAACCTTTTAGGAGATAATTAGTGGTGGGGTCATTGAAAATACTTTTGATTGAAAATATAAGGTTGGATTGGAAAGAGAAAATGTTTTATTGATAGAATCTCTGGTAATAATATTATTTCATTAAGTGGACCCCTCAAATTTGAGAAATGAGAACTTTTTTGTGGGAGTGAGGAATACAAAAGTGTAGTTTGGTCAATCAAACACATTTAATGGCACAATTTGAGAGCATGGATCGCAGTGTAATAAAATACATACTTTGGAGATGACCAGTGTAAAAATGAACTAAAATGACTGGAGTTGTAATAAGTGATAAAATAGAGGATCTTCATTGTAATTTATTCTTATTATTTTGTATCTAACTACTATGCTTTTATAGAAATCATTTATACTGTCTAAGTTAACTCTACTATTAAAATTTAAAATTCTCAACATAACTTTAATATTAATATTGTCTATACCATCAATACGAAAATAATACATCATCCTATTTTTCTAACTCAATAGTTAAATCACTTTTTCGTATTTGATATTGTTGCTTCCTACTCATTTGATAATCAAAGGATGAGATTTAGAATAAAAAATTAGGTTAAATAGAAACATTCAATATGAAATAATAATTATTTCTGAAAATATATACATGATAATATATCTTTTGTAATTAACTCATGAGCCAATCATGCATATCTAAGATCTCAAGTCACCTACCCACTACAAATTGATCAAGATACCTTGACTATTATAGTAACGGAGGACCTAGCTATGGCTGGCTAACAAGGTTGCCAAGTCTAACATGAACATTTAATTAATAAGATCCAAAGTTTTAAGGGTAAGTAGGCCACAATGGAGATATTTGATCGCTTATTTGCACCAAATTTCATTTACATCCTTGTTCTTAGTTTGACCATCTTGGTTAACTTGTTGACTAGCATCACTTGCACTCACTAATCCAAGTTCTTCCTCTAACAATCTCACCCAATACTCAATTTCCATATCTTGATCTTTGCATGATCTATATGGGAAACGGGCTCCATCATGATCATCGATGATCATTTGTGGGTCAACAAGCATGTTCCAAAACTCGACCTCGGATTCCAAAGGAATTTCAAGATTAATTTTAATTGTTTCATCATGACATGAAGGAGCATCCAAACTACAATAAACTTTATCTTGTTCAAGTGAATTGCAAAATATAGTTGAAGATGGAGCATCCAAACGACAAGAAACCTTAGTTGAAGATGTAGTTGATTGTCGATCAATTGTATCTTCAACTATTTTTTTCTTGTTCACATCATTATTATTTACTAATGATCTTTTCTTCAAATGTGTATTCCATACATTCTTGATCTCGTTATCTGTTCGCCCAGGCAAATGAGATGCAATTTTCGACCACCTGCGTGCCATCAACTTAACTATTCATTAATTAAATACATTGCATAATAATTTATATGATCATTACAAGAAGATAAAAATATTAGGGATGGTATATTATCATAGATGCATGGTTAATTACTTGTTCCCAAAGGTGGCGTGAAGCCGAATAATGGAATGTTCTTCTTGAGGGGTAAAATTCCCTCTTTTAACGTCGGGCCTTAGATAATTTATCCATCTCAATCGGCAACTTTTTCCGCATCTTAGCAAACCTTCAAACCGATAATAGTAAACCAAAACATTATAATTAATTTTATTAACCTAAAACCGAAAAAGAAATTATTAAATAAAAATACGTACCGGCTTGTTTGGGGAGAGATCGCCAGTTCGAATGATCGTTTTTCTGAATGAAGGAGACGAGGCTGACGTCCTCTGCAGGACTCCACGGCCCTCTCTTCACCTTACTCTTGTCACAGCACGGCGAACGCCCTCCTCCCATATTTATTAATTAGTTGATTATATGTATATAATTATAATTATTATAACCTATAGTTTTATATATGCATGCTAGCTTGCTTTCTTCTCCTTCATCTCTCTCTCTATATATATGCATATAGTTTCTGTATGTATGTATGCTTATGATTTCTTGGATTGAATTATGGCTAACTTGGTGGCCCCACTTTTGTGTTTCTTTTCTTACGTTTTATAATATTTTATTAGTTTAAGTAAACATTTTTCAATATGAAATATTGTAAACGTAAATCATATTATCGTTAACTGTTTTATATATACAGCCGATGTTATTTTTATTCTATCTGCAAAAACATTTCACAATGACAATTGTTTGTTTCACAAAAAGCAAGCCTCTTGATTAACAAGTAAGGTGATATTAATTTGTTTCACAAAAATAATTAGATCTTTTCAGAATTGGATTTTAATTTCATATTTTATTTGGTTAGAATTAAATTTAATTCAATATCTTGTTTAATTACTTACTAGGAAATGGAATTGAAATTCTATAAAATGACGAATTTATCCTTATTGATTTCTTTTCTTAAATTAATTTTCTTATAATTTATAAATAAACAGATATTATATAAACTATAAAAGTAATGGTAGTGATGGTGGTGAGTATAAAGTTTTGTTAGCTTACAAGAAAATTAAGGGTATAATGATAAGAAAAAAAAACTTTTCATCTGACATTGAATTTCAATTCCATTCACAATTGGAAGAAATTATATTTCCTTCATTTGTTGGAATGTTTATATGTTATTTAACAATCCATTTCCACTTTTTTTTAAACCAAATACTGATTTGGTAGTATTTGAATTTCAAATTATATTCCAATTCTCCGAAATTTTGTTTAATTCCAACTAATCAAGCACCTGTAAAAGTATAAAATGGAAATACTACGTATAAGGAATAGAAAGCTTTTCTTAAGGACATCATGATCAAGTCAGCAAAGTGCACCAACAAGGCAAACAGTGATTAATTAGGTTACCTGCCTATTTTAACGCATTTTCATTTCTTTTATCCATTTTTACAATTGTAGCTAATTTTAACGTCAGAAGAAGGTAATACATCCTCTTGGCCTTCACCTACCGATCGATTTTATGGTTAATATAAAAGAAAAAAAAATCATGTAATTTGTAAACCTCAAACACTGGATATATGTGGGTTCGGCCCGGGATTAAACCTATGAATTCCATTTTATGTTGCATGTCTTTAATCACTAAACCACCATCAAAGGCAAATATTATTCGGTATAACAATATTTAAGTGATACAAATTCAAAATTTAGAAATTCATCCTTAGCAGAATTATGACCTCTAATCAAGACAAGTACTTGACCGGAAATATCCAACTTCTATAAAGTTCTCTCTTATTTTCTAACTAATATATATCCGATAGTGTTAAAATGATTTGATCATATATTATTGTCTTTATTTTAGTGACGAATTCATGATAAAGTAGTTAGGACCTCCAAATAAGTTTAGGTGGGGTCGAATGAGCCAGTTTGGGTAAAATAAGTCAATTTGGTCAATCAGGCCAGATCTAAACTTTATATGAATATATGTTACGAAAAAAGATATTTGGTAAAGCAAAAATAGTTAATAGTGTCTAGAAAATTTTGGTGAAAAATAGGTTTACACATATTTAACACACATAATTAGAGATATGGTTGGTTTATGTAAATAAACTATTGTTAGAGTTGTGTTCTACTCGGTGAGAGTTTCGTAACAATGAACATATGTGTTCACAATAGAGCTAATCAATTTAAATGTGATATCAATACTCAAAGTAAACCAATACGAAGTCACATGTCTGTGCTCCTGTTTAATTTCAATATTTCATGCTACAAGAGTTTTGATGGGGAAAGACTCTTTGTTGTGGCTTAGACCACTGCCAACTTGTTGTCCGTTGGCAAGGTTCTAGAAAGCGTAAAGCGTGGCGTGGCGGCACCATCAAGCCTCAGCCAAGGCGAGTCATGGCGGGCCATGGCGTTTTCTAAAGCGTGACTTACGTCGGCAAATTTTTTATATAATTTATATATATACGTATATCAAATTAAATAAAAATTATAGATATATTGATTTATATAACAATTCATATAAAGCTTACAAAAAATGTTACATCTAAATTTATAATTAAATATGTTATCATTTTTTTATAAAAAAAATTAATTTTTTCAGCCGCCTTACAAAAAACTCGTCATAAGGCGCGCCTTATCGCGCCTTATCACGCCTTATCTCACGACACGCCTAGCTTAGCCGCCATGGTCTGTTTCGTAACGTCGACGCCGCGCCTCACGCCTTGGCGCCGCCATGGCGCGTTTTTTAGAACCTTGTCCGTTGGTATCCGTTTGGTTGCGGTATTTTCAGTTGGGGCTTTAGTTACTTTCCTTCGGTTAGCTAAAGTGTAAAAAGACGAATCTGTGGGTTAACTTTGTGTGCATTGTGATTTTTTGTATGTGTGTATTTATCTACTTCCTCCGATTCAAAATAAGTGATACACTTGGGGTTTCACGGTTTTTGAGGCAAAAGATTATAATGATGATTAAATTAGATTAATTAGATGGTTAGTGGGGAATGGGTCCCACACCTTTTGAATAAAATAAGGTTAATGATGTTTAAAAGTAAAAAGTAAGGGTAAATGAGTCATTTCACTTTATTAAAGTAGATAGTTAGTGGTTGTGGGTCCCATTTTTTTTGTCAAATAAGGAAACTTTTCAAAGTGTATCACTTATTTTGATTCACCCCAAAAAGGAAAGTGTATCACTTATTTTGAATCGGAGGAAGTATAAAATATTAAGTGATAGAATATAGTTAGAATTGGTATGTCAGAGTGTCAGTTGTGATATTGATTTGGCAAAAACTAAAGTATTAGTTAATGTCATAATTAAGAGCAATCGATCTTATGGTTATTAGATGTTCTAAATATTATTTATATATAGTATAATACTTATACTTATTTATATATAAATAAATTGATTTATTTATTTATATAACTCATATTAACAATATTTTTGCTAAATAAAAGAATAACTTAGACAAAACAAAAAAAATTGGTCTCGTCATGCACTAGTGGTATTGGAATTTAAAAAGGCGGCTTAATAAAGTTTGGAAACCATTCCCAAATTTCCTTTTCTTAATTTATAAATTTAAATCTTACTACCATGAGAATCTTAAAATTATTAAGAGTAAATTACACGGAAGGTCCATGTGGTTTGCCAATTATTACACTCACAATTCCTGAACTTCGTTTATTACACTAAAGGTCCCTGGTGTATACAATTTGTTACACTCATAGTCCCTACTGCCCTTAACTTTTTCTAAATGATGAAAATACCCTTTTGGCATTTTGTAATAAAGCGAAGATAAGGGACTGTGAATGTAATAGATGATAAACCACAAGGACCATTCGTGAAATTTACTCTATTAATTGATTTTTCTTCTTCTCTCTCTTTAATTTATGTTCTTATGCCACATTCAGACTCACCACTCACCTTTATGTCTTTGAATTCAAACATCAATTAATAACCATTATCGCCGCGCCACCAAACCTCTGAAAATTCAATCCATCACCAACCCCTGCCTCCGGTTTCCTTCTCCAGTTGTTCCGAGCCGACGACGTTCTATCGACCAGAATTCAATCAGGCAATTGATGCACGTCACCAGAGGATTTGGTGGTTTGCACACGCGGTGATTCAGACAATTGATGCACTTCGCCAGAGGAGTTGGGGTTTTGCACACTCAAGTCGATAGAACGTCATTGGCGGCGGAACAACTGGAGAAGGCAACCGGTGACATCGGTTGATTACGCGACGCTAATGGTTATTGATTGAGGTTTGAATTCAAAAAGAAAAAGGCGAGTGGTGAGTCTGAATGTGGTGGAAGAATATGAATGAAAGAGAGAAAAGAAAAAAATCAATTAATAGAGTAAATTTCACAAATGGTCCCTATGGTTTATTACTTATTGCATTCACGGTCCCTTATCTTCGCTTTATTACAAAATACTAATTAAAAGGGTATTTTCGTCATTTAGAAAAAGTTAAGGGCAAGAGGGACCATGAGTGTAACAAATTGTATACACCAGGGACGTCTGGTGTAATAAACGAAGTTCAGGGACCGTGACTGTAATAAGTGGTAAACCACAGGGACCTTCTGTGTAATTTACTCAATTATTAATTTATGCAATATGTCATATTAGTAAATTTCATAAAGAATAATGTCCGATTCAAGATAAGATCTTGCATACTTAATAAATTGATAATCAGGTGTCATATTAAAAATAGAACTTTGTTAACCATGGTCCTTAGAGTGTGAAATTAGTTAAGAATACATTATATTGTTTATGAACAAATATTCAAGTATAACTACCCATAATAGCTGGTGATTTTTAAGGTGGTAATTTTTTATAGTTATTGTTCAACATTTTTAAGCACTAAATTTTTACTTAAACAATACTCTAAAGGTTATCATTAATATTTTCCTAACAATAATAAACATTGAAAAGATCTAACCCGTATTATATTGATCATCCAAAGTCTGGGTTAGGGGAACCAACACATTGAATCCCTTTCACCATTTTGTCACCAACCTTTTTGACATTTTCTTTTCTTTTTATTTATTTATTTCAGCCAAAATTTACTAACCGTGGATGACTTGCATGACTCTGATGCTGACTTGATATATCACTGCTCCTTTGCCAAAGTACAATTTAATTTGATTTGTTAGGAAATGAAAGGTACTGTTCTTGGAGCACCTATCATATGTTACATGTATGTTAATTGATGTGAGTTAATTAAATACATGTAGTTGCAACGTCATAAGTCAAACTAAAAGTTCAGTTGCGAACTTGCAATATCAATTTACACGTACTAATTAAGTTTTTAAAAAGATGAGTACATGATCACATATTGTTTAGTGTCATGTTACATGCCTTTAGAAGCTTGGTTGACTTTTGATTAAACAAGTGGCAAAGCATGAACCTTATCACCATTGGCATGCATTTAAGCTCACAAACCAACACTCTAATTGGTGCATACTATGGTACATTTCTAATTACCATCAAGATTCCAAGATTAATTTGTTTGATGCAACATTGTTATCAAATTACGTATGGTTTCGATAGTTAGTGTTTGGCTCCAACAAACTAAAGTATTGCCTACCACTAAAAAAAAAAATACCCCTATAGCAATGGAACCTTTATGGCGATAACATATCGTTGCTATTGCCATATGTTTTACCATAATTCATTTTTTACAAACCCCCTAGTGACGACATGCATAGGGTCTTATATACTTCCCGATTCAAATGAAGTGAAACATTATTAGTTTCAAAGTTTTTGAGACAAAAGATTATAATAAAATTTAGATTATACTACTATTAAATTCCATAGTTAGTGGGGGATGAACCCCACTTTTTGAATAAGTTGGGATAACTATGTTTAAAAGTAAAAGTAAAGGTAAATGTGCTATTTCATTATTTAAAGAAGAAAGTTAGTGAATGTGAAATTCACTAACATTTACTAGATAAGATACAATTTTAAATTATATTACTTATTTTGAATTTGCTGAAAGTGTATCAGAGGAAGTATATATAGTGTCAAAACGCAACATGTTTTTAGCTTAAACTAGTCCATTGCCGCATGCATGCCAGCTTTGTGTGTGCATGGATCCACCCACGGAAATTGGATTTAGTCTTATACGAAGTATAATTTATATTTATAATATATATATATACGTAGTGTATAGTAAAGAAGGATGAATTATATTTGTAGTACTATTTAGCACATTATTTTTACATGTTTGGGCTCAGCCCAGTTTATTTTAATATGCACATAAATTAACCCATGTTGACCCAAACTTATTATCAAATTCAACTGAAACAACTATTTTGGTCATAAAAATTACAATAATAGTATAACAACCAGATTTAAAGCATGTCTCTATTGCTCAAAATCACTGAGAAGCCCATTAATAGAGGCTGGTTCAAACTATAAACAGTAAAACTGATCTCTATGCTTGTCACGGCAATAGTATTAATCGATTTTTCCCATAAAAAATAAATAAAATAGTAACATTTGATAACCTAAAAACGAGACACTAATTAAAGAAGTAAAATTTGTAATCAACAGAACTTCCAAGCTTTAAAATAATCAAATCGATGGACCATTTTTTTGTAATCATCCTCAATTTAAAACCTAAACCATAACATCAATCAACCTCCTCAGATATCTAATTACCAAAAAGAAAACACATTCTGAAATTCAGACAAACAAGTGGAAACAAAAACCAATATATTATACATAACATCTTAAAAGGCCAGCCTCTATAACGATACAAATATGAGCTTAAATTTATGAAGAATGATATACAACAAACTCATGTTCTTGTTTACAGAACCATAAGCATGGTGAGCTGGCACAAGATAACATTATTATTATACAAAAATTAAAAAAAAAAAATCAAATCAGAGATTATATATAACTATGTGTCTTAAACATCAACAACTTCTTAATCAAGATTTAAACTGTAACTAATGCTTCATCAAGAGCATCAACACCCGGGAGTATTTTTCCTTCCAACAATTCCAGACTTGCACCGCCACCTGTCGAGATGTGACTCATCACTTCTGCCACCCCAACTTTCTCAACTGCCGCCACTGAATCACCACCGCCAATGATTGTTGTTACCCCTTTGCCGCTAAGTTCAGCCAGCTTCTTTGCAACCGCCTGTCATTTATAATAATCAAACATATTATTAGTGAATTACATAAATAGTCCCTCCACTTTTTTTTATTAGAATGTATTGACCCTAACTTTGAAATTTGCAACAACAATGGTCCCTAAGGAAAAATAAAGCTGTCAAGTTTCGTCGGCAATTGGCATAAAGTAACAATATACTTGTGGTGTCCGTTTTGGTAATATAAGTTTTTAAGGACAGTTTTGGTAATTACAAGTTTTTAGCTGGTTTATTTTGGTAATTATAATGTTTAAAGACATAATAAATAATAACCACATAAGGCCCAAAAAACTTCTTTTAGTTACCAAATAAGGACGGAAACAAAAAGTTTAATTAACATTATAGACCGACTAAAAAGTTGTAATTACCAAAATGCACCATAAAAAGCTATAACTACCAAAATAGTATACCGTCTAAAGTATATTGTTATTTTATGACATTTACCCTTTTCAAAATTAGGGACTATCCATATAACAAAAGAAAGTCGAGGACCAAATCCGTAATTTCATGCAAACAAGATGGATGATTTATGTAATTTAAATGATTTAAGAAAAGAGATTTACACACCTCAGTTCCAACTGCAAATTTGTCAAATTCAAAGACTCCCATTGGTCCATTCCAAATGACGGTTTTAGTGGTCTCCAAAGCGTCATTGAATGTTTTGACTGAATCTGGTCCAATATCTAATCCCATCCATCCATCTGGGATAGCTGAAGCTGGCACAATCTAACATAATCACAACAAAAATTACTTCTTTATTTAATTTCTAAAAACTAAAAACAAATAACAACAAACCTTGCTGTTTGCATCAGGTGCAAACTTATCAGCAACAACCACATCTGATGGTAACAATAGTGACACTCCTTTTGCTTTAGCTTTTGCAAGAAGTGTGGTTGCAAGATCAAGTTTATCTTCTTCAACCAATGAAGATCCAACTGACAAACCTTGTGCTTTATAAAATGTAAAGATCATTCCACCACCTAAAAGTAAAATGTCACATTTCTCCAAAAGGGATTCAATAACTCCAATTTTGGATGACACTTTTGAACCACCAACTATGGCTGCAAATGGCCTTTTAGGGTTTGAAACTGCCCCATCAAGATAATCCAATTCCTATGTTGAATACAAATAAGTTAGTGATGTGATTAAGATATAGTTATTAGGGTTAAGTAGAAGATAGCAAAAAATTTACAATGTGGGATGAAAGTTTGAAGTTTTTTGATAAATTTAAGAGTGAAATTCTATATTTTGATACAGATAATGGTAAAAGTTCAAATTTTGATAGATTTAGGAGTAAAAGTTAAAATTTTGATAACTTTAGGAGTAAAAGTTCAAATTTTGATAAATTTAGGAGTGAATGTTTAACTTTTAACAAAATGGGAGCAAATTATCAACTTTTGACAAATATAGGGACCGGAATTATTAGATGAGACAGAAAATTATCAATTTTTAATAAATTTCGGAGCGAAAGTTGAAGTTTTAAAATATATGAGAGCAAATTTTAATTTTTGATAAATTTAGGGGCCAAAATTATTTGATGAGAGATAAATTATCCACTTTTGATAAATTTTAGAGCGAATGTTTAACTCTTAACAAATATGGGAGTATTAAATTTCTGACAAATTTAGGGACCCAAATTATTTTCTGTAAAAAATTCAATCTTGACAAAATTTCTATGTATTTTTTAAGACTGAATTTTAACTCCTTTTGATGAAAGAGAAAATTACTCATACGGTCCACATTGTCAAATTTGTGATTTTCAGTTAGCTTTTTCAGCAATTTTCTCCTAAAATAAATACCAATTATTATACCTTTTGCAAAAGGAAACCAGCAACAGATGGTTTCAAGAATTTTGTAACTCCCTCAGTGGAAGCATGAGCTCTATGTGCAGTACCAAAAGCATCATTAACATAAAGATCTGCAAGTGCTGCAAGTTTTTCTGCAAATGCAGGATCGTTCTTTTCTTCCTCTTTGTAAAACCTAACATTTTCAAGAAGAAGAACACCGCCATCTGGCAGTGAAGCTACCAATTTTTCAACATCTGGACCAATACAGTCATCCGCCTTCACAACCTGTTGATCAATAAAATTATTTTTGTACATAATATTTAACACTGATTTAGGACGATATAAATAACAAATCCATTCAAAAAATATTTCTAATCTTTTACGAGGGCTCATTAAGAAGAATTACCTCAATACCAATGAGTTCAGATAGTCTGGGAACAAGAGGAGCCAGACTGTACTTAGGTGTGACACCTTTTGGTCTTCCCTGTGGAATTTCAAAAAGTAAAAGTTATGGTTATAGGGTTATAGCTCATTACAGTCTTCTACAATTTGAATCAAATGATCAATTAGGTTTAATAAGAATTCATATGCTTAAGATGTTGTTAATTATAGATCATTGCAGTCTACTACAGCTTAATGATCAATTAGCATTAATTATAACTCCTATGCTTAAGATGTAGTTAGCTTAGGACGGACACCTTTTGACATAAAAACGTGATTATAGCTCATTATATTCAACTACAATTTGAATCAAATGATCAAACTCAAAACAACAATTCGAACTATTCCTTAATGTAAACTACGATTAACAACTAGTTGAAATCAATTTGATGCGATTGAGATGTAATTGTGACATTTAGGAATAAACAAGTGATTACCAAATGACTAGAGAGGATGACTTTAGCACCATTGCTGATCAAGTGCTTGATAGTAGGAACAGCAGCTCTAATTCTAGTATCGTCTGTAATATTCTGATTATCATCCAACGGTACATTCAAATCAGCCCTAACGAACACCTTCTTTCCTTTCAATTCAGCCGGAGACAGGTCGCCAACGCTCTTCTTAGCCATGGAGACAACTCCGGTGATCGGTTTATCAGAGGTTTTGAGTGATCGGAGCTTGGAGGCTACGTGTGCAGAGAGAAGGGGATCAGCGGCGGCGAATCCAAGGCCGCGAAGTGGAGAACGGAGAAAGCGAGAAGAGAGGCGGACAATGGGGGTGGTCCGGGAGGTGGTGGAGGAGGAGGAAGAAGCTCCGGCGAGGAATGAGAGGGAGGCCGGTGAAGCTGCTGCAGAAGCCATTGTTGAGTTTGGATTGAATTTGCAGAGAAAGAAAGAAGGTGATGTGGGGTTTATTATTATGTGGAGGATTTTGGGGATTTTCCTTATCGTTGAGGAGAGGCCGAAGATGTTCGTCTTAGGATTTTTGCCCCCATCACCTTTCATTCTTACGTTTTATTTTTAAAAAAATAAAATGGGAATGATATTATTTTTATACACGAGGCAGCATGCCCCGTGCTTCGTTCATAATAATGAGTTGTTTTGAGTGCATATCGTGTACGATTTACTGGTATCACCTGGAAAGTACGAAAAACGTGATCGGTTACATATTTAATTAACTTTGATTGCGAGTATTCTACTAAATGAGCAAAATTGTTCTTTTTGTGTATTGATGTTTATAAATACATAATAAAAAATGGAAATATTGATGTTTAATTAACATGATGTACGAATTTTAATTGTACATTATTCTCTCCAAAAGTACATAATAAAAAATAGAAATACATAAATATACACAAAAACATGTGGCTCTCTAACAAAAATGCTAACAAAATCTTTATCTAAAATTAAAAAAGAAATATGAAACTCTCGCGTGTGTAACAATATTAAAGATCACCAATAATATCCTCAAAGATTATTTTTATCATCAAAATCTTTTTTTATGTGAATGTTTTGTTGGGGTAATTATAAAATGGTTTTTATTATACTTATATTAATTTACTAATAATTGTATCAAGACTTTAGATATGACAATTGAAGTTTATTAGTTATAATTATTTAAAATTCATATTTATGACCAAAATTTAAGTTTTATTTATCTCTACTATATATAATGCATCTAGGACCTTTCCTTAAATACCTGGCTGAAAATTCAGCCAAATTCTTACTATTTTGGGAATTTAATCCTTTTGCCAAAAAATTATGCCAGCCAGGTTTCGAACACAGGAGCATTGGATACCATTGCAACGACCAAACCGCCTGATCTAGACTTCAACTACGTTAAATTACAAAACACAACAATAATAAAGCTTAAGACGCGGCTATCATCCGCCAGTTCAGCCCACCAAATCATTGAAAGTCATAACCAAAATATTTACACATATCTGCGATGTGGGCTTCAGCCCACGAAAACTATTGAATGCCCGATATGTAAATAAACCGGTTAAGAAGTTCATCCGCCTCCTCGATTGATACGCTCCTCCATGTACCTTCATACGCCTCCTCGATTTTGCCAGTCATCTTCATCTCATATTCGACCCATTCATCTTCATCCGTCTCCTCGATTCTCCATTTGGGCTCCTCGGTTGCTTCAATGATGAGTATTTTTCACGCTATAAATACAGCACATCGGTAGGGATAAACAATGATTTCATACGAAATCTCCAGCAAAAAAATCGAGGTAAGTTTGTGTAATTGAACGGTCTAATTCGAAATCTTTATAGAAATCTCAATAGTTATACGACTCATTCTTTTACTTCTTTTCCCCGTTTTCTCCTATTGGCACACAATCAGTAGTACTTGAAGATCCCTAATTTGTACCATTTTTTTCATGGAAATTGTACTTTTTATACTATAAGCAAATTTATGTTCATAGAAATTTTACCTTTCTTAGTTTTTTTTGTACTATAAGCAAAGTATCATAAGTGAGCTTGAATCACAAGGGGCACTCCCCTGAAGTAATTAGAGGCTTTCTTCACTGGCTACCAGTTGTGGACCGAGGTTGGCTGGATTAACTTAAAATTTTAATACTTTTTCTATGTTTTCAATTGATGTAACACGATTTTAATGCTTGGCATATTTTATTAGTATGATTTTTGAAGTATTGGTGGCAGAAATATCGTATTGGATACTTGAATAGAGTTATTATCATTGGTCTCTTAACCGTGAAAGTTGTTATGAATTCAATATCGAGTTTTACATTGCTTTGTTTAGGTTTTGTAATCTATGTCCAGTGATGGGATTTATGGAACTATTGTGACAACTTTTTCTGCACACCTTATTAGAAGTTTGTGGACGAACATATGCAGCAGATGTAGTCTCTAATACGCTGCCTGCTTCTTCAATAACTGTTGTTGGTTTGTCACTTGCGGCTACATTTCTTCATGTACAAAAGTTCATCATCAACCATTCATTATAATGAAGTAATTGATTATTTACCTTAAAATGAAATTTCAAGATTTAAGACTCTTGATGTATTGATTTCGAATTAAGTATTAGGTACTGGTGTTTGCATAAAAAGTTTAATTTATTTCAGTTATTGGTACTGGAGTAGAACTATTAGTTTGAAGTTTATTTTTTTTCACACATTTTGGATAATTATCATTTAACCCACTTTGTTTAATTCGTTATTCAAAGTCACAAATGTAGTTTGAATTCATGCCTGAATTAGTTGGTGAAAATCAAGATTGATTTAATACTAATGGTTGACATTTTTAATTATGCAACTGTTAACTAATAACAAGTTTATTATGTAGTTTTGGTTTCTGTTATATTTAGTAATTTGGCAGAGTCAATTTGCAGATTACTATAGTCAGGCTACAATGCAAATCCAAGTTCATAAGTTTCAATAACTTTGATTTCAACAATTTGGACACGAGTAACATTGTGTTGCTCATCTGTGAGATTAATTTGAATGGTGAAACTCAAGTTATAAAGTCATAAAGGATCGTAATGTAGTAATCTGCAGAACAAAGGAATCTTTGATGTGAATTTTTTAAAGTATATGGATTTTGAATTTTTTTTAAAAATAATTAATTTTATGGTTGAAAATGGTAATAGAACTTTTACGATATAATGTATTTTAGACTTTCCCCAATTGCAATGTTTGACTTTAGCCAACACACTTGCTATTTAGGATAAATTTGTGTTTATTAAAAGTATGCACTTGTGACCCCTGACGTATTAACACAATTCCCTAACCAACATAGCTACTATAATATACGTTCCTTATATGACTATTGTCTATAATTATATTTTTATTAATCTTTTAAAAGTTAAAAAGTTCAAAATTACCACCACTACCCACCATCTGCGAACACCACCACCACCATCATCATTAGTTCATTACCGCCTCTACCACCACCATCATCCCGCCCTCCAATTAATCGCCGTAAAATATAGTCACATGGTACCCGTTGCCGCATTGCGCGGGTACCCTGCTAGTATTAGATAAATGTAATTAAATGCTACATTAGTTTAGACATTATTTCATGACTTTTGATATGACGATTTGATGAAGTTATTAGTTTTATTATTTATTTTTTATTTTTATTACAATGGTCTTTTTCATTACATTAATTTAGTAATCATATTTATGACAAACCATACATTAGTTTATTACTCATAATCATTTTTCTAATGATTATTTTAAAACTCATGATAAGTCAATTTATTACTTTTTACTTTTGTGTGTCAATTATAATACATTAGTACATTAGTTATATTCAGAAAGTTTCATTGTGTGTCAATTTATTACTTTAGTCAATTTATTACTCATGATTATTTTAATACATTAGTTATATTCAGAAAGTTTCATAGTGTGTCAATTATAATTCTATATGCCAATGAATAGAGGTGTTAAAGTGGGAGGGTCTAACTAATATTTTATAAAACTCATAATCATTTACTTTTATGAATTAGTTTGTTCACTCTAGATAATTACATAAAAAATCGAGAATAAAGGGAAAAGGGGGCAAATGGGTGGTTCTCCTCCGCTTAATCTATAAATAAGTATTTATAGATCCTAATGTGTAAGATTTATAAAACTTGAAAAGTCTCTTATTTTATTGAACTTTTTATTATTATAATTATTTATAATTATTAAAGAACCTTTGATCTTACAATTTATGAGTTTGTCAAATTGTTATTAAAATGAATTCATTACTATAATTTATGTTAAAACTTTTGATTTTATAAGTATTGAGTTTCTCAGTCTTTATTAACATGATTTATTCAATTTTTATATTTTATACATCTACAAAAGAAGTAAGCATTAAATTTTGAAAAGAATTGTTGATTATAACGTGTTAAAGTATAGTTTGGTGAATGGAGAATCCATTAAATTTTGGATGGACCCTTGGAAAGATAATGTGCCGTTTTGTGTTAGTTTTAATCGGTTATTTCGGTTAGATCTTAATCCATTTTGTAAAGTGAAAGATAGGTGGAGGAATGGTTGGTATCGTAATTGGAGAAGGCCGATTAGGGATGGTGTAGAAAAAGAGCAACTTGATAGTCTTATTTTTCTAATCTCTGACGATAAAATTAAAGAAGGTAGAGACAAGGTTGTTTGGAATTTGGGCGATGAGTGCGAGTTTACGGTTGGTGGTACAAAAAATATCATAAACTCGTGTCTTTTTCCAGGGACGGATTTGATTGTAAATTGGAATAAAATAATTCCGATTAAAGTTAATATTTTTATGTGGCGTGTTCTTTTAGACATGTTACCCACGAGACAAAATTTATCTCGTAGAGGGATGGAGATTGAGTCTATTATGTGCCCGTTTTGCAAGGTAAATATGGAATCAATTTCTCATATTTTGTTCTCGTGTGATTTGGCTAAGGAGATTTGGCGGGCTGTGAATCGGTGGTGTGGAGTGGACGCATGGGTCAACGATTCGTTTGGTCAATGGTGGGAGAATTGCATGAAGTTAACCACTGTAAATTCTAAAAGATTGAAAATGCAAGCTATCGGCTCTACGACTTGTTGGATGATTTGGCGGTATAGAAATTCGGTGTTTTTCGACAATGGTAAAATGAGGAGATCGGATATAGTTGATAGTATTAAATTATTTTCTTTTTCGTGGTGTACGCATCGGAATCACAAATTAAAGATTCCGTGGGTAGATTGGTTGCTTAATCCGTTGTAATATGTACTTTTTAGTCTAGCTTTTTGCTAGACTCTCGTTTTAATAAAATTGTGCTGGAGGTCTTCGGGGGGGGGGGGGGGGGGTCGAGACAAAGGTCGAGGCAAAGGTCGTATGAGAAAGTTATGGACGAAACCAGGTCGAGACAAAGGTCGAAAACTGCAGCCTTGCTGCCCTGGGGAGTTCGCGGCGCGAACTGTAGTTCGCGATCGCGAACTTGGAACAGAAACTTTGGGTTTTTGGTGATCGAAGTTCACGGCTGGCTCACGATCGGGAAGAAGTTCGCGACAAGGGAAGTTCGCGGCGCGAACTCGTCCGACCAGGCATTAAAGACGGGATTTTGCTCATTTATTGTATATCAAAACCCTAGTTTCTCTCTTTGGCGATTTTCGAGCATAGCATCTGGTTTGGGTTGATTTCTTCACAAATCTTTGGTAGATTTCACTCCTAGTGGAAGATTAAAGGTATATCTTCACTCTTTCATCTTTGTAGCTCAAGATCTATGGATCTTGAAGCTAGGGTTTGAAACCCTAGTTCTTGGGTTGGTGATTTATGGTGAAATAAATGTTGTATACACTTAATAGATGGTATATTAACAAGGGAATCAAGTGTATGAATAAGATTTGTAAGAATCTTAAGGGTTGGTTAAACCTAGGGTTTGGTAAATCACCATAATTGGGGGAAAGTGGTTAGTAAGTGTTATCTAGAGATGGATGAACACATTAGTAGTAATAAGTGATGTTGATCATGTTGTTATAATTGTAATAGGCTTTTGGTGAAGCCTTGGAAAGTCGATTGAATTGTGAAGCAAGAGATTGGGTGTCAAGAACACGGTTTGAGCATCATATTGCTAAGGTGAGTACGTGTGGACTTTACTGAGTACATAGCTTTGAATTATTTTATTACTTGTGTTATGGTCTATTTGCTTATTTGTGTAGACTTATGGTATGTTTAGTTAGTGATAGATATTATTGATAATATTGGACTAACTTGTTGATGATTGATGTGATAGCCGAGAGCTAGAATGACATGACTGTTGAGTCATGGTAAGATTGAGATGATGTGATGACACGGGGTGTGGAGTGAGGGGCAGTTGGGTGGATTCCCATCGACTCATCCACGTTAGTAGTCTTGCTAACTGACGTATTCCGGCGAGTAAGGCATGTATCGGTAGATTGGGCGATTCCCTCTTGCCGGTACCTTGTTTCTAGTTAGTTCGGGGGCGACCCGATAACTAGATATGTATGTGCTTCTAGCTAGTTCGGGGGCAACCCGATAGTTAGATATGATTGCTAGGAAAGCAAATTGATAGGACCAGAATAGGGTGGTCAGATTGGATCGATGGATCACGCGGATACATATTGATATATATATATATATATATATATATATATATATATATATATATATATATATATATATATATATATATATATATATATATATATATATATAGTGAAGAATTCCATACAGAACCAATATTATATACAGAACCCGTACAACTCGATCTTAAACCATTGAAATTTAAATTAATGGTTAAGATCGTTAGATGCATTTTCTTAAATAAAGTGAACTATATTTTTGTTAAGAAATAATCAAAGGGGCAAACTAGACATTTCGAAAAATTAAGAAAAACTAAAACCCAAGAAAAACGGACCCTCTCTCCACATCTTTTTTCATATTATCTTCTTTCCATATTATCTTCTTTCCATATTATTCTCCATGATCCCAAGAAAGTGTATCTCGCTCTCTATCTCATCAATGAAACAACCGACTTAGAAATCAAAGGTTCTAACGACCAGAGAGACAAAAAGTTCCCCTCGAGACAGAACTGTTCCGGCGACCGGCGGTGGTTTCAGCAGATATGGGTTTCAGAATTGAGTGCGGCAATTTTTGCGGTTTCAAAATGTTTCAGATCTGAAATATGCAGGTTCAAAATTATGTGATGCAGATGACGAATCAACAACAACGAATGATTACGCAATGAAGAAGACGAGTTTTGGCCATGATATTCCGTTCAAAATTATGCGGCGACGCTCAGCTATTCCGTCCAAAGTATTGTCGCCGTCAGCCCTAAAGCCGCCGCTGGTCAAATGTTGATTTTTATCAGTGATATACTATATATTCATAATGGGTTGGAGCAACTAATAATGTTGAAACTCCTTTCTAAGAGACGGTAAGCTCATTCAATTTTTTTGTACAACCAAATATTGAATAGAGTCTTATTCCACTTAACTAGGTTTCTAACAAAAAAAAACTAACTACGAGCCTCCATTTTTACCATAAATACCAGCATATAATATAGAAAATCATAGTTTACAATCAAATAGTATTACTTATTGGGTGAAACTGTCAAATAACATGTGGTTTGATTGGAATAAACCTTTTCCTAGGGCCTTCAAATTCTATCACTGATACACTATTATCGATTTTTGAATTTTGATTTTTAAAGACATGTATTAGGCGTATGTTATGTATGTGTTTCATATATGTATTTGGCTGCGGAGGTGAACTGAAAGATATTGGCTTTTGAAGTTTATTAGTTTAATATTGTTGAAAGTGATTCTGGATCAATTTTTTACTCTGAGATTGTTGATTTTAGAATGTATTAGGATTTTGATGTTCTAACATGATAATTATATATTTTTCAGGTTTTTAGCTGGTACATTCATGTCTGAAATAAGTAACGATACATTTATGCGGGTATATTCAAAGATTAAGGAACTAAATGCAGAGAAGACAATAACTGAAACAATTATCGATGATAACAACGAGACCGTTGAAGAAGTTATTCTGTACATATATGTTGTTAAATGATAAATGTTGACGCTCAGATACATAAATGTTGTTTTGTACATATGTGTTATTCAGTGTTATTCGTGTATGTATGCTACTTACTATTTGTAAATACATAAGTGTTTTTTTGTGTACATACATGTTTTTCAATATCTTTAATTGTATAATAACATAAATGTTTTTTTAAATACATAGATGTCCTTTATACATGAATGTTAGTACATACGTGTCCCATATACATGAATGCTAGTACATATTATAAAACACATGTAAAAACCGAATAAGAGGATGAATATATACCAGATTAATTCGATTTTTGAATTGATTAATAATAAAGAGATATAATTATAGAAACTACGAATGCTATAATTTAGGAATTGAATTAATTCTGAAAATTACCATATTGAAAACTGGTTTTTAAAATACCTATATTGCCCCTCGTAATTTAAATATAATTAATTAATAAAATTGATCTATCTTACATGTGATTGGTCCAGAAAAGTTCTATGAGTTCTGTAAATAATACGGGTTCTGTATGAATTCAACCCTATATATATATATATATATATATATATATATATATATATATATATACACGATTGCTTGATATGTGACATTTTACTATAGTTGGGTCTAAACCCATGTAGCTCACGAGACTTTTTGTCTCACGTACTCCTTGTTTGTTTTGCTATGTACTCAGGTTCGGGATCGAAGGTATAGGTGCGCATGGATTGAGATGCGGGGCCTAGAGTAGAAGAACACTAGATTGGATTTAGACTTGGCTGTGGTTTTGATCTATTTTGTAACACCAACTTTATACTCTGATTTTCATACCAAAGGTTTTTGTAAATCCATATTTTGGGAATATTTCTTCTATTTAATGAAAATGATATATTTTGGCCAAATGTTTTGTTTTAAAAATTGAGGTGTTACAGGGGTGATGGCAATGCCGTAGCTTCACCTGTTGCCTTCTTTTTGTTGTTCAAAAAAAACAAAGGAAGTAAACATAATTTAACAACCATCAATATATTAAATTAATATTTTCAACTAACTAGAGAATCGCAAGTTTATGTTAAAACTCTTGATTTTACAACTATTGAGCTTCTCAATCTTTATTAACATGATTTATTTAATATTATAATACATGCAACATCAACTTGAAACCCATTTTTTATATTTTATACATATAAAAAGAAATAAACATAAATTCAACAACCATCAATATAATTAATTAAGCATAAATTTAACAACCATCAATATAATTAATTAATATTTTCCTACTAATTAGAGAATCGCAAGTTGTGAAAAACGGCGATAAAATCTATTAATTGGATTAAAAGTAAAATAACAAATGAAAAGAACAACAATTTGTGACTATTAATATGATAAAATATCAATCTTAAATATTTGTGATAATATGATACAATAATTTGTGACCATTAACATGATAAGATATTCATCTTAAATAATTGTTATAATATCATACATAATCTCGTATACTATAATGATAACTATTAGATCATTATATAATATAACTTTTATACAAAATGTACATAAACAATGAATAACAATTTTTTACATATATACAAAAGAGACTTGTAATTTTAAACAAAAACAACCAACATACTCTCTATAAAACAAAATCATAAAGAGTTCATCTCTATGACTTTTTTTCTTCAAAAATAATTTTAAACAAAACAACTAACATACTCTCTATAAAACAAAATCATAAAGAGTTCATCTCTATGACTTTTTTTCTTCAAAAAATACAAATTGTAAAGATTATGTTGGATTACCAACTAATAGTCATGATAAATAACAAATCCCCTATAGATCGATCTCTGTTGTTGACTCCACTTGTTAGATATTTCTTTTGGATGCACCTTTAGAGTGTTAAAGGTTTTGCAATGTGAGAATGAGTATTTATAGATGTCAATGTGTAAGATTCATACAACTTAAAAAGTCTCTTATTTATTGAAACTCTTGGTCTTACATTTTAATGAGTTTTTCAAAACTTTTGGTCTTACAATTTAATGAGTTTGTTTTTATATATAAATTTATATAATATTATTATTTATATTAAATGTATGATATTAATTACAACTTCAAATTTGGAACTCATTTTTTATGTATATATATATAGATATAGATATAGAACTTTTAATATTAAATGCAAAGTATTAAATTCAACTTCATTTTTGGAACTCATTTTTTATGTATATAATAAATGAATTTATTACATTATTAATATTATAAAATGAATTTATAATATTATTAATATTATTAATATTAAATGCAAGGTATTAAATATTATACATAATATTATTAATATTAAATGCAAGGTATTAAATTCAACTTCATTTTTGGAACTCATTTTTTATGTATATATAGATATAGATATAGATATAGAACTTTTTATATATTAATTTATATAATATTATTATTTATATTAAATGTATGATATTAATTACAACTTCAAATTTGGAACTCATTTTTTATGTATATATAGATATAGATATAAATATAGAACTTTTAATATTAAATGCAAGGTATTAAATTCAACTTCATTTTTGGAACTCATTTTTTATGTATATAATAATAAATGAATTTATTACATTATTAATATTATAAATGAATTTATAATATTATTAATATTATTAATATTAAATGCAAGGTATTAAATATTATACATAATATTATTAATATTAAATGCAAGGTATTAAATTCAACTTCATTTTTGGAACTCATTTTTTATGTATATATAGATATAGATATAGATATAGAAATTTTTATTATTATAATTATTATAAAACTCTTGGTCTTACAAATAAATGAGTTTGTTAAATTATTATTAAAATAAATTCAATACTATAGAACTCAATTATAATAAATGCAACATAAAAATAGAACTCGATTTATATATTTTTTACATATATGAAAGAAGTAAGCATAAATTTAACAACCATCAATATATTTAATTAATATTTTCCTACTAATTAGATAATCTCAAGTTTATGTTAAAACTCTTGATTTTACAACTATTGAGCTTCTAAATCTTTATTAACATGATTTATTTAATATTATAATAAATGCAACTTCAATATAAAACTCATTTTTTATATATTACGAGGCAACATGGCCCGTGCGATGCACGGGCTTTATTCATGATAAAACTTTATTTAAAGGTAAATCGAATACATTGTATTGGTGTAACGGGCAGAGTACTAAAATCAAGATCGCTAACATGTTTAGGTTGATTGTGAGTGCTTTACTAAATAAGCAAAATTTGTTGGAAGAAAATACAAAGTAACAAAACCGTTATCATTTTTTTATTAGTGCAATACAAAACATGTTATTTATAACATATAAGCGGTACTACGAAAAACTTCATGGTTTGTCTTTTATAAGTGAAACTATGAATCAATAAAAATATATTTTCAACTAATGTCGATTAATGCAAACATTATGTCAGACTTCTAATTGTACATTTTTCTCCAAAAGTACGTAATAAAAATTAGAAATTCGTACAAATACACAAAAACACATGTATCTCTCTAATAAAAATACTAACAAAATCGTTATCATCACACTCTTTTTTACGTGGATGTTTTATTGGGGTAATAAGCTAAAATCAATTGAAAACTCAACACCATTTGCATCTTCATAGTGTGCTATTTATAGTTTATAATATGTAATTTCTAATTAAATGAAAAGACTATTATTTAACTGAATTTACTACTATTATTTATGTTAAACTCTTTGTCTTATTTAACTGAGGCTTGATTATTTTTTATATTTCGAACTTGTTTTTAATTAAATGCAACATCTAGTTCTTCCAATCCAACAAAAGGTACATGTTTATTGTAGATTGTGATATTTATTTATTGTATATATGAAGTGAAACGGTTATTGAACGGTAAATTGATTAGGTTGTATATGAAGTGAAACGATACTATACAATATTTCATCCTTTAATTCGGATATTTATCGTATATTGGGTTTAAATATTTATATTTATTGTAATTCTTCCTATCTAGCACCATTCAACCTCTGAACTTCTAAAAACGAACGAGGATGTTTAATATTGAATTGAAATGGTAAATTGATTATTATTTCAAAACTTTTCATATGACAATTTGAGTTTATTAGTCATATCTATTTCTTCAACTTTTAAATATATTAAATAATTATAATTAAATTCTACTTATTTTATATGGTTTTTAGTACTTATTTTAATTTACTAATAATTGTTTCAAGACTTTTCATATGACAATTTGAGTTAGTTTTTACTATATCTTTTTATTACATTAAATTCTTAGTTTTATGACAAAACTCAACTTTTAAATATATTAATTTATTTATATTTACAAATCGAACACTTATATGAAAATAAAGGATCTTTTTTATTATAAACCTTGCTACATATTGATTATTAAAGTAATGTACAATGTGACTTGCCTTCACATTTGATCTTCACTTATTCCATTTATTTTCCCATTTGCATGGTCGTCGTGCCTTGAGTTGCCCAACGATCATATCGCCAACCCACATGTTTAACTATTGGTGTGTGTCATATATACTATCTAGGCTTTAACACTTGAGTATAAGATATAATTAAAGAATTATATAATCAAAGAATTAGACGATATTATCAAAGAATTATGAGGAACTAAATCATACCGATTTGAGTATAAGATATTTTGAAATCTTCATAATAGCACTGCCGTAGATAGTCGATCCTACAAAATAAACAAACTTAAATTAAACGATATATCATTACACAAAAATCACTTAGAAAACAATCGTGACATATTTCATAATAGGAGAATAATCACTTAGAAATTCATAATAATAAGAGAATAGATGAATGAAATTAACAACCACACTTTCCTATTTATACTAAATGTATCATTTTTATTTTGTATAAAAAATTTTAATTAATTAATACATTTAATGTGTGTAACACCCTGAGACCCAGCCTAATATTTTATTACTTTCGGTAAGTAATATTTTATTATTTGTTAATTTATATAATTTTATTTGAATTAATTAGTTGTATTTTTAACCACGGGGTTAAAAATTAGTAAAGCTGAAATAGGTATATATCGAAATGATTTTTATATATTTGGGTTTACTTTTGAACCAAAGTTCCAAAAATATCTTTGTTGTCAAAATCTAAGCTGTTTAGGTATTTTAAATAAAATTAATTGTGAACCAAAATATTTAATATGACAATGTGTTTTTAAATAAAAAAATTTTTTGGTCCCGTCTTGTGTGTGCACGTGTAAATGTGTGAGTGTTTAAAAGAAAATGACTAATCTTTTTTGAGTTGCCTGCTCCTCTCGTCAAACACATACACACATGATAGGGAATTTCTTTTAGGATAAAAATTGGAGATTTGATTAAATCCTTTTTGTTCTTTTCACCGTGATATCGAATTCAAGCAAGTTAAAGGTCAGATTTCTATTCTTAAAATTAGGGTTCTTAAGTTTTTACTTTAAAGTTAAGTTAGGGTTTGAATTAGTTGGGTTTTTGATTGAAAATGTAAAATTGTTAATTTTTATGATTTCTTTGTGTTCATTACTTGTATTATATGTGTATATAATATAAGGAAATCTGAATTGTTAATGTTTGAAGAAATCACCATTTTTAGTTAAAGTGGGGAAGATGAATTTGCCCTAAAAAGACCTTGAATTTGAGTTTTGTGTTCAAACAATGATCTTAGATTAAGTGTATGATTGAATTGTTAAATTGTAACTTGCAAGTAATATCCAATTTAAGTAAGTTTAACTAAATTTGTTATGAAACTTGATGTTTGTATAATTAAAAGTTTTAAAGTCATAAATTAATAATTGGTAAGACTTTGATTTAAGTCAAAGCCTGGATGTTGACTTTTGTATTGAGAAGTCAAATTAGTTGTAAAGTGGTAATAATGTGTTTAATTAATATGTTGTTAAATTATTGTTAGTATGTTGATAGAATTTGGGCTTTTGACCCGTTTGAATATTTTTGGTAAGAAGTGGTGAAATAAGTTTTCTGGAATTTGATTTGGACTTGATAAGTAACAAATGATTTAGTAATTGTGTTGTGGTACGATGCAAGCAATTTGGGGATGTTTAAATATGCAATATTGGTTATAAGTTATGTTAAGTTGTCAAATATTGTATTTGATAAATACGGATCTTTAATTTGGTTTATATTATGTATTACAGGAAAAGAAAAGGAGACTCGGTAAAATAAGATCACTGAGTTTGAAGTGAAGAAGTGCTAAGGTGAGTGGTTTTAACTATCTCACTTGTGTTGTAATATCAATTCTGGAAAAATGCATTTAGGTTGGAATATTACAGCTATGACTTATAGTTTGGTTGCCTAATAGTGGTGCTATATAGATGTATGTGCACATAGGAGAGGCCAGCTATGGTGAATTCAGCTGAGCTACGGTTACTTTCGATTACGATAGTTGGACCTTTAACTTATTTGTTATTTTAAAGGAGGTTCTACCGTACTGTTTAGTAAACGAGCTATCTGTTATCATTGTTAGGCCGACAATGATTTTAGGTTGCCGGTCCTCTGTTTTGCCAGTTCGTTCTTGTGGAAGTCGAACTGGAACTTTCTAGTTCGTTCTTGTGGAAGTCGAACTAGAACTTGTTTGTTCTTGTGGAAGTCGAACAAGTGTAAATGCAATGTGTTGTTCCTTGGTTAATATTATCATGCAATATGGTTGTTAATTCTATTCACTTAGCTTTGTGCTAATCCCCACCTCGTTGAATATTTTTTCCAGGTCGTTAATGAAAGCTTTTGGTGGTGTTTGGCTTGTTGGGAATTGATTGATCAAACTCTGATATTTTTGGTTGTCGAGCCGTATAGAAGTTAACATCGTACTTTTAATTATTATAATCTTTTGAACCATTATGTAAATATAAAATATGTATATCGTTTTATGTTTATAAAATAACGCTTCCGTATTGTTAAAAAAAATGGCTCAAATTTTACGGTGTTACAGTTTGGTATCAGAGCATTGGTTTGGCAATGTGTGCACATTTAGGTGTACCATTCACAAATCTTGACTCGTGTGGATCAATCATTCTTGACAAGCAGGGATTAGTGTGAATAGACTTGTGGTTAGTAAGTAGAATACTAACGAGTTAATACTAAATTTTGGTCAGATGTTGTGATGTAACAGGTATGACAAATAATGAAGATGCAAATATTTCGATCCCTCAACCCGAGAACCCTGATACAGTTGGTACATCTGGCAATGTTAATATTGAATCAGATAATCAAGCATATATCCGATTGTTGGAAAGTCAGTTGCAAGAAATGCGGGATAAATTGAGAGATTATCAACAAATCCCAACTACTCAAGCTACACAAATACCAACCCCTCCAGTTACTCAAATTCCAGTACCAAATCCTATTACTTCAACATTTGGTATGCCACAACCTACATTTTATTTTCAATATCCATCACAAGAACCTCAACCAATACAATTTGGAGGATTTACTCCTCAAACTGGAACCAAACCTCCCTGTACCTATAAACAGTTTCTAGATTGTAAACCGATGGAGTATGAAGGCAGTAATGACCCGAGTGTGACTCTAAACTGGCTAAGGCATATGGAAAAAGTTTTGGATGCTTGCAATTGTGATGATCATTTGAAAGTTAAGTATGCTGTCAGGATCGATTAACTATAGAGAAGTTAATAAACACCTTAAATCTAATTGACTATAGAAGTTGCAGCGGATCAACACTATATCAATGTAATTAAGAACAATGAACTGTAAATAATATGCGAAAGTATTAAGAACACAGTTTCACAAAAAGCTTCAATGTATATTATTGAATTAACAATACACACGTACGTTTACAATTCGTAAGGAACTATTTATAATAGTCTTTGAAGCTAAACTATTTACCCTAGTTATTCTAGGACTTTGATTTACATCGAATTATAAAGATCTACATTGATTTACATTCTATAACTATCTCTACGAAGATCTCGGGCTTGATATGCTTCCAAAACGCGTATCAGTAGTAAACTGCAATCACCAGTAGTAAATTCATAACATCAGTAGTAAGTTTGGTGATCAGTAGTAAGTCCAATATCAACGTCAGTAGTAACTACTATTGATCAGTAGTATCTTCAATAAGCTTGATCAGTAGTAACTTAGTTATAGTCTTCACCAGTATCAACTTCATCAGTAGTAAACATGTTCTGCCCCATCAGTACTAAGTATGATCAGTACTAACTGCAGTATCAGTAATAAGTTGATCTGTGATTTTGTTCCAACAATCTCCCCCAAAACTTATTGATTATCTTTCAATCAACTAAGTTTCTTTTGTTCTTCTTGTTCCCTTCTTCTTTTCTCAAGGGTTCTTTGATTCTGTTGACGCCTTTGTTCAATAATATATTTGCTGTTCCTCTTTGTGAAGTAGTTTAATTTGTTTTGGAACATAACAGCATCATAAGGTTTCATCATGGTATTTGTGAATATCTGATACATGGTCTTCTCAGAATGAGGATATTCTTTTTCATACAGATATAGCTCACATACTTTGCCTGATTTCTCAAAGAAATACATTTGTGCAGTTGGAATCACATTCCAATGATAGACATTTCCTTCACTGGTAAATTGTTCTGGATAGTTGTCTGGATAAAATGCAGCATCTATCATCTTTGTTAAGTATCCAGCTCCAGATTCTTTCCATGATTTCTTGTTCATTCTTGGTTTTCCAATGATCAGTAATTTAATAACATCACTTCTTGAACAGGACATGATCAATGGTAACCATCCAGTGAATCTCTGCACAACTTTGTCTTCCCTTATGATCTCTATCACATTATTATTCAAAATTCTCCAATTTAGGATAGGATTGTTCTGTAAGGGAGCAACTGGTAGTTCAAGAACAGGAATGACTTGCTCTGTTTTTGACTTCTTTTGAGCACTTTGTTCTTGAGAGACCATCTTTCTTTTCTTTGTTGATGGCTCACCAGTAGTTGAGATACTATCCTTCATGATTAATTTTGGACTGATTGGGATTAATGCTTTGGCTTTCTTTGTTTCTTCAGCTTCTTGTTCAGCCAAGTCTTTCTTCTTAGGAGTGCAATATTTTTCAATTATAGTCATCATCTTCATTCTGCCGAATGACTTTGCACTATACCCTTTTGTCTTCAAATACTCAATCATATTGGCCTTCTGTTCAAACACATCATCAGTTAATTCACTTTTAGTTTTCTTGCATTCAGAGACCAAATATTCAAGGCGTTGTATATGTTCTTCTTCAACTTTTCTGAGCCTTTTGAATTCTGCCTTTTGAGCTTTTATCTGAATGTCCTCTGCTTGAACAGGTATTTGAACATGAATTGCACTTTGAGCTTTCTTCTTATTTTCCTCTAGAGCTTGATACATCTCCACTTTCTCCAAATATTTCTTGTGTTTTACCCTCCATCTAGACTGTTTCTCTGATCTGACATGATTAATCTTGTTCACCATTTGGTGACCTAAGGCTCTGTTTGGATAGTCTTCATCATAGACTTCTTTTCCTTTTCCAATACATGCAGATGGTGGAGGTGGAATGTATTTCATATCAGGTACACCCAAGATCAGAAGTTTTGGATAAAACAGATGTAGTTGATCTTCTGATAAAATTTTAGGGTGCGGAGGAAGTGTACATTCATCTACCTCAAACCAGTTCACATTATCATCAATGTCAGGTATGATAAGTGGTTGATTAGGTGTTGGTGGTTTGGAGATGATGACATGTTTTTCTCTTTCAAGTAGCTCAGGAAGTTGCAGTTCTTCCTCTTCAGTAGTAACCAGAGTAGTTACTACTGGTGTGACTTCCGGAGTTACTACTGATAGGGCATCAGTAGTGTTTGGTGCAATTATTTCCTCTTCTTCATTTACTACTGCTATGATATCAGTAGTAGGAGTTACTACTGATACTTCTTGTTCAGCTTGTTCTTCCATATGAGCAGTAGTAATAGGATCATCTTCAGTAACCATCATTTCTGGGCCTTCATCAACTTTTGTTTCTTTTAAATTTAGGAGAGAGGATGCTGCTGCTGCAATTGATTCATCAATCATGGTTTGAATGTTATCCTTCTCCCCCTTAGTGAGCTCAACTGGTGGAGCCTCACTATCATCAATTTTCTTCTTCAATCTTCTTATGATCTTGGTTTGTTGATGAAGCCTGTGTTCATAAAACCTCATTCGTTTGTTGATGGTATTAACATGCCTTTTCATTGCAGCCATAGTTTTCCCTTGGTTTGTGAGATATGTAAGACAATTTTGTACAATGGATTCAAGAGAATCCACTTTTGCCGTCAATTGTTGGATTTTAATACTGCCCTCACTCCATCTAGCAAGATCATCGGGCTCACTAACAGGTACATTGGTTTGAAGGTTTTCCATCCTATCCGTCAAATCCATAGATCTGCCCTCATCACTTCTTGGTGATTCATTGGGTCTTTTAGACATCCTCTTCTTCCTAGAAGAAGCAGAGATGCCCCCCCTTGTGGTTTCTTGGCACCGGGGTCCTTTGAGTAACTCCTCAAATGAGTCATCACTCAAAGTTGCCGAGGTCTGGGTCTTAGTGATGTTCTCACTATCCTGTGCACCCACCTTTGGGGCATCAGTAGTGAGAGCCCTCGCCTCATGTCCTCTCTCCTCCTTGGAGGACAACTCTTGGAGCCTGGGGTTTGACTCAATTTGTCCCCTGGTGTCCTTAGAAGAAATATTCTTTCTTTGATAAATTGTGGAAATATTTTTGGTTTTATCTGGTAGGTCTTCCACAGAGTGAAGAGTAGCACTCTGCAGATTTATGTCAAGTTCCTGGGACACATTCAGGACTTCTATGTTAGTGGGTGATTGAGTGACTATTTGGGGTGGTGTTTGGGCTGTATTTGGGGGTGATGGAGTGGGTTGAGGTTCAACTTGGGTTGTATCTATGATTGAACCCTCTCCAATAAGAGTTTGATCTTTGATCATATTAGGAAACAGAGGGGTTTCCTTGCCCGAAAATTTAAATTGTTTTCTCATATTTGAGAAAACTTTCTTGTTCAACTCAGGTATTATGAAAATGTTTTTAGGAGTTGACAAGTTTTGTAATTCACAGTTTATGATATGTTGTAGAAATCTGGGATACATTAAAAATTTTGAAGAACTAAGATTTCCCAACATACCTTCAAAGATCATGTAAGAAAAATTAAATACTTGGTCTGTGCATAAACAGACAACAGCAGAGGCTATTGCCTTATTAAACTCATTCCAAGTACTTCGTTTTGGAGAAATACAGTGCTGAAGAGTATGTACTAAAAATTTCCATTGTGGGGAGAGAAGACCCTTTTGAAAAGTTACTATGTTCAGTCTTCCCTCATATCCCATTTTATTTAAAATTTCAGCAATGAATTCCTTGGGAAGAGTATACATACCTGAATCATCATGGAGTTGTAGATGGTGTCTGATTGATTGTTCAGTTACTGTTATATGCTTTCCATCTACTTTTGATTTGATCATCGATGTGGTTGTTCCTTCTGTTCTTTCAGCATTGGTCCAGAAATCCACCAAGTGCTGTTGATATGCTTTCGGTTTCACCGTTAACGCGAACTTAATGTATGAGTTCTTTAAAAATTGCACTATTGGTCGAAAGTCTTTAGTGCCGTCTGGATTTCGTAAAAACGCACACATATTATGGAACTCTGAGTATTTAAGATCGGTTTGAACGTTGAGAGATTGTAGAGTTGCAATTGTTGTTGATTTTGAGAGAAAAAAAAAATGTAAGCTAGGGTTTTGTTACTGATTCAGAATTTTTTGATTGTAAGCTAGGGTTTATCGAGAGGATTTAGCGAATCGAAGTGAAGATAATGCTAAACTAATCGACTGCCGCCTTTTATATCTTTCGATTTACCCTGCAAAAAGACTAAATTGCCCTTCGAATCATAGCATAACGGTTATTTTCATGGGGGTTAGTTTGGTAATTGTGATTCTGAAAGACTAGTAGTAAATGAGATATCAGTAATAAAACGTCAGTAGTATTTACTAACATCAGTAGTGACTAAGGACTTTGACATCAGTAGTAACTCTAGACATCAGTAGTAACCACTGACATACACGATCAGTAGTATATGTGAATAACCACTTTGATTAATTTCTTTTGTAAAAAGATCTGCTAATTGATCATCAGTATGAATTTTAACCACTTTGATTAATTTCTTTTCATTGCAATCTCTTATAAAATGAAATCTTATTTCAATGTGTTTGGTTTTAGAGTGTTTTACTGGATTGTTCACAATACTAATAGCACTTTGATTATCAATAAAAATAGGAGTTTTAAGGATAGAGATACCAAAGTCTAGAAGCTGGTTTTGAATCCAGAGTACTTGAGCACAACAAGCAGATGCAGCTACATACTCTGCTTCAGCAGTTGATGTTGATACATTTGTTTGCTTCTTACATTGCCATGACACCAGTCTTGATCCAAAGAATTGACATCCACCAGTAGTGGACTTTCTGTCTTGACATTCACCTCCATAGTCACTATCTGTGTAGGCTATGAGTTCAAAGGGTGAATCATGTGGATACCATAGACCTAGTGATGGTTTGCCTTTCAAGTATCTGAATATTCTTTTGACAGCTTGCAAATGTAGTTCTTTAGGTCTTGATTGATATCTTGCACACACACAAACACTATACATAATGTCAGGTCTTGATGCAATTAAGTACATCAAAGAGCCTATCATTGATCTATATAGGTGTTCATCTACATCCTCCCCCTCAACATCAGGATGTAGGTGTTTGTGTGTTTCCATTGGTGTACTTGCACTCTTACTGTCTTTCAAATCAAATTTCTCCAAGATGTCTTTGACATATTTTGATTGATTTATCAAAATACCATCTGTTCTTTGACTGACTTGGAGTCCAAGGAAGAAGTTCATTGGACCCATAGAGCTCATCTTGAATTTGATCTGCATCAGTTCTTCAAATTCTTTGCATAAACAGTCATTGGTTGAACCAAAAATGATATCATCTACATAGATTTGTACCAGTAGTATATCATTTTTGACTTTCTTTGTGAACAAAGTTTTGTCAATGGCTCCTCTTTTAAAGTTGTTCTTCAATAGATATGATGATAATGTGTCATACCATGCTCTTGGTGCCTGATGTAGGCCATACAGAGCTTTGTCCAGTTTAAACACATAATCACCATGTTTTGGATCTTCAAAACCTGGAGGTTGGCATACATAGACCTCTTCTTCAATCTTCCCATATAGGAATGCACTCTTCACATCCATTTGATAGACTTTGAACTTTTTGAATGAAGCATATGCTAGAAATATTCTTATAGCTTCAATTCTAGCAACAGGAGCATATACTTCATCATAGTCTATTCCTTCTTCTTGAGTGTATCCTTGGGCTACAAGTCTGGCTTTGTTCTTGATCACTATACCTCTTTCATCTTTCTTGTTTCTAAAGATCCATCTTGTTCCAATGGCTCTTTTTCCTTTGGGTAAAGGTACAAGTGTCCAAACAGCTTGTAACTTGAATTGAAGGAGTTCTTCTTGCATTGCCTCAATCCAGTTTGAGTCCTTCATTGCTTGTTGGATCTTCTTTGGTTCATCCTGAGACAGAAAGCATTCAAACATACATTCATTAGCAATTAAACTTATGTTACACATGTTTGCAGTTAAGCTTTTATTTAATTTGCTTCTTGTTTGAAGTGGTGAGTTAACATCACTTAGAACAAGGTCTAATGGATGGTTCTTCTGAGTCCTTGTAGTTGTAGCTTTATCAACAACTAGTTGATTTTCAAGATTGGACTCATTTGTCTCAGGTAGTTGTTGCTCTAGTGATCCTTCATTGTCATTGATGTTTGGTTCATCATCATCTTGGTCAGAGTTACTACTGCTATTGTCTTCATTGAGATCAGTAGTATTGTTGTTGTTACTGGTATCAGTAGTATCTTGAGAATCAAGGTTATTGTTGGGACCATTAGTATTTTGAGTACTATTACTGGCGCCAGTAGTATTTGAATTACTACTGTCCTCATTCTCAGAGTTACTACTGGTTCCAGAACTTGAGTTATTACTGTCCTCAGTATTGACTATGGGAGCAGTATTAACTACTAAGTATCTTATCTCTTCTTGACCAGTATTAACAGATGATGTTCCTTCCTTTTGGAAGTGACCATTTGAATTATCTGCATTGAAATCCATGTTAGAATTAAAGGATTTGGTTAGATTGTCTATGTTAAATAGCCAATCTGGACCATTTCCTTGTTCATTAGAGACATTTTCATTAAAGGATACATTGATGCTTTCTTCAATTATCCTTAGTCTTTTGTTGAATACTCTGTATGATTTGCTTTGAGTAGAGTATCCCACAAAGATTCCATCATCAGCTTTGCAGTCAAACTTACCAATTTGTTCTCTTGTAATCAGAATAGTACAAGGACAGCCAAATGATTTTAAGAAACTTATAGAGGGTTTTCTTTTATTAAAAAGTTCATATGGTGTTTTAAAATGTGGCTTTACTATTAATACTCTGTTTTGAACATAACAAGCAGTATTAACAGCTTCTGCCCAAAAAGTGATTGGTAATTTTGAATCTGCTAGCATTGATCTTGCTGCTTCAATGATGGTTCTGTTTCTTCTTTCAGCTACACCATTTTGTTGTGGAGTTCTAGGTGAGCTGTATTGCCTGTCAATTCCTTTAAGATCACAAAAGTTAATTAAGTTAGCATTTTTAAATTCTGTGCCATTATCACATCTTATGGCTTTCACTTTATGATCAGATGAGTTTTCCAATTTGACAATTAAGTTCTTTATGAGTTCACTTGTTTCATCCTTTGTCCTGAGAAAGAAAACCCATGTATATCTGGAAAAGTCATCAGTAATAACAAGACAATATTGTTTCTTTCCAATACTCATTACATTTGTAGGTCCAAATAGGTCCATATGTAAGAGTTGTAAAGGAACAGAAATAGAGTTCACATATTTGGACTTATGAGAAGTCTTGTGTTGTTTACCTTTTAGGCATGCAACACAATGATGATCACACATGAATTGTTTTTGAGGTAGTCCAATGACCAAATTTCTCTTTACTAAATTGTTCATGTTTTTGAAATTTGTGTGACACATCCTTCTATGCCATAGTTCTGATTCAGTGGTGTTTGCCTTGGATATAAAACAGTTGACCTCATTTGAAGAAATGAGTTCTCCCCCTATATCCAGGCAATACACATTGTTTCTCCTTGGAGTTCTTAAAACAACATATTTTTCATCTAAAATAAAGTCAGGAGAAAGAATGATGCACTCAATGTTTGTGAAAAGAATTTTATTCTTTTTATCACACACTTGAGACACATTGACAAGATTGTATTTTAGTTCAGCTACATAAAATACATCATCAAAGGTAATTTTGCCATTAGTAACAGTACCTTTACCTGTAATCTTACCTCCTTGTGGGTTTTCACCAAATGCCACATATCCTCCATCAAAAAACTTGAAATCTTTAAGAATTTGTAGATTTCCAGTCATGTGTCTTGAGCATCCACTATCAATATGCCATGTTCTTCCTTCTTCTGGGATCTGAATGCTCTGCACAAGTGAGTAAAGGATTAGTTAAGTTTGGGAACCCAAGCTTTGTATGTCTTGGGTTCATCCTTTGAGAAATAAGCCTTTGGGGATTTAACTTTAACCATTTTTGGTGCCCATACTTGTTTATTACTGGTTTTAATTTTACTACTGCCCTTTTAAAAGTGTTACTGGTGTTTGAATTTCTACTGATCTTGGTTTATACCCATGATGTTTAGCTTTTGTATACTTTACTACTGATGGACCAGTAGTATTTGGGTACTTCCCATGTTTAGAATGACCAGTAGTGTTTTTAGGGTTGACACCAGTAGTATTTTGAAAAGTTGGTTTAGGAGCAGTAGTATTCTTGTAATTGGGGTTTCTACCAGTAGTGTTTTTGTACTGGTACCATACAGCATTATAATTAGGGTTAACACCAGTAGTAAAATTGTTACAGTTTTTACTGGTGTTGGAAAATTTAAAGTATTGTTTTTCTTGATTTGATTTTCCATTGTTCTTGAAGTAATTGCTGTTCTTTGGGCTTCCAATTCTTCTGTTTTGCACAAATCTTGGTGCACTTCTTCCAAATCTTGGTGTTTCAGCAATTGGAGTTTTTGTTTTATTTACTACTGAAGGACCAGTAGTATCTTTTAACTTTTGAGTTTTTGCATTTTCTTTAAAAATTTTAAATTCCTTTAACTCTTTGCAGTTTATTGGATTGAAGTGACAATCCTTTGCTAAATGGTTCATTTTGTTGCATATACACATCTTAATTTCTTATTTTTAGTACCTTCAGGTATCTTTGATCTAAGAGTTGTTTTTTATTTCTTTCATTTCCCCTTGTTAAAATTTTTGGTACATTTTCTGCATCATATTTGGGAGATTCATTTGGACTTTGTGCTGTGTGAAAACTTGTATCAATTGATTTTGGTGATTCAGTTTGAGAAATTGTAAATTCAATTGATTGATCATCATCAGAAGAATCATTTGATTCAGATGTTTCATTATGTGATTCAGTTTGATTTTCAATTTTTAATTCATTAATGATTCTTTCTGAACTGTTTTTAAGTGGAGGAATGATTTTATATGGAGGTGGAACAGCATGATATCCCACCCCATGAACAACTTTTTCTGTAGTTTGATTATTAGTTAGTTCATCAAGAATTTTAGTACTTCTTTTAAATTTTTTAATTGTTAATTTATTTTGTTCAATTTCAAGTTGACATTCTTCTAATTTACTTGTTAATTCTTTATTTTTTAATTCATAAAATTCTTTCTCATCTACAGCTTGAAGTACTTCTTCCTTTATCCGTTGATCTATCATCTGGTACACCTTTATCTGATGTTCTTGATCAGTAATCACACCATCAAATTCATGATTTCTTCTCACTGCTTTTGCTAAATCTTCATTTAATTTAGTGTTTTCTTTTTCTAAGTTTTTAACAATTTTAGCACATTCAGAAGTACAAGGTTTAGGTTTTACCTCAGTTTTGTTGTCAGTAAAGGCCATGAGAGCTTGATTTTGAGCATGCTCTTCTGCTTGGAAGCTCCAGTCATAGCCTTGTCCTTGTTGTGATACAAGGGCAGTTGATTTTGATCTTTTGTCTGGCTGAGGACATTCTTTTGCAAAGTGACCAAGGTTGTTACAGTTGTAACATTTGACTTTAGTTTTGTCAAATCCAGCTTTGTCACCTTTGTTGAAGTTGAGGCTTGTCCTACCAGTTCTTTTTAAGAATCTTTTTGTCCTTAGGCTCAGCATAGCCATCTGCCATTTAAGATCCATCTCCTCAAGATCATCTGGATTCAATTGTTCCAAGTCATCACTAATCAGTGCAGTATGCACATGACTAGTGAAGAAGGATTCTCTTGCAGTATCCTCAGAATCTGCAGCCTTTCCTGTGGAGTTTTCCTGACCTTGAACTGTACTAGATACAAATGCATCATTATTAGAAGAAATAGAAGGGTTCTTTTGATTTACCTCAGTTTCAAATACTCTGAGATCATTGTAGAGTTCATCCAACTCCTTTTCTTCTATTGCATCTCTTTGTCTATATACCACTGTATACATGGCCCATTCTTCACTAAGAGACCTTAGGAACTTCATGTTGACATCTTCTTGATCCATCTTGACCCCAACTTGGTTAAGTTCACCAATTAGCTTGTTGAATCTGTCAAACACTTGAGTGAGTGTTTCATTGGGCTTTCCTTTGAAATTTTCAAAGTCTTGTTTGAGAACAGACTTCATGTTCCTCTTGGTGCTCTTTGTCCCAACGAATCTCTTCTCCAGTGCTTCCCAAAGCACCTTTGCATCATCATACTCAACGAAGAGATGTTGATAGTCATTAGGAATGGCCAATAGGAGAGTGCTCAGAGTTTTAAGTTCGATTCCCTTGTCTTTCTTCTCCTTCTCACATTTAAGTTTGTCTGCCTCAGTTGCAGAGCTGCTTGCTTGACCAGGACCAGTTTTGTTTCCTTCAAGAACAACTTCCCACATAGAATAATGTGTAATAAGCATGTATTGCTTAATACGATTCTTCCACATCCCAAAGTTGTTGGGAGTGAGTATAGGAATTTTGTTGGCCTGAGTGCTTTCATTATTATTGGTCATGATTAATAATGTGTGTGTTTTGAAGTTTAAAACTTTTTGTTGTTCTTAACAAATAGTAGATCTAGAACCAATATGCTCTGATACCACTTGTCAGGATCGATTAACTATAGAGAAGTTAATAAACACCTTAGATCTAATTGACTATAGAAGTTGCAGCGGATCAACACTATATCAATGTAATTAAGAACAATGAACTGTAAATAATATGCGAAAGTATTAAGAACACAGTTTCACAAAAAGCTTCAATGTATATTATTGAATTAACAATACACACGTACGTTTACAATTCGTAAGGAACTATTTATAATAGTCCTTGAAGCTAAACTATTTACCCTAGTTATTCTAGGACTTTGATTTACATCGAATTATAAAGATATACATTGATTTACATTCTATAACTATCTCTACGAAGATCTCGGGCTTGATATGCTTCCAAAACGCGTATCAGTAGTAAACTGCAATCACCAGTAGTAAATTCATAACATCAGTAGTAAGTTTGGTGATCAGTAGTAAGTCCAATATCAACGTCAGTAGTAACTACTATTTATCAGTAGTATCTTCAATAAGCTTGATCAGTAGTAACTTAGTTATAGTCTTCACCAGTATCAACTTCATCAGTAGTAAACATGTTCTGCCCCATCAGTACTAAGTATGATCAGTACTAACTGCAGTATCAGTAATAAGTTGATCTGTGATTTTGTTCCAACATATGCATCTCGTATGTTTCAAAAGGCGGCTTTAGTATGGTGGGATTCAATAACAGTTCATCTTAGTAGGGAACAACAAGATAGTATGACTTGGGGCCAGTTTTATGAAAGAGTATGTGCTCGATTTTGTAGTTCATTTGAAATGGATCGTATTAAACAAGAATTTTTGAGTTTAAAGATGACAAACCAGATGACCGTTGACGAGTTAATAGAACAGTTTAATAATAAGTTAAGGTTTGTGAAGCAATGGGTGCCGGATGAGCCTTCACAAATACAACATTTTGTCATAGCCTTATTACCTGCATATCGATCAACTACAAGGTTTGCTAATAGCCTATCACAAGCTTTTAATTTAGCTAAGTCAATTGAGGAAGATCTTCATGCTCAAAATGTTGAAAATAAAGACAAGCCGGTATTTCAAAGACCAAAACAAACACACTCTGGGTCTCAACAAAATAGGAGGTGGCAGGGAAACCAAAGTCATGGAAGTTTTAATCGCCGACCGATAATTAGCGGTTCAAGTCAACGATTACCTTGGTGTAGTAGTTGTAGATCACCACATCTGGGTCCGTGTACAAAACAAACCACTCGTTGTGTTCGTTGTGGCCAGGTTGGGCATGATATGGGTAGTTGTAGGTTTCCGAGGAGTGTGTGTTGGAATTGCCAGAAGGAGGGACACCGAGCGAGTGAATGTTTTTCATATAAAAAGACGGGTTCGGTTTCGGGTTCTGGGTCAGCTGGGGGATCAACGGCATCTACAGCACATAAAAGAAAGACTCACCCTCCACCTGAGGGTAGAGCATTCAGGATGTCGGTGGAAGATGCTACTGCCACCGATGATGTCATTACCGGTATGTTTTTGGTTAACTCTGTACCTGCACGTATATTATTTGATTCAGGGGCGAACCGTTCATTTACTTCTATGTGCTTTTATGATAAATTAAAATTACCTAAATCTTTGGTGACTACTCCATTGGAAGTGGAGGTAGTCGATGGTCAAACAATTCCAGTCACAACATTTGTGTCTGGAGCTCAAGTTGATATTGATGTTACTTGTTTTCCTGCTTCTTTACTTTTAATGCCTATATCAGGCTTTGATGTGGTATTAGGAATGGATTGGTTAAGTCTAAACAAGGCTAGTATTAAATGTCATAAAAAGATTATTTCTTTTCCTTTAGCCGACGGGACACGTGTAATAGCCCGTGGTGAAAGACCCAGTTCTTCTTTTCTAATTATATCTTTTATGAAGGCCAGAAAATTTTTGGCCAAAGGGTGTGAGTCTTATATCGCCTATGCTATTGATGTTAAAAAGGAGAAACAGATAGTTCAAGATATCCGGGTGGTTTCGGAATACCCTGAGGTCTTTCCTGATGAATTACCTGGGTTACCTCCTATTCGGGAGGTAGAATTCAAAGTAGAATTGATACCGGGAGCTAGTCCTGTAGTACGAGCACCGTATCGGTTAGCACCATCAGAGATTCAGGAAATTATGACACAAACTCAAGAATTATTAGATAAAGGTTTTATTCGATCGAGTTCCTCACCTTGGGGAGCTCCGGTTTTATTTGTTAAAAAGAAGGATGGTACGATGCGGATGTGTATTGATTACCGGGAGCTGAATAAAAGAAACGTTAAAAACAAATATCCGTTACCGCGTATTGATGATTTATTCGATCAGCTACAAGGGGCTTCGTATTTTTCTAAAATTGATTTGAGATCCGGATACCATCAAGTTCGTGTTCATGAGGATGATATTCAAAAGACTGCGTTTCGAACAAGGTACGGTCATTATGAATTTCTAGTTATGCCGTTTGGATTAACAAACGCTCCAGCTATATTTATGGATTTAATGAACCGAGTATGTCGTCCTTTTCTTGATAAATCTGTTATTGTGTTTATTGATGATATACTAATCTATTCTAAAACTAAATCGGATCATGAGACACATTTGAGACAGGTCTTGAAAACGCTTAAACGGGAACAATTATATGCCAAATTCTCAAAATGTGAATTTTGGCTTTGGGAGGTGCAGTTTTTAGGTCATGTTATCTGTTCTGAGGGGGTTAAAGTTGATCCGTCTAAAATAACAGCGGTTATGAATTGGTCTGCACCGAAGAGTCCATCAGAGATCAAAAGTTTTCTCGGATTAGCGGGTTACTACCGGAGATTTATCAAAGACTTTTCCAAAATTGCGGGTCCGTTAACGAAATTGACACGTAAAGATGTACCATACATATGGAGTGATGAACAAGAGAAGGCTTTTCAGATTTTGAAACAACTATTATGTCAAGCTCCTATACTTGCGTTACCTGACGGTTCCGAAGATTTCATTGTATATTGTGATGCTTCATTTGCGGGTTTGGGTTGTGTCTTAATGCAACGAGATCGAGTCATTGCTTATGCTTCACGAAAGTTAAAACCACACGAAAAGAACTATCCGACACATGATTTAGAATTATCGGCGGTTATATTTGCGTTAAAACTTTGGAGACATTATCTATACGGGACAAAATGTATTATTTGTACCGACCACAAAAGTCTACAGTATGTATTCACACAGAAAGATTTGAATATGAGACAACGACGATGGTTAGAACTTATTAAAGATTATGATTGTGAGATTAGATATCATCCCGGTAAAGCAAATGTAGTAGCCGATGCGTTGAGCCGAAAAAGTACTACAGAAACGGTTCGATTCATGAAAATTGAGATAGTTTCAGATTTGGTGGATAGACTTAAAATTTCTCAACTTGAGGCTTTGAAAGATGAGAACTTGAAAACCGAGATATTAGTTAAAAGAAAAGATGATTTAGTTGATGATTCTCGGGGATTAAAAACTTTTCAATCACGATTTGGGTACCATTAATTGGGGGATTACGAGAATTGATATTATCGGAAGCACATAAATCTCGATTATCTATTCATCCGGGTAGTACAAAGATGTATAATGATTTGAAGATGTTGTATTGGTGGCCGACTTTGAAATCCGATGTTGCTCGATTTGTTGAAAAATGCCATATTTGTGCTCAGGTAAAAGTCGAACATCAGAAACCGTACGGGTCGTTGAAACAGTTAGAGATTCCAGAATGGAAGTGGGAAAATATTACGATGGATTTTGTTACTAAACTGCCCCGAACACAAAAGAATCACGACATGATATGGGTTATAGTGGATCGATTAACTAAAAGTGCCCATTTTCTAGCTACAAATGAAACGGCTTCACTTGGTAAGTTGGCACAATTATATATTGATGAAATTGTTTCTCGACATGGTGTACCGCTTTCTATTGTATCAGATCGAGATCCGAGATTCGTATCTAACTTTTGGAACAGTTTACAACGAGAATTAGGTACACGGGTAAATTTGAGTACCGCCTACCATCCTCAGACAGACGGTCAGACCGAGAGAACTATTCAGACAATCGAGGATATGTTACGGGCGTGTGTTTTGGAATATGGTGGTTCTTGGGATTCTCATTTACCGTTGATTGAATTTGCGTATAACAACTCTTATCATTCAAGTATCAGGATGCCACCGTATGAGATGTTATACGGTAGACGATGTCGAACTCCTACTTGTTGGTTAGAATCCGGAGAGAAACAGTTTGCGGGGCCTGAGATTGTTCAGATGACCGCAGATAAAGTAGCAATTGCTTGGGAAAAGTTGAAAGCCGCTCGGGATGGACAGAAAATGTATGCAGATCCGAAACGTAGACCAGTAACTTTTGAAGTAGATGAGATGGTGTATCTGAAAGTTTCGCCATGGAAGGGTGTAATTCGATTCAGGAAACGGGGTAAACTAGTACCACGATATATTGGGCCGTTTCGTATTCGTCGTATAGTTAACGATCAGTCAGTGACCTTGGATTTACCACCAGAGTTGTCGGGAATTCATGATACATTTAATGTTTGTTATTTAAGAAAATGCAATCCCGAAAATTTAGATCAAGTGTTACCGGTTCGAGAATTGAAAGTTGATTCTAAGAAACGGTTAGTTGAAGAGCCGGTAGAAATTTTAGACCGAAAAGTAACAAAATTGAGAAAGAAGCAAATTCCTATGGTTTTAATTAAGTGGAAATACAGCTTAGGTGCGGATATGACATGGGAGACCGAGACCGAGATGAGAGATCGCTACCCGGCTTTATTTGAACGAGTAGTGATTCCGGGGACGGAATCTTCCTAGAGGGGGAGATTTGTAACACCCTGAGACCCAGCCTAGTATTTTATTACTTTCGGTAAGTAATATTTTATTATTTGTTAATTTATATAATTTTATTTGAATTAATTAGTTGTATTTTTAACCACGGGGTTAAAAATTAGTAAAGCTGAAATAGGTATATATCGAAATGATTTTTATATATTTGGGTTCACTTTTGAACCAAAGTTCCAAAAATATCTTTGTTGTCAAAATCTAAGCTGTTTAGGTATTTTAAATAAAATTAATTGTGAACCAAAATATTTAATATGACAATGTGTTTTTAAATAAATAAAAAAAAATTTGGTCCCGTCTTGTGTGTGCACGTGTAAATGTGTGAGTGTTTAAAAGAAAATGACTAATCTTTTTTGAGTTGCCTGCTCCTCTCGTCAAACACATACACACATGATAGGGAATTTCTTTTAGGATAAAAATTGGAGATTTGATTAAATCCTTTTGGTTCTTTTCACCGTGATATCGAATTCAAGCAAGTTAAAGGTCAGATTTCTATTCTTAAAATTAGGGTTCTTAAGTTTTTACTTTAAAGTTAAGTTAGGGTTTGAATTAGTTGGGTTTTTGATTGAAAATGTAAAATTGTTAAATTTTATGATTTCTTTGTGTTCATTACTTGTATTATATGTGTATATAATAGAAGGAAATCTGAATTGTTAATGTTTGAAGAAATCACCATTTTTAGTTAAAGTGGGGAAGATGAATTTGCCCTAAAAAGACCTTGAATTTGAGTTTTGTGTTCAAACAATGATCTTAGATTAAGTGTATGATTGAATTGTTAAATTGTAACTTGTAAGTAATATCCAATTTAAGTAAGTTTAACTAAATTTGTTATGAAACTTGATGTTTGTATAATTAAAAGTTTTAAAGTCATAAATTAATAATTGGTAAGACTTTGATTTAAGTCAAAGCCTGGATGTTGACTTTTGTATTGAGAAGTCAAATTAGTTGTAAAGTGGTAATAATGTGTTTAATTAATATGTTGTTAAATTATTGTTAGTGTGTTGATAGAATTTGGGCTTTTGACCCGTTTGAATATTTTCGGTAAAAAGTGGTGAAATAAGTTTTCTAGAATTTGATTTGGACTTGATAAGTAACAAATGATTTAGTAATTGTGTTGTGGTACGATGCAAGCAATTTGGGGATGTTTAAATATGCAATATTGGTTATAAGTTATGTTAAGTTGTCAAATATTGTATTTGATAAATACGGATCTTTAATTTGGTTTATATTATGTATTACAGGAAAAGAAAAGGAGACTCGGTAAAATAAGATCACTGAGTTTGAAGTGAAGAAGTGCTAAGGTGAGTGGTTTTAACTATCTCACTTGTGTTGTAATATCAATTCTGGAAAAATGCATTTAGGTTGGAATATTACAGCTATGACTTATAGTTTGGTTGCCTAATAGTGGTGCTATATAGATGTATGTGCACATAGGAGAGGTCAGCTATGGTGAATTCAGCTGAGCTACGGTTACTTTCGGTTACGATAGTTGGACCTTTAACTTATTTGTTATTTTAAAGGAGGTTCTACCGTACTGTTTAGTAAACGAGCTATCGGTTATCATTGTTAGGCCGACAATGATTTTAGGTTGCCGGTCCACTGTTTTGCCAGTTCGTTCTTGTTGAAGTCGAACTGGAACTTTCTAGTTCGTTCTTGTGGAAGTCAAACTAGAACTTGTTTGTTCTTGTGGAAGTCGAACAAGTGTAAATGCAATGTGTTGTTCCTTGGTTAATATTATCATGCAATATGGTTGTTAATTCTATTCACTTAGCTTTGTGCTAATCCCCACCTCGTTGAATATTTTTTTCAGGTCGTTAATGAAAGCTTTTGGTGGTGTTTGGCTTGTTGGGAATTGATTGATCAAACTCTGATATTTTTGGTTGTCGAGCCGTATAGAAGTTAACATCGTACTTTTAATTATTATAATCTTTTGAACCATTATTTAAATATAAAATATGTATATCGTTTTATTTTTATAAAATAACGCTTCCGTATTGTTAAAAAAAATGGCTCAAATTTTACGGTGTTACAATATGTGTCTTTACACATGCTAGAAACTAAAACCTAGATATTAAGTATAACAATTTAATTTAAATTTATTAATCTTAAATTGGGACACTTCATCTACTTGAACTAAAACCTATATATTAAGTATAACAATTTAATTTAAATTTTTATCTTAATATTAGAAATTTAATATTAGTAAATTAATATAAGTAATAAACTCATGTATGTTTATAATAAAACTAATAAATCGACCTATTAAGACTTCTAAAATAATTATTAAATTGTTTTTTATCTTATAATTGATTTATATATATATTAGTGTTATGTTTATCAATATGATTTATTTATGGTAAAACTTTTTATCTTATAATTGATTAATTTATTATTTCTTATAAATGGATTTATTACATTATTATTATTATATTTATGGTAAAACTTTTGATCTTACAATTGATTAACTTATTATTATTTTTTATAAATGTATTTATTAGATTATTATTATTAATATTAAATGCAAGGTAATTAATACAACTTCAAACTTGAAACTCAATTTTTATATATAGATTATACATATACAAACGAAAATAAGCATCAATTCAACAACCACCAATATATTTAATTAATAATTTCCTACTAATTAGAGAATCGCAAGATGTGAAAAATGACGATCAAAACCTATTAATTGGATTAAAAGTAAAATAACAAATCAAATGAACAACAATTTGTGACCATTAACATGATAAGATGTCCATCTTAAATAATTGTGATAATATCATACACAATCGCATATACTATAATAATAACTATCAGATCGTTATATAATATAATTTTTATACAAAATGTAAATAAACAACGAATAATAATTTTGTACATATATATAAAAGAGGTTGTATAATTTTAAACAAAAGCAACTAACATACCCTCTATAAAACAAAATCATAAAGATTATGTTGGATTACCAATTAATAGCGATCATATATAATAAAAGCCCTATAGATCTTTGTTGTTGACTCCATTTGTTAAGTATTTCTTTTGGATGCACCTTTGGAGTGTTAAATTTTTTGCAATATGAGAATGAGTATTTATAGATGCTAATGTGTAAGATTAATAAAACTTGAAAACCTCATATTTATTGAACATTTTATTATTATTATTATTATTTATATTTATTTCAAAACTCTTGGGCTTACAATTTATTATAATATTATTATTATTTATATTATTATAATATTATTATAATATTATTAATATTAATTGCATGGTATTAATTGCAACTTCAAAATTGGAACTCAATTTATATATATATATATATATATATATATATATATATATATATATATATATATATATATATATATATATATATATATATATTATACATATACAAACGAAAATAAGCATCAATTCAACAACCACCAATATATTTAATTAATATTTTCCTACTAATTAGAGAATCGCAAGATGTGAAAAATGACGATCAAAGCCTATTAATTGGATTAAAAGTAAAATAACAAATCAAATGAACAACAATTTGTGACCATTAACATGATAAGATATCCATCTTAAATAATTGTGATAATATCATACACAATCGCATATACTATAATAATAACTATCAGATCATTATATAATATAATTTTTATACAAAATGTAAATAAACAACGAATAATAATTTTGTACATATATATAAAAGAGGTTGTGTAATTTTAAACAAAAACAACTAACATACCCTCTATAAAACAAAATCATAAAGATTATGTTGGATTACCAATTAACAACGACGATATAATAAAAGCCCTATAGATCTTTGTTGTTGACTCCATTTGTAAAGTATTTCTTTTGGATGCACCTTTGGAGTGTTAAATTTTTTGCAATATGAGAATGAGTATTTATAGATGCTAATGTGTAAGATTAATAAAACTTGAAAACCCTCATATTTATTGAACATTTTATTATTATTATTATTATTTATATTTATTTCAAAACTCTTGGGCTTACAATTTATTATAATATTATTATTATTTATATTATTATAATATTATTAATATTAATTGCATGGTATTAATTGCAACTTCATAATTGGAACTCAATTTTTATATATACGAGGCAGCATGGCCCGTGCGATGCACGGGCTTTGTTTACAATGCACGGGCTTTGGTGAACGACATCCGTGTTTTTAATTTTGGAATCCATTTTACAGTATCCAAAATCAATGATTTTTTGTCATTGAATGATTTTGATATATGAGATGGTGTTGATGTTGTTAACTGAATCTTGGAAAAAAAAATTGGTAGTTGTAATTATACATTAGAATTCTAAGTTGAACGTCGAATTAGATCACACCAAATTTGTTTTTGACCTGCTATTAAATTTAAATGATGATATTTTTTGCTTATTATGATGATCAAGCGTAGGTGTCCTAATTACATTTTTCCCTTTTGTTACGGGCATCCTTTCACTTTTTGGTTTTCTTTTTTATGGAAATTCTAATATTTGATTTTATCACTAAATAAAGTTGCTTTAATTTTTAAAACTGAGTGACCAAATTAGAAATTAAATGATAAGTCATTGAAATGTAGTTGGTTTTAGATATTTGAAAAGTATTGCAGTACAGAAGCATCAAAAATATGTCTAATAAAATGCATGTTCAAAGTAAATTGGTACCTATCTTTTTTTCTAATTTAAATTCTGCATGTTAAAAAGATATTGTAATTTTTAAAATGCTGAAGCCCAATAACAAATTGAAGAATTAAACTTCAAATAACAAATCATTTTGAAATGTAGCATATGTAACACGCTTAAATTTGGCAATTCTAACCTACAAAATAACAAATCGTAAATTAAGTAATTCAATTCAAACTAAAATTGAAATGTAATTTTTTTACATACTGATAATTGATAAACATACCGTTCTATGTGATCTCTGGATATTAGGAGACGCACTTCCATATCATAATATGATGCGATTATAGCTACACACCACTTAAAGATTGATTATCCTCGCTATAAATTATTAAAATAAATTAAAAACTACATTCCCCAAAATATATTTTCATAATTTTGGGTATGGGTAATTTCATAATTTTTTTGAAAAAAGGCAGGTTAATTGCATTGAAGAGTTAGTAACGGAACTTTAATCGCTACTAAATACTAATACTTGAGAGATTTTTCGTGAAGAGTTAGTAATAGAACTTGGCAAGTTTTTTGTATCTTCTCAGCCTGTTGTCATACACAAAATAAAGTTCAAGTGCATAAGCATTGTATTTTGCAACTCATATATGAAATAAACAAAAAAAAATGACTACACCTCTGACGTAAAGAATGGTAGTTCAGTAACATTTGATTTCACATATGTGCATTCAACAACATCAGGGGCCTGATTAAGTTCCTTTCAAGCAAGCATCAATAAATAAAAGCATATTGCTGTTGTATGGTTGTTGTATGGCTACTAAGTCTGGTGGGCTTCATTGACATCACCGTTGCTCGTATTGCCATTTCAATTCCATAGAAAATGAACTTCGAAGCTATAAAAAACTAAAAACAAACAATTCGAATTAGTATCACCGTTCTTCACCGTTGTTAATTAAGAAGTTGGATGGCGTAGTATATAAATATTGCCTAAAACTCATGATTAGGAATCTCAAACAATAAGGTATGTATTGCTGGAACAATTAATTGACATATTGGTTGAAACGTTTAAAACTTTTGTGAATATTGCTTCAATTATTTGTGAATATATATACATGGTAACAAATACCTTGGTTGAAACGTTTGAAACTCTTGATTACCAATCTTAAAATTAATGGATGTATTGGTGGAACCAATCTCTAATATTCGGTTAAGAAAATTAATGGACATAATACTAATTTAATTGGAATTTTGTGTGGTTTGAATGTCAATTAGTTATTGTGATTAATTACTACATTACAAATCATTCCGAAGATAATATGATGGGTTTTGTAACTGCCTTTCAATGATGATAGTGGTATATCAAGACTCGTAACAGTTACTTAATTTAATGGTTCCAATGTCAATTAATAATAGAAAATGTTTATGGAGTGAATTAATATCAAAATGAAATTAAAACATAGAATTAAAATATAGAATTTAATGCAACATCAATCTTGAAACTCATTTTTTATGTAGATATAGATATAGATTATTTTTAAGGCATTATTTGTATTGGAATTTAAGGCATGTAATTAATGCAACATCAACATTAAATTCAATTTTTATACCGGCTTTGTTCATGATAAGAAGTTATTGAGATCATATGCAAACTATGAACAAACCAAAGTGTGTGTGAGGACAATTTAAAGTAACAAAACATAAGTGCTTATATTAGTACAACACACCATATGTTATTCATAACAGACAATTGCCACTACGGAGATCATCATGCTTTGCCTTTTATAAACGATATAAACATGATTTCATGTCATGATTATACATGATTTCAAAACTGATACACATGATTTCAATGTAATCTTGAATTTCACGTCATATTCAAATAACACTTAACATGCAATCAAATAAGAAAAACACTAACAGTGATATATGTTCAAGATCTCCATAAACAAATTCCTTAATAGAAGTTTTAGCATGTTCATGAAAAATCAATAATTAGCAGCATAACGTGACAGGTGGCAAAAATGACAGTTTTCTAAAATGGGTCGGGTCGGTTGACATGTACCCACTTAAATTTTATGATTTGGAAATACTAACTATGAAGTAGAAAAAAGATAGTTTTCTAATACGGGTCGAGCACAAATGAAGAAGAAAATGCTAACTGTGACTTTTTCGTTTTTAAACATGACAAAAAAGTTGATATTATAAAACTATTAACAAAAATATATTACTATTGAGTTGATATATTTTGACTTATCATAACTCACACACTAATCAATTATAAATGATTCAAAATTGACAAAAGTGTTTTGTGTCAACCCAACCCAATCCCTTTTGAATCTTTAACACCCATTTTGCAAACTCTTATTCATATCAAGTTTCACCTATTTTAAAAATGTTGAAAGAAGTAGAAAGTTATCCCATGGCCAGCAACCCAAATCAGTGTGGTGCCAGTCTCACTTTGTGAATTAACATCATCGCCATTGGAGATCAATAATTCCATCAAGTCATATGTCCTGCAAATTTGAAGTAAATATGTAATTTGTTTTTCGAGCAAATATATAATTTATTAGGTAAACAATAAGCACAAAAGGATAATGTTTGGTATAAAAAATCATGAATCATGAATTAACTGGTTTATCAATTTTCTTCAAAACGTTAATTTTACAAAAATTCATAAACAAAATTCCAATACATACCTTATTAACTTAAGCCATAATAAACGGCAAGAACCCTAACCCCTAAATTTAAATCAAAACATGTTTGCTTGCTAAAATTAAAGATTAATACGCCAAACAAAAACTTAAATAAAAACATTAGGTGGAACCCTAAATGCCATGTTGCAGCACATTAGTGACTGTTTAGGGATATTATAACCAATTTGAATGTATAATCATTAAAAATTAAAAATTAAAACCCTCTATTAAAGTTATCAAAACAGCACATTAGTAACTATTTAGGGTTAATGGAATAAAATAAGTTAGATAATCAAAAAATTATAAAAAAAAAAACTCTGTAATAACATTTAGAATTATAATTAACATGTAACAATTTTTTAGGTTGATATGGTTTTAGTCCAAAGCTGCTGCACATAAAATAGATCACAAAATTCACACACACACAAAAAATAAAAAAACAGAATGCACACTGGATTTTTAGTCCAGAACATACCTGATGCAGAGGAAGGAACCGGAATTAGCCTGGAAGTTTGGTTTACATTTTAGGAAACGATAATATGAAGTTAATGGTTAATGTCTTAGATGTTTGAATACGCTTCATAAACATAAATTCCGATTCACCTTTTCTGAGTTTTTGTAAACCTAAAAGAAACATCCTATCTTCTTCCTCTGTCCATGGAACACCTGGAAAAACGAATTATATAATCACATATAGTAACAAATTAAGCAACATAATTGCAATAAAAAGGTGTTGTGAGAGTAATGATTAGCTATCACTAACAATGACATGAATTACAAATTACAAATATCGTTCATCACATATATCAAGACAGAAGATTAGGTTAAAAATGAATAAATAAACTGAAGAACAAAAAAATTTACTTACCTTTTTTTTCCTTTCATGGCTTGAAGACGACCCGACAATAAATCACTGAACCCCAGATAATTTGAAACCTCGATTATGTGCCATCACCGGTATGTAGTTAATTGCTAAAATCAAACTTTGAAGGGATGTAGAGGATGGTTGAATTTAAGGACGGTTTCAATTGGTTTAATTGCTAAATTAAAACATTTATTTAAAGAATTGGTTTCAATTTGGGACGGTTGGTTTTCAATTTGTCACCGCCTCACCGAAGAAATACATTTCAAATTTAATACATTGCATTTAAAACAATAATTACACTCCAAATTTACTAAATAAAGACTGCCTTTAATTTTGAGAATGTAGGTTTCAAGTTTTTAGTCATTTGGTTTCCATTTCTCGTGTACGTTTCAAGTTTTTATAGTGATTTGGTTTCCATGTTTGGTTTACGTTTTGAAGATATTCAGTAACTGTTTATGTTTTTAAGTTTTTAAGTTTTTAAGTGTTTTTAAGATGATATTTAAGTCTAGGTAATTAAGGCTACTTCTAACATGAAACTCATTTTTTAAGTATATATAGATATAGATATATAGATATAGATTTAAAGCAGATATAATCTTGTATATTATTTGCAACATTTTAAAACCGGGTTGATACAGTCTTTTAAACCCGGTTAACCCGGGATCGAGGGAAAGAATCGGTTGAAAACTACGGGCTTTGTTGAGCAGCTCCTGTTGCGACCTGACAATTTTTTATTAATCCCGGTTTGATGACCCAATCTTTTGTCAAACTCTATAATATTATTTTGATAATTTAATTTAAATCAAAGCAATTGATGTAAAGTTACCTTCCATGGGTCGAAATAGAATATTCGTGTACTCTAGTCCTACAATAAATCCTGCAATTGGAATTTTAGTCATTCTCTCTAAATACTAAATAGCAATGAAAAACAGGGCTAGAATGAAACTGAAAAGAAGAACAGCATTGATTCAGTGAATCTATAATTTTTATATGTTTTTAGGTGACCCGAGTTGACATGTCAGTCCAACCGGTTGAATTGTGATCTGACCATCATACTAGATCAACTAAAACCCGAGTGTTAAAAACAGTTTTTATTTATTATTTGTCTAGTCACTTCCACCATTTTAACTAAATTCCCTTTGTGATTATTTTCCTACTGTCTAAAGCTTGCAACCATTGATGATACATCGGTTTTCTAGATGGATTATTAAATGGGAAATTCCCTTTGTGAGTCATTGAATAACTCACAAAAAGGGACGCTGATCTCATGGGCTTTTTTTTTTCAACGGTTAGTTAGTGTAAGTTACTGATTTGAGGTGACATGATTATATATAGGGTTTTCTCAAATCCTCAACCTATTTATTCACTGAGAAAAAAAACCTTGAGCAAGTGGAGGTATTTATTATATTTTGAAAATTGATTATTTTGCATTTCACATGTTAACTGAACAAATGATTAAATTTACTAAAATACGATTATTTGTTATAATTTCAAATAACATAATTAATTCTAAAAATTATTTTTGATAATCTAATTACCATTTTCAAACCTATAATCTATTTTCTAACACTTTTTTTTCTTATACGCTATGGATCAAATGTTCACACAAACCTAACGCAAGTAATAATTTCGGTTTTCGGATTTTATCCCTTTTGGCGCTTCTGAAACAACAAAGATAAACCTCTAAAACCCCTTACTCACCCTCACTCGCAGGTCTTCAGGCTGCGGTCCTCCATTGATGGCCAACAACTTAAATTAGGGTTCTTGTTCATCCTGAGAACACATAAATGGATCTTAAAATCCAGCTCAACCCAAACAAATTCCACATCTCTACTTCATTTCCTCGTACAAAAAGAGGACTAATTCTACTAAATCAAACCCACCCAAATCTTGTTTTCTTACCACTTCATCGTTACAATCGAAGCAAAAGAAGAAAACCCGAATTTCGAGTTTCTGCCTCCGCTAATCCAGACGAGCCAGAAAACGGGTCGGCTTGGACCCGATTCTCGCAGTCAATTCGCCGAAATTCGGAGGCTTTATTACAGAATTTCGAGGATTCATTGAAGAAAGAAACTGGGTTTGATTTACAAAATGCAAATGCGAAGCTTTCTGGATATGTAAGTGGGGTTCAAGATTCTTTCTCGAAAACTCGAACTCAAATTTTGATTTGGAACGAGTGGCAGCGTTGGAAGGTAATTGATAAAGTTAATTGATAAACTTTAAAAAAAAAATCAGTTTTTATTTTATTTTTTGTTGGTTGCAGGATATTAGTAATTGGGATCCCACAAGAGTAGGTGTGTTGGCAATTTATGTTTTGGTGACATTTGTTTCATGTCAAAGGATATTTATGGCTGTTCGAGCTCCGTTTCTTGCTCGTCAAGCAACAGAAGTATCAGAAGCTTATATGGATGCTTTGATTCCTGAACCATCTCCAGCTAATGTTAGAAAGTATGTAAATTTATAATTGTTTTTGTGTAGATCGAATAACTCTTCATAAACATAGATCTTTAGGCTCAAGAATAGTTAGTTCTTGATCTGGAATAAGCATATACAAATAATAAAATTGCGGAATTAGTTGAACATATATGTATAGCTAAACAAGTTTTCATCATTAAAAGCCTCAATTCTATATATAAATACATAGAACGGTTCTTCGTTAAACAGGATCAAACGATCTTGAGGCTTAGGTTTTACACACAAACACGTTAAAACGTGGGTTACAAGAACGACTAATTCTATACCTCTAGGTTTCTTTATATACTAGAAAACCTAGAGATTTACAAGGAAAAGATAATGACTAAATCTTTTAAACTAATAAAGATATAATATATCTTTTTACATTAATGATTATCTCCTAAATCTTTATTTGAATCTTGAACTTCATATCATCGACTTAGGTCCTTGTAGTTTAATAGTTTTGACTAATCAAATCTTTAATGAATATTTAATAAAAATATTCCTAACAATCTTCCCCTATTTGATTTGACAAAACTTATAGAATTAGCTAGGAATCTTCAAGTCTCTTCCCCTTTTTGACATAATCAAATCAATCCGAGAAGCTTGAACTTCCCCTTGAATGATCAACACTTTTTCTTCCCCTAAAAGTGTGCTATCATTCTTGTGTTCTTCAAGGCTATATTAATTACATTGAAAACCAATTATCTTCTATTTGAAGTTGAAGTAGAAACTCAAACTAAGCATCACATTCCGTCTAAATATAGTAATCAGCAACATCATATCTTGTATGAGAGACTTGCTTATCTTAGTCTTCAACAGATCTTTTCGTTAAGATTCGGTTGAATTGCAGTTACAACAATACATAACATCTTATGTAGTAAGACTTTCCAGTTCATCTTCAAATAAAATATAATCAATTATCTTCTGTAATCAATTGATAAAGATCAAATATGTAGTAAATAAAAACTTTCCTTTATCTTCATCATGCCTTTAACCTGTGTGTGTGAATAATGTGATTCGTTTCACATTATTATCAGATACGATCAATAAACCGTGGTATGGAATGAGCATGGTGTGTGTCATGCTTTCCAAAGTATGATGTATCAGTTGTATGGAAGAAATCAGTAAAAAAAATTTCTTCAGAACTGTGTAATACTGATCAGTCAACGCAGCAGTAGTAGCATGTATATTACTGATCCGTAGTAAAAATTTTGTTTTATTACTGATCAGTAGTGTTTTCTTCATTTACTACTGATCAGTAGTATTTAATATGGATCAGTAGTAAACGTTGATATTGACCTATCCCCAACAGTAGTAAAATTTGATGTTTGGCACTAATTGTTACTGATCAGTAGCAATTCCCTCACAGCAGTAGTAAAAATGAAATTGACCTAGCAGTAGTATTTTGATATACTAGAACCCAGTAGTACTGATAAAGGATCAGTAATATTTTTAGGAACAAGTTGATATACTACTGACCTCAAACAAGCAATCAAACAATTAAAAGATGGATCGGTACCAAAAGGTCGAGAAGCCAAGAGCAGAGCAACCAATTAAAAGATTTGCTGTTTCCAAATTCCTTTTTGCTACTTCAATACTCGTTTTTGCTATTTCCATGCAAAGATAGCATTGACATCAGTAGGAATTGTATAAAGCCTCATTGTATCTTAAGTTGCTACCATAAGTTGATATTCTTCAATATTCTTCAATATTCGTTTTTCTACTGCTACCATAAGTTGCGGTCAGTAGGAATTGTGTCTGGTATCATTCCGCCGCTGTTGATTTTGAGAATAAATATAAATCCTCATTGTATCTTACGAACGTATCCTCTTACACTTTTACGAAAAATAAATGTGTTCTTCATCCCTGTTTCATTCCAGATCTGAGCCACCGTGCTCTGATACCAATTGTGTAGATCGAATAACTCTTCATAAACATAGATCTTTAGGCTCAAGAATAGTTAGTTCTTGATCTGGAATAAGCATATACAAATAATAAAATTGCGGAATTAGTTGAACATATATGTATAGCTAAACAAGTTTTCATCATTAAAAGCCTCAATTCTATATATAAATACATAGAACGGTTCTTCGTTAAACAGGATCAAACGATCTTGAGGCTTAGGTTTTACACACAAACACGTTAAAACGTGGGTTACAAGAACGACTAATTCTATACCTCTAGGTTTCTTTATATACTAGAAAACCTAGAGATTTACAAGGAAAAGATAATGACTAAATCTTTTAAACTAATAAAGATATAATATATCTTTTTACATTAATGATTATCTCCTAAATCTTTATTTGAATCTTGAACTTCATATCATCGACTTAGGTCCTTGTAGTTTAATAGTTTTGACTAATCAAATCTTTAATGAATATTTAATAAAAATATTCCTAACAGTTTTCAATCTTTTATATCATTACATAACTCAAATGCATCAAAGTCTTCAACTTTATCTATTTACCATGTTGTTATGCATTGTAAGTTTGTACCCTACACAATCTTGTAAGCATCCCATTAGTTAGCACATTTCAACTTTTGACCTAATTTAGCCCTCTTGTGTGTGTTTAATTTGGTTGTGGTGATTTTTCAAAGGTACAAAAAAGGGTTATGGAAAAACTCAATGCCAAAAGGCCTTAAAATGAAGAAATTCATCGAAGGACCCGAAGGAACACTTATTCACGACACTTCTTATGTCGGTGAAAACGCATGGGATGATGATGACGATGATGATGTCATCACTTCCAAGAATAAAGTCAAAGAAATCATCGACCGTGATTCAAGATTGAACACAAAAGACAAAAACGACCTTCAACAAGAGCTAGGACTTACACGTTAGTTTATAACCAATTAACTTTTTTTATATCTATCTTATTTAATTGACCAAAATGCCTAATTAACGATTTTAACATGTTGTAGATGATGATAATGAAAGTAAAGGAACATGGCAAGAAAGATTACAAATGTGGAAAGAAATTCTTAGGAGGGAACAGTTATCTGAAGAATTAGATTCATCACGTGCTAAATATGCAATTGAATTTGATATGAAAGAAGTTGAAAAGAGTTTTCGGGAAGATGTGAAAGTGAAAAAAGAAAGCAAAACCGAAGGCGTCAGAGCACTTTGGATTTCAAAAAGATGGTGGCGTTATCGACCTAAATTGCCTTACACTTATTTTCTTGAAAAACTTCAACGCTCTGAGGTTAAAAATCCGATTTTTATCTACTTTTTTTGGTTGCAAATTTGATTTTTTTTATTGACAGAAACACCTTGATTCAGTTGAAACAGTTGCTCTCCATCTCTTGATTTTTGTGTTTTTTCTGCTTCCATTTTTCTGCTTTTGTTTGTATTTTATTGCTCCTTAATCCAACAATTTTATCGCGTGATAATAATTATACTATTAATAACAATAATATTTTGTGGTTTTATTTTTTATGCTAGTATATTGTTAGATGTATTCACGGTTTATATATCGTTTTGTAAAATAAGCAAGGAATTACCAAAAAGTTCAATAAAAGGGTAATTTGGTCATTTATCATTAACTACATTCTCATTCTTTTTTCTAATACTATGGAGTTTTTGGCAGGTGGCTGCTGTTGTGTTTACAGAGGATTTGAAAACATTATATGTTACAATGAATGAAGGGTTCCCCTTAGAATACATTGTAAGTTTTAAACAAATCACATTTCTCCCATAAATCCAAATAATTTAATTTTTAATTTTTTAATATTTTTTATAGGTTGATATGCCACTTGATCCATATCTATTTGAAATGATCACAAATTCAGGAGCAGAAGTTGACCTACTTCAAAAACGTCAAAGCCATTATTTATTAAAACTTATTATCGCATTACTTCCCGGAATTTTAATTTTATGGTTTTTACGGGAATCATTATTACTTTTACACATAACTTCAAAAAGATTCATCTACAAGAAGTATAATCAGCTATTCGATATGGCTTATGCTGAAAATTTTATCCTGGTAAATATTTTTTATATGAAAAATACCACTTTTATTATCCAATTTTAAATTTTTTAATTTTAATATTCTTATTTCCACCTCAGCCAGCTAGGGAAGTTGATGAAACAAAATCGATGTATAAGGATGTAGTGTTGGGAGGAGATGTTTGGGATTTGTTGGATGAGTTAATGATATACATGCGGAATCCAATGCAATATTATGAAAAAGAAGTGAAGTTTGTGCGGGTAATTTTTGTGATTTTGTAAGGGCAAACATTTGAAAATTTGTATTATATTATATTAAATATTTTTTTTTTCTTTTAGGGCGTACTTTTATCTGGACCTCCGGGAACGGGAAAAACACTATTTGCACGAACACTAGCGAAAGAGAGTGGGATGCCATTTGTTTTTGCGTCCGGTGCAGAGTTTACAGACAGTGAAAAAAGTGGTGCTGCAAGGATAAATCAAATGTTCTCAATTGCAAGGAGAAATGTAAGCTTTTTAATATATATATATATATATATATATATATATATATATATATATATATATATATATATATATATATATATATATATATATATATAGGGGAGGGTTCATGCGAGAAGTGTTTTTTTTGCGAGAAGTGCGAGAAGTAATCCTAACCACTAATCTATTCAAATCAACTTTTAAGTTTACAAGGGTATTAATGTCTTTACATTAATTTCTGGAAATTAATAATAAATTCAAATAACTTCCAACTCCTAGATTTGTGGATCGAATTAAAAAATGGACGGTTATTTCACATCCAATAAAGTCACTTTTTCATTTGGACGTGTTCAATAGTCCTGTTCAACAGTCCATGCAAATTATTGGAACATTTTTCAATAGGAATCAATTATCAATGAATCTTATCAAATTGTAATGGAATTATTGAAAATAATTTCTTGATTAATAGTTTGATAGCCCAATTATCAGTTAAATTTTCCATAAAATTAGTTAATGGTGAACGTTTTTGTATTAAAAAGACGAAATTATAACATTATAATGCAGTTAAATATAATTAGTTCATTAGTGAATCATATCAATAAAGCGTAAAACGTATATTCATTAATGAACATCAGTCCAAAAGAAATGTGATTGAAAATTTTATTAATAATTCATGACTTAACATATCAATTAATAATTCATTACTGAACATAAACACTTCATAAAATTATGAATAAGTCATTACATAACATAAACACTAACAAAATTACTAATAATTCATTACTGAACATAAACCCTTCACAGAAAAACAGTGAACGACATATGACATCAATGAACAATAGCAAAATCACAAATGAACATCACAAATAAATAGAGATCATAAATGAAAACATTAATCACAAATGAACATCTCTTGTTTCAAAAAAAATAATTTTATAACTTCTTCCCATTTATGCAAACTCCTCTTTTGCTTGATTCCGTTCACGATATACTGACATGATTTTATTTCCTGCTACTTCTAGATCTTTTTCTTCTTCTTTTTTTATTTTTTTTGGTTAAAACACTTAGTTTTGTTTGAAGATCCGATTCCAACTTTCCAAGAATGCATTAAGAACAACAAAAAATTAAGCTTCAGATGAACAAACTGTACAAATCTGGATGAACAAACCAAAATCTGAATGAACCAAATCACAATATTTACAAACTAAAAAAAACAACAGTATTTATAAATATCAATCTAAAGTGAAATTGAGGAACATATAGTTACCTCTTGACAATCTCGTTAGATAGTTTTACATTCCAAGCTGCATCGATCGTCAAAATCTTCTTCAACAAGCCGCCAGTGGACCAGATTAACATACGAGGGGGAGATTTTGGCGGTGGGGAGTGGAGGAGGCGGTGGTGGGCGGCGTCGGAGATGGTTAGGGCGGCGTCGGAGATGGTGATGTAGGCGTCAGAGTTGCTGTCTTTGCCATTTTTTAGGTTTTTGATCGATGAATTCCGCCCGATTTAGGGTTTTCTGGTGTACAATCTGAAATTTATGGTTGTATATGAGTATACCGTATGCTTAGGGATATGAAATCAAGTAATTAGGAAATGAGCGACTTTTTCTAATGCAATTAAGAAAATACCATTTAATTTGGTGTCCACTATTCCGATAATACCCTTCCACATCTACCTATTAATCCCTGTAGGTTCATCTATTTACAAAATTGGCACACTTCATATTAACCATTGATCTTATGATCTAATGCTCCTAATTAGTTCTCGCACTTCTCGCAAAAAAAACACTTCTCGCATGAACCTTTCCCTATATATATATATATATATATATATATATATATATATATATATGTATTTTTTAAAAAGATTAATTATGCTCTAGTTCTTAAACTTTTAGTGATTTGGCGTTTTAACCCTAAAACTTTCCTTGGAATGGTTTTATCCTAAATTTTGGCCGACTTGTTAAAATACCAATTGTGACCTACTATCACATGTTAATACTTACAAAAACCGTTTTAGTCCCTTCACTTCTATATAAATGTTATAGCAATTGTTTTGTAACAATTTAATTTAAGTTTAAATATAGGTGAAAAATTGAGAATTTTTTTTGGGGTTAAACCGCCAAATAGGTGAAATTTTAAGGATTAAACGTTACATCTCAACATAAAATGACTTGTTTGACCGGTAACCTATCAACAAAAAGCATTAAAACACTAATTTAACAAAAACATAGGATTTAAACATGCCCTAAGTCAAAGAAGTTAAAACTAAATTATTGCTAAAAAGAGCTTAAGTTTGATGATTAAATCATAATTAACCCAATTTTGAATCAGTTAATGACGAATTATAGGCATAATAAATGTTTGTTATGCAGGCTCCTGCTTTTATATTTGTAGATGAAATTGATGCTATTGCTGGAAGACATGCAAGAAAGGATCCACGAAGGAAATCAACATTTGAGGCACTAATCAACCAACTCGATGGAGAGTTAGTATCCAAAATCCAACTTTTTAATCACCTTTTTTGACCATTTTTTTATATATAATATTTTATAAAATTTCAGAAAAGAAAAAACCGGGATTGACCGATTTTCATTAAGAAATGCTGTTATATTCATCTGTGCTACAAATAGACCAGATGAATTAGATCTAGAATTTGTTCAAGCGGGCCGTATTGACCGTCGATTATACATCGGTTTACCCGATGCCAAACAACGTGTGCAAATATTTTGTGTGCACAGTACTGGGAAGCAGCTTGCTGAAGATGTCGACTTTGAAAAGGCAATAATTAATTATTTAAATTTTTTTATGTTTTTGAATTTATTTTAATATTATAAAACTTAAATCATGATTTTACAGTTGGTTTTCCGGACTGTTGGGTATTCCGGGGCGGATATAAGAAATCTTGTAAATGAAGCCGGAATAATGGCTGTAAGTATTGTTTCTTTTTTATATATTAATATATATAAAGTGGAAATATTATTAGATTAATAATATTTTTATTGCAGGTGAGGAAAGGACATACAAAAATCTACCAAAAAGATATTGTTGACGTGCTAGATAAACAACTGCTTGAAGGAATGGGTGTGCTCTTAACAGAAGAAGAGCAACAGAAATGTGAAGAAAGGGTATTTTAGAAAATTTTATATCATTGTAAGGGTATTTTAGTCATTAACCATTTTTTTAAAAATGTGAGTGATAGGTATCTGTTGAAAAGAAGAGGTTGTTGGCTGTACATGAAGCTGGTCATATTTTATTAGCACATTTATTTCCTAAATTTGATTGGCATGCATTTTCTCAGTTGTTACCGGGTGGAAAGGTATAATAATTTTAGAATTAATTAATTTTAATTTTAATTTTAATTCACATTTTTAAGTAATTAGCATGTATTTAAGCAGGAAACTGCAATATCTGTATTTTACCCTAGAGAAGATATGGTTGATCAAGGTTACACAACATTTGGTTACATGATGATGCAAATGGTGGTTGCTCATGGTGGTCGTTGTGCTGAACGTGTTGTTTTTGGTGATGATATAACTGATGGTGGTGTTGATGATTTAGAAAAAATCACAAAGGTGTGTGTATATATATATTTTAAATATTCAAACTTTTTTTTTCATTAAGGCCACCAAAATATCTGTATCTGGTTTCGTTTATACCAAATCTGCTGAAAAAACTGGATGGGTGACAAATATAACCTTCAAAGTTTTGAAAGAAGAAAAAAAAATCAACAATTAACTAAAATAAATCATAAAAAATGAGGGTAAGGGTATTTTAGTCATTTTAGGTGGCTTAAGGACAGAACCTAAACAAAGTCAAGACCAGTAGACCACATAGACAGAATTAGCCAAAATAAATTTTAGGGATGAAACCTGGAAAACTGAAACCACAGGGATGATTTCTGTAATTTACTCAACAAAAATACCGTTGCTTACGTTTTCTATTCTGTAAAGTGAAAAATTATCCAACTGTCAGAAAATTAAAGGAATTTTGTCATTCAACAATTTTTTTGTCTGTTTTGGTATAAAACGGAATTGGATACATACTTGATTGACCTTTAAAGTAGTTTTAGTAGGTTAAGTGGACTCCTTGTACATTATATATAAATTTGTTAAATTTTTTGGAAATTGCATGTTATATAAAATGGTTAGATTGCTCGAGAAATGGTGATAAGCCCTAGAAATGCAAGATTAGGGTTTGCTACTTTGACAAACAGAGCTGGATTAGCAAATAAAGCAGATAGTACAGATGGAGAATTGATTAAATACAGGGTATGTTCTGTTCTTCATTGTTATCTTTACATTTGTTAATTTTTTTAATTTAAAATCATCATTTGATTGTTATTATTTGTCTAATTTCATTAATTCAGTGGGATGACCCTAATGTCGTTCCTGCGGATATGACTGTCGAAGTTTCTGAACTCTTCACTCGAGAATTAACAAGAGTAACCATACCTTATCTCCTTTTTTATATTATTTAATTTAATGAAATATATTATAATTAATTACCATTTTTTATGTAACAAAGTTATGTAATGTAATGTTGGTGGCAGTATATTGAAGAGACAGAAGAACTTGCAATGAAAGGATTGACAGCAAATAGACACCTACTGGATTTGATATCAGATGAATTACTGCAGAAATCAAGGATTACTGGGCTGGTAAGTTTTGCATCATTCCACACCATCTCATTTTAAATGATATCATAAATACTTCCGTTATTTATAAGTTGAAATTTGACTTTTGTCTTTTTTTTTTTTTTTTTTTGTCTAAAGAAACAAAGTATTTTTACATTTGTCTTGATTTGGTCATTTGTACAAATTTTTCCCTAGTTGGGTCATAAAAAGATGACCTTTTACTCGTTTGAGTCATGCGGCAACCTGATAACTTGATAAAACCTTTTTTCAGTGACCAAATTGGACAAATAACTTAGATGTATAGTGGTCTTTTTTTTTGTGTGTGTGTGTGTGGTTGCTTTTGTTGACTTTCTGTAAAAAAGTTCACATATTTATTGCATTGCTCATTTGGTGCATTGCTCATTTGGTAACAAACTTTTGAACTCATATATTTGACGACTATGTTTAAATGTTACATTGGTTAAAAAAAGGTATATGCAATATTTATTTCAATTGTTTACCCATTTTTCCAATACAACCCATAATTATTGAGAATACACAATATTAACCCCTCAAATTAGTTATGGTATTCAAATCATGTCCATTGGAAAAAGGTATACCATTGTTTTAGATAGCAAAATTTAGATAAGAGTATGAAATATTGTTATGCCATCAAAAATATCTTAGAACCTGTATTTTGTTTCTTTAATATAAAACAATATTTTGGGTGTTATATGAATATATATGAACAGTCTTTTGAGTTTCATATGAAAATCTCTCGCAACATCGCAATGGGGTAAAAACCTAGTACTTCATATACAATGGCAAACAAAGACAAATCTAAAATACATGTCATTCATACCAATTTAACCATTGGAAATTTCTGTTTTCGCATTAAGGAGGTGAGTGATTTGATATTGTTGAATGAATTCAGGAAGTTAAAGAAATAGTAGCAAAGATGTCACCAGAAATGTTTGAAGATTTTGTTAAGCCTTTCCAAATAAATGTTGATGAGGTACTATATCACTTTAATCGATCTCAACTTTCGTGATATGAATCTATGATGATATTAATTATTTTTTTTATTTTATTTAAAAAGTTCGAGGATAAACCGCTGCCACACAATGACCGATTGAGATATCAACCACTAGATGTTTACCCTGCACCTCTTCACAGATGTTGAACAAGACTCAAGCAAGCATCATTATAGGGACAGCAATTTTTTGAATTTTGATGTCATGTTCACAAATCATGAATTGTATCCTAATGTCTTAATTGTAGATTATATTGCATTATAATATATTAAACCAGGAAATTACATTCATATCAATAATTGTTGATGTCAAGATACCCAATGTCTTACATATAATGAATTTGACAGATTCAAATAATTTTCTTATTGAGAAATGATTGATTTCCCTACAATTTGCTTTTGGGTACTCCAGTAGGTGCAGCCCGAGCCTTTTTTTCAATTACCCGAGAAAGCATTTTCACGTCCTCTTTTGGTATATGACGTGGACGGCTTAACCACAGTCCACCATCAACAATTAGGGTTGTCCCATTCACATATTTACCTTCATTTTTCAACCATAAATTTACGTTAAAATCGAATAAATGCACTATTGAAAGAAAAATAAAGTTATAGGGTACAAACCAGCATCTGATGAAAGATAGAGGGCTGCAACTGCAATATCCCATTTTTCACCAAGTTTATACAGAGGCATGGACTCTCTAGTCTTCTTGCTTTCCATTTCTTCTGGTCCAAGTTTTCTCATGCCAGCTGTATCACCTATTGGCCCAGGTGCAATCCCGTTGACTCGAATATCATAGTCAACACCCCATTCTAGTGCCAAATTTCTTGTAAGTGCATCCACTGCAGCCTGTCACAGTTTTAAATATTTTTATTAATTTAAAACTATGGTTTCATGAAAATGTTAAAAATAATCATAATCACTTTTGAAAGCGCAATAAACACTCCTAAAACATAGTCTCAAACACTCCCTTAACATATAAAATCATGGTATTTTTTCAACATAAATTTAGGTATTATTGTTTATTTTATAGGCTAAAATGCATTTTAGTACCCTGAACTTGGCTAACATGTCCTTTACTAATCTGAACTATTAAAGGTGCAACATGGTACCTTGAACTTGACAAAATGGTCGATTTAGTACCCTGACTCATTAATTTGATCACGTTTTCTTGGTTGACTTAATTTCGTTAGGGCTTTTGACGGACTAAAATATACGCGGTCATCTCAATATATTGATATTAGAAGCAAATCTCGAGAGAAAACAAGACAAAATTAATGAGTCAGTGTACTAAACCGACCATTTTTTCAAGTTCAGGGTACTAAATCGACCACTTTGTCAAGTTCTGGGTACCATGTTGCACCTTTAATAGTTCAGGGTAGTAGAGGACCTAGTTAGCCAAGTTCAGGGTACTAAAATACATTTTGGCCTATTTTATATGAGGTTACCTTAGCAGCAGCTACATGAATTTGGTACCAAGAAGCAGTGTAGTGCAGGGTAGCACTGATGTTGAGTATTATTCCACCATTATCATCTGAGCTTCTTCCAGCTCCTCCTTTCTTAAGATAATCCAGTGCTTCACGGCACATGGTAAACGTACCAACAGAATCAATATCCAGCACTGCCCAAGGTAAGTAAAACCACTTAATTAATGTTAATAATAATTATATTATATTAATTATTAGTATAATGATTTCTATAATTTTGAATTGAAGCAAGACCTGTTCGAAATCCATTTGGGGATAAATCTTCTGGCGACACCAGAAAATTGCCAGCTGCAGCATTCACAAGAATATCGAGCTTTCCAAAGTGTTTAACGGTTGATTCTATCACTCTCTTTGCATCTTCCTGCTTGCGAACATCCCCTGGAAAACCAACAGCCTGTAGATGTACCATCAGTTATTAATCATTTACTGTTTTTCAACGATAATTCACCACAATTTAGGGCTTATGGTTATCATTTCCCTAAATTTAATTAGCGATTACATTTATACATGAAGTAGATGGCTCAATTGATAGCAAAATAGTGATACTAATGAATTAACAAGGTTTAGAACACTGAAAGTAATCGGTAATATTGAGATCCTAATTTAGCTATTGAAGTAATTAAAAGCCGAAAAGAGGCAGGAAATTAGTTGAGGGAAATACCGGAATGCCGAGAGATCGGAGGGAAGAGACGGCAGAGTCAACGACGGCTTTGCGACGGCCCATGATAGCAATGGAGGCGCCATGTTTACCGAACTGTGTGGAAATCTCGAAACCGATGCCGGAAGCTCCTCCGGTCAAAAGGGCTACTTTGCCTTTCAGAATCTCCGGCTTGAATGGCGACTCCATTTTGTGTCTCCGATTTGGCGTTCAAATAAATCAACGACGATCACAATTGTAAAGAATCATCTCTCTTTTTCACCCATTAATACCGCTTGAATATGCCAGACAAATAAGGAAGTTAAAAGTAGGCCGCCGAGTTATTATTTTGGGTAAATTACAGTTTTTGTCCCTAACCTATGGCAGATTCGGGATTTTTATCCCTAATTCTTTTTCTTCCGTTTTTTTGTCCCTTAAGTTTTTCAAATTCTGGAAATTTGTCCTTCCGTCCAATTTTGACCGTTAACTGACGATATTTTTGGTGATTTCCCCAAATTACTCCTATTTTAACTCTTTTTCTTTTACTTCTTCATCTTCATCATCTTCATCCTCTTCACAAGTTCTACAAGCCTTCATGATCTTCCATGTAAAGAAAGAAATATGCCTTCTTCAAGCATTCAACACACCAAGATGCACAAGTGTGGTCACGCACAAGTAAAAATCAATAATTTCTACAAATCCTCAAGAACAAATCGATTCCATATCTACAATAATAAAGATCAATTTCCACAAATCATCAAGAAAAAATCCATTCCAGATGCACAAGTGTGGTCACGCACAAATCGATTCCAGATCGCAAGAACACACGATTTGTGTAAGTGAGCCGACTTTGCCTTCAAAAATCCTAGATCCGCGAATTCAAAAAAACCATAGATCTGCAAATTCCGGTTGGTTTCCGGCCGGCGGAAACCCTAGATATGAAGAAGAAGAAGTTTGACGATGAAGAATCTGTGATGAAGAAGCCGATGAAGCAGCTGGCGGCGGTAATGGCGAAACCGACACATATGTTCCCTTTTCGAAGATTAACTTTTGTAGAAGTTCAACTCTTCATCGACGGCGATTGTGTCGTCTTCCTCAAGCTTCTCCGCTGGCGGATTGTGTCGTTTTGTTGTTCATCTGGATCATACCCAAATCTCAAATCTCCAATATTTCCATTTATTAAACCCTAACAGTTAATGATTTATTTCCCTTAATCACACTTATCGTCATCCAGTGTCCATTATTCTTCGACAATTTTGATTTTGATTTTATGAAGATGATGGATTCAAAAATATGATCTTGATTTAGGATTAGGGTTCATAGATCAGTTGGGGGTTGGGGATGAAGAAACGTAAAAGACGAAAATACCCTTATTTTTTTGCATTTTTAGTCACTTAACGGTCAAAATTGGACAGAAGGACAAATTTTCAGAATTTGAAAAACTTAAGGGACAAAAAAAACGGAAGAAAAAAGATTAGGGACAAAAACCCCGAATCGGCCATAGGTCAGGGACAAAAACTATAATTTACCCTATTATTTTTGTAAGCGAATGATACGTAAGCCTCCAAATATTTTAGAACAATTACCTTATACTTCCTCCGATTTAAAATAAGTGATACACTTTCCATATCTGGGTGTATCAAAATAAGTGATACACTTTGAAAACTTACCTTATTTGGTAAAAAGTAATGGGATCCACACCCACTAATTATCTACTTTAATAAAGTGAAATAATATCTTTACCCTTACTTTTACTTTTAAACATCATTAACCCTACTTTATTCAAAATTTGTGGGACCCATTCCCCACTAACCATCCAATTAATCTAATTTAATTATTATTATCATATTTTGCCTCAAAACCAGTGAAACCAACAATGTATCACTTATTTTAAATCGGAGGAAGTATATATAGTAGTTCATAAGAGGAATATATATTAAAATTTTGAAAAGATAGAATAAAAGTGGGATTGCCCAAGTGGCTTTACGTTGTTGTTCTGAAAGTTTGGTTTCGCCAGGACGGGGATCGACTCCTGCTTCAATAGAAATATCTTTTTTTCCACTTGAGTCAAATCTGAACAGTAGAATAGGGGTTTGCTATTTTGCGCATTTTCTTAATATATATTGGCTTTGTACGGAAGTTGCATAACTATTTATTTGTAGATGAGTTGGTATAATTGTATTGCTTTTTGTTAGGTAACCAGGGTTCGATACTTAACATTTGTTTTATTTTGTCCTTTTTTTCTAAACCTATTTTAGATAATTTATACTTCTCAGCATACGGCTTTTATAATTTCTTATTATAAACCCAATGTTTTTTTATTATGTATACTGCTAACCTCATTTAAGCACATTCTTTTCTTATTATTTGTACGTAATTAAATCAAACTCTGAAAGTGAATTTAGAATACAATTTAGCCTTAAACACATGATTTTAATTTTTAATTGTATATCATAATTTATTTTAAAAAACTTACATTAGATTGATACACAATTAAGGCAAAACAAAGTACGCAAAAAATCTCGCTGCAACGCGCGGGTATTATATTACTCGTTGTATTCATTACGCTAAATATTCATGTTTCGTATACTTACCAATAAAATAAAATAAAATAAAATAATAAACATATAAAATCCATTAAATCTTTTTTTAATCTAAATCTTTAACTTGAATACTTGTAATCTCTAAAAATTTATACCTTATATTAATTCATTCTTACTTTTAAATGGTATTTTTGTTAATGGACTCATCAGAGACCCTAGCTTTATTCGTTATCTAAACATTATCATGCCTATTTCTAAAGCTCCTTCTGAAATCTGGTAATATTTACATATAGAATGAAGGCGACTTGTAAATGCCGCCATTGGATATCATGTCAAATATCAACTAGATTATCACCAAATGATATTATACCCTATTAATGTCTTTGGAAATGATAGGGAAATGTATTATTGTGAAGTTATAAATGTATATGAAGAAAATAAATTAGACACAAAATAAGTGACGTTATTTTGTAGCCACGTTAGATAAACATATTCACCAATTTAGATAAACACAGAATGCTCTCTCGATTGTTCATGTATCGGATGATTCGGATCCTTGATTTGAATTGTATCCCGAATCTTCAAATTCTAGAATGAGTTCAAAGAGTTACTAGCGTTGACCAATAGAATAAATGCTAATTAAGTTAAGAAAATAAATTAGTTTTTTTTTTTTAACAATGAACTATTACTAAATCTACATGTTATTTATAGCAAGACTCAAACACATAACCATACATACGCCAATTAAGAACATCTATCAAACATCTTCCAACATCATATGTCGCTAGACTACATACTTTAAATAAATAAAAATTTGGTTTTTGTATAAATTGGTTTCAGGTAGAGGTGCACAAACCGGTTTTTTTCAAAAACCGGATCGGTTTAAAAACCGGATCGGTTTTGGTCAACTCCGGTCAAAACCGGTTTTACTCGACGAGCACAATACATTAATTCTTTATTATATTTTTATTAGTTAATAAATAAATTATATAATATTTCATGTCAATTATTATAATATTTTTGTATGAGATATTTTAAAAAATATTATATGTAGTAAGATGTTATAAAAAATGTCAAATTATATAAGGGGTATATATAAAACATTTAAGATAGATAAATGTAAATTGGAAATATTGTTAAAGGAAAAGTTTTTGCAAAGGTTAACCATTGGAGATGCTATTTATGTAGAGGTTTTTGGTTAGTAGATTGTTGATGTGGCAAAACTAATAAGCTATGGTAAGGTTAACCATTGGGATGCTCTTAGAGCATCTCCAACCATAAACTCTATAAAATTCACTCTATCTCTACAATTGGTGGGTCCATTCACTCTAAACATAACTTCAACTCCAACCATAAACTCTATCAATCCCTCTAAAACTAGTGGGACCCATAAAAATCATATTTTTAATTAATTTATTTTACATTAAAAAAGAAAGTTAGTTAAGGATGTGTGTGGTTCATGGATAGAAGCATGGATAGAGGGGATACCCTCTCACTTCAAATATAGAGGGAGTTTTTCTCTCACTCTATATTTAGAGTGAGGGATAGAGGTGGGTTGGAGGAGGAAAAACTTCAAATATAAAGATAGAGAGGGTAATAGAGATGGGTTGGAGATGCTCTTACAACATCATTAAGCTCTTCCAGATGACACATTGGTCACATCATACTCGATACCGTGACATACATTATTTATTCAATATATAATGACGTAAATATCCTTCAAAAATTTAAAACCCTTAAGCAAAAAGAACAAAAAACCAGCCAAACAAAGAAACAATGAACTTATATGATTAAAGATTCAATTTTTACAAGCTACATACTTTAAAATGATGAATCAGAAGGATCAATTCAATTTCTACATAACCATTACCTAAATCAGAAGAAAATAGTGAAATACCTTCAAGCCAAAGGATGAATCGAAGAACTCAGGTATTATTCAAAAGAGTGTATACCCCTATTTCAAAGGTAACTACACCAATTTCTACATAACCGAAGAGTATATACTCTTTAGAATTCAAACGAGTGTATACCCAAAAGAGTTAACTAAACCAATTTCTACATAACCGAAGGATTTGAAACATGAACATCTAATTTCATATAAATCAGAAAAACAAACCTAATTTCGTAAAACAATATATGAAACATGAATCGGTAACTAAGGATTTGATTAGAGAAACATACCTGAGGAGGAGATGGCGACGGTGACGGTGACTGAGAACGGTTGAGGAGGAGACGACGACGAAAAACGTTGAGGAGGAGGCGGCGACGAAAAACGTTGAGGAGAAGGCGGCGACGACGACTGTTCAGGAGGCGGCGGCGGTTGAGGAGGACGAGGTGGTGGCGTTGAGGGGAGAAGACGATCAGTGAAGGGGGAGACAATCGGTGAAGGGTCGATTGAATTTTGGGAGGAGAGAGCAGACGCATTTTGGGGGGGCGTTATATTTTGTTTAGGTTTGGAGTTTGGCAGACATAAAATGCTTTGTTCCAAGTCTGTGCCAAAAAAACATTTGGCAGACATTTTTTTGTTTGCGAGCTTCCAAAAAATAAACATCTGCACGATGACTTTTCTGTCCGTGGTCTGCGCCGCGAAGACAAAAGACACCAGAAAGACCTTCTACCAAAAAACAAACAGCACATGTGTGTAGATTGTAGGTGGTGAGGGTGAGTGTAGGTGATCGAAGGAGGAAGAAAGAGATGGTGAGGGTAAAATTGTCATTAAAAGAATTTTAACGCTAAATTATAACGGACGTTTGCCTTAGGGACTAAAAACATGATCAACCTCCATATGTAAGGACTATCCGTGTAAAATCTAAAACTTAGGGATCAAATCCAAAACTCAGGTCAACTCAGAAGGACTATCCATGTAATTTACTCAAACTTTATCCCAGTAACTCAGTAAGTACTGAAACTATATGGACATAAATTAACAAAGTTCAAAATGTTGAGAAATGGTACGGTACAACCGAGTGATGCATGTCCAAATCCAATCTGAAAAATAAGCTAAAACAAACACCCCCTAAATTCTGCCGTATATCTATCGGCAGTAAAGATCGGAGGGGAGGTTTATTGATCTGCGGATGGTTTGATCATCGCCATGGCGTCGTCTCTTTCTCCCTCTGATCATCTGACCAATATCCCCCTTCCTTCAGATTCAGGCATGCATAATCTTACTTCTGTTTAAACTATCGATTTTGATTCATTTTATATACACATGCGTTCAGTGTTTGGTGATTCTTTTCTGTAAATTTCTTCTGTAATTGTGCTCCTCCGTAGCTCAATGATTTAGGTTATATGTTGTATGAACTTGTTAAATGTTTGTTGTTCACTCGCTTGCACATGACTGGCGATTACTATCTTGTTTGAACCTAATAGCTCGTAAATGTGTATTCACGCAGCTCTATTTAGTAATTGAAATTGCAATTGTTATACATTTAGAGAGTATGGCAATTTGTTGATTGTATTAGTTTCAATTAGAATAATTAGGGTTTTAAACCGTAATCTAAGTTGCATTGTTTTCTTGATTTGGCAAAACATTAGCTGTTTGTGCATCTTGATCGCGGAAATTTGCTGATTGTATTAATCTCGATCAGCATAATTTGGCAAAACATTAGCTATTTGGGGCATTCTGGTCCATTCATTGCAAGTTATTGACAGTGTAAAATTTGATCAATAAAATTAGGGCTTTTTTGCATTTGACTAATAGAATCAATTGTTACTTTATTAATTAAAATTTATATATTAGGTGGGGAAGTAGTTCCTATACACATTGTTACTAATGCAAGCCAACTTCCACCTGAATTTTTACATCCATCACCTGATAAGAAATTGGTTATTGGGTTTGACTGTGAGGGTGTTGACCTTTGCAGAAATGGAAGTTTATGTATCATGCAGGTAAAATTATGTAAAAAATTAGCGGTTTTCCTATGTTTAGTTGTTCATAATTGACTCTATAATGCTTATTATTAACTTAATTGTGGCAGCTAGCATTTCCAGATGCTATATATTTGGTGGATGCAATTGTGGGTCGAAAAACACTTGTCGATGCATGTAAGCCTGCACTTGAATCTAGTTACATCACTAAAGTAATTCATGATTGCAAACGAGATAGTGAGGTCATTAAAATTATTTAAAATCACTTATGTTCTTTTGAAAAATAAAATGTTTGTGTGACGTTTTTTGTTTATGTCTATTTTGAAGGCATTGTATTTTCAATTCAACATCAAGTTGCACAACGTTTTTGATACCCAGGTGAGTATCCCTGTTTCAGCATAACGAATATTATTATTATATTTTTTTTTTCTCACCAAATTTATGATATCATTTATTTTTAATGATACAGATTGCTTACAGTTTAATTGAGGAACAAGAAGGCGGGAAAAAAGTACTAGATGACTACATATCATTTGTTGGTCTCCTTGCTGACCCACGTTATTGTGGTATTTTATTAATTTTATATTAATAAAATTTATAGCAACATTTTATTAACAACGCCCATTAAGGCTATTAATAATATTACTTATATTCTTATCTCGAGGTTTTGAAAACAGGTATGTCTTATCTTGAAAAGGAAGAAGTTAGAGTACTTCTGAGACAGGTTTGTCATATATGCATCATAGGATAGTTTTTATTTTATTTTAATTTGTTACAAATTACAATAAATATTATGATTATTATATTTGAATTTTTTGCTATGTGGAATGTACCAGGACCCTAATTTCTGGAAATATAGACCATTATCTGAACTAATGGTGCGTGCAGCTACAGATGATGTTCGTTTTCTTCTGTATATATATAACAAAATGATTGTGAAAATGAACCAAAAATCATTGTGGTATCTTGCTGTTCGTGGTGAACTTTATTGTCGATGTTTTTGCATTACTGATAACAGTTATGTAGATTGGCCACCTATCCCTCCACTTCCTGGTATCTTCCTTTTTTTTAATTTTTTTATGTTTATATATTTAATTTCAATTTTTTTTAATTAAATGTTTTATTGCAGAGAATATTGTGACAGATAACGATGGTCTGGAGGAAGAAATATTATCAGTTGTTGATGTTCCACCAGGAAAGATGGGGCTTGTTATTGGACGAAAAGGAGCGTCCATTTTGGCTATCAAGGAGTCTTGCAAGTACATTATATTTTCTTTTTTAATATTGTATTTTGGTTTTTTTTTTTTTTTTTTTTTTTTTTTTTTTTTTGATGAGTTTGTTGTGTTGACAGTGCTGAAATATTAATTGGTGGTGCTAAAGGACCACCAGACAAGGTTAGTCAATAACTATCTTGTCTCTTGTGCATGCCTTTAAGATTTATTGCTTAATCATATTGCATTATATAATACATCCTTAAATTTTGTGTTAGAAAAGTAGAAAAAAGGAGAAAAAGAATCCACTCCAAATTATGCTTAGAAAACAAGTAATACAATTTGACTTGTCAATCTAAAATCTTGTACTTAAAGCATCATTCTTGTACTTGAAGCATCATACGGATGATTGTGTGTAGTAATCGCTGATAGTTGACAGTTATTATTTGAATGCAAATTAAGAATGCATAAAGTTAGTAATGGTATTTCTCATGATTTTAGGTGTTTGTAATCGGGCCAGTGAAGCAAGTAATGAAAGCTGAAGCTATATTAAGGGGAAGGATGCTGCAAGTCTATTATTAAAAGCTCCTCCTGCTGCATGTACTTGTCTTTTTTGCTTACAAATTGTGTAATAAACCGAATAAAAAATATGGTTTACAGTTTTATTTGAAGTGAATAACTTGACAAAATGAAAATATGTTTTACTAATAGCATAGTGGTATGTCGTTCAATACACAAATAGAGGTGATAGTTTTTATTCATTTTTTTCATAAATCTGTTAGTTTGGAATATATATGCCATCTCTAATGGGTTCGCAAAAAAATTAATTGAATTTTAGAACTTACAAATAGGGCTGTAAATGAGCCAAGCATGAATTCGCTAGGTTCGAGCTTGGCTCGTTTAATTTTATTGAGCTTGAGCTCGAATCGTTTCGAGTCTTGTGTGTAAATTGATCTGCTCGTTTAGATTTTTGCAAGCTTGGGCCTGGCTCGATTAGAGTCATTTAAGTTCGCATATATTTAAAATATATAATCAAGCTTTTATCGATTATTTAACGAGCGAGTAGATCACGAACGAACAGCTCGGCTTACTTACACCCCTACTTAAAATTATATATTATATATTAATAATATTTAGAAAAGAAACTAACACCAACGCAACTTAGGGGACACAAAAATATAATCATGTTCCAAATCATATTCATTTCTTAATGAGATAATGTGATACGCCATCAAAATCATTCACATAAAAATCAAGTCTACCATGGAGACATAATATATATCTCCATTGTTTGTACTTTGTTCTCCAAGCTCTACAATCTTTATCAAAACGGAAGATAAATCTGCAAGAGCACCCGAAATTAAATTATGTTCTGTTTATATTGCCAATTCTGCCTGCAATGCAGCAAGTTCATCCTCATTGGTTATGTTCTGACGTGGTGGTTGTTTGCCGCCAGGTGAGGTGGCGGCGGCAGGGGCGGTCGTTGCAGGCTGGAGAAGTTGTTCCTCCAGCTCAGCTCCTTCTAAATCTTCAAGTTCAATTCATCCTGTATTTTTTCAAATAAAAACAGTTATTTCCTATTACCTTTTAAATTTAATTTGAAATGAAAAACTAACATGTTTGACTTTATAAGTCAAACGTAATCCTTTGACCATGAGGAATTAGTACCTCATCAAAATCAGCTGCTGCACCAATAGGTGCTGATAATGCTTCCTGGATTTGTTTCATGTTTTCAGTTTGTTCATTTATTTCATCCATTGTTTTGTCCACATCATCAATATTCCTGTAAAATCCACAAACAGGAGAATAATAATAAAAATAAATAAATAGTAATTAAATAAATGCTTAATGTCCAACTTTAATTAAAAATTAACAAAAGTGATAATTGCAATTAGTGCATTTTAGATATATAATTTGGAACTTACATTGCCTTCTGCATTGCCTTCATTGTTTGAGCTCCTGTTCTTAAAGCGGCCACTGTCTCGGTCGTAGCTTTTGCACCTTCTATCATTATCATCTGGTGTCCAGCAGATACATATTAAATTATTAATTACTTAGCATAAATATTCATAAAAATAAATAAAAATCAAGAAATCATCAAAAAAGTCACCTGATCATGAATACGCAATTGGAAATTTCCAAGTTGTTCAACTTGCTGTTCGTAAAGTCTCTTTCGCTTTAAACATTGTATTGCCGCTGAACAAATGATCACCAAAAAATAAAAAATAAATATTAAAAAATGAAACATTGAATAAATTGTAAATGCAATGATTTTCAAAAGAGTATTCCCGTTAATATCAAGCTCCTGACCATCTGGTATATATTTACCCAATGTGGAATGAAAATCTTGACCTCTAGCCTCTACGAACCCTTAGAGGTGGTGGTGTTTTTTGAGATTTATGTTCCTTTTATTGAGTAATATTTTCTGTTAGGACAAATGATATAATAATGATTTGGTTTGAATGAAATACAAGTATAATCTACTCTGCCATAGCTTGCCTCGTAACTTAGTTAATTTAGATGTATGATAGATTTGGTAGATTAAATGTAGAATGACTAAAAAAGAGATTTTTAATAAGGTCAGTTGTTTGGTTTAGTTGTGCTTGTATAAAAATTGTTTGATTGATGAAATAAGGGGTAAGGAGGTAACAATTAAATAAGCTAATAATCTTCTCTAAATTTGTTTATTTAAAACTCCCTAAATAAGCTTATAAGCTCAACTAAACAATTACTAATATTTATTAAATTTAAATAAGCTTAAAAGCTCTTAAGCCTTATTAAATAAGTCTTCCCAAACACCCCTAATTATGTTGCATTGGCGATGCATGTTATGTTTAACGTGAAATGGTAAAAAAATGGTATATAAATGAATTCTACCTTGATTTAGTCACAAGAAGTAAAAAATTAAAACTTTATTAGTGAAAGGTTAGGACGACACATAGATTCACGGTTAGACTGTATATATATAACTCAAAAACTCATTTCCCTCAATAACATGGTTTTCGAATAGGAAGAACCTGATCCGTATATCCGTTTACATTTATATAGCAGTTACCTTTTGAAAAAGACATAATGATGTTGATTGGGTGTACAAGTATGAATTCGCATGCATTATCTTTTTCTAAACGTATAAACATGGTTTTAAAAGGCTTATTTTGCCTTCCAATATCAAGGCTTAACCCTCCCGTCTCGTCATGATTAAAGGCTTATGTATGTTGAGATCCAACTTGTTTCACATTTATTCATAATAAGTTGGATTTTTACTTTTTAGGCGTATTAAAAAAACTGAACTATATGAGTCAAGTATATATAGTTAGTTAGTTAGTTATAAGAATGGTTGGATAAAAAATATGAAGATTAATTAACTATGTTATAAATTAACTATATATAATTTCATCTTTATTTGTATAAGTGTATATAGGGGTGATAATCCAGGTTGTGTTCGGGTTGGCGGGTTAGAAACGTTCAACCTAAAACCAATATGTTTATATAAACGAGTCAGATATCTCAACTCTAACCTATTTATCTTTAACCCGAACCTGCCCCATATAACTTGTTCAATTAAACGAGTTAAACAAGTTAGCATGTCAAATGAGTTAAACGGTCAAAACAGGTTGTTATTATTCCTTAAATTCATAACAAAATACCAAAACATCCAAATTACTAAGTAGTAATTTTAGTTTTTAACTGATATTAGTTACATTTGAACTATTAAACTATAAAGTAAGTATACAAATATATTTTAATAATTAAGCAGGTTGACATGTCGACCTCTTTAGTACATTGACAATCTAATTGTTTAATAAACGAGTTAGTTGAGTCGACCCAAGACTCGCCCAAAACCTATTTACCTCAACTCAAACCTGTTTATTTTCATGTCGGCTTCAGGTTGGATTTCGTGTCGGTTCAGAAATTACTACCCCTAATTGTGTATATAATATTAATAATAACTGATGAACAAAATTATTGTTTTACATTGTCTCTTAGGATATGTTATGATTAGGGGTGTAAATGAGCCGAGCTGAGCCCGAGCTCGACTAGGTTTGAGCTCGGCTCGTTTAAGTTTTAAGGAGCTCGAGCTCGAGCTCTGCTCGTTTCGAGCCTTATATGTAAAGCTCGAGCTCGACTCGTTTAGGTTTTCGCAGGTTCGAGCTTTACATATAAGGCTCGATTAGGCTCATTTAAGCTCCAACATACACAAAACATATATTTATTTAATTATAATATTTAATATATTACGTAAACATTTTATTTTTATATTATGTTATATACATATATATGTATAGTATATACATACACACATAAGTATAAAAATATATAACTATATTTTTGTAATAATTAATATATATTTGCTCGTTTAGGCTCGCGAGCCTAATCAGTCTTAGTGGATCAAGCTCGGGCTCGGGCTCGTTTAATAAACGAGCTCTTAGTTAAGCTCAGACTCGGCTCATACTCGTTTAAGCTCGGCTCGTTTCGAGCTTTTAACGAGCCGATCCCGAGTAGCTCACGAACGGCTCGGCTCGTTTTCACCCCTAATTATTATCTCAACATGTTTATTTTATGGATTTTAAGACTTGAGTTAGACCACTGACATCACAGCGTTACATTATTTAGAATCATGTATGACACATTGCATGCTTCTGCCTTTTTGGGCCGTGGCTTGGCCCAATAAAAGGTGTTACCTCTTGAATTTGATCAAAAGGGTCTCCTAATTTTCTAATGGACTTCGTTGATATATATCGGTTTGACCCTCTGAGAAAGCATCAATATCATAGCTTGCACTTCCATATTTATATTTTTGATCATGCACGACATGTGTGCTAATTTAGAAATGAGTTAGTTACACAAACTTCATTTATTGATTCGTATACGAATCTGATTAATGTTGCCTTATTATTTAAGGAAAAGAAAGCATACTATTCTAAGTTCCCAAGTTGGAAAGAAGATATAGTAACCAACTTTTAGATATTGTCTGAGAGTATACCTAGATTAAAATTTATATAATGATTGCCTCATTTAGCACATCTTAAAATTAGAAGTTTTTTTAAGTCTACGTAAATGTTTCATTGAAAGCAGTCTATTTAACTTTAAATGGAAGTAGCTATATTTACATCTCTTATCTCCTTATACTAATCCGAAGGAATTTGAATATTATTATTGTTTGTGTTAGTAAAATAAAACACAACTTCATGCCTTTTCTTTTTTGTGTTAATAAAAGAAGTTCATGTCATGTTATTACAAAAAAATATAAAATGATAAAACGATTTGATAGCTCTACAAATTAGTGGATGAAACGGATGACATCTAACGGCGGTGGAGCAGTTGGTTTTTAAAAAAGAAAAAGAAAAACAACTTCAAATGCGATTTGATGATGACAATGACAACCATTATCAATAGAATATGTTCTTCAATTCTCTCCCTTTACTTAACCTAACCGTTTCCCGGCAAATATGTAGTTTTCACTCCGTCATTCTCGCATTGCATTCTCTCTCTTTACATATATAGATTGATAAATATACTATCATTATCCCTATAGATTACAACAGATACTGAATTGTTGATTTTATTCCCCAATCGATATTTAATGGAAGGTGATAAGGCTGGTATTTCCGATGATACCGCCGCCACTACTCCGACGAACCTCCTCCTATCGCCTCCGCCACAACAACCATCTTCATGGAGACTTAACCTCGATCACTTCCGACTGCCGGAAATCTCCTCCAGTTCTAATTCTACCGGTCCATTTTCCGCCCTCCGCCGCCTCTTCCGCCCTACTCCAAGTAATCAATCACTTAATTTCTCTTTAGTCGATTAGTAATTTAGCGACTTTTATGTTGTACCATGCATGCATCAAATCCACGATCATCGAATTGGTGTTCTTGTTGATTTCTGTTAAGTTTTTTTCATTTATAACTCCAGCCCCCAAATTGCAATTTGTATATCTATTCTCATTGTGATTAGGTGTCCCATAAGGCTGTGAATTCGAGTCCTGGTGTGAACTGAATTGGTGTCGATTTAGTGGTGCTTCTGTTAGCCGTTAAAAAAAATCTATATTGCAGCTGGTTTTATTTATAATTAAATTTGCTTATTGGATGCATTATAAGATGATTCTAGTGATCAAAGCACAACAGTTACCAGTGGATTTTGATTTTTGTTGTGAATTTTGTTTTTTAATCATCTTTGATTACAGTTATTACAAAAACCTATTTAAGCAATTACAGTACTGGAATTTGAATAAAACCGAAATGCAGGCCATACCAACAAATACAATGAATAACTCTTTTGGAACTATGGACATATGATCATCTTTGATTGATATTCCTTTTGTTAGTAAAATAACAAACAGGACTGTTTTACTCCCCATAAAAGATAGTAATTTAGCTTTTTGCTGAAACTAGCCAACTTTCAGTGTCTTACAACTCATGACTTCTAATGACATTTTTAACGTCTATAAACATGTTATGGCATATGTTACAAGTACGAAAAAAAGAAAGTCGGTGTTACTTAAGAATTCAAATTCAACAAAATAAATACATGAACTACAAAACAAGTAGTGAGAGTCGATCGCTTCATGGTCCATAGGGAGGCGATTTGTATACACAACAAACAATTGTTAGTTGTCAATTTTACCCTTACATCATAAGAACAGCCAAGAAAGAGTGTGTGAGATGTAGGGCTAAAATTGTCAAAATACAATTTTTTTTTTCTTGTCTATGAATAACTCTGTTGTATACAAATCACCTGCCTATCTGTATCGTGTTTGGAAATGATTTTTAGTAAGTGTTGGTCAAAAACACAATTTTTTTTATCCCACATTAGTTTTGGTAGGCACAAACTGTTTTTTGTTTGTACTTATATATCAACTGCCCGATGGAACTTGAAATTGGTTACATAATTAATTCTCCAATGTTCAGGGAAACATGGAAAGGTTCGAGAGTACTACAAGAAACAAGAACGACTTCTTGAAGGGTTCAATGAGATGGAAACAATCAATGAATCAGGATGTTTACCTCAAGGCTTAACCGAGGTTTGTTTGATATATCACATTATCACGAGCGATCCACTAATTATTCACCCTCTACTTTTAAAATTTCAGGAAAATGTCACAAAATAAAATAACAATATACTTTAGGTGGTGGTCTATTTTGATAATTATAAGTTTGAAGGACCATTTTGGTAATTACAAGTTTTTAGCTGGTAATTATGATTAAGAACTACATAGGGCCAAAAAAGCTTCTTTTACTTACTAGATAGGGACAAAAAAAAAATTATCTACCGTTGGCGTAATAGGCCGGCTAAAAATGTGTAATTACCAAAACGGGACTTACAAACTTAAAATTACCAAAATGGGCCACCGCTAAAGTATATTGCTATTTTATGACATTTGCTCTTTAATATATAGTCCAACTTTGTTATCTAGGATCTCTGATCAAGCTGATACGAGATTTAGTTAAATGTTCTTTTTTTGTATGTTGCAGGATGAAATGAAGAATCTGGCTAAGAGTGAGAGAATGGCGATCATGGTATCAAACATAGCTAATTTGGTCCTTTTCATAGCAAAAGTCTATGCATCTGTTGAGAGCAGATCCCTAGCCGTGATTGCTTCAACCCTCGATTCACTCTTGGATTTATTATCCGGATTTATTTTATGGTTTACTTCATATGCTATGAGAAAACCTAATAAATTTCACTATCCAATTGGAAAAACGAGAATGCAACCTGTTGTAAGTGCTTCAATCTACTATAAATCACTCTGTTTATAATTAAAACTCAACTTCATTTTCTTCATTTGGCATGTTTTAATAGATGAATGACCTTAAATGAAAAAAGTTAAAATACTTTGGTGACTTCTACATACAATATCCCCATAATTATGTTGGATTTCAGGGGATCATTGTTTTTGCGTCAGTAATGGGAACACTTGGGTTGCAAATATTGCTAGAGTCTGCTAGACAACTTATTGCCAAGGTATGAACTCAATCAGATTTTGCCTATCATTTTCGTTATGAATCTTGATTTTCTTTAATGGTTATAGTCCCCAAACTGTAACATATTTTGCAAAAATGTCGGTCTTAGGTGTTGTATTTTTATTTGGCCAATCAAGTCATTGTACTTTTAAAACCCTTAATTAAGTCACTCCTTGACCGGAACTTTAAAAATCTGGTGTTGCCACGTCATCATTTTCCGTCCGAAGATTTGGATTTTGGCTAAAAGGTGACTTAATTAACCAATTCTAAGAGTAAAACAACTTAAATGACCAAAAAATATATAGTATGTACCTAAAACGTCATTTTTTGGAAAATTAAGTACGTTACACTTTGGTAACTTCAAATATTTCTGTAATATTCATGTGGAATTGATTTCAGACCCACTCTGATACAAATCCTGATAACGAGAAATGGGTTATTAGCATCATGGCTGGTGTCACGGTGGTGAAGTTTATGCTCATGGTTTATTGCCGAAGATTTAAAAACGAAATCGTGAGGGCGTATGCACAAGACCATTTATTTGATGTTATCACTAATTCTGTTGGATTAGCTTCAACCGTGCTAGCTGTTCGCTACAAATGGTGGATTGATCCCGTGGGGGCTATAATTGTAAGTATATAACAAACAAAAAAAAATAAGGAAAATTAGGGCTGTCAATAACAAGGCAAAACTAATATAAAAACCGTAACCTGAATTTTAGGAAAACTATTCTATCAATGAATGTACAATCGTTTTATGCATGTTAGAGACAGCCCTAATGGCTATCATTAACAAAACCCAAAAAAAAAATACTATTTTTCTGTAATTGTTTTATTTATCGTATTTCGAACAATAAACGAATATTGATTTTTTGTAGATAGCACTTTATACAATCACTACATGGGCGAGAACAGTTATGGAGAATGTGCGATCTTTAATCGGGAGAACGGCCCCGCCTGAATTTTTAGCAAAATTGACTTATTTAGCTTGGAATCATCATGAGGAAATAAAACATATAGATACAGTGAGAGCATATACATTTGGGTCTCAATATTTTGTGGAGGTAGATATTGTGTTGCCACAAGATATGTTGCTCCATAAAGCTCATAATATTGGGGAAATGTTGCAAGAAAAACTTGAACAATTGCCTGATGTTGAACGTGCGTTCGTTCATATTGACTTTGAGTTTAGTCATAGGCCCGAACACTAAACCACGTGTAGCTAATGTATGTTAAATCTGTTATCGTTTTTTTTTTTTTTTTTTTGTTTCAAGTAAATAAGCAAGCGAACTTCTCGATCAATTGTTATGTGGCATTTTTATGGGCAAGATTCTGAGACTTTGAGCATCTGTGTTTATTTAGTTGTAATTCTGGTTGATACATATAGGTTTAGGTTTGTTGAAGAGAAGTGATTTGTATACCACAACTTTACGTCATTCACCACAACTATTATTTGGCATAGTTATACAGTTTGATGGAGTCATGGAACATTTGCAGGATTTGGTGTATGGAGTAAAAATTCTGATATTGAAATCACGTACCTTTGGTAAATGGTCAGATTTGAGTGGAATCTTGTGACAATGTGGATTTCGTTTCCCTTTTTTCTTGATCGTTATACATTTACTTTTAACGACTTAAATGGAAAAGAAGAAGAATATAACTTTTAATAGCGCACAAATGAAAATGGCTCGGTACAGTAGTGAGGGACGAATACAGGTCCGAAAAAATCGTGGTTCCTTAACTGAAAGGGGTGTTTGAGATGGCTATTTGAAGCATGTTGAACTTTTGACAGAAGCCCTGAAAATCAATTATTTGCATTTTGAGCATGTACTATTTTTAAAAAATCATGTTTTATGAAGTTAGATGATCTAATTATCTATTTTAAAAATGCATAACCAAAAGTGTGTCGTATTAATGCCATCTTGAGAAATTTGGGGAGCCGTTGGCTGAATTGGCTGTTAAGTTGTTTGGACTTTATGAGTTCAAATTATTGGGCCCTTAGAGCATCCCAATGGTTAACCTCACAAATACTTATTACTTTTGCCACATCAACATTCCACTAACCAAATTTTTTTTCATAAACACCATCTCCAATGGTTAACCTTTACAAAAACTTTTTCTTTTACAATATTTCTAATTTACCTTTATTTATATCAAATGTTTATAAATACCCCCTATATATAATTTGACAATTTTTTGGAGATCTTACAAAATATAATATTTTTTAAAATGTCTTATATAAAAATATTATAATAATTGGCATTAAATATTATATAATTTATTTATTAACTAATAAAAATATAATAAATAATTTATATATAACATATCTAAGGTTTAAAATGAAATGTTATTAAACATAGGGGACTAAAAAAGACAAATATTGAAAGATGGTTAAAAGGTTAGTAGAGAATAAGTCTTTGCAATAAACTTTTCAAAAAGCTAGGTATTCCAATAGTAAAAAGTCTTTCAAAGACTTATTGTAATAGTAATAAGCTTTAGAAAAAGCTACCATTGGAGATGCTCTTAGATTATACTACCTCCGTATCAAAATAAGTGATACATTTGAAAAATTGCGGTTTTTGAGGCAAAAGATTGGAAAGTGATTTAAAATAGTATAAAGTGGATAGTTAGTGGATAATGGGACCCACTTCTTTTGGATGTAGTGAAATTAATGATGTTTAAAAGTAAAAGTAAGGGTAAAAGAGTAATTTTACTTTATTAAAGTAGATAGTTAGTGGAGAAGGAGTCCCACTTTTTTGCCAAATAAAGAAAGATTTTGAAGTGTATCATTTATTTTATTCCACCCCTTTTAGAAAAGTGTATCACTTATTTTGATACAGAGGTAGTATTAAATGAATGAGGATTAAACTATCGGGCCTAAGATTATAATATACACGTGGAAAAAGAAAACTAAAGGAAAATTTTTAGGGTATTAATGTAAATTCAACTGAACTTGGAAAACCCTAGTTTCTTCATCGCTATAAAGATACGACATTTGCGCCCCACAAATGCCATTCGAGGCTTCGAGCAAGAAGACGGCATAAACATCTAGTCATTTAGGTAACTGGTAAGCTTTAATGGAGTTAAGGAATTGAAATTGCCAATGATGTATGCTGTATTGTCCGTACCATCTGAAAGGTTTATCCTTGTTTGATTAGTACTTGCATCCAATTTCTGAGGCATTTTTCCCCCTCTTTTTAATTGCTATGATAATTTCTGTTCGAAAATTAGGTTTGATTGAGGCAACAATTTAGAGTCGCTCATTCACTTGTTCGGTAGTGGATTGAGTGCTGTACGTTGCCGATATGAATTGGTACTGATATTCTGGCATCGCAGGATCCAATTTCTGTCGATGCATTCTGATGTTCCTACAATTTGTTACTCTGTATTATTTACTCCCCCTTTTCAAAATTTTAAGATAAAATATGGTAATAAAGGTTAATCAGATTAAATTGAATAGTTAGTAAAGATTTATTCATATATATTAAGTAAAGTGAATTTAATGATGTTTAAAAGTAAAAGTAAGTATAATTTCATTATATTAAATGAGATTATTAGTGGGTATGGGTCGCATATCTTTTATCAAATATTTTATGTGTATCACTTATTTTGAAACATCTTAAAATAAAAAGTTTATCACTTATTTTGAAACGTATAAGTATATCTTAATAAATATTTCTTTAATAATTATCAACTTAGAGCATCTCATAGAGCATTTTCAACCTACCTATAAAATTTCAGCCGAGCTTTTAAATGGCCTTCTGTTTTTTTGATCAAAAAGTAGTGTTTTCCTGTGTTTTTAGGCCATAAACTAGAGAGTTAGGTTAAAGGTAAGCCGGCTACGAGGACTAGGAGCTTAACTTGCTGGCGAGAAAGGGTGAGTGTTCAGTACACTCTTTAGCCTTTAACAAGGATCTCAAAAATAAAATTATGGGATCATTTCCTCTAAATATCTCAAAATCTTTTAAAATTTAATAAGATAGAGTTAATACACTTTTACTTTAAATATAAAATGATTTTTAATAAATTGTATATTTGAAGTTAAGTTTATAGATTAGTTTGAGAATAATTAATTTCAAAATATAAAGATAGTATGTGATAAGATATTATTTTAATTAAGTTTTTGAGTTAAATGAGACACTTTGTTTGCAAACTCTTGCAATTGTCAACAATGTTAAAGTTGATTAAGTTTGGAGCAAAGTATGATAATCTTATTAGGTAATTCTATTAGCAACCCAACCTAACTAGACATGTGTAAATTGGATCGAGAACCTATTGGACTGTAGTATCAGATCAGATCAAACTGAGCTATGTATTGGTTTGGTTTTCAGTTCTAATTTTCATGCAAAATCAGTTCCCTGGCTGTTCGGTTTGGTTTCCGTTGGTTATCGGTCCGGTTTGATTTGGTTTTGATTATCATTGGTTCGGTTCTCGTTCTGGATGAAATCATTTCTTGGTTCTCGGTTCGGGTTGGTTCCGATCGGTTTGATTCTTGGAGTTCAAAAATCAAGGAGTTCCTAAAATTCCAAAGCGTCCAACAGGTAGTAAAGCCAATAACTTGAAATTTTAGACGAGAGTTTCGATTCATAATAGATTGACTATATGCCCACCAATCATCAAAAGAATTAAACGAGATTGTATGATTTTCACACCATTTAGTAACTTTTTTCCAAACTTTCTTTGCGATAGGACACGAGAAGACACAATGGTTTACCAATTCTACACTCGAGCTACAACTCGGGCACAAAATGGAGTTTATCTCTAAACCTCTTTTAGAAAGGTTTAGTCTAGTGAGAAGCCTATCCAAACTTAGTCTCCAAATGAAAATATTTACCTTGATCGGAATAGAATTACACCATTTTGAATCCTAAGAAAAACCGGGGAAAAGAAAATTATTTATATGACATCTCGTGTTCGCAACCGTGAACGCAAACGTATCCCCGATGGACCAAATAACTTTATCATTCTCATCTTGCAAGTGAGTGTCTCTAAGAAGGACCATTAGATTTTGCAATTGAGATTCTTCTACCCCTTCTTATATGTCTTCTCCAATTAAAAGACCAACCATTTCTAGTCAATTTATCATTCACTTTACAAAAAGGATTAACTCTAATTTAAAGAGACGATTAAAACGAGAGCATAATATATCATGACTTATCCAAATGTCATACCAAAAGTTGATACTTTTACCATCCCTTAATTTGAATTTTAACGCATTATAGTCGATACTTTTATTATTATTTTTATGCCATGATCAACTCAACCCTCCTCAATGGAGATACCAAATTGTACATTTTTTTTTTCCTAGCGAAATTAATTTTTTTGCTAGCATTAGCAACTTACGGGCATCAAAAAGGCAAACATTAAGGGAGATGCGCCACTTTGCGGAGATCCTGCTGCCCGCTGGTCGAGCGATGTTGGTGGGGGACGCCCTCGCGGAGTTCAGAGTGCCGTCCCAAACAAAAACAAATTTAACATAAGGGACTATATGTATCACCATTTTGATTGTATAAATCTACAAGTCCCCATAAACTAATTTTGTCCTACAAGACAATAACAAATTTCATATACGTAAAAGCTAAAAATTCTATAAGACACATACTTTAAAAAAAAAATTATGATTATGAACTATTACTAATGTTTGGGTTTTTTTAATATTATTATGGGCCATTGGGTATGTTTTTAATCCGATAGTATAATCATAATACCAAAACACCGTAATACCAAAAATGAAAAATCCAAAAAAAATTACATTGTGTAAATTTTTTAAGTAGGGGCATGTGCCACCATGTACCAAACTAGGCCTGTGCACGGTCCAAGAACCGGACCGACCCGGTTAGGACCGAGAACCGAAATTCATGTTTTTTGTGGACCGAGGACCGGACCGAAAAGGCGCGGTTCGGTTCGGTTATTTTTCGGTTATTTTCGGTCTGGACCGATTTGGACCGTCCAGAACCGTATGCAATTTTTAGCTGTTTTTTTTGGGTATTTGGCTACTGTTTCGAGCTTGAAAACCGCTGTTTTTTTTGTATTTTCGCTACTTGTAGAAGAATGACGATTGACAAACGAACGAGCAAACTCTGTACGAGCGAACAAGTAGTAGAGCAGTTCGTACGAGGATTTTGATTTATCGAATGGAGGTTTGATCGAACGAGCAGATTCTGTACGTGTTATAGATTTTTCGATCGAGCGCTAAGTAAGAGAAAACCGACGGTCATTTAGGTTTGATCGAACGGGCATGCTCTAGATTACGTGATGTTATTGACGTTGCTGGGGTTATTTACGTTATGTTATTTATGTTGCTGGACTTGTTTACCTTGCTGGGGGTATTGTAGCTGGGTTGAACACTCATCGGTCCTACTCGGGTATTTCGGGTCCTTCGGTTTTTACTCGAAATGGACCGAATTTTTCGGTTCCCATAAATTCAGGACCGAGGACCGGACCGTTGGATGCGGTTCGGTCCGGTTCGGTTCGGTTCCTTCGGTCCCGGACGGTCCCGGTCGGTTTCGGTCCATTCTGCACAGGCCTATACCAAACCCTACATCTGCCCCTGGTCATAACATTAACTTCAAAAAACACTCCCTCATATATCATCTATAATGCAAACCCAAAGACACACCAAAGAATATACTTTTTAACCGATAGCTACATAAACACATATTACATTTTCCATTTAATCAATCACAATTTGCAAAAACTAAAATATAAATCAAGAAACCTTTAGCGCAAGTGCGCAACGTTAAAACTATGGTGCCGGACTCTTGTGCGGGTTTGGTGCAGATTTTGTTGTTTGGAATCGCCAAAAGTAACGCTCCTTTAACACGACAAGACCCGAAGGTGAACTAAAAAAGGTTTCACTCCATTGATGACAGATAACAAAAAAGTACACGGCTTGAATGAGGACATACCTACAAGTAAGTGTGGTAATATCGATTGAAAAGGTGCTTATCGTGCGTTGAGTGTACACACAATGTTGTCATCACTAATAACATATTAATCCATCATTGCCAACCTTTTTCTATACTTATCATAAAGCGCTCCAAAAATAGTCTTTTTGTATTCAATTTATCAAATTGGAATTATAAAAATATATTTTAATTAGTAATATCTCTCATTTAGGATCATGAGTTGCATTCAGGGAGGTCCTTGATTTTTATAAAAACCCAAAGGATCAATCTTATCCATTGAATCAAAAGATCCATTAACCACCATCATCATCATCAAATCACATATAATTCAATATACAACCACCACCATCATCAAATCACATGTGATTCAATATACACCCATCACCGCCGGCGGCCACCTCCGGCCGCCGTCGCCTGCACAATCACATGTGATTGGATACGCAATCGCATCTAATTGGATACGCAATCACATGTGATTGCAAGTAGCCGACGGTGGCGAGGGCTTGTCGGTGGTGGAGACGGTGGCCGACAGAGGTTGGTGGTGGTGGTGGTCGGGCGTGTTGAATCACATGTGATTTAATACACATTGGGTGGTGGTGGTGGTCGGGCGTGTTGAATCACATGTGATTTAATACACATTGGGTGGTGGTGGTGGTCGGCGGTGTACAATCACATGTGATTTAATACACATTGGGTGGTGGTGGTGGTCGGCGGTGTGCAATCACATGTGATTTAATACACATGTGGTGGTAGTAGTCGGCAGTATGCAATCACATGTGATTTAATACACATGGAGTGATGGTGGTGTTGATGTGTGATTCTGATAGTGGTGGTGTTTGGGGATTAAATGATCCAAGGGCTGAGATTTATTCACGGTACTTTATAAATATTATGAACCTTCTTAAACGTTTGTCTTGGGATCATATCATCTTAATTTATAAATGTAAAACCTTCAATTAATTTGTCAATGGATATTTGAAACTTTATTTTTACTATTTAACGTAACAAATGTATATTTTAATTCAATTGTATGTATTGTGAAAACTATGCTTCATTTCTTTCGGTTAATTTGCATTGACGATTAAAAAAAAAGTTACATGAAATGGTAAAAAAGAAAGTTCATTATATAATTTAGTAAAAAGAAAAGAATTTAATCCCAGGAGCGACCACCCCTCTATGTATTGTGAAAACTATGCTTCATTTCTTTCTGTGTTTACAAGAGGATGTTTTTTTGTTGCTAATCGGGATTGAACTTAAAAAATCCTTAAAAATTCACCCTTTTTAAGGAGAAATATTACCACTAGATCACCACCCTTCTGAGTTAAAATTTGTTACAATTTAATGAAATAAGCCCTATATATGTAACAAAATATAGTGCTCAAGTGCTGTATTTCATCATTACTTATCCATCACTAATTTAAATGTTGCAATATACTAGGAAAAAAAAGGTGATTCAACAACATAATTCCTTTCTGTTTTCCCACTTGCGTACCCTTTCATTTCAAGTCTTACTTTTTAAAAGTATAAAGAGTAATGGTATCTCTTCGTACCTATATTCCTACTCATTTGATTATAACAAGTGTTAAAATTAAGAGATTATGAGAAAAGAAAATTAGTAGATGCCAAGTTTAGAAAGGAGTATGCATATAGATAGGAAGAAATATCATTTTTCAAATATAAAATATGAATTTAAAGAGAGAAAGTTCATAGAATCATAGAATAGAGCGAGACTGGTCAAATATCATACTTACAAAAACAATAGTTAAGCCAAGAATCTTTGAAAAAAAAAAAAACCTTTTTTTTTCAGTTAAGCACCGGTTCAAGAACCACTCTGAAAAGAACAAAATGATTCAGGATAGATGGATATAGTTTATAGAGAAGTTTATGGTCTTAATAAAGCATGCATTGTTATTTTATTTTATTTAAAAGGCTAACAAAAACAAATATATGACGCCTATATAAATACGTGATTGCTCAACAAACACATAAGCAATTAAAGCAACACAAATAAACTAGTACGAAAAAAAAAGAATATGAAATTTACGTGCTTTATTAAATCTGCAGGATGACTAGGGGATGTTTGAGATAGATTATTAGTAAGTTTTTGTAAGTGAAACTTATAAGTTCATGCTTTTAAACTTATTTAAAGGCTTTTGAATAAGCTTTTTGAGGTAGATTATTAGCTTATTTAGGGATTTTTACATCATTAACATCTTATTTCACTAACCCTCTTATATAGGAGATTTTATAAATATAGTTTTTAATAATTTTACAATAAGCTTATATAAGTCATTCTAAGCATTTTATTTAACAAAGTCACAAGCTCAACTATTTTTTAATAAATTTTCCCAAATGCCTCTGAGTCTCATCCACCGCAAACTAGAGAAATTTTTTAATTATTATTTTGGTGAAATGTAAACAATTACATATAGGTATGTATGTATAAAGATCGTATTAAGGTTTTAGACTTCCTTGCTAAACTAAACCTACTAAAGGTATAAAATCTCATACGATCGATATAAAGCAGGGCCCAAAGTTAGCAGTATATGGCTCATGTCAAGTATCAATGTTGACCATGTCAGCCTCCACACTGATCAGTTGTATGCACATTAATCAGGGGAATGTCGTAATCCAAACCGAAAGTGTATTCACTAACCAAAATTGGTAAGAAATTGGTTCTTGGTTCCATACGCAATTTTTGTACTTTTCGACAAGAAATGAAGTTTGAACCATTGAAACAAGATTTAATCAAAACCTAAATGATTTTATAATTGATTGGAATTACAATTCATCATCCACAGCTGTTGGAGTAAATCACAGATCAACTTATTACTGATGCTGCAGTTAGTACTGATCTTACTTAGTACTGATGGGGCAGAATTGTTTATTACTGATGAGTTGATACTGATGAAGACTATAACTTAGTTACTACTGATCAAGCTTATTGAAGATACTACTGATCAATGGTAGTTACTACTGACGATGGATCTGGACTTACTATTGGTCACCAAAGTTACTACTGATGTTACTTATTTACTACTGTTGATTGCAGAATACTACTGATGAGCTTATATGGAACATATCGAGTCCGAGATCTTCGTAGAGATAGTTATAGCATGTAAATCAATGTATATCTATAGAATTCGAATGTAAATCAAGTCCTAGAATAACTAGGGTAAATAGTTTAGCTTCAAGGACTATTATAAATAGTTCCTTACGAATTGTAAACGTACGTGTGTATTGTTAACTTGATAATATACATTGAAGCTTTTTGTGAAACTGTGTTCTTAATATTTTCGTTTATTATTTACAGTTCATTGTTCTTAATACATTGATATAGTGTTGATCCGCTGCAACTTCTATAATCAATTAGATCTAAGGTGTTTATTAACTTCATCATAGTTAATCGATCCTGACAAGTGGTATCAGAGCTTATTGGTTCTAGATCTACGAGTTTAAGAACAACAAAAAGTTTTAATCTTTAAAACACACAGATTGTTAATCATGACTGATAACAATGAGAGCACCCAAGCAAATAAAATTCCTATACTCACTCCCAATAACTTTGGGATGTGGAAGAATCGTATTAAGCAATACATGCTTATTACAGATTATTCCATGTGGGAAGTTATCCTTGAAGGAAACAAAACTGGTCCTGGTCAAGCAAGCAGCTCTGCAACTGAGGCAGACAAACTTAAATGTGAGAAGGAGAAGAAAGACAAGAGAATCGAACTTAAAACTCTAAGCACTCTCCTACTGGCCATTCCTAACGACTATCAACATCTCTTCGTTGAGTATGATGATGCAAAGGTGCTTTGGGAAGCACTGGAGAAGAGATTTGTTGGGACAAAGAGCACCAAAAGGAATATGAAGTCTGTTCTCAAACAAGACTTTGAAAATTTCAAAGGAAAGCCCAATGAAACACTCACTCAAGTGTTTGACAGATTCAACAAGCTAATTGGTGAACTTAACCAGGTTGGGGTTAAGATGGATCAAGAAGATGTCAACATGAAGTTCCTAAGGTCTCTTAGTGAAGAATGGGCCATGTATACAGTGGTATATAGACAAAGAGATGCACTAGAAGAAAAGGAGTTGGATGAACTCTACAATGATCTCAGAGTATTTGAAACTGAGGTAAATCAAAAGAACCCTTCTATTTCTTCTAATAATGCTGCATTTGTGTCTAGTACAGGTCAAAGACAAGAAACCTCCATAGGAAAGGCTGCAGATTCTGAGGATGCTGCCAGAGAATCTTTCTTCACTAGTCATGTGCATACTGCACTGATTAGTGATGATTTGGAACAATTAAATCCAGATGATCTTGAAGAGATGGATCTTAAATGGCAGATGGCTATGCTGAGCCTAAGAACCAAAAGATTCTTAAAGAGGACTGGTAGAACAAGTCTTAACTTCAACAAAGGTGACAAAGCTGGATTTGACAAAACTAAAGTCAAATGTTACAACTGTAACAACCTTGGTCACTTTGCAAAAGAATGTCCTCAGCCAGACAAAAGATCAAAATCAATTGCTCTTGTTTCACAACAAGGACAAGGATATGACTGGAGCTTCCAAGCAGAAGAGCATGCTCAAAATCAAGCTCTCATGGCCTTTACTGATAGCAAATCTGAGGTAAAACCTAAACCTTGTACTTCTGAATGTATTAAAATTGTTACAAATCTAGAAAAAGAAAACACTAAATTAAATGAAGATTTAGCAAAAGCAGTCAGAAGAAATCATGAGTTTGATGGTGTGATTGCTGATCAAGAACATCAAATAAAGGTGTACCAGATGATTGATCAAAGGATAAAGGAAGAATTGCTTCAAGCTGTTGATGAGAAAGAGTTTTATGAATTAAAAAATAAAGAATTAACAAGTAAATTAGAAGAATGTCAACTTGAAATTGAACAGAATAAATTAACAATTAAAAAGTTTGAAAGAAGTACAAAAATTCTTGATGAACTAACTAACAATCAAACAACAGAAAAGGTTGTACATGGGGTGGGATATCATGCTGTACCACCTCCATATAAATTCATTCCTCCACTTAAAAATAGTTCAGAAAGAATCATTAATGAATTAAAAACTGAAAATCAAACTGAATTACATAATGAAACATCTGAATCAAATGACTCTTCTGATGATGATCAATCAATTGAATTTATAATCTCTCAAACTGAATCTCCAAAATCAATTGATACAAGTTTTCACACAGCACAAAGTCCAAATGAATCTCCTAAATATGATACAGAAAATGTACCAAAAATTCTAAAAAGGGGAAATCAAAGAAATAGGAATCAACTCTTAGAACAAAGAAAACTCATAAAGGCTCAAGATAATAAAGTAAAATGTGTTATTTGCAACAAAGTAAATCATTTAGCAAAGGATTGTCACTTCAATCCAATAAACTGCAAAGAGTTAAGAGAATTTAAAATCTTTAAAGAAAAAGCAAAAACACAGAAGTTAAAAGATACTGCTGGTCCTTCAGTAGTAAATAAAAATAAAATTCCAATTGCTGAAACACCAAGATTTGGAAGAACTGCATCAAGATTTGTGCAAAACAGAAGAGTTGGAAGCCCAAAGAACAGCAATTACTTCAAGAACAATGGAAAATCAAATCAAAATAAACAATATTTTAAATTTTCCAACACCAGTAAAAACTGTAACAATTTTACTACTGGTGTTAACCCTAATTATAATGTTGTATGGTACCAGTACAAAAACACTACTGGTAAAAACCCTACTTACAAAAATACTACTGGTGTCAACCCTAAAAACACTACTGGTCATTCTAAACATGGTAAGTACCCAAATACTACTGGTCCATCAGTAGTAAAGTATTCAAAAGCTAAAAATCATGGGTATAAACCAAGATCAGTAGAAAATTCAAACACCAGTAACACTTTTAAAAGGACAGTAGTAAAACTAAACAACAGTAGTAAACAGGTATGGGTACCAACAATGTTTAAAGTTAAATCCCCAAAATCTTACTTCTCAAAGGATGAACCCAAGACATACCAAGCTTGGGTTCCCAAACTTAACTGATCCTTTACTCACTTGTGCAGAGCATTCAGATCCCAGAAGAAGGAAGAACATGGCATATTGATAGTGGATGCTCAAGGCACATGACTGGAAATCTGCAAATTCTTAAAGATTTCAAGTTATTTGATGGAGGATATGTGGCCTTTGGTGAGAACCCAAAGGGAGGTAAGATTACAGGTAAAAGTACTGTTACTAATGGAAAAATTACCTTTGATGATGTATTTTATGTAGCTGAACTAAAATACAATCTAGTCAGTGTGTCTCAAGTGTGTGATAAAAAGAACAAAATTCTTTTCACAGACAGTGAGTGCATCATTCTTTCTCCTGACTTTATTTTAGATGAAAAATATGTTGTTTTAAGAACTCCAAGGAGAAACAATGTGTATTGCCTGGATATAGGGGGAGAACTCATTTCTTCAAATGAGGTCAACTGTTTTATATCCAAGGCAAACACCACTGAATCAGAACTATGGCATAGAAGGATGTGTCACACTAATTTCAAAAACATGAACAATTTAGTAAAAAGAAATCTGGTCATTGGACTACCTCAAAAACAATTCATGTGTGATCATCATTGTGTTGCATGCCTAAAAGGTAAACAACACAAGACTTCTCATAAGTCCAAAACTGTGAACTCTATTTCTGTTCCTTTACAACTCTTACATATGGACCTATTTGGACCTACAAATGTAATGAGTATTGGAAAGAAACAATATTGCCTTGTTATTACTGATGACTTTTCCAGATATACATGGGTTTTCTTTCTCAGGACAAAGGATGAAACAAGTGAACTCATAAAGAACTTAATTGTCAAACTGGAGAACACATCTGATCAAAAAGTTAAAGCAATAAGATGTGACAATGGCACAGAATTTAAAAATGCTAACTTAATTAACTTTTGTGATCTTAAAGGAATTGACAGACAATACAGCTCACCTAGAACTCCACAACAAAATGGTGTAGCTGAAAGAAGAAACAGAACCATCATTGAAGCAGCAAGATCAATGCTAGCAGACTCAAAATTACCAATTACTTTTTGGGCAGAAGCTGTTAATACTGCCTGTTATGTTCAGAACAGAGTATTAATAGTGAAGCCACATTTTAAAACACCTTATGAACTTTTTAATAAGAGAACAAATTGGTAAATTTGATTGCAAAGCTGATGATGGAATCTTTGTGGGATACTCTACTCAAAGCAAATCATACAGAGTATTCAACAAAAGACTAAGGATAATTGAAGAAAGCATTAATGTATCCTTTAACGAAAATGTTCCCAATGAACAAGGAACTGGTCCAGATTGGCTATTTAACATAGACAATCTAACCAAATCCTTTAATTCTAACATGAATTTCAATGCAGGTGATCCAAACTGTCATACTCAAAAGCAAGGAACATCATCTGTTAATACTGGTCAAGAAGAGATGAGATACATAGTAGTTGATACTGCTCCCATAGTTAATACTGATGTCAGTAATAACTCAAATTGTGGAAACAGTAGTAACTCTGAGAATGAGGACAGTAGTAATTCAAATACTACTGATACCAGTAATAGTACTCAAAATACTACTGGTCCTAACAATAGCCTAGATTCTCAAGATACTACTGATACCAGTAACAACAACAATACTACTGATCTCAATGAAGACAATAGCAGTAGTAACTCTGACCAAGATGATGATGAATCAAACATCAATGACAATGAAGGATCACTAGAGGAACAACTGCCTGACACAAATGAGTCCAATCTTGAAAATCAACTAGTAGTTGATAAAACTACAACCACAAGGACTCAGAAGAACCATCCATTAGACCTTGTTGTAAGTGATGTTAACTCACCACTGCAAACAAGAAGCAAATTAAACAAAAGCTTAACTGCAAACATGTGTAATATAAGTTTAATTGCTAATGAATGTATGTTTGAATGCTTTCTGTCTCAGGATGAACCAAAGAAGATCCAACAAGCAATGAAGGACTCAAACTGGATTGAGGCAATGCAAGAAGAACTCCTTCAATTCAAGTTACAAGCTGTTTGGACACTTGTACCTCTACCCAAAGGAAAAAGAGCCATTGGAACAAGATGGATCTTTAGAAACAAGAAAGATGAAAGAGGTATAGTGATAAAAAACAAAGCCAGACTAGTAGCCCAAGGATACACTCAAGAAGAAGGGATAGACTATGATGAAGTATATGCTCATGTTGCTAGAATTGAAGCTATAAGAATATTTCTAGCATATGCTTCATTCAAAAAGTTTAAAGTCTATCAAATGGATGTAAAGAGTGCATTCCTATATGGGAAGATTGAAGAAGAAGTATATGTCTGCCAACCTCCAGGTTTTGAAGATCCAAAACATGGTGATTATGTGTTCAAACTAGATAAAGCTCTGTATGGCCTACATCAGGCACCAAGAGCATGGTATGACACATTATCATCATATCTATTGAAGAACAACTTTAAAAGAGGAGCCATTGACAAAACCTTGTTTACAAAGAAAGTCAAAGATGATATTCTACTGGTACAAATCTATGTAGATGATATCATATTCGGTTCAACAAATGATTTGTTATGCAAAGAATTTGAAGAACTGATGCAGATTAAATTCAAGATGAGTTCTATGGGTCCAATGAACTTCTTCCTTGGACTCCAAGTAAGTCAAAGAACTGATGGTATTTTGATAAACCAATCAAAATATGTCAAAGACATCTTGGAGAAGTTTGATTTGAAAGACTGCAAGAGTGCAAGCACTCCAATGGAAACACACAAACACCTACATCCTGATGTTGAGGGGGAGGATGTAGATGAACACTTATATAGATCAATGATAGGATCTTTGATGTACTTAACTGCATCAAGACCTGACATTATGTATAGTGTTTGTGTGTGTGCAAGATATCAAGCAAGACCTAAAGAACTACACTTGCAAGCTATCAAAAGAATATTCAGATACTTGAAAGGCAAACCATCACTAGGTCTATGGTATCCACATAATTCACCCTTTGAACTCATAGCCTACACAGATAGTGACTATGGAGGTGAATGTCAAGATAGAAAGTCCACTACTGGTGGATGTCAATTCTTTGGATCAAGACTGGTGTCATGGCAATGTAAGAAGCAAACAAATGTATCAACATCAACTGCTGAAGCAGAATGTGTAGCTGCATCTGCTTGTTGTGCTCAAGCACTGTGGATTCAAAACCAGCTTCTAGACTTTGTTATCTCTATCCTTAAAACTCCTATTTTTATTGATAATCAAAGTGCTATTAGTATTGTGAACAATCCAGTAAAACACTCTAAAACTAAACACATTGAAATAAGATTTCATTTTATAAGAGACTGTAATGAAAAGAAATTAATCAAAGTTGTTAAAATTCATACTGATGATCAATTAGCAGATCTTTTTACAAAAGCATTTGATGTAGGAAGATTCAACTTCTTGGTTAATAGTATTGGAATGATTTTAATAAATTAAAGTCTCACTTAAAATCATGTGTAAAGTTTTGTTGTAAAAAGTTATTTATTTAAAGTGTTTTACTACTGGTAGATCTGTATTACTGATTGTAGGCATGTGCACAAAATACTACTGGTAGGTTATTACTACTGGTGTGTATTAGGTTTACATAAATACTACTGGTAGTCAGTACTACTGGTATTCACATATACTACTGGTCTTGTGTGTTGGTGGTTACTACTGATGTCTATAGTCACTACTGATGTCAAAATCCTTAGTTACTACTGATGTTCATAGATACTACTGACGTTCTTTTACTGGTATCAATTTACTACTGGTCTTTCAGAATCACAATTACCAAACTAACCCCCGTGAAAATAACCGTTATGTTATGATTCGAAGGGCAATTTAGTCATTTTGCAGGTTAAATCGAAAGATATAAAAGGCGGCAGTCGATTAGTTTAGCATTATCTTCACTTCGATTTGCTAAATCCTCTCGATAAACCCTAGCTTACGATCAAAAACCCTAAGTCAGTAACAAACTTCTTACATCTTTCTCTCAAAATCAACAACAATGGCAACTCTACAATCTCTGGATGTGCAAACCGATCTTAAATATTCAGAATTTCATAATATGTGTGCATTCCTAAAGAATCCCGATGGAACAAAAGATTTTCGTCCAATCGTAAAATTTTTGAGAAATTCTTACATACAGTTTGCTTTAACTTTTAAACCAAAAGCATATCAACAGCACTTGGTTGATTTCTGGACCAATGCTGAAAGAACAGAAGGAACAACCACATCGATGATCAAATCAAAAGTAGATGGAAAGCATATAACAGTAACTGAACAATCAATCAGACATCATCTACAACTACATGATGATTCAGGTATGTCTACTCTTCCTAAGGAATTCATTGATGAAATTTTAAATAAAATGGGATATGAGGGAAGACTGAACATAGTAACTTTTCAAAAGGGTCTTCTCTCCCCACAATGAAAATTTTTAGTACATACTATTCAGCACTGTATTTCTCCAAAAAGAAGTACTTGGAATGAGTTTAATAAGGCAATAGCCTCTGCTGTTGTCTGTTTATGCACAGACCAAGTCTTTAATTTTTCCTACATGATTTTTGAAGGTATGTTGGGAAATATTAGTTCTTCAAAATTTTTAATGTATCCCAGATTTCTCCAACATATCATAAACATTGAATTGCAAAACTTGTCAACTCCCAAAAACATCTTTATCATTCCTGAGTTGAACAAGAAAGTTTTCTCAAATATGAGAAAACAATTTAAATTTTCGGGCAAGGAAACCCCTTTGTTTCCTAATATGATCCAAGATCAACCTCAAATTGGAGAGGGTTCAATCATAGATACAACCCACATTGAACCTCAACCCACTCCATCACCCCCAAATACAGCCCAAACACCACCCCCACTAGTCACTCAATCACCCCAAATAGAAGTCCTGCATGTGTCCCAGGAACTTGACAAAAATCTGCAGAGTGCTACTCTTCACTCTGTGGAAGACCTACCAAACAAAACCAAAAATATTTCCTCAATTTATAAAAGGAAGAAATCTTCCTCAAAGGACACCAGGGGACAAATCGAGTCACACCCCAGACTCAAAGAGTTATCCTCCAAGGAGGAGAGAGGACATGAGGCGAGGGCTTTCACTACTGATGCCCCAAAGGTGGGTGCACAGGAAAGTGAAAACATCACTAAGACCCAGACCTCGGCAACTTTAAGTGATGACTCTTTTGAGGAATTACTTAAAGGACCCCGGTGCCAAGAAACCACAAGGGGGGGCATCTCTGCTTCTTCTAGGAAGAAGAGGATGTCTAAAAGACCCAATGAATCACCAAGAAGTGATGAGGGCAGATCTGTGGAATTGATGGAAAGGATGGAAAACCTTAAGCCAATGTACCTGTCAGTGAGCCCGATGATCTTGCTAGATGGAGTGAGGGCAGTATTAAAACAAAACAATTGACGGATAAAGTGGATTCTCTTGAATCCACTGTACAAGATTGTCTCACATATCTTACAAATCAGGGAAAAACCATTGCAGTGATGAAAAGACATGTCAATACCATCAACAAAAGAATGAGGCTATATGAACACAGGCTTCATCAACAAATAAAAATTATTAGAAGATTGAAAAAGAAAATTGATGATAGTGAGGCTCCAACAGTTGAGCTCACTAAGGGGGAGAATGACAACATTCAAACCATGATTGATGAATCAATTGCAGCAGCAGCATCCTCTCTCTTAAATTTAAAAGAAACAACAGTTGATGAAGGCCCAGAAATGATGGTTACTGATGATGAACCTATTACTACTGCTCCCATGGAAGAACAAGCTGACAAAGAAATACCAGTAGTAACTCCTACTACTGATATAATAGTAGTAGTAAGTAAAGAAGAGGAAGTAAAAACAGCAAATACTACTGATGCCCTATCAATAGTAACTCCTGAAGTCCCACCAGTAGTAACTACTTTGGTTACTACTGAAGAGGAAGAACTGCAACTTCCTGAGCTACTTGAAAGAGAAAAACATGTCATCATCTCCAAACCACCAACACCTAATCAACCACTTATCATACCTGACATTGATGATAATGTGAACTGGTTTGAGGTAGATGAATGTACACTTCCTCCACACCCTAAAATTTTATCAGAAGATCAACTACATCTGTTTTATCCAACACTTCTGATCTTGGGTGTACCTGATATGAAATACACTCCACCTCCACCATCTGCATGTATTGGAAAAGGAAAAGAAGTCTATGATGAAGACTATCCAAACAGAGCCTTAGGTCACCAAATGGTGAACAAGATTAATCATGTCAGATCAGAGAAACAGTCTAGATGGAGGGTAAAACACAAGAAATATTTGGAGAAAGTGGAGATGTATCAAGCTCTTGAGGAAAACAAAAAGAAGAAAACTCAAGAAATTAACATCCATGTTCAAATACCTGTTCAAACAGATGACATTCAGATAAAAGCTCAAAAGTCAGAATTCAAAAGGCTCAGAAAGGTTGAAGAAGAACATATACAATGCCTTGAATATTTGGTCTCTGAATGCAAGAAGACTAAAAGTGAATTAACTGATGATGTGTTTGAACAGAAGGCCAATATGATTGAGTATTTGAAAACAAAAGGGCATAGTGCAAAGTCATTTGGAAGAATGAAGATGATGACTATAATTGAAAAATATTGCACTGCTAAGAAGAAGGATTTGGTTGAGCAAGAAGCAGAAGAAGAGAAGAAATCAAAAGCCTTAATCCCAATCAGTCCAACATTAATCAAAGCTGGTAGTGTATCAACTACTGGTGATACCTCAACTCCCCAATCAAAGAAAAGAAAAACTGTTGACCAAGAACAAAGCTCTAAAAAGAAATCAAAATCACAAATTGTACCTGTTCTTGAAATGCCTGTTGCTCCCTTGCAGAACAATCCAATCATCAATTGGAGAGTTATGCAGAATAATGTGATAGAGATCATAAGGGAAGATAAAATTGTGCAGAGATTTACTGGATGGTTACCTTTGATCATGTCCTGTTCAAGAAGTGATGTCATTAAACTACTAATCATTGGAAAACCAAGAATGACAAAGAAATCATGGAAAGATTCTGGTGCTGGATACTTAACAAAGATGATTGATGCTGCTTTCTATCCAGACAACTATCCAGAACAATTTACTGATCAAGGAAATGTCTATGCTTGGAATGTGATTCCAACTGCCAACATGTACTTCTTTGAAAAATCAGGCAAAGTCTGTGAACTGTATTTGTATGAAAAGGAATATCCTTATTCTGAGAAGACTATGTATCAGATATTCACAAACACAATGATGAAACCTTATGATGCTATTATGTTCCAAAACAAATTGAATTATTTCACAAAGAAGAATAGCAAATACATCATTGAGCAAAGACTTCAACAGAATAAAAGAACTTTGGAGAAAAGAAAGAAAGAACAAGAAGAACAAGAGAAACTTAGTTGATTGAAAGATAATCAATAAGTTTAGGGGGAGATTGTTGGAGTAAATCACAGATCAACTTATTACTGATGCTGCAGTTAGTACTGATCTTACTTAGTACTGATGGGGCAGAATTGTTTATTACTGATGAGTTGATACTGATGAAGACTATAACTTAGTTACTACTGATCAAGCTTATTGAAGATACTACTGATCAATGGTAGTTACTACTGACGATGGATCTGGACTTACTATTGGTCACCAAAGTTACTACTGATGTTACTTATTTACTACTGGTGATTGCATAATACTACTGATGAGCTTATATGGAACATATCGAGTCCGAGATCTTCGTAGAGATAGTTATAGCATGTAAATCAATGTATATCTATAGAATTCGAATGTAAATCAAGTCCTAGAATAACTAGGGTAAATAGTTTAGCTTCAAGGACTATTATAAATAGTTCCTTACGAATTGTAAACGTACGTGTGTATTGTTAACTTGATAATATACATTGAAGCTTTTTGTGAAACTGTGTTCTTAATATTTTCGTTTATTATTTACAGTTCATTGTTCTTAATACATTGATATAGTGTTGATCCGCTGCAACTTCTATAATCAATTAGATCTAAGGTGTTTATTAACTTCATCATAGTTAATCGATCCTGACACATTGATACATATATATATATGTAGATAATGAAAATGTACCATGAAGCATCACAACCATGGTTGCCGGTGGAGGTTGGCTAGTACCCTCTGGTAGTGGTGTTGTCCCTTGATGGTGATACCTTTTCATTTATTAAACTTATATCCTAAGTATTTAACTATATAATTATTATACAAATGATATCATATTTGACCCTATTTGTTTTTTTTTTTTTTACCGTTGAACACCCCTAGAGACAAGACTATAGTAATCCTCCTATGTCTCTTTCATTCTTGTCCCTCCATCTTTCTTCGTTATGGATTCTCTACCACTGAGGCCATCGATATATGTATATGTGTATATAAATACATATATGTTGCGCGCATATATATATATAGTAATAAACACAAGCTTCTATGTGGAAAACCATCAAAAGTCCTTTTTGACTAAAACACTCTGCTAAATAAAGTAGCAACTGAACCTAAAGCCATGAGCATCTTTTACAACACAACAATCAACCTACTAGCTAGTGTTACTCCTTGTTCTACTGCCAACAATGGTTGCACCACATTGCACGGTTGATGACACCACCAACAACCACGAGCCGCCCCTTAAATACAAAATAGCGGCTTTGATCACCATCCTTTTGACCGGAGGAATCGGTGTTAGCATCCCTCAACTTGGCAAGAAAATATCAGCTCTCAACCCCGATAACGACATCTTTTTCATGATCAAAGCTTTTGCAGCAGGAGTGATCTTAGCCACTGGTTTCATCCACATATTACCAGATGCTTTTCAAAATCTAACTTCACCCTGCCTTCCTAATAACCCATGGGGCAAGTTCCCTTTTGCGGGTTTTGTTTCTATGATTTGCGCCGCTTATGGTGGACACTTACGCTACCAGCTTTTATACAAAGATGCATTTTAACAAGCAAAAGTCTCGACAAGTGGAGGATGTAGAGAGTTATAATGGTGGTCATGTTGTGGATGTTCATGCACATGCCACAAATGGCCATGCTCATGGATCCATCATACCATCTCATGATCAATCGCATCTCATCAGGCATCGTATAATATCCCAGGTAATTATAGCTAACTTATGTAATCATCTTAATAAATATATATAATGTAGATTAATGAATAGTTTAAATGGTGTGTGTTAAAATTATGGGGAGCGCCCACAACTTAAGGTGTGTAAATGTTTAATTAATTAGGTATTGGAGGTCGGAATCATCATTCACTCGGTGATAATTGGAATCTCATTAGGGGCTTCACAAAATGTTTCCACCAAAAAGTCTCTACTTGCAGCCTTGTCATTTCATCAGTTTTTTGAAGGTATGGGACTTGGTGGATGCATCTCTCAGGTATTATTTCCATTTAAAAGTTCATTTTTTCCGGTTATCAACTTAAGCTTTTGACTTATTTAGGGGAAAGTTTCAAAAAGTAACTTATTGACTTATTGTATTTTTAAGAAATCAATAAATTAATAAAAGATGTTTGGATAAAGGCCTCAAAAAAGAGATTTCAGGAAGTAATGGACCCCTTATTTTTCAAAACTTCTTTTCAAAAACTCAATAAGCCAATAAACAATTTTAAAAAAGGACATCCAAATATGCCTTAAGCCTATATATAAGCTTAATTATAAGCTGAACAATATCTGATTATTTGAAATTACAGGCGAAATATAAATCGGTGTCAACAGCGATGATGGCGATATTTTTCTCGCTTACAACACCAATGGGAATTGTGGTGGGTATTGGAATATCGAGCATTTATAGAGAAAATAGTACAACATCCCTCATAATTGAAGGAATTTTGAACTCTGGTTCAGCTGGGATACTGATTTACATGGCTTTGGTTGACTTACTGGCTGCAGATTTTATGAACCCAAAGATGCAAAGCAATTTAAGGCTTCAATTAGGTGCAAATGTTTCGCTTCTTTTAGGGGCTGGATGTATGTCCTTCTTAGCCATATGGGCTTAGTCACTAGAATTTGTTTTAATTATTTTTCTATTAACATCCAAATACAATCTCTTGCGGGCTTAGTAATCACTAATTTCCAGTTTTGTTACAATTGATTATCTGATTATTCAAAATAAATAACCAGTTTCAAAATGCATATCCAAATTTAAAACTTTACCTCCAAATAAATGTATGATTGTATACATCTTTTATACCACTAATTTAAAAGGATTGGATATTGTTATTATTGTTGCAATGATAGGACACTCTAAACATCTCCATTATTGTCCTCCATCGACAAAAATGGAAGTTGAACCTATACCTTCTAATGGCATACACCAATTTCCCATAAAAAGTTTGCGAATGTCAAAGAAATAAAGAAATATGTGAATATGAACAAACAAGCAACTTGTTGGAGCAGATCACAGTTCAACTTAGTACTGATGCTGCAGTTAGTACTGATCATAGTTACTACTGATGAAGACTATGATTGTTACTGATGGGGCAGAAACACCTGTTACTGATGAGTTGATACTGGTGAAGTCTGTAACTAAGTTACTACTGATCATGCACCTATTGAAGATACTACTGATCATTAGTAGTTACTACTGACGTTGGTTTTGGACTTACTACTGATTACCAGAGTTACTACTGACGATGCTTATTTACTACTGATGAATGGTATTACTACTGGTACGCGTTTTGGAAGCATATCAAGTCCGAGATCTTCGCAGAGTTAGTTATAGAATGTTATTCAATGTATATCTTTTATAATTCGATGTAAATCAAGTCCTAGAATAACTAGGGTAAATAGTTAGGCTTCAAGGACTATTATATATAGTTCCTTACGAATTGTAAACGTACGTGTGTATTGTTAATCAATAATATACATTGAAGCTTTTTGTGATACTGTGTTCTTAATATTATTGCATATTGTTCTTACAGTTCATTGTTCTTAAACATATTGATATAGTGTTAATCCGCTGTAACTTCTATTATCAATTAGATCTAAAGGTGTTTATTAACTAATTCATAGTTAATCGATCCTGACAAGTGGTATCAGAGCTTATTGGTTCTAGATCTACGAATTTTAAGAACAACAAAAAGTTTTAATCTTTAAAACACACAGATTGTTAATCATGACTGATAACAATGAAAGCACTCAAGCTAATAAAATCCCTATACTCACTCCAAATAACTTTGGAATGTGGAAGAATCGTATTAAGCAATACATGCTTATTACGGATTACTCCATGTGGGAAGTTGTTGTCGAAGGAAACAAAACCGTTCAAGGTCAAGCAACAAGTTCTGCAACTGAAGCAGATAAACTCAAGTGTAAAAAGGAGAAGAAAGACAGAGGAATCGAACTCAAAGCTCTAAGCACTCTTCTACTGGCCATTCCTAATGACTATCAACATCTCTTTGTTCAATATGATGATGCAAAGATGTTGTGGCAGGCACTGGAAAAGAGATTTATTGGCACTAAAAGCACCAAAAGAAACATGAAGTCTGTACTAAAACAGGACTTTGAAAACTTCAAAGGACAAAAGAATGAATCTCTATCTCAAACCTTTGATAGATTCAACAAACTCATTGGTGAATTGAACCAAGTTGTGTGAAACCTGACAATGATGATGTCAACAGAAAATTTCTCAGATTTCTTGGAGAAGAATGGTCTATGTACACAGTCATATATAGACAAGGTGATGCCCTGGAAGAAAAGGAGCTGGATGAATTGTACAATGAGCTTAGGGTGTTTGAATCTGAGGTAAGTTCTAAAACTTCTAATTTATCTTCAAACAATGCTGCTTTTGTGTCTAGTACAGGAACATGTCAGGAAAATGCAAAGGCTGCAGATTGTGAAGATGCTGCAAGAGAATCCTTCTTCACTAGTCATGTGCATACTGCACTAATTAGTGATGATTTGGAACAACTGAATCCTGATGATCTTGAAGAGATGGATCTTAAGTGGCAAATGGCCATGTTGAGTTTAAGAACCAAAAGGTTCTTAAAGAGGACTGGTAGAACAAATCTTAACTACAACAAAGGTGACAAGGCTGGATTTGACAAGACTAAAGTCAAATGTCACAACTGTAACAACCTTGGGCACTTTGCTAAAGAATGTCCTCGGCCAGAAAAAAGATCAAACTCAACTGCTCTTGTTTCACAACAAGGACAAGGTTATGACTGGAGCTTTCAAGCAGAGGAGCATGCACAGAATCAAGCTCTCATGGCTTTCACGGACTCTCCTGCTAAGGTACATTCTAAATCTTGCACTCATGAATGCATTAAAGCTTATAAAGATTTAGAAAAACTTAATAAAGAAACACTTGAAGAGATGATTCTAAATAGAAATAGAAGAATTGAATATAATGGTTGTATAGCTGATCTTGAAAATCAAATTAAAATTTATAAAATAACTGATCATAAGATAAAAGAAGAATTGCTACAAACCACTTATGAAAAAGAACATCTTGAATCAAAATTAAAAGAAACCTTAATCAAACTAGAAGAATTTCAAATGGAATTAGAACAAAACAAATTAACCATTAAAAAGTTTGAAAGAAGCTCTCAAATTGTCAATGAATTAACAAGTAATCAAACCACTGAAAAAGTTGTGCATGGAGTGGGATATCATGCTGTACCACCTCCATATAAATTCATTCCTCCACTTAAAGATAGTTCAGAAAGAATCAAAAATGAATTAAAAATTGAAAATCAAACTGAATCTAATAATGAAACATCTGAAATAGAATTCATAATTACAGCTGAATCAAATGATTCTTCTGATGATGATCAAACCACAGACTCAATTGATACAAGCTTTCACACAGCACAAAGTCAAGATGACTCTCCTAAATATAATGCAGAAAATATACCAAAAATTTTAAGAAGGGGAAATGAAAGAAATAAAAATCAACTCTTAGATCAAAGAAAACCTGAAGTTGCTAAAGATAAGAAATTAAGATGTGTTATCTGCAACAAAGTAAACCATTTAGCAAAGGATTGTCACTTCAATCCAATTAACTGTAAAGAGTTCAAAGAATTTAAAAATTCTAAAGAAAAGGCAAAAACACAAAAGTTAACAGATACTACTGGTCCATCAGTAGTAAATAAAATAAAATCTAAAAAAACTGAAACACCAAAATTTGGAAAAATGCACCAAGGTTTGTGCAAAATAAAAGAGTTGGAAGCCCTAAAAACAGCAATTATTTCAAAAATAATGGAAAAACAAATCAAAATAAACAATATTTTAACTTTTCCAACACCAGTAGAAACTTTAACAGGTTTACCACTGATCCTAAACCTAATTACAATGCTGTTAGGTATCAGTACCAAAACACTACTGGTAAAAACCCTAATTTTGAAAATACTACTGCTGCCAAACCACATGTTAAAAACACTACTGGTCATCCTAAACATGGTAAATACCCAAATACTACTGGTCCATCAGTAGTAAAGTATTCAAAAGCTAAATATAATGGGTATAGACCAAGGTCAGACACAGTAACAAATCCAAAAGGGTAGTAGTAAAATAAAACACCAGTACTAAACAGGTATGGGTACCAAAATTGTTTAAAATTAAATCTTCAAAATCTTACTTCTCAAAGGATGAACCCAAGACATACAAAGCTTGGGTTCCAAAACTTAAATAATCCTTTACTTACTTGTGCAGAGCATTCAGATCCCTGAAGAAGGTAGAACATGGCATATTGATAGTGGATGCTCAAGGCACATGACTGGAAATCTGCAAATTCTTAAGGATTTCAAGTCATTTGATGGAGGATTTGTGGCCTTTGGTGAGAACCCAAAGGGAGGTAAGATCACAGGTAAAGGTACTGTTACTAATGGTAAAATTACTTTTGATGATGTATTTTATGTAGCTGAGCTAAAATACAATCTTGTCAGTGTGTCTCAAGTATGTGATAAAAAGAACAAAATTCTTTTCACAGATATTGAGTGCATCATACTTTCTCCTGATTTTGTTTTAGATGAAAAATATGTCGTTTTGAGAACTCCAAGGAGAAACAATGTGTATTGCCTGGATATAGGGGGAGAACTCATTTCCTCAAATGAGATCAACTGTTTTATATCCAAGGCAAACACTACTGAATCAGAACTTTGGCATAGAAGGATGTGTCACACAAATTTTAAAAATATGAACAATTTAGTAAGAAAGAAGTTGGTAATTGGATTACTACAAAAACAGTTCATGTGTGATCATCACTGTGTTGCATGCCTAAAAGGTAAACAACATAAGTCTTCTCATAAGTCCAAAATTGTAAATTCTATTTCTGCTCCTTTACAACTCTTACATATGGACCTTTTTGGACCTACAAATGTAATGAGTATTGGAAAGAAACAATATTGTCTTGTTATTACTGATGACTTTTCCAGATATACATGGGTTTTCTTTCTCAGGACTAAAATGAAACAAGTGAACTCATCAAGAACTTAATTGTTAAACTGGAGAACACATCTGATCAAAAAGTTAAAGCCATAAGATGTGATAATGGCACAGAATTTAAAAATGCTAACTTAATTAACTTTTGTGATCTTAAAGGTATTGACAGGCAATACAGCTCACCTAGAACTCCTCAACAAAATGGTGTAGCTGAAAGAAGAAATAGAACCATCATTGAATCAGCAAGATCAATGTTAGCAGATTCAAAGTTACCAATCACTTTTTGGGCTGAAGCTGTTAATACTGCCTGTTATGTACAAAACAGAGTATTAATAGTTAAGCCACACTACAAAACACCATATGAACTTTTTAACAAAAGAAAACCCTCCATAAGCTTTTTAAAATCATTTGGTTGTCCTTGTACTATTCTGATTACAAGAGAACAAATTGGTAAGTTTGACTGCAAAGCTGATGATGGAATCTTTGTGGGATACTCTACTCAAAGCAAATCATACAGAGTGTTCAACAAAAGATTAAGGATTATTGAAGAAAGTATCAATGTATCCTTTAATGAGAATATTCCTAATGAATAAGGAAATGGTCCAGATTGGCTATTTAACATAGACAATCTAACCAAATCCTTTAACACTAACTTGGATTTAAATGCAGGTGATTCAAATGGTCACACTCAAAAGGAAGGAACATCATCCTTTAATACTGGTCAAGAAGAGATGAGATACATAGTAGTTGATACTGTTCCCACAGTTAATACTGAGGACAGTAACAACTCAGATTCGGAGGGCAGTAGTGATTCAGACAATGAGGACAGTAGTAATTCAAACACTACTGGTACCAGTAATAGTACTCATAATACTACTGGTCCTAGCAATAACCTAAATTCTCTAAACACTACTGATCCCAGTAACAACCTAAATACTACTGATCCCAGTAGTAACTATGAACCAGCAAATGATGATGAACCAAACATCCATGACAATGAAGAACCTCAAGAGGAACAATCTCCTGAGATAAATGAGTCCAATCTTGAAAACCAACTATGTGTTGATAAAGTTCATGGAACCAGAACTGAAAAGAATCATCCTTTGGATCAAGTCCTTAGTGATGTGAACTCAAGCATGCAGACAAGAAGCAAATTGCATAAAAGTCTAACTGCAAACATGTGTAATATAAGTCTAATTGCTAATGAATGTATGTTTGAATGTTTTCTGTCTCAGGATGAACCAAAGAAGATTCAACAAGCAATGAAGGATTCAAACTGGATTGAGGCAATGCAAGAAGAACTCCTTCAATTCAAATTACAAGCTGTTTGGACACTTGTACCTCTACCCAAAGGAAAAAGAGCCATTGGAACAAGGTGGATCTTTAGAAACAAGAAAGATGAAAGAGGTATAGTGATCAAGAACAAAGCCAGACTTGTAGCCCAAGGATACACTCAAGAAGAAGGAATAGACTATGATGAAGTATATGCCCATGTTGCTAGAATTGAAGCAATTAGGATATTCCTAGCATATGCTTCATACAAAAAGTTTAAAGTCTATCAAATGGATGTAAAGAGTGCTTTCCTATATGGGAAAATTGAAGAAGAAGTATATGTATGCCAACCTCCAGGATTTGAAGATCCAAAACACGGTGACTATGTTTTCAAACTAGATAAAGCTCTATATGGCCTACATCAGGCACCAAGAGCATGGTATGATACATTGTCATCATACTTACTGAAGAACGATTTTAAAAGAGGAGCAATTGACAAAATCTGTTTACAAGAAAGGTTAAAGATGATATACTACTGGTGCAAATCTATGTAGATGATATCATTTTTGGATCAACAAATGATTCATTATGTAAAGAGTTTAAAAATCTCATGCAAATCAAATTCAAGATGAGCTCCATGGGTCCAATGAACTTCTTCCTTGGACTCCAAGTCAATCAAAGAACAGATGGTATCTTGATAAACCAATCAAAATATGTTAAAGACATCTTGGAGAAGTTTGATATGAAAGACTGCAAGAGTGCAAGTACACCAATGGAAACACACAAACACCTACATCCTGATGCTGAGGGGGAGGATGTAGATGAACACTTATATAGATCAATGATAGGCTCTTTGATGTACTTAACTGCATCAAGACCTGACATTATGTATAGTGTTTGTGTGTGTGCAAGATATCAAGCAAGACCTAAAGAACTACACTTGCAGGCTGTCAAAAGAATAATCAGATACTTGAAAGGCAAACCATCACTTGGTCTATGGTATCCACATGATTCACCCTTTGAACTCATAGCCTACACAGATAGCGACTATGGAGGTGAATGTCAAGATAGAAAGTCCACTACTGGTGGATGTCAATTCTTTGGATCAAGACTGGTGTCATGGCAATGCAAGAAACAAACAAATGTATCAACATCAACTGCTGAAGCAGAGTATGTAGCTGCATCTGCTTGTTGTGCTCAAGTACTTTGGATTCAAAACCAGCTGCTAGACTTTGGTATCTCTATCCTTAAAACTCCCATTTTTATTGATAATCAAAGTGCTATTAGTATTGTGAACAATCCACTAAAACACTCTAAAACTAAACACATTGAAATAAGATTTCACTTTATAAGAGACTGCAATGAAAAGAAATTAATCAAAGTAGTTAAAATTCATACTGACAATCAATTAGCAGATCTTTTTACAAAAGCATTTGATGTAGGAAGATTCAGCTTTTCTGTTAGCAGTATTGGAATGATTTTGATAACTTAATCTCTCACTCAAAATCATGTGTAAAGTTTTTTGCTGTAAAAAGTTATTTATTTGTTTAAGTGTTTTACTACTGGTAGGTCTGCTTTACAGGTATGTAGGCGTGTGCACAAAATACTACTGGTAGGTTACTACTACTGGTGTGTATTAGGTACACACAAATACTACTGGTAAGACAGTACTACTGGTATCCACATATACTACTGGTCTTGTGTAAATTAGGTCAGTAATGAAATTCATTAGTTACTACTGATGTCTACAGTCTCTACTGATGTCAAAATCCTTAGTTACTACTGATGTTCTTAGATACTACTGACGTTTTATTACTGGCATCTAATTTACTACTGGTCTTTCAACTATCAAATTACCAAACTAACCCTCATGAAAATAGCCGTTGTGTTATGATTCGAAGGGCAATTTAATATTTTTGCAGGATAAATCGAAAGATATAAATAGCAGAAGTCGATTAGTTTAGCATTATCCTTCCATCGATTTGCTAAATCCTCTCGATAAACCCTAACTCACGATCATAAAACCTGCATCAATAACAAAATTCATACGTGTTTATCTCAAAGAAAACGATCAAACATCATAACATTGACAACAATGGCAACACTACAATCTCTTGATGTTCAAACAACACTCAAATACTCCGAATTTCACAACATGTGTGCGTTCCTAAAGAATCCAGATGGTACAAAAGACTTTCGTCCAATCGTAAATTTCTTGAAAAACTCATACATAAAGTTTGCTTTAACTGTAAATCCGAAAGCATATCAACAACACTTGGTTGACTTCTGGACTAATGCTGAAAGAACCAAAGGGTCGACTATGCCAATGATCAAATCAACCGTGGATGGCAAAACTGTCACTATAACAGAACAATCCATCCGACACCATCTGCAACTACATGACGATTCATGTATGTTTTCTCTTCCTAAGGAACACATTGTTGAAATTTTAAATAAAATGGGATATGAGGGAAGACTTGACATAGTCACTTTTCAAAAGGGTCTTCTCTCCCCACAATGGAAATTTCTTGTTCATAACATTCAACATTGTATTTCTCCCAAAAGAAGTACCTGGAATAAGTTTAACAAATCAATAGCATCTGCTGTTGTTTGTTTATGCACAGAACAAGTATTTAATTTTTTAAATATGATTTTTGAAGGTATGTTGGGAAATCTTAGTGCTTCAAAATTTTTAATGTATCCCAGATTTCTTCAACATATTTTAAACTGTGAATTACAAAACTTGTCAACTCCTAAAAACATTTTTATAACTCCTGAGTTGAACAAGAAAGTTTTCTCTAATATGAGAAAACAATTTAAATTTTCGGGCAAGGAAACCCCTCTGTTTCCTAACATGATCAAAGATCAACAACATACTGGAGAGGGTTCAATCAAAGATACAACCCTAATTGAACCTCAACCCACTCCATCACCCCCAAATGCAGCCCAAACACCACCCCAAACAGTCACTCAATCACCCACTCAAATAGATGTCCTGAATGTGTCCCAGGAACATGAAATAAATCCTCAGAGTGCTACTCTTCACTCTGTGGAAGACCTACCAAATGTAACCCAAAATATATCCACTATCTATAAAAGGAAGAAAACTTCCTTCAAGGACACCAGGGGACAAATTGAGTCAAACCCCAGGCTCCAAGAGTTGTCCTCCAAGGAGGAGAGAGGACATGAGGAAAGGGCTCTCACTACTGATGCCCCAAAGGTGGGTGCACAGGATAGTGAGAACATCACTAAGACCCAGACCTCGGCAACTCTAAGTGATGACTCTTTTGATGAATTACTAAGAGGACCCCGGTGCCAAGAAACCACAAGGGGGGCACTACTGCTTCTTCTAGGAAGAAGAGAGTGTCCAAACAACCCATTTCATCACCAAGAAGTGATGAGGGTAGACCTGAAACTGTTGAATTAACGGAAAGGATGGAAAACCTCAAAGCCAATGTACCTGTTAGTGAGCCCGATGATCTTGCTAGATGGAGTGAGGGCAATATTAAACAAACACAATTGACGGATAGGTTGGGATACCTTGAATCCACTGTACATGACTGCCTTACATATCTCACCAATCAAGGAAAAACAATGAAATACATGAAAAAGCATATCAATACAATCAACAAAAGAATGAGATTATATGAGCACAGGCTTCATCAACAAACAAAGATCATAAGGAGACTGAAGAAGAAGACTGATCATAGTGATGCTCCACCAGTTGAGCTCACTAAGGGGGAGAAGGACAACATTCAAAGCATGATAGATGAATCAATTGCAGCAGCAGCAACTTCTCTCCTAAATCTCAAAGAAATAAAAGTTGATGAAGGCCAGGTTAATGATGAAGGCCCAGAAGACATGGATACTACTGTTGAGCCTACTACTAATGAACCTATAGAAGAATCAGTAGTAATTCCTACTACTGATATCATAGCAATAGTAAATCAAGAAGAGGAAACAATTGCACCAAACACTACTGATGCCCTATCAGTAGTAACTCCTGAAGTCACACCAGTAGTAACTACCTTGGTTACTACTGAAGAGGAAGAACTAGAGCTCCCAGAGCTAATTGAAAGAGAACGTTTTGAAGTCATCACCAAACCACCAACACCTGATCAACCACTTATCATACCTGACATTGATGATAATGTGAACTGGTTTGAAGTTGATGAATGCACACTTCCTCAACATCCAAAAATTCTTCAACAGAATGAACTTACATTATTCTCTCCATCAATAATAATCAGAGGTGTTCCTGATATGAAATATATTCCACCTCCACCTTCAGCTTGTATTGGAAAGGGTAAATAAATTTATGATGAAGATTACCCTAACAGAGAACTAGGTCACTACATGGTGAACAAAATCAATCTTGTCAGAGCTGATAAACAATCAAGATGGAAGGTGAAGCACAAGAGATATTTAGAAAAGGTAGCTATGTATCAAGCTCTTGAAGAAAAGAAAAAGAAGGCTACTCAAAAATATCAAGAAGCTGAAGTACCTGTTCAAATAACAGATATACAGTTAGAAGCTCAAAAGGCAGAATTTAAAAGACTTAGAAAAGTTGAAGAAGAACATATAAACTGTCTTGAAGATCTGGTATCTGAATGCAAAAGAACAAAAAGTGAATTAACAGATGATGTATTTGAACAGAAGACAAATATGATTGAATATTTAAAATCAAAAGGGCACAGTGCAAAGTCCTTTGGAAGAATGAAGATGATCACTATTATTGAAAAATATTGTGCTGCTAAGAAGAAAGAATTGGCTGAGCAAGAAGCTGAAGAAGAAAAGAAATCAAAAGCCTTAATCCCAATAAATCCAAAATAAATTAAAACTGGTAGTATATCAACTACTGGTGAATCCTCAACTCCCCATTCAAAGAAAAGAAAGGCTATTACTCAAGAACAGAGTACTCAAAAGAAATCAAAGACTGAACAAATTATTCCTGTTCTTGAAGTACTTGTTGCTCCCCTGCAGAACAATCCAATCATCAATTGGAGAGTTATGCCAAATAATGTAATAGAAATTATAAGGGAAGACAAAGCTGTTCAAAGATTTACTGGATGGTTACCATTGATTAGATCCTGTTCAAGAAGTGATGTTATTAAACTTCTGATCATTGGAAAACCAAGGATGACAAAGAAATCATGAAAAGAGTCTGGTGCTGGATATTTAACAAGAATGATTGATGCTGCATTTTATCCAGACAACTACCCAGAACAGTTTATAGATCCAGAAAATGTATATGCTTGGAATGTTATCCCAACTGCAAATATGTACTTCTTTGAAAAATCAAGCAAAAGATGTGAGCTATACTTGTATGAAAAAGAATATCCACATTCTGAAAAGACTATGTATCAGATATTCACAAACATTATGATGAAACCATATGATGCTGTAATGTTCCAGAACAAATTAACTTATTTTACAAAGAAAAACAGCAAATACATCATTGAACAAAGAAGACAACAGAATCAAAGAACCCTAGAGAAAAGAAAGAGGGAAGAAGAAGAACAAAAGAAACTTAATTGATTGAAAGAGAATCAATAAGTTTAGGGGGAGATTGTTGGAGCAGATCACAGTTCAACTTAGTACTGATGCTGCAGTTAGTACTGATCATAGTTACTACTGATGAAGACTATGATTGTTACTGATGGGGCAGAAACACTTGTTACTGATGAGTTGATACTGGTGAAGTCTATAACTAAGTTACTACTGATCATGCACCTATTGAAGATACTACTGATCATTAGTAGTTACTACTAACGTTGGTTTTGGACTTACTACTGATTACTAGAGTTACTACTGACGATGCTTATTTACTACTGATGAATGGTATTACTACTGGTACGCGTTTTGGAAGCATATCAAGTCCGAGATCTTCGCAGAGTTAGTTATAGAATGTTATTCAATGTATATCTTTTATAATTCGATGTAAATCAAGTCCTAGAATAACTAGGTTAAATAGTTAGGCTTCAAGGACTATTATATATAGTTCCTTACGAATTGTAAACGTACGTGTGTATTGTTAATCAATAATATACATTGAAGCTTTTTGTGATACTGTGTTCTTAATATTATTGCATATTGTTCTTACAGTTCATTGTTCTTAAACATATTGATATAGTGTTAATCCGATGTAACTTCTATTATCAATTAGATCTAAAGGTGTTTATTAACTAATTCATAGTTAATCGATCCTGACACAACTACAACTTATTTTACTAATTCTTTTTCATCACTTATTGATTCCCACCTAGCTGTTTTCTATCTTATCTTATTACATTTTTAGTCGCTAGCTCGTAATGTTCTGTTTTGTAAATACTACGAGTCAAGGCTAAAATAAGGGCTTGTTTGTTTTATTTATTCATTAAGTTCTGTATGGATAAAACGTCTGTCTGGATAAATCATGTCTGTCTAGATAAATTAGTATTGTTATTTGTTTATTGTGTTGAATCAATAGTCTGAATAATAAAATTTTACTATTCCTTTTCTCATACCTCATTATTTTTAATAAACTGTTCATATATATTTTTGAATTGGAATTTTAAATAATAATAATACAAGCATACAAATTTTTTGAAAAAATAAATAAAGTTGAAATATGAAACAAATTTATTATTTTAAAAAAATAAAATATTAGAAATTAAACATTTTCTTCAACTGCATATATATAAAAATTATAATTATGTTAATATAAATTTAAGGGTAAATGTCAGAAATTGTCCCTGTGGTTTTCGGTTTTCTGGTTTTTTGTCCCTAAACTTTTTTTTTTCAAAATTTTTGTCCATGTACTCTTTAAAATTCTGGTTTATCGTCCTTCCGTCCAAATTTAGCTGTTAAGTAACCCCGCATGCTAAACATGTGAGGGTATTTTGGTCTCTTCCACACCTTTCTTCTTCATCATCATAGCACAAGAACCTTAATCCCCAATTTTGGCGGCGGCAGGAGACCGACTCCGGTGAAAGTCCGAAATCACGGAGTCATTAAATCTGTTGGGGTTATTTATGTCTTCTATGAATTAACCGTTGCAATCGGGAAAAGATACATATAACGTTCAATATCATGAGGTGCACATATAACGTTCAATATCAGAACAATGAAGAAGAAGTGGGTTAATTTCAGTATCTTGAAGGCGTTGAATATATCATCAGGTGTACATATGATGTTCATTTCTACTCATCGCAAACTTTTCCCCAAATTCACAAAACAATGAAGAAGAAGAAGAAGAAATGGGTTAATTGAACTTCACAAACTTTTCCCCAAAATCGAACTCAGTATTCAACGTGAAAATGGCCGACGTTCGAACTCCCAAAATCTGCAACTTCTCCGGCGTCACCTGCTGGAACGATTTCTTCGGATCTACAGTTCTGCGAGAGCTTACAAAACCTGGATTTACAGATTATGAAGAACCGATCATCAACAAGACGCTCGTGTTTCACAACCTCGCCGACGCACCCGACGTCGGCGGTGCCGGAAGTTGCGTCGGTGTAACTAACGCCGAATCAGAGGTCGGTTTGTAACAGAGTGTGCATCATAATCCGGGTAGCGGTATTTGAAGATCTGTAATTTTTGTTAGAGATCTAACGGCCAAATTTGATATTTTTGTGAACATGGGTGTACGATTGAAGAACTGTGTGAAACATAATCATGATTTTTGTGAACCGAAACGCAATGGCTGTTTTGATCGAAGTCAAATTGGGGATATGGTGGTAAGTCAAATTGGGGGTAACCCTAATTAACCGGTTGCATCTGTTGGGGTGGAGCAGAGATATTGGCAATAATGACGGTGGTGTAGGGTTTTCAAAAGGAAAGCATGAAAAATCAAGGTGAAAGAGGAAGAAAGTTAGAATTAGGGGTAATTTGGTAAAAAGGACAAAATTTTCGTTAGTTAACGAAGGATTTTGGACGTAAGGACGATAAACCAGAATTTTAAAGAGTACAGGGACAAAAATTTTGAAAAAAAAGTTGAAGGACAAAAAGCCAGAAAACCCAAGACCACAGGGACAATTTCTGACATTTACCCTAAATTTAATAAATATAAAAATAGAAAATAAAAGTTGTGACTTAATGGAGAGGACATCACCTCCATGACTTTTCCAGTTAAATCATGCTTTATGGATAAAATCATAAACAAACAGACTAACCATGACTTTCCACATTAAGTAATTTATCTATTAAGTCCATTATGTCATAGACAAACACCACCTAAGTATACCTCTACAACAAATCAAATACTTTTACATGGCTTTCAGGGTATATTCACGAACTTAAAAGCGTAAATTACGGAGTCCATGTTTGGATCTTGCATTAAGAAATTGTACATGACAAAATTGCTAGCGAATCTTTACATTGTTGAGTTTGGACTTTGCAGAAGTTAGACATGCACAAAAAAACCGGTTCCCGAACAAGACCGGTTTCGAAGTCGCCAGATCGGATCAGTTCACAAACCGCCCGAACCGGATAAACCGGTTTGATTGAAAAACTGGTTTTTTTGTTAAACTAGCTGTTAAACAGGTTTAAACATCAGATTTCGACGAAAAACTGGTTTGATTCCGGTCCAAATCGATTTCAACCGGATACATATATACCCCACCCCCCAAAACCGGGTAAAACTGAACCGGTTTCACCTAAACCGGTTTTGACTTTTGTCGGTTTAAAACAAAATCGGTTTGTGCTCCTCTAACAGAAGTTGCTTAAATCTATCGCGTGTAGTGTTAAGTGTGGTCAAGTTGTCCATATAAAACTAGACAATAGATTTACCAAAATACAAAAAATTGACTTAAAGCATAAAACATCTGGCTTTCCAAATTCTCGTTTTATATTCAATCGTGACAGTAAATATCTCGTCTAGATTTCCAATGTTTTGAACTAGATGGTAGGTTTGATAAAAACGAGTTGAAAGCTAGAGCTACTAGTTAGTACGTAGAGGTTGAAATTGAAGCTTTTATCTGAAGCTAGAAGACGGAAGGTGGAGTTTATTTGTATAAACATGTTTGAAAAATGTCATAAAATAGTACATAAAATGATAAAACGGCTAAATGTGTTAGAAATGTAACATATAAGGGCAAAAATTGAAGATTCTTTCCTTCTATTATGCAGAACATGAGCTATCGTGAGGGTCAAAGCTAGAGTCCTAAATGGCTAAATCTAAAATTTGGCTTGTGTATGCATCATCACACACTAAGAATAAGCGTTTTTCAAGCAAAGTGCACGAATATACTATTTATAGTGGAAATGATGTGAACTTTATATAAGATCGAGCAGCCGGATTCGATATTTGTAGTTGCGGTCCTTTTTTCAACTACGACCCACTTCATCCTCTGCAAAATTACATACGAAGTATATACGATGTTGTGCATGTGGCCAAACTCAGAGGCGCACGCAGGAAAAATACTGAGGGGTCTAGGTTGCACATTTTTTTACTTAGGATATCACCGGCCTATACTAAAAAAATTAATTTTTTTAACACTATTTAGAAAATTTAAGAGTTGCACGTGCTACCTCCTACGTGGTCAAACTCTTATTATGAGAAGTTGTGTGGCACGACATTCCAAAGTCCGTCACATACATCCAATAGAGATAAAAGCTTCTTACCCCATTTTTATTTAGAGCACATCTAAGAATTGCCAGACTCTTATGGATCAGTGGGGGAGGAAACGCGTTTGTAGCTCCAATAAGAAAATAACGTGAAATCAGAGTTGTCATCATCAGTTCATGTTTTTTAGCTAAAAAATGTAATTTATTATCTGACAATTTTGAATTTCGGAGATTTGGCGTTACATAAGATGGTTATAATCGCTTGTCTGATAGAGCCGAGTCGAGTCGACATAGTGTTAAGCTTGAGTTTGAGCTCGCCTCGATTATAAAACTCGACTCAAGCTCGATCGAGCCTTTATTTTCAAGTTCAATTAATTTAAATAATCGATACTTTCGAGCTCGACTAATTGATTTGACTCAGTTATCAGTACAATATATTGATTAACTCGATATTTTTAAGTTCGACATGACTCGACTTGATAGTTTAATTTCGAGCTCGAATCGATTAAAACTATAGCATTTATGAAAATATGCAAATAGACAAAGGGTGAAAATGTAAAATAGAACAAGCTCGATTAGACTCGTAATGTTAAAAATCCGGGTTGTTTGTGTACATAGAACAGGAAACAAGAACACAGTAAATTAAACATATTTTATTGATTCTTAATTTATCAATCCGGATGATTACAATTGAGGAATTTGATTCCTATTTATACTAAGCGAAAATGTACGATGAACAGTCGCAAGTGTTGGTTGTGGTGGTTAGTGGCGCTGCCGGAATTTGCAGAGGTGCCGGTTCACTTGCTGGTGGCCGGTTCTGTTTTCTCTTCTCCTATTGTTTTACACTAAAGTATTTTATACTTAGTCTAATTATTAATTATATTACTCCCTCCGTCCCTAAATAAAGTTCTCATTTCACCTTGAATTTTTATCCCTAAATAAAGTTCCCATTTCACAAGTTGATGGGGTCCACTAAATAAAATAATATAATTACCATGGACCCTACTACTAACTATCCACTAACAATATTTCTCTCTCCAAATCAACTTTATATTTTAATAAAATTTATTACCAATAACATCACCACTAACTTTCTCCTTAAATATTGTGCCCAAGAGAAATGAGAACTTTATTTAGGGACGGAGGGAGTAATATTTACTAATTACATGTTTTTGTCGTTAAATTTCAACACGCGAGCCTTGTGAGTTGGGTATTTTCATACTGGAGCTCGACTCAAAAGTCTACTCGAGTAGCTTAAGCTCGATTTAAATCAAGTCGATTTCGAGTATTTTCTCAGTCAATCCTGAGCAGCTCACAAATTTACTCGATTCGTATACACCCTTTGCGTTTCCATTCTTCTGTCACATTTTCAGTTAACCTGTGGCAAAGTTTCTAGACAAAAGTTAACTCTAGCAACACGAGCCACACTCACCCTAATGGGGTAAGTCAACGTGAAACCGGGAAAAATGATTTATTTTAAAAATGGGAAGCAGCTTTAGCCACTACCTACAAGAGTGCAACACATAGCTGAAATCGAGCCTCGCCATTCTGAGTGCTTTACAAGACTCCACCAAGACATATATATGGTGGATTACATCCATAGCCATAGGTGGTGGATATCATGCAACACGCTCAACAAGAGATTTGACAAAAATAACAAAGTCAATTAATCCTAGGTAGAAAGCAACAACTAATAAGCATATGCATTTGAAGATCTTCCCAATTAAATAAGAAGACGAAATAGTGTACATAAGATTCTAAAAGGTGTGCCATGGCGGCGCCAAGGCGTCGTCAAAGCGTGAGGCGCGACGTCGACGTTACGAAACAGACCATGGTGGCTAGGCTAGGTATGACGTGAAATAAGGCGCGATAAGACGCGCCTTATGACGAGGTTTTCATAAGGCGAAAATTGAATTTTTTTTAAAAAATGATGACATATATAATTATAAATTTGGATGTAAAACTTTTTGTTAACTTTATATATGAATTATTATATAAATCAATAGATCTATAATTTTTTTAATTTGATATACATATATACTTCCTCCGTTTCAAAATAAGTGATACACTTTGGGTTTCACGTTTTTTGAGGCAAAATATGGTAATAAAAGTTAAACTAGATTAAATTGGATAGTTATTGAATGATGAGTCCCACATATTATGATTAAATTGAGTTTAATGATGTTTAAAAGCAAAAGTAAGGGTACATGAATCATTTTACTTTATTAAATGAGATAATTAGTTGGTATGGGTCCCACTATTTTTTTTACTAAATAAGGAAAGTTTCAAAGTGTATCACTTATTTTGAAACACCCTGAAATGAAAAGTGTATCACTTATTTTGAAACGGAGGAAGTATATATAAATTATATAAAAATTTATCGCGTTAAGTCACGCCTTGAAAAACGTCATGGCCCGCCATGACTCGTCATGGCTTGAGGCTTGATGGTGCCGCTACGTCACGCCTTAGACCGCTCCCAATGGTGGTGGAAACTGTTACCATCAGTTTTTGCCAAATCAGCGTCACGTCAGCTCACCCTCGAACCGACATTAAACTGACGTACTCATGCCAACAATACCTCTTCCCTTAAAATTTTTGGGACCCACCATTACAAAATACACACACAAAATACCCCTTTGGCCCCACTTACCCAAACTCACACGTCTCTTTCTCTCGTCTCCACACTGGCGGCACCCAAGGGATATGGAAACTGGCGGGGGTCGTGCCAATGGACTGATACCGCCACTTTGACTGGCGGGCACAACTGATACTCCCGTTGGCACCCCTCTTACGCTCTTTAGTCTCACGCTTAGCTTAATTAGTGATTTGATTGAAAAGTAGCTGAACGGGACAACGGGTGAGTGGGTGACGTTCCAATTCCTAAATGTACAGAAAATAATAGATTACATTTTAGGTGGATGTAAGACACTAGTTGGTTGCTATACTCAGAGATTGATCGAATACTAGAATGTAGACTTCACACTAACTGATAAGTACAATCAAACTACTGAATATTACTTGAAGATAAAGTTTTAACAAATAAATTTGTATCCTTTCTGTTGATGAATCCGGATGAAGATCGAAGACAAAAGTAGATGATTCGTATAACAAACATTAGAAATGGCTATGCTAGATGAATTGGAACCGACCTGATATATAATAGTATGAGGTGTGTATGCTTTTTCCATCCTTTGTAGAAAAGCAACCAGACAAATTGCCTAAAAGACAAAAAGGAGGCCGCTAGTCTAAGAATCTACTACTATAATAAAACACGATTAGAAAGAATATCTGTCTGTATTTTTAATGAATGATGGCTGATGATGATGAATGTTGATATGCTTGAATATTGATTCTTCTAATTGCTTGATCTCTTATTATAATTTAATGGAGGAGTATTTAGTATTTTTAAGATAGTATGAATTGCTATTAAGAAGTTTAAAACTTCAACAAATAGACTAATGAAATTCTTTTTCATAACACTCGATGATTCTTATTATAAGGATCAGTGATCCTTCTATAGGCAAAACGTTACATACACGTATCTTATATTCTAGACAATTATTGGTGCTATATCAGTGGACACCACTTATACACCACTTACACACCACTATTCTTATAGCCACTAGATACCCACAATACAGTACAATTATAATACCTCTATGACATAAAGACATAAGTCATAGCAGGTTTATTCGATACTTATAATACAAATAAAAACTAGTACATATGTGTGTTTAGCAGGTTTATTCGATACCTATAATACAAATAAAAACTAGTACATACGTACACACGTATGTACTTTTACATTTTATTTCTACATCTTGCTTTTACTCTTCTCCTCCGTAATGATGGAATGTTTTCCTTATTTTATTATTGGTGCTTTGTCTTTATTTTCCTTGCAATATGGACAATTATGTCGTGGTGAATTAAGTATGATTGAGCATATTTGCTTTTTTGCTTCGGTTGATAATTCTGAGAGATGTTTTGTAAATTCTTCAAATGATTCTTTGAATAGCGGTTCATAATATCTTAAAAATAACCTTTGGCCCTAGTCTTCTGTCTATTGTGAGAGAGAGAGAGAGATGGGTGGTGTTAGTAGGTTTTTGGATAACTGGTTTTCAAAGAAGGGAGATAAAGACAATTTGACCATTTTACCTCAGTGTATTTAACGGGTGTTAGCCAAATGAACCGTCATTGCAAAAAGTGCCAACAATAAGTACTATAATGAGTATCATCTTTTAAAGTAAATGATTATATGTAAATTCACAAAAAAAAAAAAAAAAAAAAATTAGTTATAAATATACGTTGTACAACTGAAACATATACTTATATAAACCACTTTTTGGGTGTCGTATGAAAATCCCCGCGCAATAGTTGATATGGAAAATGACTTGCTCGAAGCAAGGATTAAAGAAAATGAGTAATTATGTTGATATAAAAAACTTAAGGGATGAAATATGTAAATATTCATTTAACCTGAGGGGATGCGTTCTATCGGAAGGCGAAGGAGGACTATGAACTGAAGCAGTACGAACGTCGGCTATGTTGCTCTCAAGCCGGCTAACCAGGTGTCTGGCGGTTCCACCGTCGACCACCGCCACCTCCGTCTCCACCGCCCTTCAGGATATCGCTTCAAACCAACCCAAAGGTCATCTCTCTCTCTCTCTCTCTCTATATATATATATCTGTACGCAAAATGCACACAATACATTGTACTATATACTATGTGAATTCTAGTATGCGACCTAACATGCTTCCATTATTCTGTTGAAATTACTGAATTCGTTTCCCAAAATGTTTGATAAGTAGACTTAAATAGTAGTAGATTGATTGATATTGGTTGCTAACTAGTAACTAGTACCAGAATCATGGGGGTAATAAACTTAGCCCTAAAAAGTTAGGGTTAACGGTAATTTTTGTAGTAAAGAATACAATTTTTTAAGCATGGGCTTTTCGGAGCTTAAATTTTTAGTGTTGAATATAAATACCGATTAAAAGAAAAACATTTGAATGTGAGTGTTGTAGGTTTTACAAGAACAAAAATTACGTAAATACTCTTAAATAGTCACATTTCTCTCAAATTTGGTCCTTTTATTTTACATGTTTAGCTCCAATTCCAGCTAATTTGTGAAGCACATCTATAACTTGCAGGTGTTGCAAAAGTAATTTTAAAAAAGGGGAAAACACAGCTGTTTCGTGATGGAAGCCCAATGGTTTACAGTGGTGCAGTTGATAGAATAATTGGTAAACCGCCCCCAAAAACAGGTGACATGGTGCTGGTTGCTGATGGAACACAAAAGCCAATCGGTTGGGGATTGTATAATTCTTGTTCTATGTTCTGTGTTAGGCTTATGCAGTTAGAGGAAGAAGTATCAGGGTCAGTAATTTTACCTAAATAATACAATTAATCATTATAATAATATTTGAATTAAATGATGCAGAGATCCTTCTTGTGCTTTAAATGTTGAAAAGCTGGTTGAAACAAGAATAGATGCAGCTATTAGGCTGCGTAAGAACTTAGGGCTACCTTCTGCAAATACAAATGCATATCGTCTTGTAAATAGTGAAGGAGATAGGTATTATAAATGATAATTAATACTGTTTTTTTTATGGATGATATTTATGAACTTATGTTAACAAATTTACAGATTGTCAGGTCTTATTATTGATGTATTTGGGGATTTAGCTGTAATTGCCTCTTCAGCTGCATGGGTTGAGAAATACAAGGAACATATTAAAAAGTGTATTAGTGGAATTAATGTGATTAAGAGTATAGTTTGGAGACCATCAACCGAGATCTTAAAAGAAGAAGGATTAGATTTGGTTGATCTTGCTCAAGAAGAGTTATCAATATCTACTGAAAGAGTGAAGGTAAAGTTTAATTTTTTACTAATTCCTGATCATTATGTTTAAAGTTTGCTGCTTGCTTGTTTTTTCATCGTTTATTTCACTAATTACATTTAAGAAAAAAGTATTGGAAACATAATTAAATCTTTAATGTCAGGTTGTGGAGAACGGTATATCCTATATGATCTCATTAGATGGACAAAAAACAGGATTTTATGCTGATCAACGAGAAAACCGTGAGTTTATATCCAAGATCTCAAATGGTCAAAGAGTACTCGACATGTGCTGTTATACTGGTGGTTTTGCACTAAATGCTGCATCTGGTCATGCTTTAGATGTCACTGGTATCAACTACTTCACGATAATATCTTTATTTTATAAAAATAAGTTTTTATTCGTATTGGTTTATGTTTTATTGTTTTTGATGAACAGGTGTTGATACATCATCTCCAGCTTTGGAATTAGCAAAAGAAAACATAATTCTTAACAATTTAGATTCAGATAGGATTTCGTTTGTGAAACAAGATGCAAGTGTTTTTATGAAGAGTGCTGTTTCTAGAAATGAAGTATGGGATATTGTCATATTAGACCCCCCTAAATTAGCACCTCGAAGGAAGGTATTTGTAACAGCACTCACATAATTGGTATTTTGTGTTAATATTTTACTAATTAAGTGATTAATTGATTCAGGTGCTACAAAGTGCAAGTGGAATGTATAGGAATTTAAACTCGTTAGCAATGCGGTTAACAAAACCGGGCGGGTTTCTAATGACTTGCTCGTGTTCAGGAGCCATGACTCAAAGTGGTCAATTCTTGCCTCTTCTTCAGGCTAGTCTTTTTTTAATTTCACATTTTTATATATTGAAAACTGATAATGAAACTGTAATTAAACAGTTAAATATGCTGAAAATTGTCGCAGGGTGCTGCTTCAATGGCTAGTAGGAAGATAACTGTAATTCGTCAAGGTGGTGCAGCATGTGACCATCCTATTGACCCATCTTATCCAGAAGGAGCTTACCTTTCAAATATTTTGTTGAGAGTAATTTAAATATTAGATGCAAGCTTTGATAAAGTTTTATTCTTTTTTATATCGACCTAAGTAGCTAATTAATTAGTTAAACACCTAAATGTAAGGTCTTGGCTAAAATGAGATTTGTTTTACCTCAGCTAGAATACATGGTCTTATGGATTCAGCAACTTGTAATATGTGTATATCAATTTTTGTGTAGTGTAAATGTGTAGGTAGTGATAATTCCAGCAAATTGGAATAATATGTTACAATATGGCAGTTGGAAGATTAGGCCAGCTTAACTTTAAGGAATTAGTAACATATGTTAAATGCACACAAAATCACACATATATCTATTCAACCGAATATTTAATTGCCACCTGGATTACGATTCCATGACATATAAGATGGATCTCCAAGACGCCTGCAGCACAATATGACAACAAATTATTACTAACATAACTATCAAATAAATCATTAGCTTTATTATGTATCCAACTTTTTATTTATGATCAGTCACTTTTACATATGATAAGGAAAACAATAATGATCTATTTTGAATTTAAGTTTGGTAATAATATTTTATTATGATATGCATTACTAATCAAAATCCATCATCTAGGGTAATGGAAGGTTGAGATTAACTCGTCTTTTAATATTGATTCTTCAAGCCTCCTATAAGCATTTGATGCCGGTTTTTAGGTTTTCATTATGCTTCAAGTTTATGAATTAATTAAGAACCCTAAGTGGCAATAACACTTCAAAATCCATCTGTTAGTTAGCCATTTGATAGCCCTATATTATTAGGTACAATAACACTTGGCCAATAAGTAACTTTATTTGCTACTTAATCACAATTTAATAAACCAGTTGATTAAAAATAAAATAAAAAAGTTAAAATTACCTTGGCTTAACGAGATAAATAACAGTGAAAGTCATAGCCAGTACTAAGCACAAGCCACCAACAGCAAGATAAGCAATCCCAATAAAATTGTTCTTCCCACCAAGCCAACTTGTGGTTGAAAGCACAAGTTTCTTCTTCCCATTAAAACTGTAAGTATTATAATTATTCTGCATAATTACATTTATTTCATCACCTGCTTGAAGATCAACCTCTATTTTTCCATACAATTTTCTAAATGTCGGTAAAGCTGCAGTTCGCATCCACACAATAAGATCTTCTTGCTCACTTAACTATACAAATACAAGTGTTTATTACAATCTTTCTAAATCAATAAGGGCAAAATGGTCAACAGGCTTACTGGTATGGATTCATTGAGACGAGCACCGCCAATAAGAGGACCATTTTGGAAATTTTTAGGGAAAATATCTTTGCCAAACTTATAATCCCCGTCACTTTTCCATGAAATACCTCTTTTTGTAACAGGTAACTGATTGTTATTAGTTGAGAAACTGAAGGTGTCATTAAACATACTCCATGCCACAAGACCACAAGGTACAACTGAAGTCCCGTTTTCAACATCTTCAGGTTTACATGTACTTGTGTCACCCTCAGCATTTCAGTTCCTTAATTGTTGATCACTTCGACTCTTAACATACCTGCAAAATTAAAAAAAAAAAAAAACAAAAACATAAAAACAATTCAAATAAAAGGATTTTCTGTTCTAATGGAACTATAGTATAGAATTATAGATAGTAATGTACCTTCGGTGATTTTGATAAAAGTTGTCAAGTTGATAATACACATAGATAGGCTTCTTCATTCGTTTTGGAACCTAAATTGCATTAATTAGAGATTTAGACTTTAGAGATGAGATTATGTTACCAGAAAGAAGGATTTGAAATTTCATTAGTGTAATGAAGGTGCATCACGAAAGTCTTACAGTTAGGGTTCTATTGCAGGTTTTGTCAGCATTGGATTGTATAAATCGGACCTTATCACTTCTGGAGCCCGTTGGTGCACATTGATCATCATAATGGTCAACAATTTCAACTACCTAATTTGACCAAAAGAAAAATAAAAACGAATTTAAAACTATGGATAAGAAACGAAATGTTGGAACTTGATACATACATCGCGTGAAGCAAACAGGGATGCAAGTCCTATTGGCACGAAAACGATGGTCACAAGCATGAATGCTGAAATTACCTGCAGTAGAAACCCTAATTATTAGGTTATCAAAGGTACTGGATTACTCAATTGTTAAACGGAGGCAAAAATCAAATATACGCACCCATCGTGGAGTGAGAATTGGTTTACACGCTGGTAATTCCTGCTGGGTAAACCTAGAATCTAAAAACCGGAAATCGGAAACGAAAAGTGAGATCATTCTTGAAATTGAATCACAATCTCGACAATAGATGATGATGAAAGCAATTAACTCAAGTAGATGACGGTATCTGTGTTACTGTAATTAAAGAAGGTAATGAAAAGAAGATTTACACTGAGGTCGCTTTGAATTTCTTCTAGGAGCAGCTGAATCCAGGGAATCAGCGGAGGTGGAATTCATCGGAGCAGTTGCATTACTCATGAAGATGAATAAGGGTAATCGGAAGTGGCCGGAGGCGGAAAACGACGGACGGAGGTTAACAGGGGGTTCTGTCCGTATGCTTTTTTTTTTTTTTTTTTTTTTTTTTTTTTTTTTTTTTGTTGACCTTTAACTCTGTTCCACAAATTTTCATTAAAAGAAAAGAAGAGAAGAGAAATGATTGAAAATAGAGAAAAAATATTTTAATTTTATTATGTTCCTGAATGAAAAGAAAAGAAAAGAAAGAAAGAAGAAAAATAAAAGAATAAGAAGGAAAATAACTTCTCTCCAAATCTTCCCAACTTTGGGAAGAAATTTTAGAAAGAAAATTGATAAAAAAATTCATTTCATTTCTCTTCTCTTCTCCCCATTAAAAGATTTAGAAACACAATTTTTTTTCTATTTCTCTCTAATTCCTTTCTTTTCCTCTCAAAATTTTGTTCGAGAACACAGGCTTAATTCAGTACCGTCAAGAAAAGAACCTTTTTTTTGTTTGTCTGTCTTCCACCGGCCGGTATTGGTTTTTAGACATTCTTGTCAGATTTGACTTGAAAAATGTAATAATCAGTAATGTATTGTATATTATTTTTATTAAGATTTTTTTGAAACAACTAAATAATAAATTAACTAATATCAAACTTGTAGCTTCAAGACCACCATTACCCACCGGTAATCACAACCGCACCGGTTAACACCACCAGCAAAAACCCTATCTCCGGCGTATCTGGAAACCTACCCTAACCACTGCCTCAACGGTTGTCCAACACCTATCAACACCATCTCCACCTATTGTCACTATCGCATCCGCCACGTTGATGTGTGAAACCTAGTTATAAAATAATCACCTAAATACGCCTTCTCTAGATTACCACACTCTTAGGCAAGTATCACCTAATCGTGAGTAATACAGTTCAGGTAAGTACTTCGGGTGTTCGTTTCCGCAGGGAACAGTTAAGCTGACTTGTAAACTAAAACTAAGTGAATTAATTTAAAACTAATATTTATTAAAAATGGGTTTTTGTTTTATTTATTAAACTAAGAATTAAAGAAATTAAATTAAATTAAAACTAAATTAACTTTAAAATGACAATTGACTAACGAAACTAAATGAATTTGAGAACGTATTCACTATGATCGAATCCCTCTAGGTCTAGGTTTGGTTGTTAAGTCCCGATTTAAATGGTATTCTAGAAGTTAGGGTAGTAGTGGTCTCTAACTCCCTACAATGGCCGTATTATCGCTCCTAAGAAATGTTTTCTTAATGAACCATATTATGGTCACACTTCGGCTCGTTAAATAAATCTAGGCTCGGCTTTCCGTCGCCTTCTAATCTAGAATTTGGTCATAACTAAAATTAGACTCTTGATTTCACCTAAGTTATTAATATTTAATCTCGAATCCCTAGAGCTAGTGGATTGCCGACTACGTCACAAAAGTGAAAAGTCGAGGGAATTATTAACTAGTTTGATAGTGGTCACTTAACTAAACAGATTAATAATTGACAGATCAAATAAACAAAGATTTAGAGTACAATCAAAAAGGTTCTTTGATATAAAAACAAGTGTTCAAATACCAATAATAAAATCCTAAAAATACCAAACCTAAAACATAGAGTTCATCAATTCATAGTGAATACAAGGATCTAGCACATAGACATGCTAGAACAAACAAACCATAAACAATTATAAAAAGTCAAAAACATTGTAATTAAGAACAAGGAATTCAACCAAATAATTATTGATGTAGATGCATTTGATCTCCTCCTCCAATTCATGTTCTTGAGTGTGTACGAATGGGATTCTCTTCGTTTCTGTTTCGTCGTATGGCCTTCGTGCGTGGGGTTTTTTAATTCGTTGACAGCCTTGCGGCCGTCTCTTGTTTTCGTGTACAACCCCCACGTGAGAATTAATTGTGCGTCTGCTCCTTTTAAATTAAGGAAAATACTAACCATTGCCCTTAGGGCAATGTTTAAGAAATTTTTATTGGCTTTAAATTATTGTACATTAACTAATAAAAAATCACCCCCATGGATTTTAATAACCACCTTTGATTAGTTATGCATCATTAATTGTACAAAACCACTTTATACATTCTTAACAATTGCCCTAAGGGCAATGGTTAGCAAATCCCTTAAATTAATACATGGGCTTGTTAAATAATTTTAATACATGGGTTGGTGGACTTTTGTGAATGCTACTTCACTCGAATTCCTCCAAATTGTGGCCCTTAAATTCAACTATCCAATTGCCGGCCCACTAATCAATATGTAAAATTGTTTTCTATGTGAGCCGTGGACTTCCTCATTCGTATTAGCTAGCTGGTTGCTTCCCAAATATTTGTCTAAGATGTCCGTAGCCTTCAACACTCACCAATTCCCCTTGTAAATTAATTTATACTTAGCCTAAGCAGCCAACTAGCCTGCTTCCTCTTTTAATTGCTTTGATCAAAATTCGTGGTCTTCAACTGGAGATTTAATCACCTACTCGGCTGCTTATTTTAATTCCATTTGACCGGCTTTTAATTCCATATTCATTTTAATGCATTTTTGGCTCATTTCTTGTACATTTTATAGTTGCAACCTACAAATTAACGAGTAACATACATTTAGGCATAAATAAAGTATTTTCCTTACAAAACAGGCATAAATTATATAATATTGGTGGATTTAAATATGTATAAATCCGCCAATATCACACGTCAAACAGTATCAGACCACCACCATCATCTTCCAATGAAAAAAACATATACATGTTGATCTAGAGAGAGAGAGAGATTAAAACACAAACTCACTTCAAAATCACCACCATCATTGAGTTTAAAGGAAGGGGGGGGGGGGGGGGGGGGTTAAGTGGTTGTATGGCGGTTATATAAGTTTAAGTTTATTTCATTAATTTTTCAAAAATCACCCAATCAATTTTCTACAAAATACCAAATTTCACCGTGGGTGGGATATTTACAGTCCTATGTTGCACAAAATACCAATTTTTCCGTTATATAAATCGAGTTTGAGAATACCCGCCAAATTTGCTAGAAGTTCATAGGATATTAGGAATTTAATTATTCCCTAGCTTCAATTTAATTAAGAAAAAAGGAAAAATACAAAGATGGGCCTATAAATGTAGTAATAGTCCAGTAACAAAAGGTACCATCGCGGCCCACTAACCGTAATTACTATTAGTAGTATCCCACCACCGTACACCAACCAACACCGGCGTTTGACGAAGAACTACCTGAAATCGGAAAACATGTCGATACTATGGGAAAAAAGCTCTACATGGCGATGGATAGTGAGGCAGACGCGAGATTCGAAGCCATTTTTCTTAGGTTTTGCGTCGGTTTGTGTTGTGGTCCCTTGTGTCGTCGGCTATTATGTGATGCAGGCCACTAATTCACGCAACGAGCAGCTCGAAGCCGACCTCCGCCGCAACGCTCGCCCCTGTTCGTACATCCACCATCACCATCTCTCTCACACTTAATTCGAATTCAATTGAAATGTTACATGACTTTCCCCCTTTTCTCAATTGATTTCCTCATACATGTTTGCTAAAAGCACGATCTGTGTATGCCATTAATAATTTAGTCGTTAAGTTAATTGAATTTAAGAATGTTAGTATATTACTATCAGCTTAAGGCTATTTCAGTACCAAATCATTACGCCCTATTGTGGATCAAAGAGTATAAATACACAATTGATATTAAGTTAATCTTGCCCTAGGTTAGGTCTAATCTTCTTGATTATTTCGCTTCACAATGAAACTATGAGCTAAAGTTTGACAGTGAAAATTGTTTGCTTTCCAGAAAAAAACAATATCGATAATTAGGGCTAGTTGTGGTCTGGATTTTATAAAAAACGTATCAAACATAGGGTTCCACCATGATCGTTTGATCCCTTCCCTAATTAAAAATTTACCAGATATTAAAATGATTTTGAATGACCAAAATCCCTTAATTCAAAGTTTCTTTTATATCAGGTCTTTTTCTCTATAACTCGGGAACACAAATAGAATTATTATTATTTTTCTATTGATTTCTTTTGTGAGGCTAAAAGTTGCAGTTATGATATATGTGAATCAGATGATGGGAAAAGTGAATAAAGAGAGGCTTGGAGAGTTCCTTGGGGAACTGCAAAGGAAAGAAGATACAAACGATAGATACGTTGCTGCTTTAAAGGGAGAGACTTTGACCAGAAATCCGTATGTACGAATCCAACCGATCACAAGTTGACTATGTGAAAAACTAGGCTAACTCTGCCTGTGTAAAGATGAAATCACTTTATTATATTCATATATGATGATGTATTTTAGGATATAAATTGATGGTTTCGTTTGTGTAGTTTTGAATGGTGAAGTTCGTTCACATAGACTTTGTGTATAAAATGCATCCCATTACATATGGGCATGTATATGATATAACAGGAAGTAACTTTGTTTTTGGGTTTTACTTTTTATGTTGTTGGAGAAGTCTTTCAGCTAGTTTGGGACATTATAAACAACATACTTCATTAACTAATGCTGGGGTATTGTCTCGCAAATATTTTAACTAGGGAATATATTTTAAAATGTTGCTTCGTATCTCCACTACAATTTTTCCCTCAAATATATTATTTATGTATACCATTATAATAATTGTGTAGTTTCAATCAAACCACTCGTTCATCATCTAAGTTTGCATACAAATCACCTCCAATTCTAAATGTTGTGATCTCGCCCAATGCTTTAAAATCAGGGTTTAACCGATCGACCATGTTAAAAAGTTGTTTGCGGATTGCTTCGAACATGGCGTCTTAATTGAATCGGATTGGATCGGCATGGTTGAACAATTGTGAACTAGGATTTTTTAATTTATTCTTTTAATCTGAAATTGTTTATTAAAGTAAATATTTTAATTATATTTTATAGATTTGGAGCTATATTATATTTTATATGAAAATTGAAGTAAAAAAATCAAATTTTTAGTTGAATGTCAAGTATTTAATATCATTTTTAATAGATTTGGAACTTAAACTTGTTAAATTTGTTAGAAAAATAGTTTTTAAAATTTCATAAATTTGTTTTAATATTTGTTTTGTATTCTTTATGCATGTTTGGCAGTTATGCACCTTTTACATAATTAATTTATTATAAATACCTAATAATATTATAATTTGGTTTAACTGAACAGTTTGTAGGGTATCAATCCGTTTTAATTCAAAACTCAGATTTTAAAACAGTGGTCTAATATGTTAATATTTTTAGGGTTTTGTTAACGACAGCCCTTAGGGCTGTCATTAAGAGATGGTTACGTGCATAAATTATTTGTACTTTTAGTAGTGGGGGTTGATTCCCAAAATGCAGGGGGCGTTTATTGATTATTATACAAGTTTTTTATGCGTGTTTTAACGTCTTTCGTTATCAATTGCATCGACAGTAGGTACACCGTACACCTACCTTGTCACCCTTGTCATTTTTCACATTGTCAATATTAGAGGAATCTGACCGAGATTCCCCTTCACCATGTACCATTTCATTCTTACTATTTTAATTTGTCCCAAAATAAATGTCAATTTCAAATTACAACCAATCATATGAATTATAAGTGGGTAAATATGAGATTTTATTGGTGGATAGTACAATAATTGCATTTTCTTAAATACCTTTTGTCTAGTGGACAATTAATTTAGGACGGAGGGAGTATTAAGCACTTCATCCTCCCAATTAATAGACTCATGTCGAGAACTATCACAATTAGGGGTGTTCGTTTGGACGGTTTGGTTTTATCCGAACCAAATAGGTGAAACCAAACAAAGTCCGGTTTTCAAAAGTTCAAACCGAACCGTCCAAACTAATTCGAAAACCAAACCGATCCGAACCAAATAACAATTTGGTTGGTTTGGTTTTATCCGTTTGGTTTTTCTTAAAATTTTCAAAATACTACAATATTATATAACATAAGTAATATTAAGTTCGATGTGTAAAATTCCAAAATGATAAACTACTCTGCACGTAAAAACAAGTCTAATTCATAACTTGTAACATTTACAATCATATATGCAAAAATCTTAACATTAAGTTCATCAAAAACTCCAAAAAGATTGGTTAATCGTCAACTGATACAATATAAAATGGAACACGTGTTAGTATATAAATCAATTTACTATAAGAAATGTAAAGAAAGTGAGTATCATAGTTACTTACAATGGAAATCAACCAGTGTTAGTATATAAATCAATTAATATATATACTATTCGGATTTTTTGGACAATCCGGTTTTCACAACGGAAACCAAATCCAATCCGAAATCCAAACTATTAATTTGGTTCAAGTCCAAACCGATCCAAAAAACCAAATAACCAATCCAAATAGTCCGATCCAAAATGTCCATTTGGACAATCCGGTTATATCCGAATAGTGAACACCCCTAATCACAATCCTCATCATTCTTATCTCTACTGAATTCCGAATCCGAACTAGTTGAGGGTTTGACAATTTTTCCTTTCATTTCTTTTCTGAGGCTATTAAAAGTTTCCGGGGTTTCATCTTCTTCTTGCTTTATGTGGCCAAAAAAGTACGAAAGCATCTCCATCTTCTTACTTTCATTGACCGATTTTGACTGTTGTCTGATCGGCTACTGAGTTTGACTGAATTTCACCTGATTTTGACAAGTTTGACCGAGTTTTGCCCGAGTTGGACCAGTTTGGTCAGTTTTTTTGACCATTTTGGACCAACCCGACTCGGCACACACCATACACCACCGAGTTTTACAACACTAACACTATAATGATTAATGAGTTATGAGTCACAAACACATGATCACCTATATAGAAACCAAACATAACTCCAACAAACTTGGCATAATGTGAAAATGGAGTAGTAACATGCATCAAATTTGGTTTCCAATCACGCATACAACTAACTGTGTACCAAAAACAACTTTATGGGTATTAAAACCAGATTCAAATCATACCCAATCTATACAACCACCAAAACAACTCTCTCTATATAAACTGTGTACAACTGAGAAGGGAGAGTTTTACCAAAATTCACAAGAAATATGCACACAGTTGGAGGCTTTTATTTGTGAGATGATGTGTAACTGCCTTCACCAACTGCCACCTTTTTCAGTTTTTGAGATCCACCAGCTTCTGATACATCACCTATGTCTAATGACTCTGGAAGATTCTCTGTGAAATCACCACTATCCAACTGCAATCCAAAATTGCAATTAATTCACTTAACAAAAAACAATGTGCAAGAAAACAAAAATTCATGAATCTTTTTAAGAGAATGGAAGGGATCAGACGATGATAATTTAAACACTTGAAAACTCACAAATATGACAATTCAAGATATCCAAATTTTTAAACACTAACTGTCTCTATGTGTGAAAAGTTAAATAAGTCCAATGAATAAACAGTAAATTTTACCTCAAGTTGATTCAGCATGTCAACTGTAGCTTCCATATCACCTCTGCAAGCAGCATAAACACTAGAGAGAGACTCATCAGACACACCAGTAAAAATCATCTGAAGATAAGCCAAATTCATGTCATGATCAACAACCTCTTTTCCACCTAACTCTGTGCTACGTGATGATGATGATGATGAGCCATAAGAATCAAAACCAGATTGATTCTTAAGTTTCAGAAAATCAGCAGCACTCTCGTTCACAACATCATGATTTTCAGAATAAATTGGAGACTGGTTTTGTGTTGTGCTCACAGGATCATAGTCTTTGATTTCAATTTCATCAGGTGTTCCTCTTCTTGAGAGTGGAATGTAGGAAGTAGCAAATGGATTCAATGAAGATGATCTTGCCTTCATTTTCTTAGTTCATCAATTGTCTTCTCGGGTACCATGCCAAAAGAAAGGTTTTTTCATGGATATGTGATAAAACTACAGAAATATAAGCTTCTAGAAGGCAGAGGAAAACAATGTTGTAACATAAATACAGGATAATACGTGATTTCAGACCAGTAAACTTAAAAGTAATTCATACAGATTTCAGCTTTTAATATAACAGCTAGCAGATGGTATACATTATTCATCTATTTGCAAGTAACATTTGACTTACATTTTAATAATCATGGTGAAATGTAGCTCAATTCGGTATATATAGGCTTGACTATTGAGTGATTCACAGGGGGGGAAGTAAGGTCTAGGAGTTAAAATTATTTACACATACTATGCAACTCGTTCCTCCTTGCTCATTTACATGGTATATAAAACTTGAAGAATTCAGCAATTATCATATAATAAAGTTACAAGTTATGATAAGAGGCATGGCACTTATTAAGGACAAAATTACATATCAACCACCCCAAAAACATGCATAGCTGCACCAGAGTAATAGATTGATTACCTGATGAAACCTCAAATAGAAAAGAAAAACACGCATGAGATTACTCATTACTCAAAACAATAGATGTTGATTGTCTGCAGCGTATTCATAGAATCACAGCACATCAACATATAAACTTTCAAATTTATTAATCTTTTAGGCACTTCAAAGCTTAGCGATCACCAAATATGATTCCTAATACAGGTTACACACACGAGGCATAGATATATCACACAAACATTCACGAGAATTCAGATATATACACGATATCAATTCCAATAAATTTAACCTAAAATGTGAACAATTAGGCAACTGAGCCGCATATAAACGAACCAGAAGATTCAAATACATGAGATCAAACGCAAGGACGCTAGATCAAAATATATAGCGGATAATTTAACGACAAACAAGATTCTACGAAGCAAACTATATCTTACAAGATGATTGATGATGGATGACGGAGTGACGACAATCAAGCAACCGATCCAACCACCTGAAACCCTAAATTTTTGCTTTCGGTGAAGAAGATCGACTTTCTCTCTCTCTCTCTCTCAAGAATGAAGAATCTAAGTTTCTCTCTCTAGAAATGGAATTGGGGAGAAGAAAATAGGGATCACAGCTAAACGGGAAGGGAGGTTAGACCGGTGCCAATGGTGACCGCAATTGAGGCCGTTACCAACTCAGCGCCACGTCAGCATACAAACTAACTAACACTAAACTGACGTACCCATGCCAACAGCACTCCGTCACTTCACCAACTTTGGGCCCCACCACTTTTCTTTTTCTAATAAAATATACAACTAATTAAAACATATAACTAATAAAAATAAATTACATTAATTAAAAAAAGACATTATATAAAAAGTTTATTTTTTTTAAAAAAAATTGAATTTTTTAGATTTTTTCTGAATTTTTTAGATTTTTTTTAGATTTTTTTAAATATTATTTTTTTTTAAAAAACTTTAAAAAAAATTAAAAAAAAAAAATAAAAATAAAATATTACACTCTCTCTCTCTCTTCCCCTCTCTCTCTCTCTCGCTCCAGCGCTCCGTCTCTTCCCTCGCGAGTTTGCCGACCGGCGGTCCAACCGGCGGCCAACCGGCGGACCGTGCCAACGGCGCCGGTTCCGTCGGTGGCCAACCGGCGGCCAACCGGCCTCCCAATGGCACCCGTCTTAGAGTGCGGTTTTGACGCTTGGTTTGTCTGGCCACTTGTTCCATTCACAAAGTTGTAGTACAATTTTTATGGCACAAGATACAAATAAATGCGAGATTATTGAAAATAAATTATGTATTTTAAAAATAAATAATTAAATAATTAGTAGTTATAAAATATAATTTTGTAAAATAGTAATTGGATTTTATTATACTGTTTGAAATCGCAATAATCAGATAAAAATCATTTTTTTAGTATTTGACGAAGTTGATTATTTATTTACTTAATAGGTTAAATAATTAATTTTTTTAAACGTAAATAATTAATTTATTTAGAATTTTATAAATATTTATTTTAAACTATTTACCTTTTCAAAACGCAATAAGTAAATAATCGATTTCATATCGCAATCTCAAACACAAACCACTACTCTTGTTGACTTTTGTGATTGTAGTTGTGCATTACATCAAAGTTGCAAGATTGTTTCAAAATCATCACAAATTGATTATCCGTTAATAATTAGTTGTTCCCATACATTTTTAACCGAGAAACCCACAAATTTCCATTTTCCATTTTATAAAATCTCTTTTATCATTATTTAACAAAGGGAAACACTTTTAATTGTATGTATATACTTCCTCCGATTTAAAATAAGTGTTACACTTTTCATAAATAGGTGATTCAAAATAAGTGTTACACTTTGAAAAATTATTTTATTTGGCAAAGAATAATAGGACCCACACCCACTAACTATCTACTTTAATAAAGTGAAATGACTTATTTACCCTTACATTTTACTTTTAAACATAATTAACCTCACTTTATTCAAAAGGTGTTGTAACACACCAATTTTTCAACCAAATTTAAACTTTTTAGTAAATAAGTTCAACCATCCAAAATCCATAAAATCTGAAAACATAGTTTGTTAAAAACATTTGGAAGGATTACAAGTATCAAAAATCGGTGTTACAATCATATCAAAACTAAAGTCTAGGGAATTAAATAAGTACACCGAGCTAATCCCATCCAATGCTAACTACGGGCCGTTTAATCCTTAGCTCCCGAACCTGAGTACATAGTCAAAAGAAATGTAGTACGTGAGATAAAATTGTCTCGTGAGAAACATGGGTTTTAGACCCGGTTAGAAAATATTTGCAATAAAATAACAATTAAGTAATTATCACATTGCACATAGTCAATCATACTCTAAGGCTTGCCATAAGCCCAACACATACGTAACGGGCCTCCCCGAAACAAACTCCCCCGATATGGGTTATCTAGGTAAACTCCCCCGTTTCCGGGTTATCTATTTGCTCCCCCGATTTCCGGGTTATCTCAAACTCCCCCGCTTTCCGGGTTATCTATTTCTCGACATACTACTCTTGCGCAGGGTGGTACCGCCCCAAGTAGTAGCCACTAACTCCCCCAACTTGTGTGGGTTATCTAGGATCTAATTGATTAGCTACCACATAATAAATCATCAACTTGGGTCAAAACCCCATATCATAACTCAAGTCTACTAGTGGTAACTAAACACATAATGAACAATCCAAGTCAATTCAACTCAAGTCAATTCAAGTCTATACAATTCAAGTCAACTCAATCCAAGTCAACCAAATTCAAGTCAATTCAATTCAATATTTTCTTTATTAAAACAATTATCTAATAAAGACTCTAAGAATTCAATTCAAACTATGAACCATGGTTTACTATGTACTCAGAAAGATCACATGTACTCACCTTAGCAATGCTATCCAAAATTGTGTTAGTAAACACAAATCCTTACTCCTTGAATGAAGGAATAATCACCAAATCCTTAAGCCTTTAAGACCTAATCATCATTTACACAAATAATCTAGTTATCAATCATAACTAACCATAAACAATCCATAAATACACTCATGACCACCAAGTTCATCCAACTTGGTGGAAATCTCAAACCCTAGTTCAAGATTCTCATCAAAATTCCCAAATCTAACTTGTACACATTGAATACAAGTCTACAATGAGTGTTTTACACTCATGTTTGGTCATCTTCCCCAAAGATGACATGGTGAGTTGTCCAAACCACCATTAAAGCCCAAATGAAGCTTGAAATATCAAGGAAATGCATAAACTATCAATGATTCTTACCTTAGATCAACAATCTCCAAGAAGTATGAAGATTTGAGCTCAAGAACTTCAAAAACCGTGCACTTCCTTCAAGAAAACGGCTGGTAGGGTATAGGGGGTGTAGGTGTCCAAACCCTAGCCCCAAAATCCATTTTTATAGATATGTATCAGTTCGCGTTCGCGAACTCGAGTTCGTGCAGCGAACTTCCCCGGTCGTGAACTCCTCGCGATCGGGAACAAGCCGCGAACTTCAAGCCTCGAAATCCCAACTCACTGTTCCATCCTCGCGATCGCGAACCCCTAGTTCGTGCCGCGAACCCCTCCAGGCAGCTAGGCTGCAACTTTTTGTTGTCCAATTCGACCCGGTTTCGACCTTAACCATATCAAACGGTGTCCAAATGACACGAAACCAATTCCTACGTCTCTTAAATGATTTATCCTTATTTATCATATTTTTATACAATTTATTTATTTACAAAATTCGGGTCGCTACAACTACCTACCCCTTAAGAGGATTCCGTCCTCGGAATCGCCTCATAATCCATAAAATTTGGGTAGCGTTTCTTCATCTCATCTTTGACTTCCCAAGTCAAATTTGGCCCAAGGGAATGCTTCCACTTGACCAGCACCAATTCAATCTCTTTGTTTCTCAACTTCTTTGTTTGGGCCTCCAATATGGCCTCTAGTTCTTCAATCAATCGATTGGGTGCATCGACCCGCAAATCTTGAAGTGGAATCACATTCTCCACTTCACCCAAAAACTTCTTCAAATTACAAACATGGAATGTGTCTTGGACACCTTGCAACTCGGGTGGGAGTTCTAGCTTAAATGCTTGTAAACCGACCCGTTTCAAGATCTTAAATGGGCCAACATACCTTGGGCTCAATTTGCCATTCTTTCCAAATCTCATCACACCTTTCCAAGGTGACACTTTCAACATGACCATATCACCAATATCCAATTCATAGGGTCGCTTTTTCAAGCCCGAATAACTTCTTTGACGATCTTGTGCGGCTTTCATATTTGCTTGAATCATTCCAATTTTCTCATTCGTTATTTTCACGATCTCGGGACCCATGAGTTTCGTCTCACCCGCCTCTAACCAACAAGTAGGCGTCCTACACTTTCTCCCATACAATGCCTCAAACGGTGGCATTTGGATACTTGCATGATAACTATTGTTATACGAAAATTCGACCAACGGTAAATGTTCATCCCATTTACCACCAAAATCCATCACACACGATCTCAACATATCTTCGACCGTTTGGATCGTCCTTTCACTTTGACCATCGGTTTGCGGATGGTAAGCCGTACTCAACCTTAACTTTGTTCCCAACTCTTCTTGGAGTGACCTCCAAAATCTCGAGGTAAACCTTGCATCCCGATCGGACACAATCGACATCGGCACCCCATGCAAACGAACAACCTCATCAACATACAATTTAGCCAACTTCTCGAGTGGCATAGTTTCCTGAATAGCTAGGAATAACGCACTTTTCGTTAACCTATCAATAATCACCCAAATGGCATCATGATTTCTACTTGTCTTCGGGAGACCAACAATGAAATCCATAGTGATGTCTTCCCATTTCCCGGTCGGCACTTGCAATGATTGTGCAACACCATAAGGCATTTGGTGCTCGGCTTTTACTTGTGCACACGTGACACACTTTGAAATGTACTTTGCTACTCTCGACTTCATCCCCGGCCACCAATACATCCTCTTCAAGTCTTGATAAATCTTTGTACTTCCGGGATGAATCGAGTACTTGGACTTGTGTGCATCATTTAACAATACTTTTCGGTTCCCACCAAATTTTGGAACCCAAATCCGACCATTCACGGTTTTCAACCCTTGAGAATTTTCTTCAAATACTTGGTTCTTTCCCAATCTTTCTTGTCTATACTCATCTTTTCCCATCACTTCGGTTTGTGCGGTTTTTATGCTTTCGATAAGACTAGATACCAATTCAATCCGCATCAACTTAGCCTTGACCGGCTTCTCATAAACTTTTCTACTTAAGGCGTCGGCCACCACATTAGCCTTTCCTTCATGATAAACGATTTCACAATCATAATCATTAATCAACTCAATCCACCTTCTTTGCCTCATATTCAAATCTTTTTGTGTAAACACATACTTAAGACTTTTATGATCCGTGTACAATGTACACCTTGTTCCATACAAGTAATGCCTCCAAATCTTCAAGGCAAAAACGATCGCCGCCAATTCCAAATCATGGGTAGTATACCTCGTTTCCGCATCCTTCAATTGTCTTGATGCATAAGCTATCACCTTCCCTCTTTGCATCAAAACACAACCAAGACCCTTATTCGAGGCGTCACTATACACCACGAAATCTTCCATACCATCGGGTAGTGTAAGGATCGGTGCATTGCACAATTTCTCTTTTAACAAGGCAAATGCATCCTCTTGCTTTTTCCCCCAATCGAATTTCACATCCTTTCTTGTTAACATAGTGAGTGGTACCGCCACTCGGGAAAAATCTTCAATAAACCTTCGGTAGTAACCGGCTAAACCAAGAAAACTTCTTACTTCGGTTGGAGTCTTCGGTGCCTCCCAATTCTTTACCGCTTCAATTTTGGACGGGTCAACCTTTATCCCGTTTCTAGATACCACATGACCAAGGAATTGGACTTCTCGCAACCAAAATTCACACTTCGAGAATTTTGCATACAATTTCTCTCGTTTTAACACTTCCAAAGTTTGCTTCAAATGTTCTTCATGTTCTTCTTCGGTTTTGGAGTAGATAATGATATCATCAATAAATACTATGAGAAATTTATCGAGAAAAGGTTTACAAACCCTATTCATGAGATCCATGAAAATAGCCGGGGCATTCGACAAACCAAATGGCATCACCAAAAATTCATAATGCCCATAACGCGTTCTAAAGGCCGTCTTCTCGGTATCACCTTCTTTAACTCGAACTTGATGGTAACCCGATCTCAAATCAATTTTGGAGAAATAATCGGCTCCTTGAAGTTGATCAAACAAATCCTCAATCCTTGGCAAAGGATATCGGTTCTTAATCGTCATCTTGTTAAGCTCTCGGTAGTCGATACACATCCTCATCGAACCGTCTTTCTTCTTCACAAATAAAACCGGTGCACCCCACGGTGACAAACTAGGACGGATAAAACCTTTATCAAGCAACTCTTGTAATTGAGACATTAGCTCACACATTTCGGTTGGGGCTAGACGATACGGGGCTCGGGCAATCGGCGTCGCCCCCGGGGCTAAATCAATACGAAACTCGACTTGTCTCTCCGGTGGCAAACCGGGCAAGTCATCGGGAAATACTTCGGGAAAATCCCTAATAATCTTCACATTCTCAACCGCTTTCTTCTCTTTTCTCCCATCTAGGACATAGGCTATAAATGATGAACATCCCTTTGATAGACACTTTCTTGCTTTAATGGCGGTAATGAGGTTTGGCATATGATGCCTCTTCTCTCCATAAACATACACCTTCTCGTTATCGGGCGACTTGATCGACACCAACTTCTTTCCACATAAAATCTTGGCTTGGTGGGGTCCCAACCAATCCATCCCAATAATCACATCGAATGGCTTAATCCCCATAGGCATCAAGTCGACCTTGAATTTCTTATTATCGATCTCTAGCTCACAATTTCTATACATATGTTGTACCATAGAAGTCTCCCCATTAGCAACCTCAATCTCATATAAATCACCAAGTAATTCCATTGAAACATTCAACTTAGTACCGAACTCATGAGACACAAATGAATAAGTAGAACCCGAATCGAATAATATATGGGTGGGTATGGAGTTTATGAATAATGTACCTGACACGACATCGTGTGCCTCTTTTGCTTCCTCTCGGGTAAGTTGGAAGGCTCTCCCTTTGACTTTTGATGGCTCCGGTTTCTTGTGAGCGGTTAACACCAACGTTTCGGTTCCTTTATTTGGGCAAACATTACTATAGTGCCCCTTCTCATGGTATGAGAAACACTCCACCTCATCAAGGTTCCTCACCTTGGAATCCTTTGCTTTGTGGCCAAAACGCCCACACTTGAAGCAACCACCCGAATCTGCCTTACATTCACCCTTGTGGTCCCTACCACACTTTCTACAACCACCAACACTTCCTTTCTTTGACCCGCTCGGGGTGAACTTGCTTTTCTTCGATGGCCCCGAAAAACTTTCAAACTTTCTCTTTTCATTACCCATTGACCTCTCTTGAACTCTTCTATTTCCCACTTTCTCAACACTTCGGGCAACATTGATGGCCTCATCAAGAGTGGCCGCCCTCTTCACCTCAAGTTCATACTCCCATGGCAACCCATTAGCAAACCGAACCACACGACAACGTTCGGTTGGGTAGGCATTCATCACGAACGGGAGGTAACCCGTGAACTTCTTTGTATACTCATCCAAGGTTAAATTCCCTTTCTTGAAGTGCACGAACTCTTCCAACAACTCCTCCAACTCCCTTTCGGGACAAAACTTTTCTTTGAGTCTCCTAGTGAACTCTTCCCAAGACATCTTGTAAACGGCTTTCTTTCCCAACGACTCATACACGGTGACCCACCAAGTCAAGGCATCATCCCTAAGCAAACGTGAGGCATAAGTCACCATGTCTTCTTCTTTGCACTTGCTACTCTCGAGGACGTGTTCCGTCTCCCGGATCCAACGGATGGTTTCTTTTGGTTCCATGCTCACGTAGTAGTTGTCGGGTCGGCATGCCAAGAATGTCTTATAAGAACATCCTTCACGTTCAATCTTGTCAACACTTCTATCCTCATTGGAGGATTTATCGGTCTGGACACTATTTCCCGTTGATCGGGTCCTTGTGAGAGGAGGAGTATCCTCCATCTCTTCCCTTTCTTCTTCATCACGATCCTTATCCTCGTCCCTTTCTTCATCATTAAAGTTCAACCGTTCATTTGTGATTCGGTTAACATCTTGTTGCATCACCTCCCTCATGTGGGTGAGTATGGATTGAAGATCTTCTACCGTTACCGGTACATTGTTATTTCCAACACCGGAGACATCCCCACCATTTCCATTCCGGAGTGCATTGGGAATCACATTTGAATCCCCTTCTCCATCCGGTACAACTCGACCACTTCTTGTTCTAGCCATCTTACTAACATAAGATGTCAACCAATTAGAATCCAATTATTCGACTAAATAGTCACACAAGACATAAGAAAAGCTCGATTTAAAACAATTCCCTAAACGGTCAACCCTAATTCTCAAAGGTCAACCTAACTTCCTATGGCACATAATGTCCCAAAAGCAAAGTCTAAGTCTAGGGTGGGTAACCAACCTAATTCACTTAGACTAAAGCTCTGATACCAAGTTGTAACACACCAATTTTTCAACCAAATTTAAACTTTTTAGTAAATAAGTTCAACCATCCAAAATCTGAAAACATAGTTTGTTAAAAACATTTGGAAGGATTACAAGTATCAAAAATCGGTGTTACAATCATATCAAAACTAAAGTCTAGGGAATTAAATAAGTACACCGAGCTAATCCCATCCAATGCTAACTACGGGCCGTTTAATCCTTAGCTCCCGAACCTGAGTACATAGTCAAAAGAAATGTAGTACGTGAGATAAAATTGTCTCGTGAGAAACATGAGTTTTAGACCCGGTTAGAAAATATTTGCAATAAAATAACAATTAAGTAATTATCACATTGCACATAGTCAATCATACTCTAAGGCTTGCCATAAGCCCAACACATACGTAACGGGCCTCCCCGAAACAAACTCCCCCGATATGGGTTATCTAGGTAAACTCCCCCGTTTCCGGGTTATCTATTTGCTCCCCCGATTTCCGGGTTATCTCAAACTCCCCCGCTTTCCGGGTTATCTATTTCTCGACATACTACTCTTGCGCAGGGTGGTACCGCCCCAAGTAGTAGCCACTAACTCCCCCAACTTGTGTGGGTTATCTAGGATCCAATTGATTAGCTACCACATAATAAATCATCAACTTGGGTCAAAACCCCATATCATAACTCAAGTCTACTAGTGGTAACTAAACACATAATGAACAATCCAAGTCAATTCAACTCAAGTCAATTCAAGTCTATTCAATTCAAGTCAACTCAATCCAAGTCAACCAAATTCTAGTCAATTCAATTCAATATTTTCTTTATTAAAACAATTATCTAATAAAGACTCTAAGAAATCAATTCAAACTATGAACCATGGTTTACTATGTACTCAGAAAGATCACATGTACTCACCTTAGCAATGCTATCCAAAATTGTGTTAGTAAACACAAATCCTTACTCCTTGAATGAAGGAATAATCACCAAATCCTTAAGCCTTTAAGACCTAATCATCATTTACACAAATAATCTAGTTATCAATCATAACTAACCATAAACAATCCATAAATACACTCATGACCACCAAGTTCATCCAACTTGGTGGAAATCTCAAACCCTAGTTCAAGATTCTCATCAAAATTCCCAAATTTTAAATAGAAATTAAAACACAATTCTCGCCTCCTAATCAAGATAATTACGACTCCCTCCCTAGACTGCTATTATCTCTCTACACTGCATTGCTCCTAAGATACCTTATTAGTATAGTAATAGTAAGCCCGGGCCACAAAACCCATACCTGTCAGATCGCTGGCACAGATAGCTCGTCTTACGAGGGCTGCCCTCACTCCGCTCTCCTCCCAACTTGTACACATTGAATACAAGTCTACAATGAGTGTTTTACACTCATGTTTGGTCATCTTCCCCAAAGATGACATGGTGAGTTGTCCAAACCACCATTAAAGCCCAAATGAAGCTTGAAATATCAAGGAAATGCATAAACTATCAATGATTCTTACCTTAGATCAACAATCTCCAAGAAGTATGAAGATTTGAGCTCAAGAACTTCAAAAACCGTGCACTTCCTTCAAGAAAACGGCTGGTAGGGTATAGGGGGTGTAGGTCTCCAAACTAGCCCCAAAATCCGTTTTTATAGATCTGTATCAGTTCGCGCTCGCGAACTCGAGTTCGCGCCGCGAACTTCCCCGGTCGTGAACTCCTCGCGATCAGGAACAAGCCGCGAACTTCAAGCCTCAAAATCCCAACTCACTGTTCCATCCTCGCGATCGCGAACCCCTAGTTCGCGCCGCGAACCCCTCTAGGCAGCTAGGCTGCAACTTTTTGTTGTCCAATTCGACCCGGTTTCGACCTTAACCATGTCAAACGGTGTCCAAATGACACGAAACTAATTCCTACGTCTCTTAAATGATTTATCCTTATTTATCATATTTTTATACAATTTATTTATTTACAAAATTCGGGTCGTTACAGGTGTAGGACCCATTATCAACTAACCATTCAATTAATCTAATTTAAATATCATTATAATCTTTTGCCTCAAAAACTGTGAAACCCAAAGTGTAGCACTTATTTTGAATCGGAGGAAGTATAAAGTTTAATAATTCTTATAAAGTGATACACTTTTCATCTGACAAATTTCAAAATAAGTAATAAACTTTGATGGTTACTCTAATTGGTAACTTTTAGCATGTAAAATGATATTTTTACCCTTACTTTTTTTCTTTTATACTACATTTGGTAACTTTTTCTTACCAACATATGTACAAATCAGAGAAAATATAAACTTACAATATATCATAATTTTAAATCAAAATTCGAATACAACAGTTTGGAAAAACCCCAAACTAATTCACTGATTGATAGATGCAAATCCAATTAAAGTGACCAAAATACTGCAACTCACATTTTTTTGGTTTCAGCTTAACCATATGTACACCAATAAGTTGACGTATCTCATAGAGTCATAGGAAAACCAACACACCTTCAATAAAAGTCAAGTAGTCAAAGGCACTAAATTGTCAACTACTTATATGTGAAGGTCGATTCGTGTATTTACTCTAGTTTTATAGGAGTATGATAAAAGGGCAAATCCGTCCATTTGAATTCCAACATTTTACCACCGTTTCTGTAGAAAGAAGAAAGTAGCGCAGCAACACACGAGCCAGCAGAGAAAAGAGCAATTCGGAAGAAGAATAAAAAAGGTCCCTAAATTTTTCTTCGTATTTTTCTTTCATCGATGTAATGTGTTCTTATACGAAGAACACTTCCCTAATTGAGTTGGATTTGTGTGATTATACTTGGACTCCACTTGAATTTGTGATCACAATCTATTTGATTTGACTACTATGTTACTTGTATTTTGTTGCAGTAATTGCTGCGCAAAATGGCTCAAAATGAAACGTATTGAAGCTAAAAGGTAATTAACCTCTGAAAGTTTTCCTGTTTAGTGTTTGATTAACTGGCAGTAATTGTTTTCATGAAGTTATAAAACATTAATAATCAATTTAGGGCAGGGAATGAGGGAAATACAACTTGACTGAAATAACAAATGCTTAGTCACAATTGAGTATGGATATGAGAATGTAATTATGTATTTGATGTGTTTTTTTAATTCATGTAGTAAGAAATTGTAAAAGCATTAGAACTTTGTGTATCTTTCTATTTAGCCTAATTGAATTGTCATAGTAATTGGGAATTATCTTTCTAAATGCTAGGAGTCCCTCATATCCATACTTGACGGGATTGAGTATCTTTGTTATTGAATTATGATAGTGATGTATTCTCACAACCTTGTCTACTACATAAAAAAAAAAAAAAGTAAATGTTGATCACCTATGTTCTTGTCTATTACATCTCTTATTAACTAGTGATAGAAATAGACGAAACTGAATGAAATTTTAAAAAAGATAGAATACTAAGAAACGTACTACATCACTATTCTCGTGAGTGCCTTGAATTTCTTTTTAACTAGTTTGGATAAAAAAGACGGAATTCTTCACCGTAATTAACTGTTTTGTGATGTCTGGAACTTTGTTTTGGATAAAATTTGCTGCAGATTTTGATCTGTTGCGTTTTCGTGTTTTGAAGAGATTTTTTTAGGAGTTTTAGTGCGGAGGTACAAAAGTAGCCGACACGTGCAAAAGTTCAATGCTGGTGATGGTGGGAAGTTGTGAACTTGTTAAGGTGGGCCCTACATGTGTTTTTCTCCACTTGATGGTGGTTCTGGTTGGTCACTTGGCGGTAGTGGTGGTGGAGATTCTGGTTGGTCACTTGGCGTTAGAGGTGGTGGAGATGGTGGTGTTTCCGGTTGATCACTTGGCGTTAGTGGCGGTGGTGATGGTGGTTCTGGTTGGCCATCTGGCGTTAGTGGTGGTGGAGATGGTGGTTCGAGTTCACCACTTGGTGTTAGCGGTGATGGAGAAGGTGGATATATTTGGTAACATGGTGTAGGTGTTTGTTCACATGGCGGACAACTAGAAGGTGTTGGTGGTAGTTCAGAGGAAGGAGGAGCAGTAGGCACGTGAGTTGGCGGTAGTCCGGCTGAAGGAGTGGAAACCGGCGGTGATGGTACCGGAGTTGGTGATAGCTCAGGCGGAGTTTGTGGTGGTGGTAGTGGCGGCAATGATGGTGTTGGTGATGGTGATTGTGGTGGTAATGATGGTGGTGGTGGAGCAGGGGGTTCAGGCGGTGGTGGTGGAAGAGGCAATGCTGGCGGTGGAATTACAGGCGGCCGGACACACTCAACAGCGTTACAATCAAACGGCTTAGATAAGTAGGTCCCACACTGTGTTCTTGTTCTTTGATTTGGTCTCTCTTTAAAACAATTTCTTCTATCATTATAACCAGCCAAATCCAAACAATCCTTTGTTTGGTTAACAAAAAAGTTATACTCATATCTAACACTCTCCAAATCAGGAAGCAAACACAAACCCTCGGGAATGATTCCCGTTAACAGATTATGAGCCACACTAAAAACCTCCAAACTCTCCATTCCCACCATACTCAAAGGCAGCCCGCCTTTTAAATCGTTATAACTCAAATCCAAAACAGTTAAATTCTTCAACCTCCCGATTTTTTCGGGGATACAAGTATCAAACCCGTTATTTCTCAATACCAATTCGTCTAATCCCGCCATATCTGTTATACTCGATGGAATACACCCCGAAAACTTATTATTCGCGAGAACAATCACTGAAGCTGGCGAAACACCAATATTTTCGGGTAAATTATCCGAAAACCTATTGTTATTTAAGAATATAGCATCGAGATTCTTGCTAAAAAGTTCTTCCGGAAGTTTATCTTCGAATTCGTTAAACCGAATATCGAGATATATAAGCTCGGGAAGTTGCAAGACAAAACTAGGAAAGCTTCCCGCAAAACGGTTGTTACTTATATCGAGTTCGGAAAGTAACTTGAAATTCAAGAAACTTTTCGGGAGGGTCCCGCAAAACCGATTTGAATTGATGTGAAAGATACCTAGATCATATAACAAACCTAGGTGTTCGGGTAGTTTGCCAGCTAGATCTTGACGGTTCAAATCTATTCCCGCAACCGTTCGTTCTCTAGGATTATCGGGTGATTCATAACAAAACACGCCCGTGTAGTTGCACACATCGGGCCCGATCCAGTTGTCGGTTACACCGTGTGGGTCCGACACAATGGCGGTTTTCCATGCTTGTAACGCAAGGTACGCGTTTTTTATTCGCACATTTTCAAAATCATGAGATGTGTCCAAAACGAGACTCGAGTAAGACTCTTCGTCTTCCGATAACCGCCGCCTGTGGTGGTGGCTGCCGCCATGTGCCGACACTTGTTGGGTGGCGGAGACATAGATAATAAGGAGAAAGATGGTGTGTGTGAGGTGGCAATGGTGGCGGAACCGTGGTTCCATCAGACACCGTTGAAAGCGAAGAGTGTCAGTAATTTAGATATGAAGTGTGTGAAGTGTGAAGAACCACTTCTTTAACTGAAAATTGTTTTTCTGTAACGACTTTTCTGATCATTATAACCGCATTCAATTGCGGTTGTCCGTGTTTTTTTTATATTATTATGCGGACCTGACAAAACACCGTTCATTAATACATATATTGGGCTGTTCAACCCATGTTTTTCTGATGTCTAATTTTTACCATATCTCAGACCAATTTTTTGAAATGCCTTCGTGGTTTTAGGATAGGAAATCGGATGGTTTAGCAAGTTTGAGGGTGTTATTGTAAGTTTCAGAAAGCAGAAATTGTGAGTTTTTAAGTTTTCATATTGCAAAATGCAACACCTTTTCAATTTATATTATTTGTAGTATTTTAATTTATGAAGTTAGGAAAAATTGTTATCTTACAATTTTTTTACATTAATTATTCATATATTTATCTAAACTACATTAGAACTCTTTGTTAATGTCTAATATGCGCGTGCCTATTAACTCAAACACTTTATAGTTTAGAGTGTATAATTTGTTATTTTAAAATTTTAGGCGTCGTTGACACCAATTTTGTATAAGAATTTTTTTTTATGTAAACACACTCCCCAACATCAAGATAGATTGCTAACCACTTGGAAAGAACCTTATATGTGACTTTAGTTCTTCTACAATAAATATATAGTGAAACAAACAATAAAGTGTTGGCAATATGTGATTGGTGAGTTAATATTCATCTTTTACTAAATGCATTATAGGTAATATGGCTGAGCATTAGGTAGTTTGAGTCGGTAATGACACAAAGAACTATTCGTAATTCAAACTTTTGGTTAATGATATATGATAACCATACAGTTTCGATTAAAGTCGTTTTCATTATATGTTTGACATTATAATCTTTGAGTTATTTGATGATTAATTAACTTTTGGATGTGTGCCTACATATATCGAAAATGAGCTCTTCGTCAATATATTTTTGGGAAGTCTGTTTTGTCTAGTAACAAACATTATGAAAAATAAAGAAATGTAACATACTTATTAGGAGTGAGCATTGAGCGGTTTTTAACTAAAACCAAACTCCGTCCCAAAAGTTCTGGTTTTAAGAATTCCCCCCGTTCGGTTTCGGGTTTTTCAGGTTTTTCGGTTCGGTTTCGGGGTTTTTTTTTTGGTTTTTTAATTTCCTTTAAATTTAGCAATTTGGTACCTTAAAAATTAATATTATGCTTCAAACTCCCAAATCTTAACTCATTTCATTATAAATAAAAAACAACTAGTAAGTTTAATATAATGTAATAATAAATTTAACATAATTTGAATAAAATTAATAATAGAATAACATCCAACAATATTTCCCAACAATCTTAGTACATGTCTTCATTCATAGAAGTTTCATTGCATAGTTTCTTTCCTTTTGCAAATAAATCTATATCAAATCTTTTAAACATATATGATTATTTTTATAAAACTTGAAATATATATAATAGTGGGGCGGGGCGGGTTTTTCGGTTTGATTTTTCATATGCCCCCGAAAACCGCCCCAAACATTCATGTTTTCCAAAAATCAAAACCGTTGATATCGGTTTTTCAAATGGTTCAGTTTTTTCGGTTCGATTTTTTTAGGTTTTTCGGTTTCGATTCGATTTTTCGGTTTTTATGCTCACCCATATTATTTATGTCAAATTGCATAACAAATATATATTCCTTGCGTTTTGTAATTGCATGTTTTGTAATCGCATGTGAAGGTTAAGAAATATTATAATGCTTTCCACGATATATTTTTATATAATCTTCCTACCCATAAAATAATTAATATATGTGAAATGTTACTCAGATTGGTCCCAACGCATGCGTCATGGGCACGTCAAACACCAGTCGGGGGTTGATGCCTTTGGCACCACCCCGTCACTAAGCCCGTCAACAAATACACGTCGTGGTGGAGACGTGTGATACTGTGCGTCGGTAGCTTTTTTGTGTGTGGGGGAGGGGGTTAAATGTATATTTTAAGGGTTAGTGATGGGTTATGGTTGGCACGACCGTGTTAGTAGCGTGTCAGTAAGAATGTGCTGATGTGGCGCTACTGATGGGTTTACTGACGACCAACTGTTGGGAGAGGCCTCATAAAATGATTGACATATTAAATGCACTAACTCTTTTTCCTAATTATATCATTTGATTTGAATAATTGTATTGATAAAATGATTAAAAACAATTAATACGTGAAATATTACTTATAAAATAATTGACATATTAAATGCACTAACTCTTTTTCCTAATTATATCATTTGATTTGAATAATTATATTGATAAAACGATTAATAAACTATAGTATGAATCAATTCCATAAACAAGTAACTTTTTTCTGAATAGCACCTAATCTGCTATAATTTATCAGGATTTAAACTCATAACCTATAAATATAAAAAAACATCTTACATTAATATAACTAGACTACAAACTCCATACAAACAAGTAAATAAGGTAACTATTTGGAAATATATGTCACCGCTAGATATTTGCAATAAGCTACTACATTCCAAATCCTTTTTATTAATGCGTCATTACTCATTACTACATTGTCCTGATTTTAATATTAGCATATTACTACATTTATGCAAATGATGTCTAGCTCAACTGAATTTATACATGAGTTTTACTTTTATATGAGGCGTGAGATTTGGAGTTCGAATCCTGTAAATACCTCTTATGGTGCCAAATACGGGGGATTTTTCCCCTGAAATCCCTATGGGGGCTGAGTTTGCCCTGTAAAGTTGCTCGAACCCGAGGTACTCCCTGAAATATTGCGAGTAGGCTTCCGTTGTTATCATTTTCCGTTTCCAAAAAAATTACATTTATCATTTTTTTAAAGTAACTAAAAAGACCTTTGGCCTATAGGTATGATGTTTGCCAAATCCTTGTGCTCAGTGATTCAAGTCTCGTTGTGGACAAAAGTGATATTTAGGAGTATATAATAACTTCCCGTTAAAAAAAATAATACAACTAACATATAAGACTCGTGCCATCAATCCTTCGGCAGGGACTTCAGTTGACTTACTTGAACCGACATCATTGGCACAGTGGTATCGGTTGGAGCGTCAACTGTGTTGCTTCAGTTTGAGGAAGTGTGAAGGGACGAGAGTGTGGGGAATTTTGTGGGTTTTGATATTTTTTGTGTGTAGTTTATGTATAAAATATTTAATAAGAGTATTGTTAACATTAGTGTTTCAATTTGAATGTCAGCTGACGTAAAACTAATTTGACAAAAACTGAAGTGTTATTATGTATCATGGTTAAAAGGGATCCAATATTAATAAATACATCTTTAATAATTATTTTGATATTTTTGTTTGGCTGACTAAATTTTTCCACACATAATATCATTATCTAAATTATAAACTAGTACTATATTACATACTATATATAGTTATATACTCATGAAATTGAGCCTTTATTGTATTACTAGCTTCATAGCCCGCCCGACTGGGCGGGCATGCTTCGAGATTTTTATTATAGAAAAATACCAACAAAGATTAATAATTTTAAAAATGACATAATAATCGATAGCTGTAATGATGATTTTGTACAAAATTCGATACATCAACAAATGTTACATAAAATTTATAGACGAAATAAGACTTCTTTGTAAACGACATTTGCTGTTGAATTAGTGTAATTGTCATATCTGTCACAACAAATGACCTTCAATCCATTCTTGTTCTTAAAACTTTGATGTAACATTTTTAAAACTTCAATCCGTTCTTCGTTATTAACGGCGTCAAGATTAAAACTTTGATCATATTTAACCTATTAATTGTTTGTATAAATTTTCAAAATCTGTACCAAAAGTGCTTTGGGCCAACCCAACCCGACCTGAAGAAAAACTTGATAAACATACCATGGAGTTAGAAAGCCCGAATTCAATGCTGACGTCACACTCCGTTCAATCAAAACTTCACGTATTCGTGCAAAATGTTGTGCAGCTAACGAACAAATCTCAGAGTACGATGATCCAGATCTCAAGCTTCCAATTCCGCCATTTTGAATTCTTAAATTATGCAAAACTTTACTATTACCATTTATTCTTGACTGCCTTCTTTTCCCACCTTCAATATAATTCTCATTCTCCTTTTTAATAACATAAATTCCATCAGACGGTTGGTCAGGTGACGGGGTTTCAGGTACAGTCATATAAGCTTCACGTGCTTCAAGAAGTTTTCCAGGTGTCGTGTCCTCATTCGTGATCTTCTTTAGAGGGATATTCTCCTGGATTTTTTGAGGTTTGTTTTGTAATAATGATGATCGTTTATTGTCTGATAATTCGAGACATGTTGAGCTAACTGAAGATTGGTATGTGGGCCCGAATTGGAAATCAGGCTCGTAACATACTTGTGAAGGCTTGTAACCGAATCTAAGTGATGACGAACAAGTTGTTTGCTTTCTTTTGCTAGATTTTTTATGAAGGAATTGTTAGAGTGCCTTAAAGCTGCATGAAAACCTATGTATCCATCCATGTTCTCGGTTTTCTTAGCATCTGTTAAGCAAAAAAACCAGTTGGTTATACAGGTCTTGTAACGGGTCGGGTCGGGTCGATAATTATGGTAAAAACTTACAATCAGAATGATTTATGCGATTTCTCTAAACTGCTAAATCGAATAAATTTCTCAACACAAACGCAAGTCGTTCACAAGCAGTATCAATCAAAGGAGCAAGCCATGACCTGGCAGCAGAACATGCCAGCTCAGCAGCAGCTTCAACAATTCCTCTCCCGCCACCTTTACCAGCATGAGCAAGTATTATATTTGCCACCTGTACAAACACAACCAATCCACATTATCTAAAAAAAACACCCGTTTTTTAAAAATTATTAATTTATAATTAAATAATATTTTACCTTTTCTCGCGAAACTGGAGGGCATTCAATCGAAGAGTACCGTTTGGCGGTTTTATATCGGTTGTAACACCAGGCCAATTTTCAAAACCACTTTCTGTTTTTTCTTCTTCTGTTGTTTTCCCCATTTTTCTGGTTCAGGGTCTGCTGATCCTTCTATTAGTGATCCCTAAACGATACATAAAAGGGTAAAAACGTAATTAGCCGATTGAAATGCGATTAGTTGAAGAAATATGTAAAATTTATACCAAATGATTGCAGATAGCAGAAGTAAACAACATTGATGATCTTCTAAGATGAGCAACATCAGAATTAGCTTGAATTTTGGAATCCATAGAATTCAATTCAGCAGTTACGTCACTACAACGTTGTTCAAGTAAAGCTAAAGTGGCTGGTGCAGCTTCTTTATATCTCTTTTGTAGCTCAGTTTCAAGATAATCTCTTAAACAACTAAAACCAATTTGAGATTTATATTTAAAACTCGATCAAATCCACCTTTGATCGAGTTTTGTAAATGATGTAAAATACCGGTATCCACTTGCGTTATTTGTCTTCGAAATTCATCGTTTGAAACTATTGTTTTGTCTTTTGGGAGTGCTACAAAAAAGGGGTGTGTGTGTTTCACCAAGGTAGCCACTTGCACTTAAATAACTGTCAACTTCCCAACGGTCAGTAAATCCTGAAGAAAAAAAACAATATTCAATGAGTGGTTTGACTTTGACTTCATATCTCGAGAATGTTTGACTTTTTTTACCGTAAGGCGGTTATCAAATTTTAAAACAAAGATTATTGTTCTTCGAAAAGTTGGATCGATTTCACGAATAGCATTAAGCCATAAAGATGAACACCATTCTACACTACTATGTTGAAGGAATACAAGGATTCTGTGTGGTGGGCTAGCTAATGACTTAACCATTGATAAAATTTCATCTGGTGTGCTCTCTGGTTCACCCTTTTTTGCCTGCAAATTTACAGTTTTAAATTATAACTGTCATACACAAGTTCTCGGTAACTGAATTCCCTTTGTTTTTTTACATTTTTATTAGCAGTGTTATCAACTTTTAAAGATGATTGTGCTTGTTTTGTTTTTGATTCCTGTTCCTTTGTTTTTGTTTCTGACTTTTCAGTTTCCACCTTTTGTACTGCATTTAACATTATGTATAGAATCCAAAATCAAAAGGATGGAATTCAGTTTGAAGAACAGATGTTATGAGAAAGCAATTATGACTTTTGAGGTCAGTTTCTGATACTGACTTTATACAAATTTCTCTATATATATTGTTCCTCATGTCAATAAGTCAATTTCTAGTTAAAACATACTGCATTCAACCTCAAACACAAATTGAAAGCCCCTAAGAAAACAATTAAATTATCATGTTGATTAGCTAGATTAAGAGAAATTCATTGATGTAAGCTTCAACATCACTTCTAATCCTAGATATAGATCACGGTCATTGTTCAGTCAATTTCATAATGCAATTGAACATACATAACAGCAACTTCAACAATTCATAGCCAAATTCTTCCCGTAAAACACATGAACAAATCAACGAATTTTCAAATTCTAAACCTATGCTCAAATGTTAATCATTGAATTCAGAAACATAAATAGAAAAAAATAAGACGAAGAAGAAATACATACGTATACATATAGGTATATATTGTGGGGAGACCTGTTGGACTGGTGACGGCATCTGGTGGGTTAGGGTTACGTTGTTCCTCCGATACGTTGTTCTCGTCGGGGTTAACTTTCTGACGACCGGGAAAGCACAAACATCGTGATTCTCCCATCTTCTCCAACCCCCATATTCTGAACTGCATTGTCGAAACCTACATCAAATCATTAACACAATGATAGGGTTCTTGTGGGGTTTGTTAATGAAATTTTTGAAAATCATTAACTTTCCAACCGGCATCTAGGATCAAGAGTAGTAGGATCATGAACCATTTGAAGTATAAGAGGCCTACGTGTCCCCATCTCGAATTTAAAATGGAAGTATGATTATGTTAGTTTCGGGTCTTGACCCGTTTGGTTGTCAATATGTGCAAATTGACCTAAATTTGGTCAACATTGGTTAAACTTGCAATTGGATGCAAGTAACATGTTAGTTATGTAATTTTGATGTTGAATAAGTAGTAGATATAACTCATTGGAAGGTGTTGTTTATATCCCCGACTTATTATTCTCGTTTTTGACCCGTTTGGGCTTAAGGTGTAATTTGATTAAAAGTACATTAGAAGGTACTTAGAATTGACTTGATGGAATTCTTGACATTGTTAATGGAGATGAGTTGAAATGCAAGTGATGAGTTGTCAATTGATGGTACACAAATAATGGTCTTGACTTATAATTTATACTTGTTGCAAATTTAGTGATTTCGGGTAACTAATTCGATCTTCGTTTTGTTAGAGGAAAAGGGAAGGAGCCTCAGTGATATAAGATTACTGAGCTCGGCACAAAAGGAAGCTAAGGTGAGTGGATTTAACCTTCTTCTTGTGTAATGTACAAAATATATGGAATGGTAGAGTTTCTTGAGAAAATTATAGCGGCGCTATCTTGGTGAATTTTCTGGAAAATTTTACAGAGCCCCGGAATAGCCTCTGAGTTCGAAATAGCGGACGCTGTCCTTTGGAGGATAGCGACGCTATCTTAGATAGCGAAGCTATCTTCTGGAAGATAGCGTTTCTATCTAAGATAGCGACGCTATCTTGGCTGATTATGGGAGAACTCATTTTTTTTTTACATTTAATGATTTTTCAGAGGTGCCTTTAACTGTGGAATGTTAATGGTAGTATGTGCACATATTTTTTTAAAGGTTAGCTATAGTGGGTTTGACTAGGCTTCATTACTATTGGATGGGGTGCTCGGACTCCTTACGAATGTGTTCCGTAAGAGGGATTTCCGTGCTAATTGTAAAGAAGCTATCGGTAAACTGTTGTTAGGCCAACAACAGTTGAAGGTTCTGCGCTAGATCACCGTTACTCTCATAACGTCCAATTGCTTGTGGAAGTTTAGACGGGTTTCCAGATTGATTTCTCTTTGTTTCTAATTTGTTGTGGTTATGCAATTTGACGTTTATTTTTATTCACTTAGATTTGTACTAATCCCTCCTTTGTTGACTCTTTTCAGGTTGTTTTGGTTGGCGTTGACTAGAGTCGGGTTTTGGAAGTTTGACCGCACTCTGATTTTGTAAACCGGGTCGAGCCTATTTTTAGTAACACCTTTAAATCTTTTATATATTTGGTTATTATGTAAATGGTTTTATGATGTGTTATTTAGGACTTATGTCTTTCTTTAATCGCTTCCGTTATATCTTTAAAAAAAAATAGCTGTTAAATTGTGGTGTTACAAAATGCCCTTAGGGCAATGGTTAAGAAAAAAAAGGAAGTTTATTTTTAATATACATTAATCATAAAAAATCACCCCTTAGACTATGCGCACATCAGCTTTCCTGCTACCTCTGCATCACATCAGCTTTCTCTTTCCTGATCAAACACATGACCAAATAGTGACCAAACCCACGTAATGGTCGACCGAATCGGCGACCAATTTTTTTTATTTAAATTGCAGATTATATATATATATATATATATATATATATATATATATATATATATATATATAGTGTCCGATTCAGCGCAAAACCGTTTAAAGGTGCAGAACCGCAGAACCATACAAACATCCAATGTTTTCTTTGTTATGAATAAGCTGTACATTTTCATACACGCTGTAACACATTTACACATCCAATGTTTCTAATTTTTGATACACATAATATAGAAATATATTATTTAAAAAATTGGAAACATTGGATGTGTAAGTGTGTTGCAGCGTGTATGAAAATGTACAGCTTATGTATAACATAGAAAACATCGGATGTTACGATGGTTCTGCGGTTCTGCACCTTTAAACGGTTATGCGCAGAATCGGACCATATATATATATATATATATATATATATATATATATATATATATATATATATATATATATATATATATATATATGTGTGTGTGTGTGTGTGTGTGTGTGTGTATGTGTGTGTGTGTATGTGTGTGTGTATTAGAAATGAAAGAGGCAAACAGCAAGGACGACCTTTGTTGGTCGTGCAGTCGACCAATAGGCTCTTGGGACGCGTCGGGTGCGATGAGCCGTAACGGGCGGGACGCGTCGGGATCAGGTTAGGTGGCGGTCGCGACCGGGTTAGAGGTCATGGGTTATGTTGGGTTTTCTATGCATCTAGCCACAATTTGTTTAAGGCGGAAATCATAAACAACTTGGTAGAACATTGACCCGATTAAAACTATTTGGACCGTTAGGTTTACAATTCTAACGCAACTAGATATTTAATAAAATTAAATATATAAATCCAAAACTTACATTGTTATGGTTTGACGAGGATGACAAACCTTGTGATCTCGTTCTTGCCAGATTCACACTATGCCTAGGATTCAAGAAAGAATCCCTCTATCGTATCACACCCAAGGGTTATCACGAACAGGACGATATACCATTAGATAGTATAAAAAAACCCAAACCGAAAACTCTTTCGGTTCAACGGCAGCGGCGGCGCACGGTGGCTGGGCAGCGGACGGACGGCGGCTGTGGTAGTGCTCGGCCGAAGTAGGGGAGAGGCAAGGGGATCAAGTGATTAGTTGTATTAGGTTAAACCCTTAACCCTAATATATATACTTGCCAAATCCTAATTATGGTAATACCATAATTGTTCCAAAGCCCACTTTAATTAACTATTAATGAAGCACACAAGTATTAACTAAACCATTAATTAATAGTTGGCCCGATACCATAATCTAGTTAATTACCCATCAACTAGATTAGCCCGTCTAGCCCGTTAGTCCGTTTAATTAAACTATTAATTAAACACTACGTTCTTCTCGTGTTCGTTGATTCCTCGAGGGCAACCCGAATAGGACTCTAAAATACCCGAACCGGAATTCCGGTTTATTTGATGTGTTGGACACCAATTCCAACAGTCTCCCACTTGGACATCTCATCAACTATAAACGGTACGCGTTCGTGTATCCTTTAGAGTGTGCATAGCATGTGCAGCTGCTGAACTCTGAACTATCAGAAACAGTCCTATGATAAGTAATCATATGTCCTTCGTTGCGCGATATCATGTAACTAGTGACATGGACTTGTCAATCACTCTAGTTACGATTATGTTTCCTGATTCGAGATTTATGATGACGTTTTGACTACTTAATTGAACTTTCAATTTAGTCATGACCTGTGCAGGTACTTTAATGTCACATCAAATCAACAGGGGGCCCATAGATATCTCCTCTATCACTTTGATCAGAGGGAACGAATAAACCTTAACTACACCATCTTCCTTTATAGTCATCACATGACGCATGGAACTAATCTGTATAGCTACCAGTTACGAATAGCGTTGGAGTTAGACCAATGCATCACGAAATCGTACTAAGGAAATGATGCATCTTGGTTTGAAGACTCATACGATATTATCGCCTCACAATTACCCATGATGAAGTCCATGTGGTAATTCTCTGAGCGTGGGTTTGTCCAACATTTAAATACACCTTTTAAATGCTCATGAGAGTAGCAGCAATCTCCATGCAATGTTCATACCTTTGAACAATCTACTAACTCTCCCATGACATCTTAATTCAGTTCTCATTCCCATGAGGACGACTGACTGTGGACGTTTTAAGTATTCTCTTAGATTACTTTGGAATAGGTTCTAAACGTGCAAAAGGTTGAAATGGAATAATTAAATTCTATATGAATGATAGAACACTTGCAAATTATTTAATCTCCATAAATAAATCATCAATTCATACAATTTAATTTTTCACTACAAATTTTAAATGAATAACACTTTAAGATAAGTCACTATGAAATCTAATTCCTATCGTCCTCGCATGAGCATCATGCTTGGCACGACTTAGCGCTTTAGTGAAAGGATCAGCCGGGTTGTTTTCCGACGATACTCTAGTCACTATGATGTCACCTTCCACAACACGCTTTCTCACATAGTGATACTTTCTGAGTATATGCCTGGTTCGACTGTGATCTTTGGATTCTTTAGTCAAAGCGACTGTACCTTCATTGTCACAAAAGATTTTCAATGGGTCCTTGATGCTTGTTACGACACCAAGATCACCACTGAAATTCTTTAACCATGTGGCCTCTTTTGCTGCCTCACTAGCAGCAATATACTCAGATTCACATGTAGAATCAGCGACTGCCTTCTGCTTGGAACTCTTCCAAGTGACAGCTCCTCCATTTAACAAGAATACCCACCCAGATTGTGAGCACGAGTCATCTCTATCCGTTTGGAAACTCGCGTCACAATAACCTTCCACAACAAGTTCGTCTTTCCCACCATACACTAAGAACATATCTTTTGTTCTCCTTAGGTACTTGAGAATCGTTTTCACCGAAGTCCAATGATCGTTGCCAGGGTTGTCCTGGAACCGACTCACCATGCTCAAAGCATATGAGACATCCGGACGAGTACATATCATGGCATAAATGATCGATCCAATCGCCGAGGCGTAGGGGACTCGACTCATTTTCTCCAGTTCTTGCTCAGTACTGGGACATGACTCATCTTCACTTCTAGAGAAACCAAACTCCTTGACTTTCTCATGGAAGCAAAGATTCCAACTACGAGAGGCTTGTTTCAATCCATAGATTGACTTCTCAAGCTTGCACATTCTATCAGGATATTTCTTATTGATAAAACCTTCTGGCTGTGCCATACAGACATCCTTAGTAAGTCTTCCGTTAAGGAAGGCGGTTTTAACATCCATCTGCCAAATTTCATAGTCATGAAATGCAGCTATGGCAAGTAATATTCTGATAGAATTTATCTTGGCTACTGGTGAAAAGGTTTCATCATAATCAATCCCATGAGTTTGAGTATAACCTTTTGCAACCAACCTAGCCTTATAGGTGTGCACAATCCCATCCATGTCAATCTTCTTTTTGAAGATCCACTTACATCCAACGATTTTAATGCCGGGAGAATTCTCATTCAAGTTCCATACTTGATTGTCATACATGGACTGAATCTCACTCTCCATAGCCACTTTCCACTTTTCGGCCTCAGGGCCTTCCATAGCTTCCTTATAACTCGATGGCTCATCGTCATCAACTGGTAAACTATTACCAGTAGATGCATCGCCTTCAGCAATATTGTAATCATAATAATCACCAAAATGCTCAGGAGGGCGAACAGTTCTCGAGGATCTACGTGGAACGGTAGGAGTTACATCATTTTCTTCAACAGGAATCTCATCCTCTGGTTGAGTGCTAGTGTCAAGTATAGGTTCCACTATATCTTCATTGGTTGACTCTTGACACTCTTCAAGATCAATTTTGCTCCCACTGTCTTCTTTGGATAATAGCTCTCTCTCAAGGAAGAATCCTCTTCGAGATACGAACACTTTGTTCTCTTTCGGATTATAAAACCGATATCCAAAAGACTGTCGTGGGTAGCCAATGAAGTAGCACTTCTCTGATTTGGTATCTAGCTTGTCGTGAGATTCATGTCTTACATAAACTTCACAACCCCAGATTTTCAAATGTTTGAGCGAGGGAGGATTCCCTGTCCACATTTCAGAGGGAGTTTTGGCAACCTTCTTAGTTGGTACAAGGTTCACGATATGTGCTGCAGTCTCTAAGGCATATCCCCAGAAACTCACTGGAAGTGTTGATCGACTCATCATAGATCGCACCATGTCTAACAAGGTTCGATTTCTCCTTTCCGACACTCCATTGAGTTTTGGAGTTCGTGGAGGAGAGAGTTGAGATACTATTCCACAACTCTTTAGATAGTCGATAAACTCTTGACTAAGATACTCTCCGCCCCTGTCAGAGCGGAGCATCTTAATCTTCTTGCCCAGTTGATTCTCTACTTCTTTCTGATATTCTTTGAACGTTTCAAAAGTATCATATTTATGTTTAATCAAATAAACATACCCATATCTACTGAAATCATCAGTAAATGTGACGAAGTATCGTTCACCATGTCTAGTGTTAGATTTGAATGGTCCACACACATCAGTATGTATGAGATCCAACAAATCTTTGCCTCTTTCACACGACCCTGTGAATGGCGCCTTTGTCATCTTGCCAAGTAAACAAGACTCACACACATCATCTGATTTCAAGTCAAATGATTCTAACACTCCATCCTTTTGGAGTTTAGCTATGCGTTTCTTGTTTATATGTCCTAAGCGACAGTGCCACAGACATGACTTATCCAATACACCTTTGGATGAATCAACATTCAATATTAGATTCCTTTTGTTTACGCAACCAACATTTTCATATATACCATTACAAGGAATAGCTTTAAAGTAAAACACATCATTTTTATAAACCAAAATAGAACCATTCTCATTATCAAAAACAAAGTTAAAACCATCCTTAAACAATGCGTAAAATGAAATAATGTTGCGTGCCATGCAAGGCGAAAAACAAACATCTAATAAAAGTAAAGAACATCCACTGCTAAGCATGAGCTCATAATCTCCTATCTTGGTGACAGCAGCCGAGACTCTGTTTCCCATGATCAGATTAAGCTCTCCATGCTTCAACTTCCTACAATTCTTAAGTCCCTGCATATCAGTGCAAATGTGAGTACCACACCCTGTATCTAGAACCCAAGAATTAGACATAGAAGTATTGTGGAGTTCAATCATAAATGTACCTGAGGTGCCAGACTTTTGGACCTTATGATTTTTCAAATCATCCAGGTACTTTGGGCAGCTTCTTTTCCAGTGACCCTTTCCTTGACAGTAGTAGCAAACAACCAGTTTCGGATCTTTAGTGGGTGCTATGTCAGAATCAGCCTTCCTCTTCTGGCCATATTTGGCATGACCTACTTTGGCCTTACCTTTGCCACTAGGAGGAGGACGGCGTTTCTTCTTGACACCCTCAGAACGAATGGCCAAGACAGGAGCAGTAGGAGATGGACCTTTAGCCTTCAAAAGACTAGCTTCGGCAGTCTTTAACATACCGTGCAGTTTCATGAGTGTCTTATCCATATCACCCATATTATAGTGAACTATAAACTGTGAGTAGGATGCCAGAAGCGAGTTCAAAACCATATCAGTGGTCAACTCCTTTGGCAAGGGGACACCCAAATTCTCAAGCCTGTCTATGTATCCCTTCATCTTTTGAACGTGGCTACTACACACAGATTGTCCTTCTTGAAGTTTGCATGCCATTAGAGCACTTACCACATCGAAACGTTCTTGCCTAGCTCAGTTTTGGAACATTTCCTTGAGCTGTTGGTTGATGTCATAAGCACTCATCTTCTCAAAATTCTTTTGGAGTTCAGAAGACATAGAGGCCAACATCAGGCAAGCAACCTTTTCCGATTCAGTGTGATGAAGATTGTTGGCAGCTATGTCTAAATCACTCGAATCGTCAGTAAGTTCAGCAATCTCGTTGTCGAGGACATACTCCTTGCCCTCGTACCTTAATGTGATTCTAAGCGTGCGAACCCAATCTATGTAGTTGGGTCCAGTGAGCTTTTCACTATTCAAGGTTGAGATTAGAGCAATGTTTTGCAGTCCTTGTGGAAGTGGTGGTGGAGGAGGAAGTGGGACATTGTTGTTATTGTTATTGTTATTGTTGTTGTTGTTGGCAGACATCTACAAAAGAAACAATTTCTTTGATAGTGTATTCATTAATAATCCTTATAATAATTTTCCCAATCTTTATTCATAAGGCCAGGATACAACCACAAGTCATTTGATGTGAAGAGGGATGCCGTATTTCACACCGAATAATTTCGTGTTGTAGGCAAACTATTGTCAATTTCAATCTCATGAAATCCCTAGTTCTTTGAGATTCATTCTCTTAGGATAATGGCATGTTAATCTCGAATCAACGCTCTTTCTAATCTATATGACAGGGATGCCCTGGATCATATATTAGAAGGCGAAACAACCATGAGACACCCACGTAGACTCTCGGCTCAAGTTCGCTTGGGTATCGCGAGAATCGTTTCACTCACATAATAATCTCATAATTAACGTACCGGTTAACCACACGAGTTCCGTTAATCAGATTATAATGTGGGCGCGTGTCATCTCATGGAGAGCACACGATGTTCACATTTATATTAAACGGGAAGGATTTGTTTAATTTTATGATTATACTTTTAATCTCGACATCATCCTATTATGTCCGTTCGGTAGCTCCATTCTAAGACAAGGGAAGCGGCGGGGAAGGTCAGCGCAAGGCGTGTTAAAAACGCGACCCCGTTTGAGATCATATCTCTCCTTTTCATCCTTTATATGCCTTAGACTATGGGTGAGCCTACTAATGACATAAATGACAATGTATTTAAATTTAGTTATAATATATATAAACTATTATATAATTATATCTATGTTAATTAAAATCTTCTGGTTCAAATTTCTTGATAATTCCAACTTTTGAAATTATCATAATTTATTAATTAAAAAAACGTTTTTAATTATTAAATTAATATTACCGAATTTTCGGAAATATTAAAAACATATTTTTAATTTTCGGTAATTATCAAAACAATTTTATAAAATACCAAAAAATATAAAAACCTATTTTTAATGTATTTTTGAAATTTTCGGAAACGCCAAAACAATTTTTGGAATTTCCGAAAATCATAAAACAATTTTTATGGGTTTCGAATTTTTCGTCTAGCACTATTAGACTTGTAAACCAATGGCGCTCTGATACCACTGTTGGTTTTTCTATGCATCTAGCCACAATTTGTTTAAGGCGGAAATCATAAACAACTTGGTAGAACATTGACCCGATTAAAACTATTTGGACCGTTAGGTTTACAATTCTAACGCAACTAGATATTTAATAAAATTAAATATATAAATCCAAAACTTACATTGTTATGGTTTGACGAGGATGACAAACCTTGTGATCTCGTTCTTGCCAGATTCACACTATGCCTAGGATTCAAGAAAAAATCCCTCTATCGTATCACATCCAAGGGTTATCACGAACAGGACGATATACCACTAGGTAGTATAAAGCACCTTGAGAAAACGAGCACCGAAAACCCAAACCGAAAACTCTTTCGATTCGACGGCAGCGGCGGCGCACGGTGGTTGGGCAGCGGACGGACGGCGGCTGTGGTGGTGCTCGGCCGAAGTAGGGGAGAGGCAAGGGGATCAAGTGATTAGTTGTATTAGGTTAAACCCTTAACCCTAATATATATACTTGCCAAATCCTAATTGTGGTAATACCATAATTGTTCCAAAGCCCACTTTAATTAACTATTAATTAAGCCCACAAGTATTAACTAAACCATTAATTAATACTTGGCCCGATACCATAATCTAGTTAATTACCCATCAACTAGATTAGCCCGTTAGTCCGTTTAATTAAACTATTAATTAAACACTACGTTCTTCTCGTGTTCGTTGATTCCTCGAGGCAACCCGAATAGGAATCTAAAATACCCGAACCGGAACACCGGTTTATTTGATGTGTTGGACACCAATTCCAACAGGTTACACATAGTCTTATATTTCAATAACCACATCATGATAATTATATTTTTCCCCTTTAATCATAGTCTTAAGGATAATAATTAGCAAAACTCAAAATTTAAAAGGAAATAATAATTTTATTATGAGATCGACAGAGAATTTAATAAAGATAAAAGTTCTCTTGGAAAAATAAAAAATAGTGAAGGATTTTGACTCGTGAAGGGAGTGATAGAGGAGGTTTTCAAAATGAAACATGCAAAAAGTTGACTCACACTCTTGGCTCTTTCATGTTTCAACTATCACACGCACACACACATTGTGCTATGGAGGAGGTGGTGTTCAATTTGGCGCCATACGTTCATAATTCGTTGTTACTCTTAATCAGTAATTTACTATAATGTTTATCGGATCAGGTAATTACTTACATGCAATTTCATCTTCTGTAACCTAATTTTTACCCCCTTCATTTCCTGCAGTTACTTTCATGATTTCTTAATTGCTTCCTGATCTGATTTAATAATTACGTCGACTAATTCGGCGTTATTGGTGCTAATATTTGATAATTTGGTAGCCATTGATAATTCAGCATAAACTGAGCAATCCAGTGAAAGACGATAAGACTAACAGAGAGCAAAGTTTTCATTTCACTCGGCAAACGCATGCATGTTTGGTTACACTCTCAAATGGTCTTTTAAAAGTGGCCTTGCCACGTGTACATCATTACCCTACCATTTTAACTAACTTCAGGATGAATTAATTAGTTAATTAATAGTTCAAGGACCAAAATGAAAATCTCCCTCCCTGTTAATTTCCTTGATATATTTTGCTTGCAACCAAAAAATTATACCTAATGATGAGTGATTTTGAGAAAAATTGGATGTAAATGCATGGATCAAACATAACTTATGTTTATGTCAAATGATGGATTTCTGTAGCATTGAATTATTTTAAGTTTTAACATTTGCTTTGCAATATACTTAGTTGTAAGAAGCTCTAATATCTTAACACCGTGTCTTCAATTCTATCTATACAATACAAATGCAGATTAAATGTTCTTGGTCTATCTTGATCATGTAATTTTCTCTCTATATTTATCATTTTCTTTTGTAGTGAGTGAACTGCATTTCTGAATCTTCATTGTATGGTCTTTGAGTTTGAAACAATAATTTTTGGGTGAAATTATGGATGATGTCTGTTATGGAATTAATGGTCTTAAAATAGTCTAGTGTTGTGAACAATCAGAAGTTGCTCTATATCCCACATTGGCTGAGTGAAGAATACAAAGGTGAAGGGAGTGGATATAAAAGCAACAGCCCAATTGGTAAACAAGCATACCTTTCTCGGCCTTTTGGCTAAGATCAAGTGTAGTATCTGTTCTTATCAGTTTAATATCTGATATGTGGGCCATCGCTCACTCGATATTAATCTTATTTTTTATGGGGAATGATCCATCACAATAGCTTGCTATTGGGGTCTTTGAGGGTCGTCTTGATGTTGCACTATTGCCTTGGCTTGGCCCACCCCTCCAAATTGTAGTTAAACTTTTGTAATGCTTGTTGGTATTTGAGATCAACCAGAAAATATGCTTGCTTTTATTCAGTGAAAAGTTAAAATTATTTTCTTAATTTAAATCACTTTAATTCTCTTTTGCATTGTGCCCTATTACATAATAACTGAGTGAACTTAACTCATTTATTAATTATTAAGATTAAGGTAGCATGCCTAGATTTGTTTAGCATTTGAAGAAAGAAAATGAACCATGTCTGATAGAAAACCGAAACTAACGAGTGTAATAAAACCTGCCCCGAATTCATCTAACTAAATCACATGAGTTCAATTACATGTAAATATTCAAGATATTTTTTGTTAGTGAAAAGCAAAGTTAGTTACCATTTCTCAGCAGTTGTTGATTATGCCTTATAACCATCCTTTTTTTTTTTGTAAAGAAATTGGGCTTTCACATATTTAATCATATTATGATTGAAGTGAGTTTAATGATGTTTAAAAGTAAAAGTAAGGGTAAATGTGTCATTTCACTTTATTAAAGAAGATAGTTAGTGGGTATTGGTCCCACTATATTTTACCAAATAAGGAAAGTTTCAAAGTGTATCACTTATTTTGAAACACCCCAAAATGGAAAGTGTATCACTTATTTTGAAACGGAGGAAGTATATGTTATAAGTATGAATCCACGTAATTTTTCTTCAACAATAAGTCACCTGTTATAATGAATTTGGTTTGTTGATAAAGGGCCAGCGATTTTGAACAGAAATTTCAAGGGTAATGTTAGAATGCAATCTTAAATAGTTAGTATTTATGGAAAGAATGCAATTTTTTCATGTTTTTTTAAGAGGAGTTGGTGTTGACCTAATATTGAGAGCTTCAAGGTCGAATTTCAGGAAAAGAGGGTCATAGCGATGTGATTTGTACTCTAGCACAAAATCCTTTATCAATGCAACTTAATATATACAGTTGTGTATAATCAATTTCTGTGATACACAAATCACATACTTTTTTTTTCTTTATTTGTAGTGTTATAAGCTTATAACGGCCTCAATCTAACCTGAATCTGTATATATTTTATCCATTTTAATTGTTCTCTAATAAATACAAGAATACATTGAATCATATGACTTCTATATATTAGTGTCACTTTTCTCTTATGTAGCATTTATGTTCACAAAAAAGGTGAAATAACTGAGAGAAGATAGTAGAGAAATAGAAACAGAGCCAGTGGCCAGCTAGAATATCATAGTTAAGATAGGAAAAGTAACACACATATATCTTTTGGGGGACAGACACTTAATATTTAGTTAAATTCATCCTTAAAAATAACTAAAAGCTTAAAAAAGGCTCAACCAGCACTAAACTCTGTTCCCATTTGTATGTATTCTAAATCCGCAAAAAACCAGCATCACCACCTCCTGTTTGGTGCAGCATTGCATCGATTTCATCCCCATCTTCCATCTCCAACTGTCAAAATAAGTTTAGGTCAAAAGTCAACACGGATAATATTTAGGTGTTTAGATCAAAACCCACCAACGAGTTTTTGTCCATTATTTAAAGGGTTTTGTTAATGACAGCCCTTAGGGCTGTCTTTAACATGCATAAAATGATTGTACATTCATTCATAGAGTAGTGTTCCTAAAATTCAAGGGGCGGTTTTTATATTAATTTTGCCTTGTTATGTCATTATCATTTTCCTTATTTAAAATACTTATCATATAAAATATGATTACAGTAAGGACCTCATCCGGTGTCTGCTCTGCTCGAAGACGGCGTCCATCAAACAAGAAAGCAATGGAGTTAAGCTCAACCGATTGCCTGTCACAATATGCATTCATCAGCTTCTTAAGTTGTGTGCTTCTTTTGATCCTAAAGAACACTTCATTTCCATCCTGTTAAAATCAACATTTGAGCTACCACATGTAAATCATGCTATAAGAAGTTAATACACTACAAGATAAATCTCATAATACTTAGGTTCTCAATTGGATCTACAAATAACATCAAAACTTCAGATTCGGGCATTGGGAAATGTAGAAATCGTGTATGATCGAATACATTTTCGCAATTATCAACTGTGCCTCTTAAAAATTGGACAAGTGATCAAACATTTATCAATGTTACACTGCACATGTTGCCATGTATATTTTTAATACAAAACAAATATGAAAACTGATATATGAATATTATACAAATTAATTATATAACTCAACTGTGTGGAATTCCATGGATGTGTACGTATGTCAAATGAATAACCTAATTTTGCTATAAGATCAAATTTAAGCAGCTTAACTGGATACAGCCATTCTGATTAAGAATCATAACAATTCGTGAGAAATACAATCGCCCGATTTCGAAAATTAATACATATCCAATTAAAAATAGTTTAAATTTCCGTTCAAACGACGAACAACTGAGATACAAAAACTAAGAAATTTAAACCATGAAATTAATAAAAATTCATATACAAAAAATTGACCATATGTAACTACAGAATACATCGATCGTTACAAGAAACGAACGGATTAAAGATGTGATAATGCGAAAGAAATAAACCCTAACCTGTCCTTTAACTTTCAAATTGATATGAGCACTTTGATCTCCGGCCGGCTTCTTGTCTTCCTCATTCGTCACACCCGACATCTTTTTCTCTGATCGGCGAAAGTCCTCACTCGTCTGATCGCTGTCCTGCGCCTCTGCTACGCTGAAAATTCTTCTTGGTTTAATAAATAAATACTCGTAATATTAAAAGGCTAGTAACCTGAAATCAAAGGTTTGGATGATTACCAATGTTTTAAAACCAAACCTGGGTTATTACTCGGTCCAATAAAATAATTAGGACACGGATTAACAAATTCAACCGGCGGGTCAACTAAGGATATATAAAAAAATATTATATAAAAGATGTGTACATTATACAGTAAAATTTGTACATTGTTATATATTTGAAGTAAAATGATTAAACCAGGTCAACCTGGGTTGCCGGTTACACGTCCGGGTTAAAATGGGTCGATTCTAAGCAAAAACCTGATCCCGGTTGAACCGTTAGTTACACCGGATCCCAGTTGAATTGGCCGGGTCAACCCGAATTTAAAAACACTGATGCTTAGTATCTCCAACTGTACGCTCTATAAAACCCTCTCTATCTTTATAAATTGTGAGCCCACTCTTTGTAAATAAAATATCAACTCCAACCATACATTCTATTATTACATTCAAAACCTTTTAAAATTAGTGAGACTTCCACAAACATTTACACTCACAAAATATGTGTGGGGTCCATGAATAGAGAGATTATCTCTCAGCTCAAATATAGAGGGATTTTTCACTCCCTCTAGTTTGAAAGAGGTGATAGAAATGGGTTGGATAAGAAAATTACCTCAAAATATAGGAATATAGCATGATTGTAGATGTTCTTACGGTCAAAGTTGTGAGATGAAAACAAGTTTTTCAATTCTAAGACTGGGCGTAAGGGAGGAGTCACGCCCCTCGGTCCCAATTTGGTCGGCTGCCAAAAGACACGCCCCCTTACATGAGCAAAAAACGACGCATCGTGAAGGGTGTTTGGTCGTCTAGGCGACCAGTACTAGTCGCCAAATTTTCAAACGGGAAAGATTGATTTCAAAGGGATAGTGGTTTGGTCGCCTGCTACGTTGGTTTGGTCGGGATTTTTCATGTGTTTGATCGCAAGAGAAAAAACTGATGTGACGCTGATGTGGCAGGGGTGATCAAACTAGTTTTTGTCATCCCTTACACATAGTCTAAAAAGGCATGATCCCGGTGTATGACCTAGCAAATTTAGCGTGTTTTTTTTTATTTTTAAATTTAGAATATATTAGCAAGGTACCCGCGTGATGCTGCGGCGATACCCTGTGTAACTAAATTTTACGACAAACAAATATTGTTCCATTAAGCCATACAAAAAACCAACTTCGCTACCGCCCGCCACCACCATCTTCTTCATCTCTGTTCCGCATAATGCGGGTCCTACTATTATTAGATAAATGTGAAACTGAACAACATTTCCTTGTCGTAAAATATAGATACACATGGTACCTGGCGTCCCATCGCTCGGGTACCATGATACTTATAATGCATTAAGCATTTAAGTTGGCTGTAACATGTATTCTATTATGTGGCCAGTCATGTTTTGTAGGAGATGATAAGTGACATGTTTATTCCTAATGATACAAAGACTATGGATCATGGATATATGGGTTGCCATCTTTATATATACTGTTTCTTGGTTTACCTGGCTTTTAGGACTGACTGTTAGTTATTGTGAATTGATGAGTTTCTTTCATTGATAAAGATGAGTATAAATACAACAAACTAATTAACAGTCACAATCGAGATTAGGAAACAATATATACACTTTAAGGTACATAAATACAATAGATAAAAATTGACAATCTCGGAAGATATGTTTCGGTTATAATACTCCCCCGTGGTCGAATCTGTAGCTGGTCAAATAGAAAGACTGGAACGAAAGCGAGTAGATAGTTGACGAGGTAGCCCTTTGGTGAAGATATCTGCATACTCGTAATTGTGACAACTCGATGTTTCTGGTATGTAATCTCATTTCATTTCTATACTTTCCTTATTTAGAAAGTTTCATTTCTAAACACTTATATTTCTGGCATCCAAACACATAATAAAAACATTTCATTTTCACCATGCATTAGTGTTTGACGATTTTAGTCAACACAACATTTCATTTTATTTTGGTGACACCATTTAGCTAAAACATTTCTAAAAATAAATAATTTAATATTCTTTACACAATAAACAAATATACTTAAGAGTAAATTACACGGAAGGTCTCTATGGTATACCACTTATTACAGTCTTAGTCCTTGAACTTCATTTATTACACTGGAAGTCCCTGGTGTATACACTTTGTTACACCCATGGTCCCTGCTACCCGCATATTTTTTTAAATGACCAAAATACCCTTATGGACATTTGTAATAAAGCAAAGATAAAGGACTTTGAATGTAATAAGTGATAAACCACATGGATCATCCGTAAAATTATTTATGTTAACTGATTTTTTTCTTTTTTCTCTTGGATCCATATTCTTCCACTTTATCGCTGCGCCACTAACCCCCTGGAAAGTGGATCCATCTCAAACTCTTGCATGTCGTACTGGTTGCCTTCTCTAGCCGCCGATGGTGATGTTCTCTCGACCTGAATTGATTCAGACAATTGATGCACGTTGCCAGAGGAGTTGGTGTTTTACACACGCATGTCAGTAGAGCGTCACTGGCGGCCGGACAACTAGAGAAGGCAACCGCATATAGGAGTTTGGGATGAATCGACTTTTCAGGGGGTTGGTGGAGCGACAATAAAGGTAGAAAAATATGGATCCAAGAGAAAAAAAGAAAAAAATCAATTAACATAATAAATTTCACGGATGATCCATGTGGTTTATCACTTATTACATAAAAGTACTTTATCTTTGCTATATTACAAATGTCCATAAGGGTATTTTGGCCATTTAAAAAAATTTGAGGGCAGCAGGGACCATTGGTGTAACAAAGTGTATACACCATGGACTTCTAGTGTAATAAATGAAGTTCAGGGACTAAAGCTGTAATAAGTGGTATACCACATGGACCTTCCATGTAATTTACTCTATACTTAATTAAACGTGACTCGATTGAACTAAAACCAAAACCGACACATTAAACCTTGACCGACCACCTAAGTGGCCGGCCCCCTCTCCCACTCGAACCCATACTCGGCCGAAACACCCTAGGGGTGTTGGTCATGTGTTGATTTCTTTTGATGCTTATCCATCCACTTGAAGCTTATCTATCTTGATTTTTAAATGAATCCTTGTTACACCATGACTCTAATTCCTAACCCTAATCTTCTACCCTATAAATACCACATAACCCCAACCCAAATCCCTTTTTACAATTTTCAGCCAAAGCATCCCCAAACCGATCCCCTTTGTTCATCTGATCCCAAGTTCGAAGCAATCCCTACTCGTTTTGATTCCCGTTCGTCACAAGAGGTAATACCCAGTCCCTTTTTCCTTAGTTTCTATTTGTTTTGGTCCCTTTTGTTCGAAACCAAGACCATGGCCGAAGGCCATATGGTCTCGGCATTACTTGATCTGATCCGACGTGCACGCATGCATGCATGTCAACGGATTTGTTCGTTTATTGATTCGTATAGATTTGTTTGATTCATTGTTTGCCTTGTTATTTTCTTTTTGTTTGATCCTTGTTAAACCCTTGCAAACCCTAAGCTTATTGTTGATTGATAAAACCCTAGATCTCATGGTATGTGATGTTGTTAAACCCAAGATCTAATGTCGTTGTTATGACCAAAAATCCCTAACCCTAGCCAAACCTATCATTGGTTCGAACCCTAGGCCAAAACCACCACCAATCCGTGACCCAAACCCTAGAAACCCTAGCATGTTGACCCGTTTGACTCGTGTTGACCCGCATCCATGTGCAAACCCTAACCCCTATTCGGCCAAACCATAATACCGAAACCCTAACTCTAAAACCATATACATCAAACCCTAATTGACCTTTTTTTGACTAGATTTGATCATAGTTTGACCCACAAGTGATCGGGTCAAGGCCGGATCTTGACCCAACCGATTGACCCAAACCCGAATACCTAATCGGGCCAAGGCCCGTACTTGGCCCAACCGATCTAACCAAACCCATTTGGGCCAAAGCACGTACGTACTTGTGGCCCAACCTATTCGGACCCAAGCCCAATCCGTGGCCAAAGTGGCCCATCTAGTGGCCCATTCGGCCCATATGTCCTTGCTAAGCCCAATTAGCCCATCTTGGCGGTCCTTGGCCCAAGTGCCGGCCCATTAAGCCAATCTAGGCCCATTAAGCCTAACTCAATCCCATTTCACTTGAAGCCCATTAAACAATTCATTTTGGGCCATTAAGGTCCATTAACCCAAGTTCACTCGATGTCACAAAACATAAAACATAACGCAAATCATGAAGGGTTTCAATGTACTGATCGACCACTTGGGTCAACCTCCTAGTATGCTTGGTTCGACCATACTGACAAGAACATGACTCTTGTCGGTTAAACCAACTAGCTGATTTAATCCCTAAAGCGGAACTGAGATTAAACCTAATCCTTAAACCCTAAAGGATTGGGATCTTGGAGATCTAGATTAGATTAACAATGAAAGAAACCTTGTACGAAAAACTCGAACAGACACACACACACACTTGTGTGTGTTCGTCGACTACCAAGAACCCTAGGGTTCTTGGTTGGTTTCGGTCGAACAAGAGGGGAGAGGGAAAAAGGGTTTCCCAAAACATACCTTGTTGTTTGCTTAAGAAAGTCCACTGATGATGAACACGACGAGCGACCTTCTAGTTGATCCTTGTAATGATCTTGGATCTTCAAAGGCTTGAAGAACACGAAGAACGAAGAACACCAAGGATGGTGTTCTTGGGTATTCGGCCGAAACAAGGGAGAGGCAATGGGGAAGAATTCGTGTACAATGCAAGGGGTTTTAGGGTTACCCTAAGCCTCTTATTTATAGATAAATAAGTTGCGCATAGGTCCCTCTAGTTTAATTAATATCTATTCTTTAATTAAACTTTCCGTTTTACGTTTCCTTTCCTAATAGTTTATTGTTCTTTTATTATTGCACTTAACTATTAAATGTCTAGTATTTATACACTTAGTATATTTCGTGTATATATAAATATATATACGAAATATATACTTTGTATTAATACTTTTAATAATTAATTATATAATAACCTTTATATAATTTACACAATAATATTATCCAATTACCATATGATTTAATTACTTTAAATCATTTTATGGATAATCTATAATTAACACATTGTATATTTACTCAACTAGTAAATGTACAAATACTTGTATTAATTAGTTAGATAAACTAATCTAGTAATAAATTGAACTTAACTTAATACTTAACTTGATTCATAAATGACTATTATGAATCAATCCTCTTCCAAGTATCATTACATATCTTACTCGTATTACATGCACTCACCGGTGTGACCCTTAAGTGTTTCGTAGGCATGGAAGTATCATCATAGGTTGACTAACTGTGCACATAAATCCTTCAGACTCCTACTTGTGCAAGTTTGTAACCTTTGTCTTAATGATACGAGCTACAGTGGCCTTCTAGATGGGCATGTAGGTAACCAACCCCATAAAAACAGCTTATGTAACCCTGGTATAGTTTTGTAAAAAACTTTTAATAGCGTCTCTTAGTAAAGAACACTTTGTCTTTACTTCTTGGGTAATGTTGTTAGGTTCACCCCTTGCAGCATGATATTTGTGATAACGAATACGAGCATGGTAGAATTTATCAACTCCTGTATTCGAAATCATTTCATGACTTCTTGATTCAAACTGTCGTGATAAACGACAAAGAACAAATCAGTTCGTTTGGGCATGGCCATGCACTTTCCAGTTATCTCATCATGTCAAAGGACCTATAAATATCTCTCCTAAAAAGGAGGTGCAATTACCATCTTATTATATTTCGATTCAAAATACAAATTCCTTTGTACCCAGTAAAGCCTCATATGACAATCATATTTCAGAATTGTCTAAGACGAACCAAAGCACATTAGTCATTGTATCCCAAACCAAATAACTCAGGCTTAAGGACAATCCTAGTGAATAATACTTTTGAACTTTTCAACCACGAAGTATTATCACGGTGGTCAATCCAATATTCGTCGAGCTCCAACAGAATATCACCGATACTTGGTTTACACAAAAACTTGTGTAGCTATCTTCAAAGAACTTTGAATCTACCACCAAGTACCGCGATGACGTTATCGTCCCATCAAGGTTCCCACCAAGACGAGTAGTCACAGATTTATATCTTTTTGAATAAATAGACTTTTATTCATGGATGTTGTAAAACATACAAAGTCTGAATAACAATGATACTAACTCATGTATTATTCCTCACTACATAGATACTGAATTATTACTGGATCATTACTTATTCTTTGCGTTTGTGTTGATTGCTCAATGACTCTTTAATTGCAACTTTTATCACTAATTACAATTAGTCATTTCTATTAAACTAAAGACATAAGACGAGTATTTTAAGAATACTATTACTTTTGTCTTTGCTTGATATTGTTCATGCAACATTAGAACATATTCTAGTCTTGCCCTTTTATATGGTTCGGTAAACATAGGACGATTGGAAAAAAGCTCCTTAGTTTCTTGAATCTATAAAACTTGCCTTGTAACTAAATCTCTTTTAGCTACTTGATTTGTAGATATTCTTACTAGTTAAAGAAATTTCCTTAAATGATTGATTTGTTCACTGGAGTGTGAACATCCTATTAGATATGCAATAATTAATCACAAGACTTGTGATCACGCTATTAGGTTTGCAATAATCTAATCAATGATCATTTATTTCTCTTAACTCTTTGGCTAACGACTTGGTAATTCCTTGTTGTTAATGTCCTAACTAACTTACTATATTCATTAGTACCTCTAATGAATACGTTAGTCATAGCTCCCACTAAATTTTATGGAAATAAGCATTACTTAAACTACTACTTTTGACCTAGTCAAAACTTATAGTTTAACCCTTTAAGAATTAATCAATTATTAAAGTCATTCTTTGGATTTGCGAATATCCAACATTCCTGATAAGGGAATCATGACTCTCATTGATTACTGTATCTAACAAGTATGAGACACTTTGAAATTATACTTCCAATTCATAAGTGTATTAGTATCTTTTAAGAATCTTATTTAATGCCAAAGTCATTTCTTGGATTTCTCAAATATCCATTATTCTTATTAGGGAATTATGACTTGATTAAATATTATATTTATTACAAGTATAAAAGACTTGTAATAATACATATTAATTCTTAAATACTTTAATATAGTTTGTCCCTTTTAAGAGTTCATTTAATGTCTAAGTCATTTTACTTGGATTTTACGAATATCCAATTATTCCTATTAAAGAATTATGACTTCATTAAATTCCTTTATTACAAGTATAAAAGACTTGTAATAATACTCTTTAAAGTCTACCTTGATTATAGTCAATATAATCATACTATATTAACACTAATACTTTAAAACCTACTATCATAAGTAACCATTACTTAAGATGTTTTAAATAAGTTCAATGTACCTTGAACTTTTATGCTTTCCATAAAAACTCTTAAATACTTTCATTAGAAAAACTTTCTAATTACTAGCATCTAAGTAATTTGAGCTTCTAAGATATTCACACAACAATCAAACAAATATAAACAATGAGATCATTATTAAGTCAATACTTGACTTTATAATCTAGTCATAAAACTTGACTAGTATAATCAACACACATGCACACACAATATAATTCAACCATGGATTCAACGAAACTTAAAATACCAAAATTTATCATAAAAATAGAAAATGTAATTTTGTTCAAAACAACTTAAAAACGAAAATTGTTTTATTGAATCCATACGAAAAATGCTGAATTAAAACGTGGTACTTGTGGGATCATTATCTCATGCTAGTCCATCTCACTTTTCATCATCTCATGCAATAAACGATTGCTAAAGTTGAGTTACTCGTAATAACTTTTACAAGTAGGAAAGGAGTATCTAGAAGTTGGTCAAGTTAACTGAGTAGCAAGCATGACCTCCTACCCTTTGACCCTTGCCACGACCAAGAAACCGTTTCTCGGTCCTTGCGTTGCTTGGATTTACCTTCTAGACCTTTTATTTGACTCCATTACCCTTAGGCACATCTTGGTTGAGATTGGTTTTACCCTTTCCCTTTCCACTGCGCCTTTTTCTCTTTTCACTACCATCATCAGTTACTACAAGATCATTCTTAAACTTGGTCCCCAAACTCATATCATTAGTCTTGAGCATGGATTGTAGCTCAACAATTGACTGCTCCATGTTATGCATGTTGTAGTTGACTACATAAGACTTATAGTCATCTAACAACGAGTTGAGTATCATTACTGTTGCTAACTGCAACGGTACTGGGTGTCCTAGTCTTTTTAAGACGATCCATGTGCTCTTTCATTTTCATGACGTGAGCACTTACTGATGATCCCTTAACCATCTTGCAAGATTTGAACACTCTACAAGCGTAATATGCTTGTACTGGTTCATCTCTAGCATTCGTGACAAGATCAATTAGTATTGCTCTTTCTATGACATTTCTTTTCTCTCATGCCTAAGCATAATCCGAAGATCACGCTTCCAATTGAGAAACTTTGACCTAGTCAATTTGTCCTTTTCTAGAAACAAGTGTAGTGAGAGATTATTGGTACGTGTCGTTTTGGTTGTTGCTGCCGTCTACAAATCAAACCCAGTTTAATAAGTAATCATCAACAAACATCTCTAAAATATATTGTAAACCCACAATTAATATTTTAGGTCTAGGATCCATATATCACATTCTCGCCACAAGGTTTGGGCACTTTCCGACGAGACATGCTATTGCTGGTAGGTAACATCCTTACCGATCGTATCAAGACTTGACACGATTCCTAGTGGTCGTAGAATATTTAGACTTATAACTTATTACAACTTTGTACAATCTAATTGTACATTTCTAAGTTAGTAATAAAGCCTAGTATGTTTATTCTACTCAAGTACTTTTTGGGTCGGGACTCCCGATTATCACCAAACTAGATCAGACCATCTAAGACAGTGCGATGCTCTGCGCCGGGACTCCCGATTATCACAGAACCTTACGCACCCTAACACTCGCAATGATTTAAATCCATATCTAAGGTTCTTTATCCTTACAATATGAATATCGTTTAACAAGTGAGGTGTTCCATTAGGTGGATAGTACTTAGATCTAAGATTTTCTTGGGTTTGTTTAAGTCTTGAACTAAACTTAAACCTTATTTCAATCTTAATCCTTGTTTAAAATGTGTGACTTGTGAATTCAAGAATTCTACAAGACACCTTTTTAAATCTTAAGAACTTTTCTTAAAACTTATAGTTTCAAGAATTGCGCGACTTATATGTATACCTAAAACGAGGTGTACAAAACGTTTTATTAGGTTTTGTGAAAAACCTTATCTAGGATAAAACTTACCTGTTTTACCTTTCTTGAAAAACTTTAAAACTTATGTTAAACTTTTAATTCTTTTATGATTCATAAACTTGAAACATAAATCTAGTTTAACACACCTAGTTTTTTCACATGTTTAATAATGAAATTAAACATTTGTTTTGACTTACTAGATTCGACCAAAACTTATGTCTTGAGGACATATTTATAAACTTTGTGATTTTCTTGTGTAGCTCCCACTAGCTCCAACAACCATGATGGAACTTAAACAAACACAATCACCGATCTATACTTGGTGAAACTAATAAACTTATTATATAAACACTATATACAATAATTCTTAGTTTGTTTAAACCTTTCTTACATTTAACTTGGACTAGTTAAATATAGGTTATAAAATTCTCTTGTTATTTAACCCTTGATCATTAATCTAGTATCTTACATGATTTGTAAAATACTTATATTATACTTGTATAATTTATCTAGTTATAATAACTTACAACTTTATACACCTTATAATAATAATATATAACTTTTTATATTTCTAGTTCATCATATAATCTTAACTTGTACAATTTCTAGTTATAATGAAATCATAACTTTGTACTTTCTAGTTTCAATTATATAATCAACTTATACAATAACTAGTTATATTATTAACCTTTAAAATCAAAATAACATTATGTTTTAATGTTCCATTTAATCTTGTATTTAATATATGTACATATATATTTCTTTTAAAACAATCTTGTAACATTCTAATAAGAATATTACATCTAATTTATACGTATGTATTTTAACTTAATCTAATTAAAAATACGTATAAACTACTTTATCTATTAAAACTCATTTTACCTTTTTAAATATTTAAAATCCGAAATATTATATATATACATATAAATAAATACATCTTGTTAATTTTAGAACTTAAAAATTAACACTTCTTTTAATCTTTATTAATTAAACCCTAATCTTGTTCTTGATCAATCAAAACTAGGGTTTTGACTTTTCTTGATCAAATACATTATTTATTAAAAGATTAATTCTAATCAATCGTATTTAAACAATAAACTTTGTTTAAATTCTAAGACAGATTATAACTTTAATAAATTTATTTAAACTCTTTAATTTAAACCTTATAGACAATAAACTTTGTCTAGGCTTCTAGGTTTAAAGAACTAGTCTTAATAAATATATTAAAATAATAATTAAACCTATTAAACATGAACTTTTTTAAATATCTAGGTTTTAGATTATTATCCTAATTAATTCTTTTAAACAATTAAACTCAACTAGTTTAATGTTCTTGGTCCTAGATTATATCTAGGGTTTTTCAAAAATTTCTTAAAGTCTAGGAAACTTTTCCACCAATTAAACTAAGCTAGTTTAACAAATTTGGTGTCCAAGGAACCTACTTGATCACGAAAATCTTGAGAAAAAGGAAAGAATCCTTTTTGATCAATTAAACCAAAACTTGGTTTAACATACTTGATCCTAGATTTTGAAGATCTAGTAATTAAGGAAATAATCCTCTTGATCAAAAAATTTGACAATCTTGATCCTAGGGTTCCTACTATTTTCGAAAAAATTGCTAGGGTTAGGAAAGAAACCTTTTGATCAATTAAACAAATCTTGTTTAACATACTTGATCATAGGGTTCTTTGCCTTACATGAAATTTCTAGGGTTTTCTAGAATCCTTTTGACCAATTAAACTTAACTAGTTTAACATTCTTGGTCCTAGGGTTCTTACCCTATTCGAACATTAAGAAGAAGAAGAAAAAGTTGGAACAAAAAAAAACTTTAATAAAAAAAAACTAAACAAACAAACTTTGTTAATCTAGTTTAGATCTCTAAACCAACGCTCTGATACCACTTAAGGGTTTCAATGTACTGATCGACCACTTGGGTCAACCTCCTAGTATGCTTGGTTCGACCATACTGACAAGAACATGACTCTTGTCGGTTAAACCATCTAGCTGATTTAATCCCTAAAGCGGAACTGAGATTAAACATAATCCTTAAACCCTAAAGGATTGGGATCTTGGAGATCTAGATTAGATTAACAATGAAAGAAACCTTGTACGAAAAACTCGAACACACACACACACACTTGTGTGTGTTCGTCGACTACCAAGAACCCTAGTGTTCTTGGTTGGTTTCGGTCGAACAAGAGGGGAGAGGGAAAAAGGGTTTCCCAAAATATACCTTGTTATTTGCTTAAGAAAGTCCACTGATGATGAACACGACGAGCGACCTTCTAGTTGATCCTTGTAATGATCTTGGATCTTCAAAGGCTTGAAGAACACGAAGAACGAAGAACACCAAGGATGGTGTTCTTGGGTATTCGGCTGAAACAAGGGAGAGGCAAGGGGGAAGAATTCGTGTACAATGCAAGGGGTTTTAGGGTTACCCTAAGCCTCTTATTTATAGATAAATAAGTTGCGCATAGGTCCCTCTAGTTTAATTAATATCTATTCTTTAATTAAACTTTCCTTTTTACGTTTCATTTCCTTATAGTTTATTGTTATTTTATTATTACACTTAACTATTAAATGTCTAGTATTTATACACTTAGTATATTTCGTGTATATATAAATATATATATGAAATATATACTTTTTATTAATACTTTTAATAATTAATTATATAATAACCTTTATATAATTTACACAATAATATTATCCAATTACCATATGATTTAATTACTTTAAATCATATTATGGATAATCTATAATTAACACATTGTATATTTACTCAACTAGTAAATGTACAAATACTTGTATTAATTAGTTAGATAAACTAATCTAGTAATAATAAGTTGAACTTAACTTAATACTTAACTTGATTCATAAATGACTATTATGAATCAATCCTCTTCCAAGTATCATTACATATCTTACTCGTATTACATGCACTCACCGGTGTGACCCTTAAGTGTTTCGTAGGCATGGATGTATCATCATAGGTTGACTAACTGTGCACATAAATCCTTCAAATCATATATCATGAACAATTATAAATTATATCGCCTGTGTTAGCTTAGTCTAATTGAAAACGTTATTACGTTTAGGAAGCTAGGAGTCTGTGAAGGAATCCCCTGTCTTATCAAGTGCTAAGCTTTGCCCAGGTGAGTCCACAACCCCTTTTACTACTTTTTATAGTTTTATAAACTATCGGGGTGTAAAACATAAACTATGCTACTATTACTATGATTGTACAACAACTATACATTTTCATTATCGCGTTGGCACGACAAACAATTATTACACTGGACTAAGGTTACCAACAATCATTAACTAGTGGATCTAGACCATGGATATGCAGATAGTACTATTGGCTGACACTCATCCTCCCAAGTCTCCCGCACTGCTTAAGTAAGTGTGCGACATTATTTGATCATTACTTGGTTATCCAAGACATCTTTCGGGAGTGTATATCCATAAAAGAACGATAACATACTGGAGTTGAAGTGTTGATTGTGGACTTAGGGGTTGGTATATTAACTCAATGGACTAGCTACCTGTTGGGGATAACAGTCATGCGATGTCAAACATAACAACTTATTCAACACTTTTTTCATAAACAAAACTAGTAATTATAGATCTTCTACAATTACATTTCATTTTCATACTTCTTTCTCATAACATGACAGTGTTGAACTTATACTTTTTCAATCATAAAACTATTTTCATAACAATCATTTTGGGTAGCAAACACAATATTTTTACCATAAACAATAACCATGTGGATTCACTCAACATTATTTGTTGACCCTTTTACTTTATGTTTTTCAGGTGAATTAGGTGCACAGTGAGACTCGAGGATATGAGCACGTGGATTGTCGTGAGCCATGAATAAAACATTAAGTTTACGAATAATCATTTCATTTTTAAACAATTTCTATTTTAGGAATCTGCTATTTTTGGAAACTTTCTATTTTTAGAAAATGAAAGTATTTTCATTTGTTATTTGCGTAGTTGTTTGTTTACTTAATTTTTGCTATGTTGTCATGAACGTTACACCTCCGTTCTTCCGCAAAACATTTTAAATGAAGTAAAACTCATTTTTGGCGGGGTGTGACAGTAATCGGCAAGAACATGTAGTACTCGAAGGGAACCCATACGCACTTTTTCGCGAAAAAATGGATGTCAATTTCAATATTTTTAGTGCGTTGATGCTGAACTGGATTTTTACTGAGATAAACGGCTGAAATGTTATCACAATAGATGAATGTGGCTTGTCGTAACAGTAGGTGAAGCTCAACAAGTAGGTTACGTAGCCACGTAGTTTCAGCTGCTGCATTAGCGACGCCTTAGTATTCAGGTTCAGCCATGGATCGTGATATTATAGGTTGTCTTTTGGACGACCATGAGACAATGTTGTCACCGATAAAAACACAGTAGGCTGATGTGGAGCGTTGGGAGTCAGGACATCCCCCAGTCTGCGTCAGAGTTAGCAATATTTATGTACCTTAAAGTGTATATATTGTTTCCTAACCTTGATTGTAATTGTTAATTAGTTTGCTGTATATATACTCATCTTTATCAAAGAAACAAACTCACCAATCACAATAACTAACATGGTATCACAGCTAAGAGCTTGTCACCCGTGAAACAATATACTTCCTCTGATTCAAAATAAGTGTTATACTTTCCTTATATGGGTGATTCAAAATAAGTGCTACACTTTGAAAAATTACCTTATAATTTGGCAAAAAATAGGACTCACACCCACTAACTATCTACTTTAACAAAGTGAAATGACCCATTTACCCTTACTTTTTACTTTTAAACATCATTAACCCCACTTTATTCAAAAGGTGTGGGACCCATTATCAACTAACCATTCAATTAATCTAATTTAACCATCATTATAATCTTTTGCCTCAAAAACCGTGAAACCCAAAGTGTAGCACTTATTTTGAATCAGATAAGGTATACACTTTAAGGTACATAAATACTAACAATCTTGGAAGATATGTTTCGGTTAATACTTATAAGATAATAAGAAGCAGTATGCTAATTGATTCATTTAACATTTTTCAGGGAATATTCATATCATTATTGGACATAATGGGGCGGCTTATACACAGAACCATTTTAAGGTGCAGTACCGCAGAACTATTTCTCAACCAATCAGATTTTAGTAAAATATTTTTATTTTATTTAATTTTAAAGGGCATAATCGTAAATGCAGTTTTATTTTTTAATTTGGTAACTGCCATATTCGTTTTTTTATTCACATTTCCTTAATTATCGAATTCTTAGCTCCCTTTTTATGGAGACTTTACATCTATGTTTTTATGAAGTTACTTATTAGTTTTTACTTTTTAGTCGATACATTAATGTTATAAAACGTGACTTGGTGACATTTTTTAAACTTCAACGTCACATGAATAGAAAATACTTCAAAAAATACATACATCTTATAAAAGTACATATATGTATGCTATAATAAATGCATCCAAAATATTTATAAAAAAGTTGAATACAAATACATACATGTATACGTCCCTGATGGACTATCTACATAATACAATGACTACCGAATACATACATGTATGCTACAATAAATGGTTCCAAAAGACTCATAAAAAACAATTGAATACATATACGTACATGCATACCCCATTGATTTACATACATGTTCGTACTAGTAGACATATGACACCATTGCACCAACAATGAACTCCAATATTGCCAGATCTCCAATATTGTCGGCGGAGACCGGATGCAAGGACGAAGGAACAAGTTGTGGTGTAGAGTCAGGACACCATCAGATCTGGACGATAATACTTTGACTAGCGGTCCCTGTAAATCATCAAGAAGTGATATTACTACAAGTATTAATAAAGTATGAGTTTAGTTATATGAATGTACAACTCATTACATGAATGTACAAGGTATTACTACAATATACAACATTCATTACATGAATGTCCAAGTCAATTAGTCATATTTTTATGTTTGGAAAACTCAAAATTTACATTCAATAAATTCCGGTTGAGGAAAACCCATTTAAAAATAGACCCAAAAAACATGTTCATCGCAACTTATGGTTGTGTATTGACTAAAATGTAAAATAGATCCAAATCACGTTTTATAAGAGATCTAAAATTGGCTTAATGTATTGACATTAATTTTAGCAATCTTATGGTCATTTAAACATCAGAATCACGTATTTGATATTGTCTTCTCGATGGTGGACCGTAAGATTGCTAAAATTGGATCTTTTTAGTCAATACATTAATGTCCATGAAATATAAAAGTAAAAAACATCAGAAAAAGATAAGAGTGAAATGCTAAAATTGGATTAGCAAACTGAAAACCCATTTGAGAAAAATGTAACAATATAAGAGATCTTACTTGAATAGTCGGTCATTGAAGAAAAACTAAAAACCCATTTGAATAGTTGGCCATGAATGTTTTCAGATCTGAAACTAAAAACTAAAAACCCATTTGAACAATTTTGAACCAGCATATTACAGATCCGAAACTACTTAAACCCGCAAAAATCGTCACACCCATTTTACCCTTTTATTTATTTAAAACTTTAAATATAATCTGATTTAATTACAAAAATTGTAGTATCCAACCTCAACCATTAATCTTATAATCCAAAGGTGTAGATTGGATTCTACGGGTTCTGTAGCCTTAATTGGTTCTGATTTTAATTCTACACTGGATATAATTATTTAGGCAAAAGCATATACATAAAGCATGTTTAGTCCAATAAATCATGTTAAACAGCCTCTGCTATCTCGTGCTGTCTGGCATAAAAACGGGTTTTTTCCAATTTCAGCCTAGGTGACTTAACTTTTTTCTTCCAGCCGAACCTAAGGGCGATTTGGGCGATTTCTGGTGATCAAAGGTGAATTTCAACATATAATCAAGGGATTTTCATCTATTGTGTTGATATTTAAGGTAATCAGTTGGGAGATTGTGGTGATTTCATTGACCGGTGACATTGGAATTTTGATTAAAGAAGTTCTTGGCTTGTGTGGGCAATTGCTTGATTCCAGGTGAGTTCCCTATGTGCAATGTGTATACTTTTAATTGTATATATTTATATATAAACAATATAATTAGTTGGTATTTGTAACAATTTGACTTTCTTGGGTATTGTTTCGGTTGTTAAAGACATTGATATTCCTTATGATCAAACTCATCCTTCCTTGACCCGTTTGAGTGGATTGCCTTGAGTGATATTTCATTTCGTGAGGACCCATGGCGGCTCGAATATTACTTCGTGTAATATGTCGGGCGGTGGACGCGGGAGTACCTGGTGGAGGAGTGGTATGGACCGTGGTGGTGAAGCTGGATCATGGACTCGGTTAGGGGTGCCATGGTCACCTTCACCGACCTCATTCCCTAATGGCCTAAGGGGGAATGACGCACTTTGTTAAATCTGAAAATTGTACTTTGATCATTGTTGATCCGGTATTGATATGTGATGTTGTGTGAGGATGTTGTTGTGCTAACCCGGTACTTTGACCCGTTACCATTTATTTGTTCATTTATGTTAATTTATATAATTAATTAGTATAACATTATACATTGTGGAACTCACTAAGCTTTATAGCTTACCCGTTTAGTTGTCACCATTTTCAGGAAAAGATAAAGGCAAGGGCAAGTGCTAGTAGATTTCAGAAGTTGGTTAGCTTGAAGCTTTGGAAGAGCTTCTATTTTGGTATAGTCTTTTGGTATAGTTTGGTATTTTTGATGCTTGTCTTTGGGGATTGTATAGTTGGTTTGTATCCGTTGTAGCTAGTCAGTACATTGTATGTATGTCTTTTGGTATAAATGTTTTCAAGCTTGTATTTTGGGTAATTTCGGAATAGTTATTGTAAATTGTTGTTTAATTGGGTTGTTTTTGAGTTAGGTCCTTACAATATGGTATCAGAGCATTAGTTTGAGTGAACTAGGTATCATTGCGATACTAGACTCAAACTTAGGCATTGATGGTATAGTATATAGGCTAAGAGCTTAGGTCGGATACAAACCATAGGTTGGACATGCAAGTGTGAGTTAATAAAAATGTTAGGGTGAGTGTTATTTAATACTTTCATTATATTCTTATAAATTTCAGCTAGGGATGGATCAAGGAAGTAGTAATAGTAATAATGATGGCTCAAGAAGTGCAGAACGCCCTGAATTAAGTTCTTCGGGTCCTCGAACCCAAGGAACGAACCCTAGTAATCGTGAAGAAGATGAAGAAAGGGTGTCTCCAAGGGAGGAGAGGTTGATGAATAGGACGGCGGACATGGTCCGAGCAACTTTTGAACAATTTAGACGCGAGGAGAAAGAAAAGTTGAAGGAGACGGATAATGTGGTTGATGAATCCCCTAGTAAGAAATCTGGTTTTGTTTCATTCAAAACTTTCCGTAGTAGTGGGGCCATGGAATTCTCGGGTGTAACAAACCCCGTTAGTGCATTGTTATGGTTAGAAAACACCGAAAAGGTGTTTCGTATTTCTCGTGTAGACAAGAATGATCAAACAGTTTATGTTGCGGCCATGTTCACTGATAAGGCCTTAACTTGGTGGAATAACACGTTTAAGATCTTGAACGAAGAAGAAAAAGATCACATGAGTTGGGATTCGTTCAAGGCCCGATTTCTTGAACAATATTGCCCAAGTGATATGAGAAGGAGGTTAGAGAAGGAGTTTTTAGAACTCAAGCAAGGAAGTTTATCGGTGGATGAATATGAGACTCTATTCAATCAAAAGGCCCAATTTGCCACGAAATACATTCCGACCGAAGTCGAGAAGATTCAAATGTTTGTGGAAGGTCTAAGGTATGAGATTCAAGATTTTGGGAACAACCGTGATATCCCGTCGTTTGCTAAGGCGGTTGAATATGCTCGAAGAAGAGAGCATGATATGAGTCTTCGTGGGGAATTGACTCCCGAATCTAAACGTCAAAAAGTTGAACAAACTACTTCGTCTCCATCCGGTCGTTCTAATCGATTTCCCTCTAACCGTCGAACCCAATCTCAAGGGTCATTTCGGCCTCGTGGCCAATCTCAATCATTCTCTATTCAAGTAAGATTGTAGTTAAATTAATTATCATGTTTTGTATATTTTGTGAAATGTGTTTAACCATTTGAAATATTTTAGTCGGATGCTAACCGAGATTGCCAATCTTGTGGCAAGAGTCACCGAGGACGGTGTAATAGTGATCGCGGGCCTGTGTAATGTATTGGTTGTTATGAAGAGGGTCACATAAAATCTAGGTGCCCGAATAAGGATGTTGTTTGTTATGGTTGTGGATTGGTGGGTCATCGGAGGCGTCAATGTCCTAATCCTTCTAATCGAACAGTTGAAAGTCGAGGTTCAGTACAACAACCTCCACGAGTGGGTGCATCGAGTCAAAAGGAGGAGGTCCCCAAGGCTAAAAGCCGTGCATTTCAGTTGATCCCGGAGGAAGCCCGGGAGGATCCAAATGTCGTTTCTGGTACATTTCTTGTTGATTCCCAACCCGCTCATATATTATTTGATTCTGGAGCTTCTGATTCTTTCGTATCTGTGAAATTTGCTAAAATGTTATCTGTGTTTCCATCCCCTTTGCTGATTCCATTCTGTGTTGATACTGCGGGTAGTGTGACTTTGGTAGCCGATCGTGTATTTAGGGATTGTTCGTTAGAGATTGATGATCATAAATTCTTAGTAAATCTAGTGTTGATAGACTTTACAAATTTTGATATTATTATTGGAATGGATTGGATGTCGAAGTATCATGCTAGCATTTTGTGTTATGAGAAGATGATAAAGATTCCGTTAGGCGGAGGAGAACCTTTGTATGTGTATGGTGATAGTAAAATGAAGAATAGAAAGGTGATCTCTTTCTTGAAGGCTAGTAAAATGATGTCTCATGGATGTTACTCTTATGTAGCTTATGTTCTCAATCCGGTTGTAGAAGTCAAGAAATCAGTGAAAGATGTTCCCATTGTTAATGAATTCCTGGATGTATTTCCCGAGGATTTACCCGGATTGCCGCCTGATCGAGAAGTTGAATTCTGAATTGATCTTGTGCCGGGTGCGGCTCCGATAGCCAAATCTCCTTATCGTTTAGCCCCGGCGGAAATGAAAGAAATTATGAATCAATTGCAAGAATTACTTGATAAAGGGTTCATTCAACCGAGTGTGTCACCGTGGGGTGCACTGGTTTTATTCGTTAAGAAGAAAGACGGGTCGATGCGATGTGTATTGATTATAGAGAACTTAACAAAGTGACAATCAAGAACAAATATCCGTTGCCAGAATTTATGATCTTTTTGATCAATTGCAAGGTGCAAGTTATTTTTCTAAAATTGATTTGAGGTCCGGTTATCATCAGTTGAAGGTTTACAAAGAAGATGTACCTAAAACTGCATTCCGAACGAGATATGGGCATTATGAATTTCTGGTCATGCCGTTTGGTCTAACGAATGCCCCGGCGACCTTCATGGATATGATGAATCGGGTATGTCTTCCTATGTTGGATAAGTCGGTTATTGTTTTTATCGATGACATCTTAGTATATTCTAAATCCGTGAGTGATCATGCTTCGCACCTTCGTGAAATCCTTAATCTGCTACGAAAAGAGAAATTGTATGCCCAGTTTTCCAAATGTGAATTCTGCTTGCGCCAAGTTCAATTCCTTGGTCATGTGGTATCAGGTGAAGGCATATCGGTCGATCCTTTCAAGATCGAGGCGATTAAGAATTGGGAAGTGCCTCAAAATGCTTCCGATATCCGAAGTTTCTTAGGTCTCGCGGGTTATTACCGCTGGTTCATTAAAGATTTCTCTCGTTTGGCCGTGCCCCTCACGAGTCTTACCCGAAAAGATGTGAAGTATGAATGGGGTGAAGCACAAGAACAAGCCTTTAGAATATTGAAAGACTGTTTGATGAATGCTCCCATATTGTCATTACCCGAGGGTGAGGAAGATTTTGTTGTTTGTAGTGATGCATCAAAAATGGGACTCGGGTGTGTTCTTATGCAGCGAGGAAAAGTCATAGCATATGCATCCCGTCAATTGAAAGAGTATGAAAAGAATTATCCAACTCATGATCTTGAGTTATCTGCCGTAGTGTTTGCATTAAAAATTTGGAGGCATTATTTGTATGGGACTAAGTTCCAACTCTTTACCGATCATAAGAGTCTCAAATACATATTTAGCCAACAATCATTGAATATGCGACAACAACGTGCCATGGAACTCATAAAAGATTATAACTGTGAAATTTTGTATCATCCCGGGAAGGCGAACGTAGTTGCTGATGCTTTAAGCCGTAAGGCTTACTGTTCGAGTATGTGTTATGCAATGTCCTCCACTACATTGAAGTTTATTTTACTTGATGATCTTAAGAAGTGGCAAGATGAAGCCTTAGAAGCCGAGAATATTAAGAAGGAGAGAATGGTGAATTATGAGAAAGATTTAGAAGTAGATGGCCGAGGTGTCAAAGTTTTTAGTAACCGATATGGATACCGAAGATTGGAGAACTGAGAAATGATGTGTTGAGAGAGGCTCATAGTTCAAAGTTCTCAATTCATCCTGGTATGAATAAAATGTACTATGATTTGAGATTGGATTATTGGTGGCCGGGAATGAAGAAGGATATTGGGAAGTTTGTACAAGAATGTAACGTTTGTGCACAAGTTAAAGCTCAGCATCAGAAACCCTATGGGAGTTTGCAACCACTTAGCATTCCTGTTTGGAAGTGGGAGGAAATTTCCATGGATTTGATTACTAAACTTCCAAGAACCGCTCATCAACACGATTGTATTTGGGTGATCGTTGATCGTTTGACCAAGAGTGCGCACTTCCTTTGAGAATTGTGTCAGATATGGATTCCCGATTTACTACTAATTTTTGGGGAAGTATGCAAAAGGAGTTGGGGTCGAAAGTAGCCCTTAGCACCGCCTATTACCCTCAGACTAATGGGCAAACTGAGAGAACGATCCAAACTTTGGAAGACATGCTTAGGTCGTGTATTTTAGAATTCGGGGGAAGTTGGGATAAATATTTGTCATTGGCCGAATTTTCTTATAATAATAGTTATCATTCATCGATTGGTATGGCACCGTATGAAGCTTTATACGGAAGAAAGTGTCGTACACCTTTGTGTTGGCGAGAAGTGGGAGAAAAGGTGTTGGTGGGGCCCGAGATGATCCAAGATACTAGTGATAAAATTCGGATAGTTCGAGAAAGAATGAAAACGGCTCAAGATCGTCAAAAGTCTTATGCTGATAAAAGGCGTAAGCCGATAGAATTTTCGGTAGACGATTATGTGATGTTAAAAGTGTCGCCATGGAAGGGTGTTATGAGATTTGGAAAGAAAGGAAAATTGAGCCCTCAATTTATCGGTCCATTTAAGATCATAGAACGGGTCGGAAAGCAAGCTTATCGACTCGAATTACCGGAAGAGTTGGTGGGTATTCACAATGTATTTCATGTTAGTTATTTGAGAAAGAGTCTTGGTGAGCATGATGAAGCGGTGCCATTGACCGAAGTCAAAGTCAACGAGAAATTGAGGTATGTAGAGGAACCGGAAGAAATAATTGACCAAAAGTCAGTCAATCTCAAGAATAAGGAAATCCAGTTAGTATTGGTGAAATGGAAACATCATAGGGGCTCGAATTGCACATGGGAAAGAAGGGATGATATGATTGAGAAGTATCCGTTCTTGTTCAAGTCAACCTAATTTCGGGACGAAATTCTCAAAAGGAGGAGGTAATTGTAACATGCGTGTTTTAAATTTAGTACTTTAATGGTTAAAAATAGATAATAATTGGTAAATGATAAGATAATAGACTTAGTAGTTGAATATATTGCTAGAAATCTGTGATTTTGGGAATAGGAAAGTGGTATAAGTTAGAAGGAAGAAAAGTTGAAAATTTGCAGCATTTTGGGAGATAGCGGCGCTATCTTGTGTAATATGGAACAGCAGCTCGTTTTAGCGAAGGGTAAAACGCGAAAAATTTGGGAGATAGCGGCGCTAAAAAGTGCGGGGTTGAGATAGCGGCGCTATCTTGGGTAGATAGCGGCGCTATCTCGTGCTGTCTGGCATAAAAACGGGATTTTTCCCATTTCAGCCTAGGTGACTTAACTTTTTTCTTCCAGCCGAACCTAAGGGCGATTTGGGCGATTTCTGGTGATCAAAGGTGAATTTCAACATATAATCAAGGGATTTTCATCTGTTGTGTTGATATTTAAGGTAATCAGTTGGGAGATTGTGGTGATTTCATTGACCGGTGACATTGGAATTTTGATTAAAGAAGTTCTTGGCTTGTGTGGGCAATTGCTTGATTCCAGGTGAGTTCCCTATGTGCAATGTGTATACTTTTAATTGTATATATTTATATATATAAACAATATAATTAGTTGGTATTTGTAACAATTTGACTTTCTTGGGTATTGTTTCGGTTGTTAAAGACATTGATATTCCTTATGATCAAACTCATCCTTCCTTGACCCGTTTGAGTGGATTGCCTTGAGTGATATTTCATTTCGTGAGGACCCATGGCGGCTCGAATATTACTTCGTGTAATATGTCGGGCGGTGGACGCGGGAGTACCTGGTGGAGGAGTGGTATGGACCGTGGTGGTGAAGCTGGATCATGGACTCGGTTAGGGGTGCCATGGTCACCTTCACCGGCCTCATTCCCTAATGGCCTAAGGGGGAATGACGCACTTTGTTAAATCTGAAAATTGTACTTTGATCATTGTTGACCCGGTATTGATATGTGATGTTGTGTGAAGATGTTGTTGTGCTAACCCGGTACTTTGACCCGTTACCATTTATTTGTTCATTTATGTTAATTTATATAATTAATTAGTATAACATTATACATTGTGGAACTCACTAAGCTTTATAGCTTACCCGTTTAGTTGTCACCATTTTTAGGAAAAGATAAAGGCAAGTGCTAGTAGATTTCAGAAGTTGGTTAGCTTGAAGCTTTGGAAGAGCTTCTATTTTGGTATAGTCTTTCGGTATAGTTTGGTATTTTTGATGCTTGTCTTTGGGGATTGTATAGTTGGTTTGTATCCGTTGTAGCTAGTCAGTACATTGTATGTATGTCTTTTAGTATAAATATTTTCAAGCTTGTATTTTGGGTAATTTCGGAATAGTTATTGTAAATTGTTGTTTAATTGGGTTTGTTTTTGAGTTAGGTCCTTATAACTTACTACCATATATGAAAAATCATAGAATTGTGCTATGAAAGAAGCAAGGTTATGACTGTAAAACAATCCACATTTATGATTGATGGAATGATGCTAAGGTAGGTATCTTTTATGTAACCAATCTTACTAAAATGGAGGCGATAATTGAAACATAACATGTGAAAGTTAAAAATAGCAAAACTGCGTGATACATTGAGTTAAGGGGGGAATGAGGCTATACTAAATTGGACATGCATGTACAAAAGCAACAAAGATCACACGGTTTTATACCCGATTCAGGCATTCAGCAGCATCCATATATACCACATTTAGCCCTTCGAAGGCCGTTCCAGTCAACAAATAATACAAAGAAGCCTGAAAAACAAATGGTAAAAACTAGACTCAAGAGTTCAACAATCCATTTAATAATAATGCACCATAAACCTTTTTCACAATAGTAGCTATAGTCTCTCGAAGAATAAATCCTTTCTACATCTTTCTAGTCATTTGACAAATACAACACTACTACAGAAACGATTTGTTGTTGCGGGTAAAACGATTTGTTGTTGCGGGGAAAGGAACGCACTAACAAACTACGCACTATCAAACAACACAAACCGCAACAAAAGAGAAACCGCAATATCAAACACAGAGACCGCAACAAGAAAGAAACCGCAATATTAAAGCCAACACCGCAACAAAAGAGAAACCGCAATATCAAACACAGGGACCGCAACAAGAAAGAAACCGCAATATTAAAGCGAACACCGCAACAAAAGAGAAACCGCAATATCAAACGCTGAGACCGCAATAAGACAGAAACCGCAACATTAAAGCAAAAAACGCGCTATTAGTTTTTCGCACACTACACATACCCGCAATATTAGTTATTCGCACACATGATAAAGTAACCGCAATATTTGTTATTCAAAATAAACAAAAAAAAAATCATTCCACAATATATATATATATATATATATATATATATATATATATATATATATATATATATATATATATATTATATTCTATATTTAAAGATAGCACCCAAAAACATATATACAACAGCACAGTAACTTAATATCAAAAAAATGTACACTTGCAGGGTTGTGATCATTGTAATGGACCGTGTTTCATAAATTTACAACTATATGTTCAAGAATTTACACTTGCTAATTAATTGCTAACCTTTAATAAGTGGCATCACTTTGCTTGCACCTCTTCATCCATTCGAGATACAGTGGCAACAACCTTTCTATGTATTCATGAATCATAGAAGCATCAAAACTCTTATTACTCTTCCACATCTGCTCATGAAAAAGAATTAATATCAATAATTTTTACATCTAAATGAGTAATATTTTAAAATTATAACATAAACTTACAGATTGGTTGATGTTAAACTGTATGGTCTGTAAAAATTCTTCAATATGTCGACTAACAATGTAACCACATTCCCAGCTTTGGTCTTGTTTCCAGCACTGTAATATTTCAATATATTGAAATTTTATACATCTTAAATAAATTGGTAAAAAATGGAAATTGAAAACATACAGTTGTGTTTATCCATTTAAATCTACGGGGAAACATATGATTGATTACTCCTACAAGAGTGTAGTACTCGGGACCAGATTCACGCTTTAAAGAATCAACAATATATGCAATATTCGTTTTAGGACAGAGGATAAAAAGCATCCAGTGTTGCCTGCAAGTAAACACAAGCAATTAATCAAAGTTACTTGCTTGTATGATGATTTAAAACATCCAGTGTTGCATGTATTATGGAAAATCAAATATTACTGTTGATAGTATGGTGCAAGAATGTATGACTTGCTTGGATGATGATTTAAAACATCCTTGATATGTTGGATGACATGGTTCTTGTTGGTGCGACATTCTGGCTCGGTAATATAGTGTGCATTGAAAAATGCACATCGTGAATTGCTGCCGGCCATTGCATAATAATACCTTAAATATACAACATAAAGTTAATAAATACAATTATACCCAAATATTAAAATATTAAGCTTACATTGACAAACAATGTATCATGCTGCTATCAACCCAATGGAATCGAGCAAATTGTAAAACCTCGGTTGCTGGGATGCCTTCTAAATATATCTCCGGATACATACCCGGAGGGGAAGGAACACTAAGACCATATTTGTTATATTTGAAGAATGCATCAAGTATTGGGAGAAATTGGGGAGCATCGGCCACTACCATCGCATAATGCTGGTCGTACTGAGGATCTAGAGGAACATCCTCGGGTTCGGATTCTGTTTGGGCTTCGGGTTCTGTTTGGGCTTCGGGGATGGTTCAGGCTGGGCTGTCGGCTTGAGGTGTGGTGACGGTTTGGGATGTGGTGGGTGTTTGGGGTATAGGGTCTGTTCGGGCTGGGCTGTCGGGTTGGGCTTCTGGGACTGTTTGGGCTATGGGGACTGTTTGGGCTGGGATAATGGTTTGTGCTATTGGGGCTGTTTGGGCTGGGTTAATGGGTTGGGCTGCGGTTACGGTTTGGGCTGCGGGGGCGGTTTGGGCTGCGGGGACGGTTTGGGCTGCGGGGAATGTTGGATCCTCCGATTGCAACTACCACAAGTAATCATAAAAACATTAGTATTTAAATATAATGATTAAAATAATGATAATGATAAGACTAACCATTTGTGCATAACTAACAAACTCTTGGTCTAAAGGGAATGTTGAAGTTTCGGGCATTTCTGGTATATAAACATTGTTGGTTGATAAATCAAATGGAGAGGATTCTCTCAAGTCCCTTTCCGGGGAATTGACAAGTCCATCACCGATAAGCTAAAACATCTCTACAACGTTAGATAAAAGCGTTCACAAACAATAAAAATAAACTAAAATATACCTTCACTGCGTATCTTGGCCACTGTACTATATGATATGGCAAATTCTCAACCAGTTGGACATCATCTGTTTTTGTAAGAGGATGTACAGGCAATTCCTCCTTTCCTGCCACGATGGAATCCACTTGGACTTTTACACAACCATCGGCAATCTGTTTATGATGTAACAGTTGGAATACCACAGTTGGCCATACTCGTCCATAACCAACTTTGACTAGATGGGCATCCGCCACCCTAACTAGCAACTCACACGGTGACAACACCTGTAAAAACAGATACAATTATAAGGCTGGATAGTATAGGCTGCAAAACTTTTAAATTGTTACCTCAATAGGTGGATAGTGTTCCACCGTTCCACGGGACCCACATGAATCATGGTGGCTTGTGTTGACCGCGGGGGTACTTTGCGGGATCACATTTCGAATCAATCCACCTTTGACCTTTGTGTATCCAATTACCTCGGATACGGTCCGAGATCGTCCCCCGTGCTCGGGTCCTAAGAGAACAATTAAAGGATCCTTCTTATTTTCTGCGTAAGTACCATCCGCTATCATCTTTTTCTCTTCCGCGAGCTACAAAAAATATTTGTTTACCAAAAAGATAAAAATATTCAATTAAATAAAACTTAGTTTACCAAAACTTGGAAATTGTCCATCGCTTCGTTAGGAAGTTCAAACTTTCCTTCACTATTCTTAACTGCACAACCCATCAAAAACAACTTAGACCGTTCATTTTGAATCTCCGAAAGAACACTATGGTTTTGTAGAAGTTCAGACCAAACTGCATCCTTTTTATTTTTTTTAAAACGGTTCCACCCGCTTCGGCCCACGCGGACCTTGAATTGTCTGCTTTTATTGCTTGCCAATGCTTTCTCCCTTTTTAGCTACACAAATTAACAAGTTGTTAATAATAAAATATTGTACAACACTAAACATATAATATAATTAAGAGATACCATAAATTCTGGGGTGCTTCTTTGTGCCTTAAATGCTTCCCAATCATTCCTTTTAAGAAACTTATACTTCTCACAAGCATCCTTACCTGTAAGGACGAAATTTTTAACAAGCCTAGATTTAAAATTAGTACCAATTTTCACAGCTTTCTTCCTCATTAACTCTTTTGCATCATCGTTCTCGATATTCCACATATTCTACAATTTAGAGTAAATAAATTATATGCTATCATCACTTAACAACTATTTCATATTTCTAATAAATATATACATTGGTATCCAGCCATAGTTTTTCATATATGTCTTTGTCCATTTTGCCCATATCAGTTGCTAGCGGGAAACGATGTTGAACCGTCATCCCAAACCATGACGTCAGTTCTTTACTTAGAGGGATATTATTTTCATCAAATTCAGTTTTATATACATCTTCTTTATATTTCTTCCCAAAAGATGCAGGACCACGTTCGCCTCTACGTCTCTTACGTTCTTGATTATCGGCCATTTCTGCAGAATTACGACACAAATGCGTGAACATAATACGTTAACAGAAAATTAAAGATGATTAAGAACGAATGCATAACAAACACGTACAAGAAATCATTAACATAATACTTTAATACCTAGCTTGGTAAGGAAAATCGGCGATGTAACGGTAAACTAGGGTTTAGGTCGACGAGATCGAGTGATTAAGGTTTTTGGAAAAGTGATTAAGGATACGACGTGGTGAAAGCAACGTCGGTTACTATCCAAGGTGAAGAAAACGACGGTGAATCCAAACTCCGGCGAACTAGTGCAGAGTGATTTTGGTGAAGAAAACGGAGGGTTTGGTCGAAGAAGGTTTTGTGCAAAAGTGATTAAAGGATTCGATGTTTGGATAACTTATGTTTTGGGATTTGAAAATTTTGGACTAAACAATTTCGTTTTAGCGGGTTTTTACTACGTATTAGCGGGTTATTTTATTCTATTTGTTACCGCGGTTATTGTCCATTAGTTATTGCGGTTTGTTTGTTGTTGCGGTTTGGTGAATTAGTTGTTGCGGTTTTGTTGATTTGTTAATGCGGTTTTGAGTTTCATTTTTTTTCGCATACTAAGAAATTCAAATTAGTTGTTGTTGCGGTTTGGTGAATTAGTTGTTGCGGTTTTGTTGATTTTTTAATGCGGTTTTGAGTTTCATTTTTTTTCGCATACTAAGAAATTCAAATTGATAAAAAAATGTTACACATGAATAAAACAGTAAGTTAATTATAAATTTGCATAGTACTAAAACACATATATAATACAAATATTAATTTTCAATAATATATAATAGATCGAGTTATTAAATGTATGTTCCTTCTCCGTCAGTTCGTACATATGAGCTTCTATTCATGTTTTCAAAATTCCCGGGTTCGATACCGACGGAAAATGGTGGTAAATCATCGAAGTTCTCGTCTTCTTCTTCATCCACAACATTATCAACCCCAAGAATACGTCTTTTACCTTGCAACACAATGTGGTATTTTGCTTTGCTTGGATCTTTGACGAAAAAAATTTGTGATACATGTGTTGCGAGAATGAATGGCTCGGATTTGTAGCCATTAGTTTCAAGATCGACAAGTGTAAAACCATATTCGTCAACTTTAACACCCGTACGGTTATTTACCCACTTACACTTGAACACTGGGATTATGAAATCAGAATACTGCAATTCCCAAATTTCTTCTATCACACCGTAATAAGAATCTTTTGCGATGCTTATCAATGTATCTTGATCACGCCTATCGATTTCGGTTGTTGATGCTATTATTGTAACTCCACTATTTTGCACTGTACTTTTTCTATCTTGATCTTTGGTGTAAAATGTATAACCATTAATATCATATCCTTGGTAAGTTCTTACTCTAGCATCTGGACCTTGTCCCAATTTTTTGACAGTGTCATCAACGTCGTCACTTGTTGTCACCCTCTCTTTCAACCAACTTGCCAAATCCTTGTTTTGGTTGTTTATGTACCACACTTCTTGTTTACCCGGGTTCGTCGACTTTAACATATCCATATGTTCATCAACATATGGAGTGAGGCATGTCATGTGCTTTAAGATTACTAAATGAGCAACTTGTAGTTCTCCGTGCATTGGCACTATTATCTTAAAACCTACACCTCCCTTTCCTTCAAGTCGACCTGAATGGCGACTTTTAGGAACGCCAACACTTTTGACACCTTCCATATAGCCTAACAAAAACAAAATATATAATAAATTAATTTTTGCTATAGTTGATCATATATATTACATACGTACCTTGACAGAACTCAATCACCTCTTCAGAAGTATACCCTTCAATAATACTTCCCTCTGGTCGATTACGGTTTCTTACATAACCTTTCAATATTCCCATGTATCTTTCAAAAGGGTACATGTAACGTAGAAATACAGGACCACATGCCTTAATCTCTTGTACGATATGAGATATTAGGTGAACCATTATATCAAGAAATGATGGTGGAAAGTGCATCTCTAGTTCACAAAGGATAACATAAACGTCTTTCTCCCATTTGTCCAAATCTTCGACATCAATAACTTTCGTATGAATATTGTTGAAAAACAAACAAAGCTTTGTGATTGTATGTCGGATATCATCTTGTAAAATTCCACGAATTGCGATTGGAATCATATGTGTCATCAAAACATGACAATCGTGAGACTTCATCCCAAGCAATTTATAATCTTTCATTGATACAAATCTTTGAATGTTAGCTGAATAAGATGACGGAACCTTAATATCGTGCAAACATTGGCATAACTTTTTTTTTCTTCTTTCGTTGTATTATAACATGCGGGTGGAAGATAAGTACGAGTGCCTCGTTGTACGGGAGCAAGATCTTTACGTATTCCCATCTCGACCATGTCATTTCGAACCTTAATACCATCTTTAGTTTTGTACTTAATATCCAATAATAAGCCTATCAAGCTCTCACATACGTTTTTTTCTATGTGCATAACATCAAGACAATGTCTAACATCTAAATGTCTCCAGTAAGGCAATTGAAAAAATATGGACTTCTTTTTCCATATGGCATCATTATCAATACGGAATCTCTTACCCAACACAACATTAATATTTTCAACTCGTGAAAATATATCAAATCGTTTCTTCACCGTCCTGACCTCGACAGTTCCGTCAAACTCAATCGTCTTCTTCCTAAACGGGTGACTCTTGGTAAGGAATCTTCGATGTCCCATGTATACAGTTTTTTTACAATTTCATAACCACACCGAGCTTGTCTCATCTTCACAAACAGGACAAGCTTTCTTACCCTTCGTTTTGTACCCTGACAAGTTACCGTATGCTGGAAAGTCATTGATAGTACAAAAAACCATGGCCCGCAATTTAAATTGTTCTTTTCTATAAGCATCGTATACATCTACACCATCACTCCAAAGAGTTTTTAAGTCATCAATCAAAGGGGATAAATAAACATCAATATCATTACCCGGTTGTTTCGGACCTTGAATCAACAAGGACATCATAATGTATTTCCGTTTCATGCATAACCATGGTGGGAGATTGTAAATGCATAAGAGAACTGGCCACGTACTATGACGACTACTCATGTTACCGAAAGGATTTATCCCATCCGAACTAAGCCCAAACCGTATGTTTCTGATCTCCTTCCCAAACTCAACATACCTTTTATTAATGTTTCTCCACTGCGGTGAATCCGCAACATGTCTAATTTTCCCGTCAATCACACGTTCTTCTGAATGCCAACAAAGTAACTTGGCTTCTTTCTCGTTTGAATATAACCTTTTCAGTCTTGGTATAATAGGAAGATACCACAACATTTTAGCCGGTGGTCCATTCTTAGTCACATCATCGACAACTTCATCCGTATCTTTTTTCCGTTTATACCTCGATGCCTTGCAATGAGGACAGTTATGCAAATTTGCGAACTCGTTCCGAAACAACATACAATTATTGGGACATGCATGTATTCTTTCTACTTCCAATCCCATTGGACACATTAATTTTTTTGCTCGATATGTAGAAATTGGTAATCCATTTTCTTCCGGAAGCAACTCATGATGTAAAAGCTCTAATAGGGTTGTGAAACTTGTATCACTCCATCCGTTTTTCATCTTTAAGTTAATTAACTTCAACACAACATCAAGTTTCATTAATTTAGAACCTTTATATAATGGTGTTTCGGCTTCATCAAATAAGCGATGTAATTCATCTTGTTCACCAACGTCACCACTCATATTAGTATCCAATTCATTAATACTTTCATCGAAACGGTCATTTGAAGTGTATTGATCGTTATCGTGGTATGAGTCAGTGTTCAATGTTGTATATGCAGTACTAGTACTACTACTATCTACATTGCTCGAAGATGTGTTAAAATTAAGTCGTGATTCTCCATGACTTGACCAACAAGTGTAATTATACATAAAACCATGGCGAAACAAATGGTGCTCTATATCACCGGTGTTTGTGAATCTTTTAGAGTTTTTACAAACGTTGCAAGGACATAAGATCGAAGGACTTGCGTTCTTAATGCGATTCGATTCAGCAAACCGAATAAAATTTCCAACACCGATGACATAATCGGCGGACGAACGTATAGCATGATACATCCAATAATTACGCTCCATCTAAAAATTAATAAATTAAGCGACAATATAAGTTAATTAATATTATATATTTAAATGGTAATTGAAGGATATATAAGTAAGTCACATATTCAGCCATTTATCAACCTAAAAAAAACGAACACATTATCTTTCTAGCTACAAGATGGTTTTCTGTTCATCATGTGGCAAACAAGCAGTGATTCGCACTTCATGGACAGCCAGAAACCCTGGACGAAGGTTTTATACATGTCCAACAAAGGTAAGGCCTTTAATTTTAGAATTCAACTAATTATTATTAACTATTGTATAATATTCTTTTTTATAGGGTTCTACATGTAGATTTTTTGTGTGGTTTGATCCTGTTATGTGTGAAAGATCCAAACAAATCATTCCAGGATTAATAAACTCGAAGAACAATCTTGAAATGAAGCTGGAGGAACGTGACTTAATGCTAAGGAAAATGAAATTGTATTTGATAGGGATTTGCATAGTTTTCATAGGATATGCAATGTTTGCATAATCTACTGTATTCTCTATTTTATGAATGTAATGTGTCTATTTTGGCAACTAATTGGAAGATAATTATATTTCTAAGTCTACTTCAAAGCATGAATTTAAAAAAAAAAAAGAAAACGAAATTACCTTAAAAAGAGTAGACGAACGAAAACAGGATCTCAACGAAGAAGAAAGACAACTATTTCAAAATATGTCCGTTGGATATTAGATGAAAATGAGATTTGTTTTGTTATTGCGGTCAAACCGCAATAACAAACCGGAAAACCGCACTAACAAAGGAAGAAAACCCGCAATAACAAATATATTCTAGCCGCAATAACAAATATATTCTAGCCGTTACATATTTTCAGTAATTATTTGCTAATATTATAAATTAAAATATTTATATTAATCTATTTATATTTTTAAATAATTATTTTGATATTTGACATTATAAATTTGAAGATAAATTAATTATTTTATCGGAGACTTTGAAGATATGGTTAACAAAAAAAAAAAATTAAGATAATATTAAGAAAAGGGGATGCATTACAAGGGAAATTAAAAAGTCACAATATGTACAACGAAAAAAAAAATCAAAACAAAGTTAATTTCATGTAAACTCGGCCTCTGGGCTTCATTTTCTCAAGATCAATGGTGAAAACAACCCATTGGTTCCAATGGATGCCCCAATCCATCCTCAACTCGTCAAAATCCCCATGGATGGTGATCGGGCCATAGGGTCTTTCCTCGATTGGTTTCTTTCGATTACGAAACACATCAACCAACACGAACCTTGCACTCTTCTCTCCCATCTCAAAGACACAGCATGTGCCATAGTTGTAGAGTTTGACATCCTCAACCAGCTGTGCTGGTATAGTCTGGAATTAAGAAATCAACAAAATAAAGATTAATCATAACCAGTAAACAGAAAGAAAAAAATTTGAATGCATACAATTTCCCTCCGTTGAATAATTTGGGAGGACAATTTCACAGCAAAGTAATGGCTGTGATCTAGAGGATCCTCCACTTGGTAGTTATTGATATCGTCGTCGGTAGACGACTCGATATCAATGATCTCTTGAGGAAGATTTTCGTTTTCCATTTCAGATGTTAATAACAAAAAAATGTTTTTGATTAATAGTTTTCTTGTAACTGCATTTCAGAATAAAATTGGTTAACTATATATAATAACCAAGGGCGTCGAAAATATTGAGGAGGGAAAATTGACCGTCATGTGAAACCGCGGTAACAAATACACATCAAGTTAGATGGAAGTTACAGCTAGTGTTGCAGCTACTTTTCTAAACTTATCCATTTAACCGCAATAACAAATATGGAAACCGCAACAACAAATGTTTTTCCTCGATTTTTACCACATCAAAAGGTAGTGTTGCAGTAGGATCAAATATTTTCTTGAGATTCTAAAATATACGTCATGATAGTTTCTTTGAAATTAAAAGACAACTAATTAATATCAGCTCTATATATTGTACCATAATTGTCATTATTTTGATGGATCAAACTTAATTTTCATATATATGAAGGTTTATTAAGTCATTGCTTACTGGTGCTGCATCATCAAGATTCACATGTTGCAGCAGATTTTGTTCTCAAGCGAATCTTGATGATGTTGCAGCCGAAATCAAAATGACTATTCACTTGTTTGGAGATGCGGTTGTACAGTTGTGATGCGCGCCATATCCCCAATCCCCAATCCCGCCAAAACTGAAGTATATGTATAAGCAGAGTTTCATTCATTCCTTTAATTTGTTATATCAAAAAACGTTTCAATTTTAAACATACAAGAACGTTTCAAAGAAAAACTTTTCAAAGTAAGATTAATCGATCTTTTAAGTTTCTAATATGAGTTATAGCAGTCTGCATATTGGTGATCACGAAGTACAAGTTAATAATTTCTTCATCTTAAAATGGTGTGCGTCCATGAGAAGAAAAATTGTATGATTTTAATTTCTTTTTAATTACTTAATTTGCAGTATAAATTTAATTAATTTTCTTTTCTTTCATCAGACTATTCCAGCAAAATTTGTTAGGGATCACCAACTTTGGAATGAGCGTCATTTGTGTGCTTTGTCAAACCTTGAGATGAGTCCCCCATACATTGTTTTCAATTTACAACGCCACAGTGATCGAAGGAGGCCTAATGATCGTTTTATAGACCATATGACTATCAATGGTGATATGGTCGACTTCAAACACAAGATGGGCATCCGCACGAACCAAAATGTGATGTTCACCCTTGATCTCGAAACAAAAAACAGAGGTGCTGGAGTTATCTTCAACGTTACTCTTCTTCGAATTCAACATGATGTTTGTTAACTTTGTGTTTAGGTTTTGGTTGTCCTTGTTTAGGTTTTGATGTTTGTCAACATGAATTCAACATGATGTAATGTTATCGTTGTATCTTTATGAAATTTGTTTTTGTTTGCCAATTAATTAACTAATTTAAACTGAAAATTTAGATTGTTATTGCGGGTAATGTATGGCCGCAACAACAAATTGAATTGTTATTGCGGGTTCAAAATGGCCGCAACAACAAATTTTGTAGTTGTTGCGGGTAATATATGGCCGCAACAACAAATGGATTTGTTAATGCGGGTAATATTTGACCGCAACAAAAAATGGATTTGTTATTGCGGGTTTAGCAGGGCCGCAACAACAAATTAAATTGTTGTTGCGGTTATTTCTTTTGCAGTGCGAACTGCATTTGTTGTTGCGGTTTTATCTTACCACCGCAATATATAAATTTATACGTCCGCAACAACAAATGCGATCTGTAGTAGTGCAAGTATACAAATTAAATATTTATATTAGGAAAGAAAATTAATGAATTCGGTTATTTAATGGATAGCAAGATAAAGTAGAAAGATATAGTAAGAAATGATATAATTTTTCTTTTTAACTATTTTGATACAACAACGTCATGGATCTTAACCATTTTGTATTTATTATCACAAGTCAAACATAAAGGTTGGCCCAAATCTACCCCAACTCTTGTCGATCATCCCACTTCTACCTAATTTTCTATTTCATATTAACCACTCTTTTTACATCATTTTTCTTCCTAATATTGATAACAAATGTTATTTTATATTTATTAAGGGTAAAATCAACTGATATGCAAATTTAACTCAACTCACAAAAAAATTGTTAATAGTATCTATATATGAAGCAGATACGTGTTCGCCCTTTCGAGAGATGCTTGTTGCCGATAAGAAGTAACCCGTCATGTGGAACATAGGTAACCTCATATATAGTGGTCAAATATCAGTGATACTCCAGCAAAGGGCCCCTTAACCTCCGTTATTTTGATCCTTTCGTATTAATACATTGACAGGTATACACTTCGCACCTCCTTATTCATATCAACTTAATATATCTAACACTATATTCCTAAGAATAAATTAGATATACATGAAAATAATCGCAAGTAAATGTGTAATGAGATGAAGATTGCCCAACTCCATTGTCATTTATTGAATATAGTGATATACTGTTGTGTGTATATATATATATATATATATATATATATATATATATATATATATATATATATATATATATATATATATATATATATTGTCCGATTCAGCGCAGAACCATTTTTAGCGACAGAACCACAGAACCATTTTAGGAATTGATCTGGACCGTTTATATTTCAATCTATGGATAAGAATTAGGATGTATATTTTGTATATTTAATTAAATATAAAACCGGATATTTTGCTCTATGAGGGTATATCCGGAATTTACAGAGAGGAGATATTTATTTTAATTTAACCGTTTAATATATTCCATTCGTGTGCAAAGAGATCGGAAATCACGATACAAACTTCTCCTCTATTCACGCTCATTCCTAATCAAACAATCTCAAATTTGTTAACAAAATATCCGAAATCTTTTTACATTGTTTGATTTTCCATAGAATCAAACGTGAAATCATGGCGATTATATTCCTCCGCTCGATTATCTGTTGCGAATTAGGGTTTTATTGGCGCCAGACAAGTACGAAAAGTGAAATTGAAGCTTCAATAACGATGATAGGTTAGTAATCTCTTCGTAATCGTTCCTGTATTTAACGAATATGTTCATATCATTAGGGTTATATCACGAAACCCTTATGTTTGTTGTTATTTGACACTAGTTTTTCAGTTATTTTGAGATATTAAGCTGTAGTACAACAAATTCATGATGTATTTTGAGATATTAACCTGCAGTACAACAAAATCTGAAATTAAAGCTTCAATAACGATGACAGGTTAGTAATTTCATCCTAAATGTTCTTCTATATAACGAAGTTAGTATCGTTAGGGTTATTTCAAGAAACCTTTATGGTTGTTGAAATTTCATTCTAGTGTGTCAGTTATTTTGAGGTTCTAAGGTGTAGATCAACAAAATCTAGATGTATTGAAGTTGTTATGTTTAGGATTTACGTATAATATGATATCGTGTGTTGTCTTATCAAAACTAATAATGTACACAAATGCATGTGCTGTGAAGATCTTTTTATTATAAACATATATGGTGTTGCTGTCACACCCCGCCAAAAGTGGTTTGCGGAAGAACGGGCATGCGACTTCACGAGTAAACATAGCATATGATTATCGTAAACAATAAATGTTTGATAAGAAGAGATGTCACCAAAATTTAATGTAAACAAAGTACTTTGAATCCAAAACATAGTTTAATAAAAATGAAATAGAGAGGTGACATCTTATTAGAATGAAAGCTTGACTCCCAATGCATGCGACTCAATGCCTAGCTTAGTTACCTGAAAAACATAAGTAAAAGTATCAACAAAATTGTTGAGTGAATTCACAGGTTTTAGTGAGATCAAAATAGTTCCATAGTTTTCGTATGCCATCCATGGCAAAAATAGTGTGATAGTATAAAACGTTAATAATAGTCTGCTCAAAAGCAGTAGTAGAAACAATAGTTTTCGTATGCCATCGTCGGCAAAATGGTGTGATGATAATAACGTTAAAATGACCTGCTCCGAGAGCAGTAGTACGATTTTACTCGCGTTAGTAGAAACAATAGTTTTAGTATGCCATAATCGACAAAAATATAGTGTGATGATATAAATAGTTAAAGATTGGCCTGCTCCGAGAGCAGTAGTAGAAACATAATAGACGGTGATCCCCCAACAGGGTTGCAAAGCCTTTGAGTTAAAATGCTGACCCTAAGTCCATAATCAAAACAACAACCTTAAACGTGCTAGATATGCACTCCTCGTGGTCGGTAAACACCGATAAATGATCAATAACGTGGGAGGGTAGGTCTCCGCCAATAGTACTATTTGCATATCCAGGGCCTAGTCGCAACTAGCTAATGATTATGTATGTAACATATACGCACTTCCATGTACATCTAAACTTAGTCCAAGCATAAGGATTCGTTGTCTAGTTTCCAAAAATAGTTTTCATCACGATATAGTAAACGTTTAAAAATGTTGTAAACGTTTATAAAATAGTTGATATGTTTCAAAACAGTTAAAATGTAGTAAAAGAGAGGTTTTGAACTCAATCACAAATATATTTATAAAATACGTTGTGAGAAATAATGCAAACATGTGTAAAAACATTTGTTATGTTTTTCACCCCAAAAATATAAAACAGTAAATAAAATGCGGTAAAAAGTGGGGCTGTGAACTCACCTGATGCAATGATAGCCAAACGACTCAAATAATGAGATGACCTTTCCAACAAAACGACTTTTAGTGCCCTATATGCATAAGAAATAATGAAATGAGTGACGGTCTAAATGACCCGTCTATGTAAAATGATTCCCTAAAAGAAATTAGACTTGAACGTATGTTGGTGATATTGTTTGAGTTGGTCGCAAATTTTAATTACGTTTATTATTATTTTATAAGTTTTGACAATTGATATACCCTTTGATTGAAATCCTGAACTGTTGCACCATAATTCGTATTTTACATAAATTCATATGAACTATTAATTGTAAATAATTCATGTTTTAGCAACAATTTAAACAAACTCTCGAATTTAAATAAAGCTGTTCAATTATTTAATTAAAATAATTATTTAATTAAAACTAAATAATTAAATAACTTAGTAGAAGTTTATAATGATCCATTAGTTATTAAGTTTTAATATCTGCTCTGTTTCTAGCGATTAAATAAATCAACAGAAAAAAATATTTATTTTTAGTAACTAAATATTATCAGAAACGATTAAAGTAAGTTTTTATTTACTAAACATTTTATTTAGACAAGAAATGTACAATCTGATTAGATTCGATCAAAGAATTAACTGACATTTAAATTGGGCTTGACCCAAAAATGATAGGCTTTTAAAGTGGACTTAAAAATTTTAAAGGACTAATTTTGATTGTGATTTGGGTTAACCGAAAATGGGCTGAAGTAAAATAGTTGGTACTGTCTGTTATAAAATGTTGGGACAAGCAGAATCAATACTCCGGCAGCTATTAGGCTGCCGGCGATTTACGATTTTTGCCGGAAAAATAGCTTTATAATATCTACACCAAAACCCGTTAAATGATACCCATTTTCGAGTTTAATAATAAATAAATAATTAAGGATGGCGATGGTGTGTTGTCCGTAGACACTCACGAGAACACACACTTTAGTGTGTGTATTTTCGCCGGAATTATAAAACACAGAATCGAAAACAGCGTTTAACAGGTAAGATTTACGTGATCAAAACTACACTAAAACAAACGGTTAGAGATTATACCGAACGTGACAGACGATGTGAGATCGACTGCCGGAGGGAATAAGCTTCACCGGAAACGTGTTTCTTCAAAAAGATAGAGAACGGAGACGATTGCCTGGTTTTGAGCTTAACGCCGGAGACGTAGCTTGATCGTCGGAAACTTACTGAATTCCTGGCTCGCCGGAAAGCTTTAGAGATCGCGGGAGTTTGCTGTATTGTCCGCCTCGAATGTGAGAGGAAACAACAGTGAAAAGGTTTCTATCTTGTTACTGCTTTTGCTTATGGTGCGAGAGAGAAAGATAGAATTGTTTCTGTGAAGTTCTTATAACGTGAAGAAGGTGGTAAAGAAAAGTTTGATACTGGGTTTAATAGTTGATAGATGATAACGGTTTGGTGATACGAATCTTAGAGGATTCAGGGAGACTCGGATAGTTAGTTGGGAGAAGACCGATTACCAGTACGCTAGAGAGGGAGTGATGATAAGGATGAAGTTCCAAAATTCGATTATATATGTGTATTCGTATACTTGTATGTATTCTTCAAAATTTCGTATATGCATCAATAAGTAATTATAACTTAACTTTCATTTCTTTTAATTACTATTTTTTTTTTCTTCTTTTAGATCGTAGGTTTATTTTATGTCTAAATTTTTGTACATAATCCAAGACATCCTTATCCTTATGATTTATAAATTGTAAACTTTGTATAATTTTTAGGTTTTAGGTTTGATTTAGGTTTACGTTAATCACCAATGTGTGACTAATGATGGTGTGTGTATTACATACACATGATATGAGTCTCTTTACTAGACTAATATGATAATAATAAATGCTTAAATTATTGAGATGAGTGTAGCAAGACAAAATGAGTTACAATAATTGCCGGTTTAAAAACCATATTTTGAGGGTTGTCACAGTTGCATGTGAGGTTGTATTAAAAAAGCATGATAATGTATATCGATCGTTACATGTATGGTTATATATTGAATAATGTTTGTAGATTTGTTTTGTTATTTGAGTTTTATTGAAGTATGAAATTGTATTTAACTTAATTTTACAGAGAAGTGGGAGAAAGAAGTCAACAAATGTAAGTGGGAGGGTGAAACCATCTAAAACAATTGGTATAATATTTTTGTGTTTTTTGTTTGTAGTAAACTGCATTTAATGTGTATGATTTTTTAGATTTGGAAGAAGAAGATGACATCAATGTTAAGCTTAAAGGGAAAAAAAGGTTGATGATTCATTTATGCAATCTGAACTTCCAGTTAGCGGTGGAGGTAAACTAATTCAGGTTTTGCAGAGTCGGTCTAACCCGAAGACATTATGTGCAGTCATGAGCAACCTACATCCTAATCAGAAGTGTTGCTTAGATAGAATGGGTTTTACTATGTCAAGGATTTTTTATGGCTTGCGTCAATTATGTACTTACCATGATTTTTGTTTTTGTATGTGGGCATTTTTGTATCATATTTTAATTGCTATTTTGATAGTCAAGCATGCATGCTATTTTAGCGGCCCTTATACATTATATGTATCTCCAGTGTATTTGACTTTGAATGTAATGGCTGTGTAAATACATTTTTAACGTATATATTACATTTGTGCACATTTTACATGAGACATGTTATCAAATTACAGTAACATTACAACTGAGAAATAAGCAATCTATGGATCGGTGTTGCTTTAATATCCACATTTGTGTCTGTATTTATCATACACATGTGTGTTCGTATTTACCAACATGCATGTACATGACTATCTAATATCGACATTTGTGCATATCAACATCTGTGTCCCTAATTACAATTAATTAATGAATGTGCAATAAGAGGTATTGTGTAAATTACTAATCCGTTTATTAAACGAATCAAACATGTACAACCTGGATAAGAGAAGTAATTTTAACGGGAAAAAATAATTCGTAAAACACAATAGTCTAGGAACCAGGATACATTAGAAATTAATAAGAATTGTAATATTCATCTGAATCATCATCAATGTGTTGTTCATCATCCTCTTCGTCTTCATCATTACATTCCTCATTTTCTTCTTCGTCTTCATCTTCATCCTCATCATCAAATGCTCCATTCATATTGAGTTCCATATGGAGTAGGTAATAGCTCGTACACACATGTATCAGCTTCATGATCTGCTTCATATACACAAACAACATTCAATGTTTTAATTTTTAAAATGATTCTAAACATACATGTACAACCCACATATTACATATGATTTTTGATTTTTTAAAACATTCAATGTTTAAACACATTCATTGTTTTAATTTTTTAAAACATGTTTTAAACTTTTAAAACATTCAATGTTTTAATTTTTTCCCTTAACATTCAATGTTTTAATTTTTTCCATTTAACATTCTTCTTCACCACACAAATTAACTAATATATTACATGTTTTAAAGTAATAGAATTAAAGAAGACAAAAAACAAAAAAACAAAAAAAAATATAAGAACTCATAAATTACCCAGACGTTCATCTAAATCGTCTGCTACATCAACCGTCGTACGTTGCTGATCATCTTCTTCATATGCGTTGACAGTGTCTTCTCTGTTTTGGTCCTCCATTAATGTTGCGTTAGTTGCTTCTTCATCTTCGATAGTCATCTTCTTCAGACGCTATTACTGGATTTTCGAGAATTAGGGTACATAGATGTTTCTTTGTTTATGAATGAATTGAAACGTATACAGATTGAATGCACTAATGTGATAATAATTAGAGAAACCAATTTCCCTTTATTTTAGGAAGCCAGTAACAAAATATTCGATTCCCATAAATAACCGAATTTGCTAAATCCCTAAAATGCCCTCCACGATTTTTTTAACATTATAATTATAAAATTTAAATCCCTGCATTTTGATTGGTCGAAAGATGGTTCTGTGGTTCTGTCGCTAAAAATGGTTCTGCACTGAATCGCACCCTATATATATATATAATTAGTTATCAAATAGCTTATAGTCAAGCGGTATAAAGTGTTATAAGATGTTCCACATTAACTTATGATCATGAGTTCAAGTATTGTAGTGGACTAAATATGATAAATTTAAGAATAATTTGCAGGAATGTGTTATTTTGTTAAAAAAAAATATACTTCCTTCGATTCAAAATAAGTGCTACACCTTGGATTTCACGGTTTTTGAGGCAAAAGATTATAATGAACGTTAAATTAGATTAATTGAATGGTTAGTGGATAATGAGTCCCACACCTTTTGAATAAAGTGTGGTTAATGATGTTTAAAAGTAAAAAGTAAGGGTAAATGAGTCATTTCACTTTGTTAAAGTAGATAGTTAGTGGGTGTGGGTCCTACTATTTTTTTTGCCAAATAAGATAATTTTTCAAAGTGTAACACTTATTTTGAATCACTCATATAAAGAAAGTGTAGCACTTATTTTGAATAAGAGGAAGTATATAATTAGTCATGCCAATTATTACTCCACGTATGAAAGTCAGATAGGAACAATTAAATCCAAAGCTTTTCTTACTTTTGGATCAAGAATATATCAGGTATAATTGTTTAAATAAGGCCAAAATGCATTTTAGTACCTGAACTTAGCTGACTAGGTTTTCTACTACCCTGAACTATTAAAGGTGTAGCATGTTACCCTGAACTTGACAAAATGATCAATTTAGTATCCTGAACTTGACAAAATGGTCAATTTAGTACCCTGACTCACTAATTTGATCTTGTTTTCTTACCTGACTTACTTTCGTTGGAGCTTTTGACGGACTAAAAGTTGTACGTTCATCTCAATATACTAATACTAGCTTCAAAGCCCGCCCATTCTCAAGAGAGATGTAGGAAAATAATGATATTGACACTGTTTAAATAACATTGCAATCCATAATTGTAATAATGAGAAACAATATTTGATACATCAATAAATGTTATATGAATATTTTTTAAAAAGGCCCTCAATTTCTATAAGTTGACTGTGGATAGCATCATGACAGAATAAAGTTTAAGGCCCTCAATTTCAATTTCCTCCAATTCATCTTCTAAATTCATTTCCAGTATAAATGTTTCACTAATGAAGCTAACAACCAAAATTGTGTCATATAAATCAACAGACCACATTCTTATAATACATTGTAATTCCACGAATGCTTGTTCGTTTATCCCGATTCCATTTCTAACTATACGAAGAGAACCAATTTTATATGCTCCTGAGCAAGTAACAACCGCCCTTGACCTTGTATGTCCAGGTCATCCACACAAAAGTCAACAATTAGGCCCAAATAACACACGTTTCTAAACTTCAACATAAGAGCCTTGTACATCAGGTTGGAGATTTAACTTCATAAGCTGCAATGGATGGAAAATTGAGATGTATAATTAATTATTAATGACATAATATACCTTAAATTTGCATATGATCGCTTAAAATGTCAAACTGTAACTTTAAAAAATAAATATATATATTGCTAGTTTTTCTATACACCTTATATTCTTTGCAACAAGCTTTTTTTAATCTAAAAACATTAAATACCGAACCTTTTTGTAGTATATGACCATTTGCATATTGAAATGGATTTTATCATCTTCATCTGTAAGTTTGCTCTTGTTTTTTTATTTTAAATAAAAAAACTTATGTTGCTGTTGAAATTCCATTTCCTAGTGCTGATGCAAATGGACTATCAGGAAGATTAAGTCCCTGATTTCTGTAATTTTGACCAAATAAATCATTTAGAGAAATTTAAAAAATATAATTTATAAACTAATGGGATGTAAATTAAATAAAATCTATGAACTTATGTTTCATGATCATTATATTTGGTATTTATCTTCCAAGTTCTTTCGTCGCTAGATGAGAAACAGTTGTTAAAAGCTCAAACAGTTGACCAAATTGCTCTGTAGAAGAGAAATTCATCTGCCCTCTATTACCTACAAAAATTAAAAATTACAAAAAATAATAATATAAGACTTCAAATTTGACAATTTAATTATAACCTTCTGATAGCTGCTGCAATTCTTCAAGTGAGTACCCAAAACATGTTAACTGGTTTGTTGGTTTTGATGTTAACTCAAGTGTATCACAAATTCTTGACACTGCATCAATGTTCAAAAAAGTCAACTTAAATAAAAAATAAAAAATATTTCGATGTCTCACTTGATTGAAGCTCAGATTCAGCATCAAGATTATGTGCACCATAATACATAGTATGCCGAATTTTCTCTCCAAATTTGCTAATATTATAAGGCATTAATTAATACACAAGAAATAGTAATCGTTAGAAATCAATATTCCAAAATTTTCAGAAGATTTTACCTATCGTCCCTTGACTTTTCACGATACGGTTTGACCAAAACCCTTGCACAACACACAAAATGTGGGTTACCTTTATTCAAAATCTCCTTAACCGTTTCCATAAAAGCAAATGTTACAAAACCAAACATTCTCTTTTGCTGACATGGAATCCTCACATCATGAACATGCCCGAATTTTCTACATCAATATAAGAAATTGCAAATCAATTTGGCCCGATTGTTACTTGCAGAACCACCAAACTATTGCATTTTGAAATTGAGATCTAACTTAAAGTCTGAACATGATAGTTCTGGCATAAATTCTAAAAAAAAATCTTGAAATCACAGCTTTCGCTTGACCTGGTGAAAAGAAAAAGCAACCTAACTGCTAGAAGGGTGTGTTAACCGATTAAAGTAATAAATTAAGTTTTTCCCAATTATAAATAATTAATATTTAATGACAAAAAACCTAATTGGAATTCTATAACCCATTCATGGAATTTGAATAAGAAGAAAAAACTTAATGTAAAACCGTAAGAATGGTGCTAGAGATGAACCCTAGTGTGAAATTACCGTATTAATCGGTATCGAAAACGAAGGCTACCTGACGATTTAAAATTCAAACGGCAATTAAGATTGGGAAACAAACCTTGATTTAACAGATCGTTGTTCTTGATGAATCCTATAAAATTCGTGTTCTTCAATTGAATTATCTGTATGAACAGAAGAAATAAGTTTGTCGATTGGGAATAGAGAGAGGATTGAGTATAATGGAAGACGGAGAAAACCCTAGCCTGAAATGTCGAAGATATTGGTTTATTTCGTTGGCTGTAGAATGGATTGACAGGTGGCATTGAAAGGAATTGTCATCAAAACTATCCAATAAGAAAGAGCCTAAAGGACAAGTAGACAAATAGAAATCAAAATTAAGCCTCATATATAGAGGTAGATTATAAGCAAATCATGTGAGAAAACAAGATTGAATTAGTGAGTCATGGTACTAAATTGACCATTTTATCAAGTTCAGGGTACCATATTACACCTTTAATAGTTTAAGGTAGTAAAAGACTCAGTCAGTCAAGTTCAGGGTACTAAAATACATTTTGTCCTTTAAACAATAGTTAAGTTGATTGATGTTCTCTTTTTTTTTCTTTTTTTTTTTTTTAATGTATTGTTCTTAGTTCTTATTGGTTCTAGCCTTTTGCTAAAAAAAATTTACTAAAATTGCCGTTAAAAGATTACGATTTAGTAAAAAATTTATATACAAATGGGGATTAAACTGTATTTAAAAAAATAGATTGGTTAAAAATTTATAATCATCAAAACAAAATTTACAAATTTACAAATATCAATAATATCATCACCTAATATATACTGCTATTTATGATATTTGCCTTAAACAATATTACTATTTTAATAATAGCTGTATAGTTATATTTAAACCACTTAATTGATTTCTATATAATTTGGTAAAAGATGAACAAAAGTGTTGTAAATTTGACATATTGTTATTTTGGCCCGCATTACAATAACGCGTTTTACTAATTATTCAACTTATATGATCGCGTATTTTAACCCCTCTAACAACCCAACACAACAAATCCAACAATACTGAAACAACACGCTTAGATTTGCCACCTATGGCTATGTAGTTGGAGTGAAAAAAAAGGTTGAACCACAATTGTGGATGGTAACCTATCCATGTTGAAAATTGAAATTAAGTAGATAATTTCGGCTGAAAATTGTACACTATCATTTAATAGTAATCAAACATATTGTTTTCCCCTTTCCGGATACATTACAATAATACGAATAACTATTAGATCACTCTCAATGGTGATACCGTCAGTCGTTTCCAAATCAGCGTTATTTTAGTTCACACTCCAACCGACACTAAACTAACGTACTCATGCCAACAATACATCTTCTCTTTAATTTTTTGTGACCCACCATTACAAAATACACACACACAAAATACCTCTTTAGGCCCCACACATCAACTGATCAGCTGATCTCACCACTCACTCTCGTCTCCAAACTACGCCACTCAAATGGTGCTATCAACTGATCCAACCGTTGGCACGGAAGGGATGCCGCCACCTAGAAGAAACCAAAAGTTGCGAGAAGATTGGCAGTGGTCTTATAAATTTGTTTGTTGACCGAAAAAAGTTGTTAAAGTTTGTAAATTTAAGGCTGATGAGTATGAGTATCATTAATTATATCAAAATTTTTGGCACGTAAGATATTAAATAAGCAACCACATCAGATCCATTTCGCACCACACCGTGAATGCCCTGCCACATAAACAACCACGTCGTGGGCCATGGCAGATATTGGGCAGCCTAAGGGTTTTGAATTGAATAAAAGAAATACGTGAAGCCATGGATTGAAGAGTTCCAATTTTTACATTTAGCCAACCAATGTCTAATTTAAGGTTGAATCGATTAGACCGTATTAGCCGGCCGGTTGAATAGGATATTATTATCGTTGAGTATTTATAATTCAATAATTATATAAATTGTCTACAAATTAAAAAAACTAGAAAAATGCAAAATAAATATCATAAAATTCTCAAAACTTATTTTTTAACTAATATTATTATTTTTAGTTCCAAAATCTATATAAAATTCATGTGTATTTTATTTATCTATCTTTTATAAAAATTAATAATTTTCCGGTTCAACCGGATTTTTATGTCTAATCGATTGGTTCCAATCGAGTTATAACCATTGATCTAATTGGCTCATTCAATTCGGTTTTAAATACATTGTTTATTATTTGGGAATGAAAACAGTGAAAACTATCATACCCTTGATGCTTGGTTTTTAGAATGTAAACATAAAAATCAAAATATAAATTAAATTTGGGGGAAAGAATCTGGAAAAAAAATTATAAAGGCGATGACAACGGTGGAAGAGTGAACGTCGGTGACAGTGGAATTGACCGGCCGGAAGCGAACGAGGCTGTAGGGATACTGGATAAGTGGATTTTGATTTTTGACTTCGGAAGGAAATTGGTAAAATTAGGTAAGGGTATAATAGTCCATTGACATAACTTTATGTGTATGTAACAACTAACAATATCCTACGTGTGCAAATCAGGATCCTAATACATATGATGGGAATTATATATCTTTATGTACATTCTAAAGTCGTTTTATTAGATAGAACAATATCGTTTTATCTACATTCTAAATTCGCTAATAAATGTCGAAATCTTATAGCTCGATTAGAATTTTCTACTTTTAAAATAGATTTTCCTATTGTGATCTAAGATTTGCTACATCATATATTATATTATTCTTAATATAAAACTTGATTCATCATAACTTCGTAATATAAAATTGCTTTATCATATGTATTCTTAATATAGAACTTGATGATATCTGATTTAAATATAAAAGTTATCTTTTTACTAAGGTTAAAAATGGAAGGTGACACAAAATTTTGTCCGTAGTCTGTGAATAAATTTATTTGTGCAACCGTATGACCCCACGATTTTACCCACTTCATTATACCCTCAATTTCACCCCCAACTCCACCACTTTTAACTGTTTCACACAACCTCGCTCCTATAAATACGCAACTCCATACAGCCTCAATTCTCCATCTTCAACCGCATAACTCGATCTCTGCAACTCATAATCCATGGCAATAACTTCCTCCATGATCGCCACTCTCCTCTTCTTCTCCGTCTTCCAATTCTCCGCCGCTACTGGCATAATCGGAGTGAACTACGGAAGAATCGCCGATAATCTCCCTGATCCAACTGCAGTCGTTCAACTTCTCAAGTCGAACGCCATTGACCGTATTAAAATCTACGATACCGATTCCACCGTCCTGAAAGCTCTTTCCGGTACCAAAATAGCTGTCACCGTCTGCCTCCCCAATGAACAACTCAAATCCGCTGCGGCTAATCAAGCTTTCACCGACGATTGGGTGCAATCGAATATTGTTCCTTACCTTCCGTCAACTATAATCGAAGCAATCGCTGTAGGTAATGAAGTATTCGTTGATCCAAATAACAGAACCGATTTCCTCGTTCCCGCCATGAAAAACGTTTACGCTTCGTTGATAAAAAACAAAATTAACATCAATGTGTCTTCTCCAGTTGCTCTTAGTGCTTTAGCTACCTCTTATCCTTCATCTTCCGGTTCCTTCAAACCCGAATTGGTTGAACCGGTGATTAAACCAATGCTTAGCTTCCTTAAAAAAACCGGATCATACCTCATGGTGAACGTTTATCCGTTTTTCGCTTATGGATCTAACACAGACACTATTTCGTTAGATTATGCTCTGTTACGTGATAACAATGGCGTGAAGGACACAAAATCTGGCATCACTTACAAATCTCTTTTTGAAGCACAGCTAGATGCTGTTTATGCTGCCATGGATGCATTGCAATTTAATGATGTTAAAGTGGTGGTTTCGGAAACTGGATGGCCGTCGAAGGGCGATTCGAACGAACATGGAGCCGGAGAAGATAATGCTGCTCAGTATAACGGTAATTTAGTACGGCGAGTGCTCACTGGCGGTGGATCTCCATTGAGACCTAACGATCCGTTAGCGGTTTATCTGTTTGCGTTATTTAACGAGAATCAAAAGACCGGTCCAACTTCTGAACGGAATTACGGTTTGTTTTATCCTAATGAACAGAAGGTATATAACATTCCATTGAGTATGGGAGCTTTAGCGAACTTGCCTTCGGCGGTTGTTAACGGTAGCAAAGCGGAGGTGGCGGAGGCTCCGTCGCCGAGCGGTGGAGATGTGACAGCGAGTAGCGTAGGGCAGACTTGGTGTGTGGCTAATGCGGAGGTTGGGCATGAAAAGTTACAAAATGCGTTAGATTATGCGTGTGGCGAAGGTGGTGCTGATTGTCGTCCGATTCATTCTGGTGACACGTGTTATGATCCTAATTCACTTGAGGCACACGCTTCTTATGCGTTCAATAGTTACTACCAGAAGCACGCACGTGTGAGTGGCTCGTGTGATTTTGGTGGTGCGGCTTACGTGGTCACTCAACCTCCGAGTACGTATCCTAACTTCTTTCTTTTATTTTCCGTTTCTGTTACTATTTTTGTTTCTTTATTCGTATTTTAAGACTTTAGTATAACGACTAATTTATTAATAATTGTTAATTTACAGAATACGGCAGCTGCAAATTTCCTACCGGTTATTAGAAAGAAGACGAGAGTAATGAGTTTGGTGTGGTTGTTTAACTCGATGTTTAGGTAGGCATTTCTTTATATATTTTATATTACAATTATAATTATTTTATTATCATTTATCTAGAAAACGATGTGGTTAGGTTTGATTACTTATATTTGTTATGACTTTAATGTTTTTTGTATTTTATTTTATAGATCCTTTCCTAGAGGATTTATAAGCTATCTTGTGTTTATAACATTTATTATTTTAGAATATGCATGATTTTTTCAAAGAATGTTTGGGTGTTTAACTACGAGGGAAACATCCTATCAAGCCGACATATTTTAATTCTATAGCGACGACATATCGTTGTTATTGCTTATATGATAACATGTCATTATAGCGTATCATTAGGGGTGTTCACTATTCGGATATAACCGGATTGTCCAATTGGACATTTTGGATCGGACTATTTGGATTGGTTATTTGGTTTTTTGGATCGGTTTGGACTTAAACCAAATTAATAGTTTGGATTTCGGATTGGATTTGGTTTCCATCGTGAAAACCGGATTGTCCAAAAAAACCTAATATTAATATATAGTAAATTGATTTATATACTAACACTTGTTGGTTTCCATGGTAAGCAATTATGATATTCCTTTTCTTTACATTTCTTATAGTAAAACGATTTATATACTAACACTTGTTCCATTTTATATTGTATCATTTGGTGATATACCAGTCGTTTTGGATTTTTTGATAAAGTTGATGCCGATTTTTGCATATATCATTATAAATGTCACAAGCTATGAATTAGACTTGTTTTTATGTACAAACTAGTTTATCATTTTGGAATTTTACATATCGAACTTAATATTATTTATTTTATATACTTTTGTAGTATTTTTGTAAATTTTATGGAAAAACCAAACGGATAAAACCAAACCAACCAAATTGTTATTTGGTTCGGATCGGTTTGGTTTTCGAATTAGTTTGGACGGTTCGGTTTGAACTTTTGAAAACCGGACTTTATTTGGTTTCATCTATTTGGTTCGGATATATCCAAACCGTCCAAACGAACACCCCTACATATCATGATGACATGTTGTGTTATAGAGTCGTTCCTACAAATTAAAAATTGTGCCATATGAATATAGAACAATGTGTATTTTGTAGATTATAAATATAAATTGTACCATGTGAAGATATTGTAGTACTAAAATATTTTAATTTTTGAATTTACAATTTTATTAAAATTGCGTAACTGAAAAAAAAAAAAACAGAATTCATGTTTTGTAAAATCCATGATTACACCAATTCATGTCAATTGAAGAGTTTTGCTATTGATAATGTTGCTTCACATCTTACTTTGGTGGTTGATGAGTGCACAAACAAGAGAAGTGATCGATGGTCTTGATGAAGTTGACCATATCTGTTATTTTATCTGGACATGGCAGTTGAGATATTTTTATGTATTTTTCATGTCAGTTTTACATTATTTAAACGACAATCTCAGGCGTTTTGTTCCAGTTAGATTTGTTACCACAATTACTACCGTTAGGCTTTGAAATTTGTTGGTCATGTAACTTGTGCATTTTTCATGTTATTACCAGTATTGGGCTATTGGCTTAAATCTTAGGGTGCGTTTGGTACAGAGAATGAAATTGTAGAGAAATGATTCTAGATAATGGAATTGCAGAGAAAGAGAATTAGTTTGAGAATGAGAATTGACTCTTCTGTTTGGTAGCACAGAGATTTTAGCAGAGAAATGTAACAAAGAATCATTTCTCTTGTTTGGTACAACAAGAAATTCAATAGAGAATTGTACTAACTTTATCATTAGCATACATATTTTTTTTTTTTCACAACAATCATTATTAAAACACAAAACGCACAAAATATAGTTAAATTAATAATAAGAATGCATTAATAAAAATATCAAATTGCTTAGTACATGTTTAAAATAGACAAATACGACAAGATATAACATAACGTAAAGTACAACCAAGAGTTCTCAAAGTAATAACATAAAAATAAAAAAGTTCTTCAAAGCTCATGGCCTCATATGATTCTCGTTTTCTCCTGTTCGTTCCAACGATGTATTTTCCACAAACAACTAGCAACTAAGCCAAGCACTGTTCCAAATTCTATGCCTTGCACATCTCACATAGTAAAGAGAGAAATAAACACCTCAAAACTACATTCGGTTCCACTTGGTCAAGACTGAAAATACCCGGTCAAGAACTGACCGGTTCTATTCGGTCTAGTTCTCAGTTAACAAAATGCGATTTTTTCGGTTCTAGTCGGTCCGGTTCTTGGACCGTGTATAATCCTGTTAAAAATATACAGTAGTTTTTAGAACATTCGTGCAAATGCAACACAAATTTGTATCAACTCATTGAAAACTTCCATTTAATACAATTTCAGGAAGCAAGAAATATTAAGATATCATTGTAAGCCCATTTAATAATATTAGATAGCTAGCAGGACTTCTAAAGACAAAAATGATCAATTATGTGTTGAATAGCAACTACACCGTGTATATGATCGTATTTCTTCACCTGCATATCAAAATACTAAACCATTATCTTTTTTCTTACAAAATTTCTTATTTTAAAGATGTGCCCAAATACCGTGTTCATGTAAAACCGATACAAAAACATAAGAAACGAGTACAGCAACCTAATCAGTTTGTATTTGACCTAATTATAACATGAAATCAAGTTATAATTAGTATTATCACATGTATTTAGTTTGATCAAAATCAATTGAGTAACCTAAATCAAGTATGGAAATTTCTGAGGAAAGTGCAGTAACCTGAATCAAGAAAATTTGCCACTTTGACTTGGATTTTGTCAGTGACCTACAAGGAAACGGACCTCAAGTTTGACAGTGTCATCGACGGAGAGAGAACCAGACGGAGAGAAACACAGAGAGCGAGATACATCGATGGATATGGGAGGAGAGAGAGACGTTCGATGGAGAAGAGATTCAGCGGCTGAAGGTGTATCTTTCTGTTTTTAAAAGACGACGTGCTTGGGCTTTGCCAAATCTCCGTGTTTTTTTAACAATTCTTCCCACCTTTTCTCTATATTAGAAGGGGAAATAAATTTAGAGAATAGGCTCTCCTTCTTTCTTTTCTCAATGTAACCAAACAAAAGATTTGATTGCCAATTCCATTTCTCCCTTCCCTGTACACAAACACACCCTTAAAGTTAATTTGATTACATCCGTACACCCATTGCACCAACATATTTGTTTAGAATAAGCCCAATTCAAGGATTTTAAGTTTTAAAATCTAATATTGAAACACGTTTGCTCCACAATTTAGGCCCACTCATTCTTGTACATTTTTGTTGCTGTTTAAATTGTCGAGACAAGCCATGGATTGGTGATAGCTTGAAAAACATGTCTTTCAAACAAACCATTTATGCCACATTCCAACAAAATGGTCTAGACTCCACAAATTGATGTATAATAATGCTTCTTTTACGTTATTCTCTATCCAAAGATTCTGCATGTTGGAAAAAATTTGTTATAAGTTCACAAATGTAGTAAAAACTGTTATATTTTTACTAATTGATTATAGATGTAAATGTTTACCCGTTTAGGAAAGTTACCTAGAAGGCTAGAACCAGTTGATTTGAATGGGTTAAACAAGTCTACAATTTGGCTAAAACTAAAACATAGTCTTTCGAAAGCTTAAAACCTCCTTAATAGTTCTTCTAAAGAAAATATATCATAAGTTCTAACTGTACACTTTTTCTTAATTGTATTTAATCAATTAAAAATCCTAAATTAAAAAGTACAAATAAGTTAAGTTTGTTAAAAAGGAACAAAAACAAATGGGGACTAACCATCCAAAGGATATTTGGAGTTCGGCCAAGCGATGTATTAGTAGTACTACAATGTAGGTTGTAAATTCAAGTCTTATCAATAGTATTAAAAAATGGTTTTAAACAAGTGTTAAGAAAAAAATTAGTAACTTAAATCCCTATTAGAAATCAAAGAGCTTGTAGTCTAGCGATATGTGAGTTGTCCACCAACCAAAAAGTTACAGATTCAAATATGACATGTCTTGGCATTTCACTACTACTAGTATCTTTAGTTAAAGGGACATTTAACTATAAGTTTTTGATCCTAATCCAATCTTATAAAGAATCAAATGATCATGATTAAGATTTTGATTTTGAGTACTGGTTTAATAACCGTTTTGCCAAGTTGATTTAAGATGGCGATATCACTTCTTGAGTAATATATACGATGTTTTCTTGTGAAGACTAGAATCAATTCTTATATTGGAATATACAATTATTAAATTAGGATCACATAAAAAGCTCTAATATTTTAGTGTTATCATACAATATAAAAGGAAAGAATATGGGAAGGTGTCGCTTTGCCTTAATAAAAAAATTGATAGGAACCAAATTATTTGAACAGCTGGTGCATATATTACATGGCATGCGTATCATAAATTTATAACTGTTGCCGTGATTGATTCTGTTCTCGCATACGTTGCGTTTTATGTATGGTTGCTCAAGAGTGACGTGTCACCATGGACTCCTCATTCCACTATCATTGAATATAATACTCTTTAGGGAAAAAGAAAACCAGATAAAGTGGTATTGACTAATGTAATTAATCATCATGTAATTAGTCAGCTCACAAATGTAGGTTGGAATCTAGGTAAAAAAAAAACCCGGAAGATCTTATTGAGATCCCCAAATCTCTTTTAAAGGAGTATAATGCATCAACCTAGTAAAAATCTTTAAAAAGTGAAAAAATAATACCTCATTTGCAAGGTTAAATTTTATGATCATACCTTCTATTCTACAATTCTATACTTTGATGTGAAAGTCAAAACAAGGAGTTTATACCCATATCACCATATGCAAGATTGCATCGGCGAGAATATATAATTATGATTCATTTCTTTTGGATCGACTCCAAATTGAGTTTCAACCCATTTAATCACTTATATGCAGTTTATAATATCTGAGTTTAGTTTAAACATTGTGCAATCGATATAAAACTATATACACAATAGCGCGTTACAGGAATACAAGAGTGGGCTTAGCAAAATATGTACAAATATGTAAACTAATAACGGACGACCATATACATATTACATATATGTATACTAAAACAACTAAAACATATTCACACACCACAACTTATTCACACTACATGTCCTATTCACACACCATGAGTAAGTTGTGGCGTCGAACCAAACCAAATGACTCCACGTATTTGTCTCTATCAGTTTCACGACCTTAATGATAAAATATTAATACTTCACATATTATTAAAGATGTATGTTATAATCAGGGGGTTTTCCTTAAAAACTTCACTTTCTCTAAAATAAAAATTGACAACAGAGTGAAAGGGAAAGGGAAAGCGTTGACAAAAAGACAGCTCAAGTTGGCAACCTAAATGAGTCATTGAAATGACAAAAGAATCTAATCCATAAAAAAATATTTGGAAGTGATTTTTTTCGGGAAAAATGCATAAAAGAATAAAGAATTCATTTAAAGGTATCAATTTTGTTTTAATCGTTACAGAATAACTAACTTTTATATAGGTTTATAGAGTTGTATTCTAGGAAATCTAAATGTTTTGCATAGTCATAAGGGATAAATCCTAGTCATTGGATCATGATAGTCAAGATCAAATCTCCCACCTACAGTCACCGTCGGCCGCCGCCTCCGGCCACCGCCCGCCGCCGTCGACCCCCGCCGATCGCCGCCGTCCGCCGCCGGTGGCCGGCGGCGGCGGTGGTGGCCGACAGTGAAGGTGCTGGTGGTAATGGGGGTGGTGGTGGAATTGATGTATTGAAGCACATGTACTTCACTAAAACACAACATACTACTTCGAAGCACACGTGGTTCAGGTCACGAAACACATGTGTTTCAAGTCGCTAAAAACATGAGTTTCTAAACACACAGGGGAGCATACGAAGCACATGTGCTTGACGTAACGAAACACATGTGCTTAACTAACAAGAAAAAAAATCAAAACAAGTGACGAATATATCATTATGAAGCACATGTGCTTCATAAAGCCAATCACATGTGTTTAATCCTACCATTTGGTCATACTCATTGAGGTAAGAATGTGTATTACACATTGTAGTACTGTGCAATAATACTTGTACAGTACTACAATGTGTAATACAAGTTACAACAATTAAAATATGTGAGGTAAGAATTAATTCCATAAAAAAAGAGTAATGGTATATAGTCCTACCATTTGGTCATACTCATTAGATAAAGACATGTTTCATAATCAAGAGATAATATTAAGAGAGAGAATTAGTGGAGTACACATGTCATCATACCAAGTGGGTATGATTATGAGTAAGATTAAATATCACGATTGTCATCATACCATTTGATTTTACTCATATTCGTACTCATTATATGAAGACATGACATATCACGTGTTGCCCCTTTTCCGCCACCTTCTATCATACATGTGCCTCCTTGGTCCTTAGACTTAATGTTTTCCCTTATTTTATCAAACAAGCTTTCACTGAAATAGAATATGAGTAATGGTATTTCTTCATATCATATTCTTACTCATTTTGATGATGATAAGTGTCAAAATTAAGGAATGATATGAGAAAAGAGAATTAATAGATGACACATATCAAGCTTAGAATTTGATAAGCTCATGAGCGGGAAGAAATATCATTTCTCCTAGAATATTGCTAAAATTTCTTCACTAATATATTTTCCTTCTCATTTGCGCATTTAAGTTTTAAACCTTTCTCATCTTAATTTAGGCATTGAAATGTATTTATAACATTTAAATTAGACTAGTTGCTACAAGTTAAAAGTTGAAACTTATTTAGAGTTGCGAACTAATTTTTTTATCTATGGAAAAACGTTTTCACAAAATAGTTGAAGTTGGATATATAAAACGTAATACATATAAGAACATACAAAAATGTTAAATATGGTGGGAAACTTAAGAGATTTTTTAATAAGGACATACGAAAAACGTTTTGATTAAGAGATTTCTTTTCAATATATAATTTAAAAACTCTTGCATACAAACAAAAAATTTATTTTAACAAAAACTTTTAAATTCAAAACGAAAAGCTAAAAACCTAAAACCTAAAAAAAAGCTACAAAATGTGCTACTAAATATACACTAAATATTATGATGTAGTTTTAATAAGCATTGTGTTTGAATTATGTAGATACTTTCATTTACATTTACATTTGATACGATAATACTATGATAGGTTTACTATCTAGAAGACATAAAGTATACCCGAACCAGTTAAAATGAGCTATTATTTTCATAGAGTCCTAAAATTAAGCTTCCAAAAGTCGGTTAGAAACCCTAGCCGTCGGCGATTTTTTCCTGCGCTCTTTTTCCGGTGATCGTCGGGGCTTGGGAGGGGGGTTGGGTTCCGTTTTGCCGTCATTGCGATGGGGAGATTCAAGCAACATACTGATTCTGATGGGTGGATTTGGAAGATTGGTAATAAGGAGAGACCGAAAGCTGAAGATATTCGTAAACCGATTATGAACCCGTTCAAAAGATCGATTGAAAAAATTGCGTCTTCTTTTTTCATTACCAATTTTCCATTCCAGTTGGATGAAAACGGGTTGTGGAATTGGGGCATGCAGTTTGGAAAGGTCGTCGACACATACATTGCGATGAAAACTACAAAGTTCGGTAAACGTTTTGGTTTTATTAGATTCTTGGGTATTTCAAATGTTGAGCAGTTTGCCCGTAAATTGTCAGAACAGTGGATGGGTTCTTACCATGTGTATGTATCGGTGGCTAGATTCAACCGGTTAAAACCGGTCTCTAAAGTAATGACTGATAAGGCACGTACTAGTTCTAAGATTAACCCTAATATGTCTTATGCAAGTGCTCTTGGGGTCTCAAATGGTGCGAAAAGTGTTGAGTCTAAAGTGGAGTCATGTGTCATTCCTCAGAGGAAATCTCTTGTTCTTAAAGAGACTAACCTTATATCGATCGAGGATTCGGATGCAGTAGTTCCTGCTAAAGTTAAATTCATTGAAACAATGCCTCAACTTTACATTATTCTTAATAATGAAGGTTTCAATGATGTGGAGATTCATCACATTGGTGGCTTTTGGGTGTGGATTGGGTTTAAGTCTTCAAAGGCTTGTGCTCGGTTCAAAACTACAGATTTGACGTCAATTTTCTCATCAACTCAACATGTTACGTCCAATTTTATGATTGATGAGAGGATTAGTTGGTTGGAAGTGGATGGGCTACCACTTTGTGCATGGGATTCTGATGTGTACAAAAAGATTGGTAGTTTGTGTGGTTTGTTTTTTGTTTTTTGAAGAACATGATGATAACCCTAGTAGAGGAAAGATGTGTATTAGTATTAAATCGAAGTCTACTATTAATGAGATAATTGATGTTCTGGTGCATGACGTCCCTTATGAGGTGCGGGTGAGAGAGTCGGATCCTTGGAAGGTGGTAATTTCTAAACATGAAGTTAAATCTGACTCGGATTGCTCATCTGATGAGTATGAGGAAGATGAGGAATTGGAGGCTGGTGAGATTCCTAATTTGAAAGAAGACGATGTTTGTGATAATAATATACTAGAATCAGAGAAGTATGTGAAAATTGATGACAATTCCAACTAGGGTGATGATGCAGATGGTAATTCATTACCGCCTGTGTCGGTGGACGATCAAAGTACTACAAATATACATGTTATTAATCTTAACATGGGGGATACACCGATTGTGGAGCAGGGTGAATCTAACTCAGGTTCGGTGAGTTGCCCTCCCAGATTTGAGAAATGCAATCGGATAAAAAAGCCAGTGGAGGTGTTATTGTCGACATCCAAATCGTGTGGTTCCTTATTTGGTAGAAAGAAAGTTAAAAATATTGATGTTTCGGTCAATGACAGGATAGGAGATAGTCATGTTAATGATGAAAGTTCTGTCAATTAATGCCTGCGGGATCGGGGATGTTGAGAAGAGAAAGTGGATAAAGAAGTTATGTTATCAACACGGTGTGTCGTTTTTAGGAGTGCAAGAAACAAAGATGTCAAATGTTGATCTTTTTAAAGTTAAGGCGCTTTGGGGTAACTTTCATTTTGACTTTGCTTGTAGTTCAGCTTGTGGCCTTTCAGGTGGTATTGTTTCAATTTGGGACACAACGGTGTTTACAAAAGTGAATATTCATTGCGGTTTGTATTTTGTTATTGTGGAGGGTGTATGGGTGGGGGATTCAGTCAATTCCCATATGATTAATATTTATGCACCTCAAGATGGTGAGGCGAAAAGGCGTCTTTGGGAGGAAATTCAATTATATATGCGAGACAAAGAAGGTGATTTTGTTATTTTTGGTGATTTTAATGAAGTACGGGTAGAGTCTGAACGATTTGGTTTCGTTTTTAATGCCCACGGAGCTTTGGTGTTTAATCAATTTATTGATCATAATAATTTAATTGACCTTCCCATTGGTGGAAGAAAATTCACGCGGATGAACAAAAAAGGAACAAAGATGAGTAAGTTGGATAGATTTTTGATTTCAGAAGGTTGTAGTAACCGGAAACCGCAATTGAAAGTGGTGGCATTGGAACGCAAATTATCCGATCATAGCCCTATAATTCTGTTCTCTGAGGCGTTTGATTATGGTCCCATGCCTTTCCGGTTGCCACATTCATGGTTTGAGGCTGATCAATTTGATGATATTGTGAAAACGGCATGCTTCGAGTTTGGTAATAAAAGTGGCTCGGCTATTGTTAAGTTTAAAAACAAACTTAAGTTTATTAAAGATAAGTGTAAAGCATGGAGTGTGGATCAACGAGAATTAAATGAAGGCCGTGTTCGTTGGCTTAAGCACCATATTGATGTTATTGATTAAAAAAAACGATGATATGGTTGCGTCTCCTGAGGAAATCGATCAGCGAAATAGTTGGTTTCATGAGTTGAAAGATCTTGATCGTAGAGTTAATATTGATTTTTTACAAAAATTAAAGTTAAAATGGGATGTGGATGGAGATGAAAATTCATCTTTTTTCCATGGCATGCTTAAACATCGTAGAAGATCCCAAATGATTCAAGGTATCATGGAAGATGGTGAATGGCAGGCTGATCCACAAACGGTTAAAAATCTGTTTTTGGATTTTTATAAGGAGAAATTTAAAAAAGTTGATGTTTGTTTACCGGATCCCGATCTTTTTCATTTCGAGCAAGTTGATGAAGCTGATAATGTGGTGTTACAAAAATCGTGTACCATGGAGGAATTAAAAGAGGTAGTTTGGAGCTGTGGTAGTGATAAAGCCCCGGGGGCCGATGGCTTGTCTTTTAAATTCATAAAAAAATATTGGGATCTCCTCAAAGAAGACTTGCTAAATTCGGTAGAGGAATTTTTGGTGAAAGGTGTTATTCCTAATGGTTGCAATGCCTCTTTTGTCACGCTTATTCCAAAAAACTCGAACCCAACTCTTATTAAAGATTTTCGGCCCATTTCGCTAATCGGGGTGCAATATAAATTTTTTGCAAAATTACTTGCTTTGAGGCTTGCAAAGGTGTTGGATAAATTGGTTAGTAAAGAACAAACCGCCTTTATTAAAGGAAGACAAATACTTGACGGTCCTTTAATGATTAGTGAAGTTATGGATTGGTACAAAACCAAAAAGAAGAAACTTCTTCTTTTTAAGGTTGATTTTGAAAAGGCTTATGACTCTTTGAGTTGGGAGTATTTGGATTTTATTCTTTTAAAGATGGGTTTTGGTTGTAGGTGGCGGGGTTGGATTAGAGAATGTGTTTCCACGTCTCGGTTATCGGTGCTTGTCAACGGAAGTCCTACGGAGGAATTTGATATGTCTCGGGGGCATCCGCCAAGGTGATCCTCTATCGCCTTTTTTGTTTATTTTAGCGATGGAGGGTTTACATGTTATGATCGAGAAGGCGGTAAGTAATAGGCGTTTTTATGGAGCTTCGATTGGAAGTGATAAGTTTCATATTTCTCATTTATTTTATGCAGACGATGTGATGTTTATCGCGGATTGGAACCATGGGAATATTCAAGGGATTGTTGAAATTTTAGAAGAGTTTTATATGCAATCGGGCCTAAAAATCAATATGGCCAAATCACAATTAATTGGGGTCGGTATTGGGACGATGAGGTGCAAGCTGCTTGTTTGAATTTTGGTTGTGTAAGAGGCGAAAATGTGTTTGATTATCTTGGTTTAAAAATTGGAGGTAATAAAAGAACGGCAAGTAATTGGGAGGTGATATGTGACCGTATGCGCCAAAAGCTTTCTACTTGGAAGGCTAATATTCTCTCTATTGGTGGTCGATTAACTCTTATTAAATCTGTGCTCGGTAGTTTGGGGATTTATTGGATGTCTCTATTTCGAGCACCGGTTGGTGTTATTAAAAAAATGGAGCAACTTAGAGCCCAATTTCTTTGGGGTGGTAATGAAAAAGAAAGAAAATTGAATTGGGTGAAGTGGAATAATTGTTTGGCATCTAAAGAAAAAGGTAGGTTGGGAATTGCAAGTCTCGACTCCTTGAATCTTGCCCTATTATTGAAGTGGAGATGGCGTTTTTTTAATGAAAAGGAAGCTCTTTGGTGTCGGGTTATTAAAGCAATTCATGGTGAAGATGGAGGTTTTAGAATTGACTTTAATCCGGCTAATAAAAGAGGTTTGTGGAATAGTATTATTGGCACCGTTAAATATTTGCATGATAAAAGAATTGTTGATTATAATGCTATAAAGTATAGATTGGGTGATGGTGATTCCATTAATTTTTGGTTGGACCCGTTGATAGGTAATGTACCTTTTTGTCAATTATTTAACCGGTTATTCCGGTTAGAAATGAACTCGTTTTGCAAGGTTAAGGATAGATGGAGAAACGATGGGTGGTGTTTTAATTGGAGACGAAACGTTCGAGATGGTGCGGAAAAGCAACAATTAGATAATCTTATGGCTATTATTAGTGATGCTCGGTGTATTGAAGGAAGGGACAAAGTCTGTTGGAATTTGGGAGATTTGTGTGAGTTCTCGGTTGGTGGTGCAAAACATTTTATTAACGAATCTATGTATCCAGGGACGGGTAGTGCGCTCGTTTGGTGTAAAGTTATCCCGATTAAAGTTAATATTTTTACGTGGCGTGTTTTTTTAGACAGGTTGCCTACGAGGCAAAATCTCTCTAGAAGAGGTATGGAGATTGAATCTATCATGTGTCCGGTATTCAAGTTGAAGATGGAGTCGGTGGCCCATGTTCTGTTTGATTGCGAGTTGGCCACGGACGTTTGGAAGGCTATATATCGATGGTGTAGCTTGGACGATTGGCGCTGTATTTCTTTCGACAATTGGTGGCAAAAATGTGATAGCTTATCCAAGGTGAATGATCGGCGCTTAAAAATGCAGGTCATTGGATACACGACTTGTTGGGTAATTTGGAGATTTCGCAATTCAGTTGTTTTTTATAGTAATAAAATGCGTAGATCTGATATAGTTGATAGTATTAAGTTATTCTCGTTTTTGTGGTTGACCCATCGGAATCCTAAATGTAAGATTCCATGGGTGACTTGGTTAATTAAACCTTTGTAAGTTTGTTCTTGCTTAGCCTATGGCTAGACTCTCGTTTTAATTTTAGTTGAAGGTCCTCGGGGGGGTGATGGCAATGCCGAAGCTTCACCCGTTGCCTTCTATTGCTGTTAAAAAAAAATAAAAAATTCATAGAGTCCTTATGATTTAGTCTGGTCAAACGCAATAAGTAATATGATATTTATAAAATACGCACATTGAAAAGACATAAATGTAAAAAACAATGATAATCATCATTAAGAAAATGCTTAAACAGTTCATTTTATAGTAATATAACACAATTTAGAAACTTATTAATTTTATTATACAGCTCATGATGGTACAACTTTTTCGAAAAATGAGAACCAAACTTCGTATCATGCTAAGATAAATAAATTTTATAATTATACAACTCAGATCAGCCAGATTTAAAATTAGCAATAAATTTGTTCCCTTATTTTGTGTGATTAGCCCTCTAAATAAACAAGAAATCTTTTTGAATGGATACCAAATTAGGGAATGCGATATCTACAAAATAAAAATGTGTACAAAAACTTTGAAGAAATATTTCATAGGGTTAGCTAGAGTTAAAAAAAAACTTTGAAGCATGAACTGCAAACATTTTAAACTTGAGGGTTATTTTCCAAAAATTCACCCATATAGAAATATCGATATCGAGTCATCAAACACAGTAACACACGGCTGTCTCTGGATTGTTCGTTGCCGCAATCCAAGTGGCCATGGAAGACGTGACGGTAAATCTGCTACCAAAACGTAGGGGATTCAACCGGAGCGCCTCACATGCTTACGATGAGCTCCATAGTTTCCGATCATATCTCCGGTGGATGTGTGTTGATCAATCTAACGGTTGGACTGCATCTCTCTCGTGGCTCGTGTTCGTCATCTTCACCTTCATCATCCCAATTTTGTCTCATTTCTATCTCGCGTGCAGCGATTGTGATAATCGGCATGCCAGACCTTTCGATAGCATTGTTCAGTTGTCTCTGAGTTGCGTCGCTACGCTTTCCTTCATATCGCTCTCGCAATTCGTGAGGATTTATGGACTTCGTAGGTTTTTGTTCTTTGATAAGCTTTGTGATGAAAGTGAAATCGTTCGGAAGGGGTATACTGCACAACTCGATGTATGTACTCTGTTTCTCTTTGATTTTATGAATTTTGAATCTCTGGTTATGACTTGAATTGAATGATATTATGATTTAATTCAATTAATGAGTGAGTTAAGCGAAAAGGAAAATGATCGTTTTTAAGAATTTGTATCCCGTTTTTTTTATTTTTATGTTCATCGTTCAAATGCAATAGGATCATTATGCAGCGTAATTATCCTCGTATCCTTATTCTCAGTTTTTTGAATCTGTTTAAGACTGATCACATGTAGATCTCTGATTATGACTTGATTCTGTGAGTTGACTTGAATCGATGAATGAATGAAACTAATAGGAAAATGACTCCTGTTGAAAATTTTGTGGCCTTTTTTTTATTATGGGGTTTTTATATATAAAATAAAATATGTATTATACATATAATTTCCCTAGTTTTTTAAAATAGAATTAATGCACTCTAACATATGCCTTGAGGGCATATCTTAGAAAAACCCTAATAATAATAATAATAATAATAATAATAATAATAATAATAATAATAATAATAATAATAATAATAATAATAATAATAATAATAATAATAAAATGTATTTCGAGAGTGCGGTGGTGGGAAAGTAAGCATTTTGGAGAATTTGACCTAGTTTTGACTGAGGTTGACCGAGTTTGACTAAGCTGGGCGAGTTTTGACTGAGTTTTGGTTTGACCGAGTTTTTGACTGATTTGGGCCAACTCAACTGGGCACTCCACTGAGCACATGGTACTCAGTCGAGTAGACTGAGTTTTACAACACTGCTTCTTGATTTCATGTTGTTTGTTGATATGGGTATGGTTGACTACACTTTATATATCTAGTTATGACATGATTTGAATAAATTTATGATTGAACTTGAATTACTGAATGAATTATGTGTACATAAATGGCCCAAATTGTTATGAAACTGAACTGAATATTTGACTTACATATAAATGCAGAGATCACTTAAAATCCTGTCCATCTTCGTTATCCCATGTTTTGCTGCTGAAAGTGCATACAAAATCTGGTGGTACAGTTCAGGTGCAACTGCTATTCCCTTTTTGGGAAATGTTGTAGTGAGTGATACAGTAGCATGCATTTTGGAGCTCTTTTCATGGCTATACAGAACAGTTGTGTTTTTTCTTGTTTGTGTCCTTTTTCGTCTTATATGTTACCTTCAAATCCTGCGGTTACAAGATTTTGCAAAGGTTTTTCAAGTTGATTCTGATGTTGAGTCTGTGTTGAGGGAACATTTGAGGATTAGAAGACACTTGAAAATTATAAGTCATCGTTACCGTGCTTTCATATTGTTGGCACTCATTGTTGTCACTGTCAGTCAGCTTGCTTCACTTTTGAATACTACTCGAAGTACTGCTGACCTCAGCATTTTCAAATCTGGTGAACTTGCAGTAAGTATCTCTCGCTGACTCAGCATTTTCAAACGCGTCAACCCGAACTCTTTTTGACTCATTACCAAACCCGCCAATCTTTACACCTCTACTTATTAATTTATTTTAGGCCAAAATGCATTTTAGTACCCTGAACTTGGCTAACTAGATCCTCTACTACCCTGAAATATTAAAGGTGTTGCATGGTACCTTGAACTTGACAAAACGGTCGATTTAGTATCCTGACTCATTAATTTGATCACATTTTCTTGCTTGATTACTTTCGTTGGGGCTTTTGACGGACTAAAAAATATACGTTCATCTCAATATATTGATATTAGATGCAAATCTCGTGAGAAAACACGACCAAAATAGTGAGTCAGGGTACTAAATCGACCATTTTGTCAAGTTCAGGTACCATGCTGCACCTTTAATAGTTCAGGGTAGTAGAGGACCCAATTAGCCAAGTTCAGGATACTAAAATGCATTTTGGCCTTCATTTTATACATGAAATTTAACATAATCTTTGTGTTTCTTGTATTATTACAGCTTGTTTCTGTAAGCCTGCTAGCAGGGCTAATGATACTACTCAGAAGTGCAACAAGGATTACTCACAAGGCACAGGGTGTGACCTGTCTGGCTGCCAAGTGGCATGTTTGTGCAACAATTGATGTGTTTGAGTCACCTGAAGCTGCTGACACTGAGACCCCAACTGTTGCTATTAATCAATCATCTTCTGACTTTGATGATGTTGGCAGTGAAGAAGATGAGTTGGATAATACTAAACTTATACCAGCTTATGCTTACAGCACAATCTCTTTTCAGAAAAGACAAGCCTTAGGTAATTGTCGGTTAACAATTTTTAAACGTGATTAAAGTGAATAACTAATGGTTATGTTTTCTTTTTTAATTTGGTGTAGTGACATATTTTGAGAACAACAGAGCTGGGATAACGGTGTTCGGGTTTATGCTAGACAGATCTTCCATACACACAATAGTTACAATAGAAATGTCACTAGTCTTGTGGTTGCTTGGAAAAACCATTGGTATTTCGTGATGAACATAACCCAAATCAACCTAACAAAGAAAAAAAAATGCAAAACATTTTTTTTTTAATCTGAAGAGGGCTGGACCATTTAGAACACTGTGAACATTGAATTAGAGTGTAAATTTTGAAGGGTTAGAAAGGTCTTGGAAAATAACGAAGGAGTATGGAGAACGGGTTGTGGTAATCTCTTGTGTTATAAGTTTGTTGATTGTGTAGTGTGTATGGTTCATTTTTGTTTGTTATTTGTTGGCTCATTCTTTTTGCTTATGAATTTTTCTTCTATTAACTGATTAAACTTGATTGTAAGTTACATATGTGCAGTTAGTGTTATTTGTGATAGCTCGGTTGATCATACTTGTGTTGGTTTATCAAGGTGATACATGATTGATTAACAATTGTAATTACGGATGAACAAAAGTAGCATAAGACCAGTGCCATCGATGGTGTCGGTTGCTCGCCACTTCTCTTCCTTAAACCGACACCATTGGTATACGAGAAGTAGCGGCGAATGTTTATGGTATTTATGTGGGTATTGGTATTTTTTTTTGTGTTTGTAAACTATAGTCTATATATTATATGTAGTCTATGTGTACCATGACATTAGAAAGCAATTTTTTTTTTTGCATATACGAGTATGAATATGCTGATGAAAACCCTCTTAAAAACCGGATTTCGCTTTACACAATTGAAGCAATGTCAAAATTGAAAGTTACAAAATCCCATTTTCTTAAGCCTCTTATGTTACGGAGTTATGATGCAAGAGTAAATGTTTTCAATCCTTTTCTTTTATATCTCGTAGTTTGTAGTTGTGCTATTGTCCGTTTTCAGAGCCCCGGATTTATGATTTTCCAAAGCGGATTACCATTATCTCTATCTCTCTACTATCTATAATAGAGGAATGCCTTTCTACTTTTAGCAGGTCTTAAAACAGGCTTGCCATTTCTGGAAGGTCTTAAACCCAAATCTTAATTGAAAAAAAAAGGCTATTAACAGGTTTCGAACTTGGGCTCTCTAGAAACACATATATGAACCTTACCACTACACCACATCAAATATTTGGTACACAAACGAAACACTAAACCACCATGCTTTCAATGTGCAGACGCAAATCATTATAGCCATTAAAAATTAGACGTTTTCATACTTTTATTTTTTGAAAAATTAATCAGTAATGGTAATTTACTTCAACATGCGTTTTTTTGTATTAAATTTTAACATTGAATTCATGCGGTTTAGATCACTCCATCATATTTTTTTTACGATTATAAATCACAAATCTCTCATGGATTTTTTAAGTTACAAACATTGAAATCATTGAAAGCATGCGTTTTTTTCAATTATGATGTGCGTTTTTTTATACATTAAAGATATATTGAATTTTACGTTTTTATCTAACCTATATATATACTCCATCAACTTACGATGGAGTTGTTGTGCAACCTATAAACGAGGTGAAAACTTACAATCATATTGAAAAATTCTAAATGTCTTTAATCAACCAATATGGTGCTTCAGTGCTTCAGCCACTGCCACGACCAGTTGAAGAAGTAGAGGTAACCTCTATTTGACTAAATTCAGAGTTTCAAATTCTTACTTTAAAATCATAAATTATGTGTTAACTAATATTTTTCTATATCTCTTTCGAAGGAATTGATGGATATGAACCGATTGAAAACTTTGAAGACCTCTGGAATCCACAGTACTGGTACCGGCAGCCACGGCAACAATGATTGGGAGATCTGCTTCTGAAAACATAACAGTGTACGCAACTCGCGTGAAACTGATGAGAAAACCAACAGGTTAATTCCAGTATTTTCGATATTCATTTTACTTTCCATAATTGGGCATCCCCACTTACCTAACAAACTTTTTTATTTAAAAAGATATTGATATCTCTTTTTGATTTGGTTACATTTCAGTCAAATATCTTGTTTCTACTGACGTTACAAAATACAAACATTGAGTTCAACTCGGATATGCCAGAAGCATGTGAACTTCAACGCATCCATCCGATAGTACAATATGATGATGCCGTTGTTTTGTGTGATGAAGAACCCGAAGTCCCACCCGACACGCAACCAAAAAAATATTTCAGACGCTTAAGAACTCCCCTCTCTGGAAATAAGCGTCTCTCGACTTACCGACAAAACGTTTAAACAGACCCCTACGGATGGAACAACAATGATTAATTGTATCACACCTAACGTTTCTGTGACACAAATGGTGCTTTTTTTTTATATTATTGTAACACCTCAAATTTTATAACAAAACATTTGGCCAAAATAAATCATTTTCATTAAATAGAAGAACTATTCCCAAAATATGGATTTACAAAAACCTTTGGTATGAAATCAGAGTATAAGTTTTGGTGTTACAAAATATATCAAAACCAAAGCTAAGTTTAAATCCAATCTAGAGCTCTTCTATTCTAGGCCCCGCATCTCTATCCATGCGCACCTAAACCTTCGATCCCGAACCTGAGTACATAGCAAACAAACAAGGAGTACGTGAGACAAGAATGTCTCGTGAGATACATGGGTTTTAGACCCAAGGATATATAACAACAACAAATTATATAATCATAATTATATAAACAAACACGCCTCCTCAGTCTAGTCACCCTATTGTGACCTATCGATCTCGATCCTTAACAATCATATCTAGCTACCGGAATCCACCGCACTAACTAGAAGCAACTTAACTTATTAACCGAAATCCATCGCCATTAATAAGTTCCACATTAGCTTATTAACCGAAATCCATCGCCATTAATAAGCTTCAAGATACCGGCATGAGGGATTCGCCCAATCTACCGATACCTGCCTTACTCGCCGGAATACGTCCAGTTAGCAAGACTACTAACGTGGATGAGTCGATGGGAATCCACCCAACTGCCCCTCAATCCACACCTCATGATCGGGGGTCCCCCGCATCATCACATCATCTCAATCATATCATAACCCAATGGTTATGCCTATCTAGCCCTCGGCTATCACATCCTCATCAAACAAGTTAGTCCAATATTATCAATAATATCTATCACTAACTCAACATACTATAAGTCTACACACATAAGCAAATAAACCATAACACAAATAAGAAAGTAATTCAAAGGCTATGTACTCAATAAAGTCCACACGTACTCACCTTAGCAATATGATGCTCCAATGTGTGTTCTTCACACCAACCCTTTGCTCCGACAATCAGTCAACCTTCCAAGACTTCACCAAAGCCTAATATAATAATCATAAGATGTTCAACATCACATACTACTAGTTTTATGACCATTTATCTCTAGATACCCTTTAATAACCTTTTCCCCAATTTTGGTGATCTCCCAAAACCCTAGATTTAACAAATCTCAAGATTCTTACAAATCTTAACCATTCACTTGTTTCCTTTGTTAAAATACCATCTACAAAGTGTATACAACCTTTATTTAACCATAAATCACCAACCCAAGAACTAGGGTTTCAAACCCAAGCCAATAAACCCATAGATCTAAAGCTACAACTACAAGGGAGTGAAGATATACCTTAAATCTTCAACTAGGAGTGAAGAATCACAAGATTTGACCAAGAAATCAGCTCCAAATGATGATTTGCACTCAAAATCGTTCACAAACTCGGATGGGAGAAAACTAGGGTTTTTCTTGGCATTAAATGAGCTAAAACCCGACTTTAATGCTGCACAGGAGAAGATAACGCCGCTATCTCCCAGATAGCGCCGCTATCTAAGACCCGCGATAAATCGCGCCACACATCGCGCCAAAGATCGCGCCGCTAACTCTTCCGCTATCTCAAGATCGCGTTTTACCCTACGCGATTTCGGATCGCTGTTCGGACTTGCACAAGATAGCGCCGCTATCTCTACTAGACAGCAGGCTGCATTTTTCTGTTATTCTTTTCGACCCGGTTTCGTTCATAACTTCCTCATACGCTGTCCAAATGACACGAAACCAATTCCCACGTTCATTAAATGATTTATCCTTATTTATCATATTTTTAAATAATTTATTTATTTACAAATTTCAGGTCGTTACAATTATGGGTTGGCTTAAAAATATAAATTACTCACTTTCCCAATAATAAAATTATTGTTATACGATTTAATTTAGTGCAACTACACAAATTATATATTTTGAAGTGTGAATTATCTCATTTTGTCACACCCTATTACTTATTTTTTATCTCTTAATTTGTCGTAATAATTGGAAAATCATGAGAAAGTATCGAATCACCCTCCAAAATGATACTTCGTCAACATCAACCACAAGCAAATGAAAATCGCTGTTTGGACGAAAGTTTAGTGATTAATGCGAATTAACAAAAACATCCTTAATACTAGCAATTTAGATTTACCATATAAAGATATTGACTTATTTTCGAAATTGACTTATTGCTTTTAATTGCTTTTTAAAGCACTCCAACTTGATGAAGATTAACTGTTATTTTATTTTGACATAATGTGAATTATATATTTTTCAATTAAAAAATTAATGCTCATATAGATTTCCTAATTTATACAAAATTGTAATAAAAACGCCGAATCAATGCTATTAGTCCAAAATTAACCTATATCTTTTCAAATTAAATATAATTTTAATACCCCTACTAAACATACATTTTAAAGCAGCGTTTTATATATACGTTTTTATTGCAAAGAGGACAAATTAATTATATGAACTAATTGTAATTCATCCCACAATTATATATACATTTTTTGGTTCTTAAATTGCGGTTACATTCAAAGAATGATTCACTTATTGCCGACCAAATGGAATAAAAATTACCATATAAAAATATTATATTATGATTGTATAACTATCAAATCCCTGATTTCGAGCGGTTCTACTAAAATATAACTATAATATAACGTGAAAACAACTACTCAATTTAGTGTGATACTGAATAAGGAAGTTGTATGATTTTTAACTTCATAAAATAATTCTTGTTTCAATTTTCGCATTCAATAGTAAGATAGTAACCGTCCAACTTAATGAAAATTAAATGCTTATAAAGACTTGATTATACGATATACGTTTGTTTTTTCATTTTTGCAGTCTTAAAACAAAAACGTTCAGTCAATGCTATAACTAGGTATAAAAACTTAACTATGTATACGGTTTTTTCATGCTTACGTTTTTTTTTCATGCTTACGAACTGTGAGAGAGAATATATAGTAAGCAATGGATATTTCGGATACCAATATAAAGACTTAATTTTAACCTATATGTTTTTTTATTCATTTTTAGTAGGTCTTAAAACGGAAACGGTCAGTCAATGCTATAACTAGGTATAAAAACTTAATTATGTATACGTTTTTTTTTCATGATTACGTTTTTTCCATGCTTAAGAACTGTTAGAGATAATATATAGTAACCAATGGATATTTCGGATACCAATATAAAGACTTAATTATACGATATACATTTTTTTTCATTTTTAGCAGGTCTTAAAACAAAAACGTACAGTCAATGCTATAACTAGGTATAAAGACTTAATTATGTATACGTTTTTTTCAAGCATACGTTTTTTTCATCCTTATGAACTGTGCACTACAACAAAACGAAGCTAATGCAACCCACATAAAAAGTTGCATTATCCATCGAAAATGTTGCATTAGGCCTAATGCAACCTTTTATCAAAGGCTACATTAGGTGGAGTTGCATTAGATCTAATGCAACCTTTTTGTTAGCTAATGTAACTTTTTATGAAGGTGTTGCATTTATTATTCAAATGCAACCTTTTTAAATAGCAACCTTTTTTATATGCAAATGTAACCTTTTAAATATTAAATGCAACCTTTTATATATGAAAATGCAACCTCTTTTAAACATAAATGCAACCTTCTAGATACACAAATGCAACCTTTTATAATCTTAAAAGCAACTTTTTTTACAAATTCTAAATGAGACATTATTTAATACTACACAAATCATTTTTAAATCTAAAAAAACAAAATTAATAAAATAAAACATTTAATTCTACTAATTAATTTAACTATGCCATAACATATAAGATGGTTCTTGAATGTGATCACTTTTTCAAAAGGTTACTAAAAAATCAAACATCCATAAAGAAGTAGTTTCAAACTTGTTCCATAAACCTCCGCATCTTAGCTTCCAAGTTGTCTTGTTGGGTTAAGATATCTTTTTGCATAGCCTTCAACTTCTCTTGTTGTAGTTCTTCATTTGCTCCTACAAAAATAAATTGTTCAAACGGGTCAGCTGAGCATATTCGGGTCAAAACATCATATTCGAGTCAAAACATCAAGTTCTAAAAAAATTACCAGATTCTAAAACAAACACTAGGTAGTGCAGATTCGGGTCAAAACAATAGGTAATACAGACTCGGGTCAAAACAACATGTAATGCAGATTCGGGTAAAAAAAGAGCATGTATTCACGTAATGCTGATTCAGGTCAAAACAACAGTCGGGTTAAAACAGTGAACCTGATGCTAATAATCGTAATTCTTGAATACAAAAAATGAGCAATAAACCCGATTCTGGTCCAAATGCAGCAGTTGATGTAAGATGATGTAAAATATACGAACTTACAAATTTTCTTGTCGTGTCATCATAAGTATCAACATATACACGTCCCTCTATCCTTTTACGTGTACGTTCAAACATTTGGCTTAAAGTAGGTAATTCCTTTTTTGGGTTCTCATTTTTCAGTATTCATGAAAAAATAAACATAAAAAAAATCAACATATATTTTTACACATCATCCTTTACCAAAATAAAAGACAAATTACCAACTCGTCACGAATTCTAGCAAAACTTTTCGGGTCAGAACAATACTGCAGATTCGGGTAAGAAATGTAGTTTCGGGTCAACACTGCATATTAAGGTCAACACAGCAGATTCGGTTTAGAACTAGAGTTTCAGGTCAACACTGCAGATCGGGTCAGAACTGTTGTTCGAGTCAACACTACAGATTCGAGTCAGAACTGCAGTTTCGGGTCAACACTTCAAATCGTGTCAGAATTGTTGTTCGAGTCAACACTGCAGATTCGGGTCAGAACTGCAGTTTTAGGTCAACACTGCAGATTCGGGTTTAGAACTTTTGTTCGAGTCAACACAGCATATTCGGGTTAACATTGCAGATTCGGGTTTAGAACTGATGTTCAAGTCAACACTGCATATTCGGGTTAGGACTATAGTTTCATGTCAACACTGCAGATTCGGGTCACCACTACAGATTCGGGTCAAAACTGCAGATTAAGGTCAGAACCGCAGATTCGGGTCACCACTGCAGAATCGGGTCAAAAATGCAGATTTGGGTCAACACAACAGGTAATAAACTTGATTCTAAAAAATAACCAGATTCTAATAGAAACTTATTCAAATAAACCTGATGCTAATAAAAAAATCAACAATTAATCATGATGCTAATAAACGTGATTCTGGGATAAAAAAAATAATTAATTATTGTAAATATATCAATTAGCATCATCATCATCTGCTTGCATCATAAGAATTAGCATCATTTAGATATGTTACACATTGACTACAAATCATAGTTTAACTGATTTTCTGGTTTAGGTACAAAATCAGGAACTGATTGTCGGGTTTAGGTTAAAAATCAGCAACTGAATTTCACAGGTTAAAGAATAAGTTTTTCCCAAACAAGTCACAGGTTCAAAATGAACTTCAAAAACTAGGTTAGAACAGATTCAATGTTTACCCTAAAAATCACAGGTTCAAAATCTGGTTCAAAAACGTTCATATCATCATAAATAAAATTCAAATCAGTAGTGAAATCAAATTTTGATGCAATTTTGAACTAGAAAAATCAGTTCTTGAGTTTACTTTAACAATCAAAATCGAGAAACGCATGGAGTTACCTTAAAAATCAAAATCAAAAATCAGGATTACAGATTGCGATGGAGGCCATATGGAGAAAACGGGTAGGGAGTCGAGAAATTAATACATGCGATTAGGACAACAAGAGCAACGATGGGCAGCAAGGGATGAAAGCAAGCAGAATTGAAGCCATTGCACCAACAAATTGCGGAATTGAAGCCCTGGCAGGAAGAGATGGCACCAAGTATACGTGAGGGCACAAATGGAAACCGGTGTATCTGATTAAGGGAAAAGAAGATATTTTGACCTAATTTTTTAAGCACCCTTCAAAATAATCTAAATTTACTTCAAAATTTCAATTCCCTCCAAAACATAATGTAGTAAAATGTGTAAATTTAATTATCAATTTAATTTATTTATAAATAAACAATAATTACTTTTAAATCTTACACTATTATAACTTTATATAAAATTAATTTCTATTAAATAATAACATAAATATATATTAATAAATATATTTCAATTTAAAACGCATATATTACATAGCATTATGCCTTAGGCTAGTGGGTATGGGCACCACATATGGTGGTGCCCTTTTCCGCCACATCGTCGCCACATCGTCGCCACCTCACACCCCCACACCACCACCACACCACATCATTTGGTGGAAATACCCACCACACCACACCACACCATTTTATTTTCCATCTCATCTCATCATTTCTTTTCCATTTATTTTTTAAACATAATATTAAACTTCTATTAAAATTAAAATAACAATACATTAAATTAAAAATACAAATACTTAAAATTAAAAGTAGAAATACTTAAAATTAAAAACTACAATCCTAAATCGCTCATGGCTTTTCGAGCCCTTTCCTTCGCGGCTAGGAAATGTTGAAGATCTTCTTGCGGCATGCCTGGCGGCGGTTGCATACTCAAAATATTCAAATTATTGATCATTCTTTGTTCAGTTGCAAGCGCCCTATCTCTTTCTTCTTTCTCTCTCTCTTGCTGACGTCGTTCTTGTTCCAGTTGAACTTGTTGACGACGCATCTCTACGCGCTCTTTCGTTGCCTCAAAGTGCTCGTCTAATCGTTTTTGAATATCTTGCCTATGCTTGCTCTTCGCTTCCTTTTCCGCCGCATGCCTACCCGCTCGTTTAGCCTTGTCTCTTCCAATTGGTCGTTCAAGAGGAGTTGGGGTTTCATCAATATCGTCGAATAGGTCATCGGGAAATTCATCGTCCCCTGCATTAAGGTCGACACGAGAACGACCATCAGAAACGTCAACCGATTGTGAACTTTTTGAGCGCTTCGATTGTTGTTGATCTTTAGTAATTGTGCTCATCCATTTTGGATCCTCTTTTAAAATCAACCAATGTCGATCTAGCTCAAAAGCATGGCCATTTTTTTCAATTTTGTATTGTTTCTTGGCGGCCTCCATAACATCAAACGCGGCCATTCCGCTACTTCTTTCCGACGAGAGTTTGTTGTATATACCATTGAATTTTGTAACCTTGTTGTTTATGTCACGCCATTTGCTACTAAGACTATTGTCTTTTCGGTATGACGCGACTCCCATGAAGGTATGAAATTTAGAAAGAATGGCTTCCCAATAGTTTTTAATTCTCATGCCATTCCCGTCCTTCTCGTTTTTAGAAGTCGCACACCAAGCTCGGCACAACGCAAGTTCCTCCTTTTCCGTCCATGGAATTTGTGTGTCTTCTTCAACATCTTCTTCCCCAACGTCTTGAACGACCTCTTTTTCTTTCCTTTTCCCTTTCCCTTTCCCTTTCGCCTTTCTCTTGCTCCCCCCCGCTTGTTGTTCTTGTGTTTGGGCTTGTTGATGAATTTGTTGTTGTTGAAAATATTGGCCGGTGGGTGCAAATTCGGATACATTTTGTGAATATTGAGGTTGTTGAAATTGAGGGAGTTGAAATTGAGGTGCGGTTTGTGGATAATATTGTGGATGTGGGACAACACCGGGATTTAGGATGTTCGCGTATTGGTCGAAACAACCAAATCCTAGGTTCGGTGGTATATTTTGTTGTGAAGGTTGGTTGGGTGTTTGTGGAGGATTGTTGTGTGGATCCATTGTAAGTAGAGAGGTATGAAGATAAGAGTTTGTAGAGAGTAAAATGGGTTAATTGTGTGTATAAAATGAGTGAAAGTGTGTAATATATATAGGTAAATAATTTAATAAAAAAAACTTTTTTTTTTATTTCTAACGGCTATAATGCCGTTGACAACGGCTACTTTTTCGACCGTTGGCCTCTCCCACGCCTGTTGCCAAACCTCGGCCATCACCCCTCTCCACCCACGCCGACCCCCACGCCGTTGTGGGGGGCGGTGTTCCTCGAACTCGCCACGCCGTGGCTGCTGAGTCACAGCCCCACGCCGTTTGGGGCGTTGGCCCATTCCGGGCAGACTTATGCAACCTTTTAGAGTAAAGTTGCTTTAAGTTATAGTAATGCAACCTTTTTAATAAAAGTTGCATTTATGTTAAACTAATGCAAGTATGCAACCTTTAAAAATAAAAGTTGCCTTTAAGTTAAAGAAATGCAACCTTTTAATAAAAAGGTTGCATTAGAGTATCAAATGCAACCTTTATATGAAACATTGTGATTTTGTAATCAAATGCAACTTATATAGAAAGGTTGCTTCTAAAAGGTTGCATTAGGCTCGTTTTGTAGTAGTGGTGAGAGAGAATATATAGTAACCAAATGGATATTTCGGATACCAATATAAAGACTTAATTTTAACCTATACGTTTTTTATTCATGCTATAACTACCCATTAAATCTTTGCATTAATATTAATTTAATTTGTTAAATTAAAATACGTATTACCTCCACTCTATATAAACAACGGTATTATAAACCGAGAAAACTCGTCACTATTTTCATCAAAAACCGAGAAAACCTTCATAACCAACTGTATAAGTTATCACCCGCAACTCTGTTTTTTCTTTCTATTCTTTAACAAATAATACAAATGTTATTCCTACCGTGTATGAGTTTCGTAATCTTTTTTGTGTAAGGTATTCTTAACATGTCAACAATCGGATTGCACTATATAAGAAACATTCATGATTTCAAGGACAAAATTCACCTCAAGGTCAGGGTTCTACGAATGTGGCCCCACACGAACTTCAACAATAAAAATGAGATTATATCATAGGAGGTAAGTTGTGGCAGGCCAAGTCAAGTTTTACGTTTACTGGCCTGAATGAAAAACTTTCATTTCAATCAAGCACAACGATTAAAGAATGCGCTGAGTGGTCTGGTCCATTACATGGTTTTGAGTTTGCTGCATACGAGAACATTTTGAATAACTCATTACTAGCCTCGAAGTCAATTGGTAAAATTAACTCCATTTTACTATGTAGGATTTATATGTTATATAACCCTATACCCCTACTAATTAATGAATTTTTTTTAGATGTAATCGGAGAAATTTGCGTCGTTGAAAGCCTTAATTCTTCAAGTGAAGACAGAAGCAAGCACAAGCTGCCAATCGAAATAAAAAACATACAGTTCGTTGCAGTTATGTATTGTATTCGTTCTAAAAATATGTTACGAATGAAGTTTTAATTGCCTTCGCAGCCCGCCGCATCGCGCGGGTTTTATCCTAGTCTTATTGATAACCGAAGTGATCAAACTTTTATGGGTTTTGTTAATGACAGCCCTTAGGGCCGTCATTAAGAGGTGGTTACGTGCATAAATAGTTTGTACTTTCAGTGGTGGGGGTTGATTCCTAAAATGCCGGGGGCGGTTATTGATTATTGTACAACTTTTTTATGCGTGCATTGACGTCTTAGTGACAGCCTTATCATTTTCCAACTTTTATCTATATGGGATTAGATGTTACAATTAAGTGTTTTAGAGTTGATGTTTGCCTATTTGGTACAACAACCTATGTTTCTTTTTGGGAACTGATTCGTACAGAGCAACTTTTATCCATATAGAGCAAATTCATCCTAAATGACAATCATGCCCTTAATGAGAGGGGTGAAATGTAAAATATGTTAAAAGTAAAGTAAGGGCATGATTGTCATTTGGGATGAATTTGCTCTGTATGGATAAAAGTTGCTCTGTACGAATCAGCTCCCTTTCTTTTTCTACGAACAGTTTTTTTTTGGTAACTGGTTTCAATTTGCTTTGCCTATTTGGTACAACAACCTACGTTCCTTCGGTGACCACTCACTATATAGAGCACAAAGTATGGAAGGATTAAATGTTGCAGGTGATTTAGTTAAGGTGAGTTTACAATACTAATTTGATTTTTATTTACTTAATTATAATTTTGTTAACATATTTTTTGATGAAGGATTAAAGCTTTTTGATTCTCTTTTTTCTTAATTATTAGTTGCAAAAATTGTAGCTTTCTTCTAATTTTATAATTATATGAACATGATATTGAGGAATTGAAGAAGCAACTTGGGAGATTAAAGTTGAGAGGAAACATAAGGAGGAATGTGAGTCGATTAGGATGTTTATGATGATTTAGAAGAAGAAACAAAGTTAAAGACAATATTGTATACGAGAATTATTTTTTTTTGGAAACGGCAAATGAAATAACGGAAGCCTACTCGCAATTTTTCAGCGAGCACCCCGAGTTCGAGCTCCGCATAAGCGGGCAAACCCAACCCCCAAAGGGATTTCCAAGGAAAATTCCCCATATGTGCCCGTATGAGGTATGAGTTAAATTACGCTAATGCAACGCTCCCAGAGGGAATCGAACTCACGGCAATTCATAAATTCCATACATAAGTATTTTTTTTATTATTCAGGGAACTAAACCCATTAACTGGTTATTATATACACATCCGGATTGGGCGGTTAATAAACTGCCAACATACTAACCGACGCACCAACCATTGCACCCCTTCACATATTTACATGATATTTACGTAACATATAATAATTATAAGTCTAGAATAATATTTCAATACACCCCCTTAGACTAGACTTGTCAAGTTTGCCTTTCATCTTGTTGAAGTCTCCAGTGCCTTAGTGAAAATATCTGATCACTTGTTTTGCAGAACTTAACTTGTACATCACCGTGTGATACCAGTTCTCGTATGAAATGATACTTTATACGAATGTGTTTGCTTTTGAGACTGGGTTCTTACTTAAAGCAATTGCGGACATGTAAATTGTGGTTGGCTTTAACTGAGGATGTTTCAATATTCCTCTCATCCATGACATCCTACCATGGTAGTACACAGCCTCGGCAACGCAATAACCTTCTGTTTTTTTGACTGCCAAGAAATAGCAAAATTGAATAAAAAGCCAGTAGTACTTCTGCTATCATCAACACTTCCTGCATAATCGCTCTCACCATAACTCGGGATTAGTAATTCTTCTATAATGAATTCCATGATCTGTGGTTCCCTTTATGTATCTGAGAATTCTTTAAAAAGTTTTAAACCTACCTCCATCGGTGTTGTACAAGGGATTGCATTTTCCATATGAAAACGATGAAGTATTTCTTCTGCATATTTTCTTTGACAAATAGCAATACCATTCTCTATTTGTTTGACTTCAATTCCAAGAAAGTAATGAAGCCTTCCAAGATCAGTCATCTCAAATTCCGACTTCATGGAATTCTTGAGTTAGTCTTGGACTATTTCCCGTAAATATCAGATCGTCTACATAGAGACAAATAAATAGAATTTCTTTACCTCTTTCCTTAATAAACAAAGTGTGCTCAAAAAGACATTTTCTAAACCCGTGACTTAGAAAATACCCATACCAAGCACGCGGTGCTTGTTTGAGCCCATATAACGCCTTATTTAATCGACATACTTCATTCTTCTTAACATAACCTTGGGGCTGTTCAATGTACACTTCTTCTTTAAGATAGCCATTCAAGAATGCGGATTTGACATCCATTTGATGTATGATCCACTCGTTTTGTGCAGCAATGGCAATGATAAGTCGGATGGTTTCTAAACGGATGACAGGGGCAAACACTTCATTATAATCAACTCCAAACTTCTGCTTGTAACTCTTCACCACTAAACGTGCTTTAAGTTTTTCTATTTCACCATTTTCTTTGAGTTTAGTTTTATAAACCCATTTTACGCCTATGGGTTTATGGCCTGGAGGAAGTTCTACTAAATCCCAAGGTATTATTCTTTTGAATAGACTCTAGATCCATAGCAAGTCTCCAATTTTCTTGTTTAAATGCTGTATCAAAATCAGTTGGGTCTTCATCTGCGAAAGTCAGCCAAATCATCAATGTTAGTTTCATTCGAATTTTCATAAATGTCGCGCAAACTTCTGAATTTAATTGGCGGAGAATCAGAAGAGTTTGTTGAAGTTGATGGCGTGGATGGTGGTGAAGGAGTCCTATTCGGTGGAGGACTATGTTGTGGAGAGGAAGAGTTATTGTTTTGATTTTCTGGATAATCATCACGTTGCTCTTCTAATTGCTCTTCTTCTATCATTAACTTCCTTATCCATTTCCCAGTTCCAAGATTTATTCTCATCCACAATCACATCTCTGCTAATAATTATTGCTTTTGTTAATGGATTATACAATTTATAGGCTTTAGAATGTTCACTATAGCCTATAAGAATACATTTTTCGGACTTGTCTTCAAGTTTACTGCGTATCTCAGATGGTATACGGGAGTATGCTATGCTTCCAAATACCCTTAAATGTGAAATTACGGGTTTTACTCCATTCCATGCCTCCTAAGGAGTTTTGTCATCCAGACTTCTAGTAATAGACCGATTCAAAATGTAGACAGCACAAGCCACACTTTCTGCCCAAAAACTATCAGGCATGTTAGAATATATGGGAATATATTCTCATTTATGTATAATTAATATAGAATATTAAGTCAATAATGTATATTTCGTAGGCTCTTAATATGGCTGTAATCATAGGCTAGGATTATGGCAATTGTGTATTTATATAGTTCAATTGTGTAATGGTAAAGATCACGAATTACATTCTTACATGGTATCAGAAGACTAATTGATTCTTCTCTATCTTTTCTCTGCCGCTCCCTCTTTCTAATCGGTTTGCAGTAGACGATTTCCTTCTTGCATACTTTTATTTCCCATGGCAATCGACCCAATTCCCCCCAACACCACCACGAATAACACCACCACCAAGTTTCATCCCGCACTTGGTGTATCTAATATTCGAAATCACATCCCGATCAAACTTGAGCAGAAAAATGTTCAGTATTCTACATGGGCCGAATTATTTAAAATTTGTGCCCGGTCAATGAAGGTATTGCATCACATCATTCCATCGGACAAACCAAACACTCCGACTAAGGAAGATGACGAAGAACAGTGGCTTACCCTTGATGCCACAGTGTTGGGATGGATCTTTTCAACGATTTCTCCCGACCTCATCACAACTATTATGGTCTCGGGATCCTCTGCCATGGATACTTGGAATCGCTTACGCAATATCTTCGAAGACAACAAACATTCACTAGCCGTCACTCTCGAACAAGATTTCTCACACGCTGTTTTATCGGACTTTGATAGCGTTTCGGCACACTGCCAACGTTTGAAAGAAGTCATCGATCAGTTGAGAAATGTCGGTGCTGAGGTGTCCAACGACCGATTGGTCCTTCAAATGGTTTCGGGCCTCACTGATGCGTACAATGGTGTGGGTACACTTTTGCGCCAGAGCAACCCATTGCCCTCATTCCACCAGGCTCGGTCGATGCTAACCCTAGAAGAAGCTGGTTTAGCGAAAAAGGCAGCAACTTCCTCCAATTCTGCCCTAATCGCCCCTTCTGCCGAATCAATGAACGGAAACAGTTCTAATTCCGTCACTCGTGGCCGTGGTAATTCCTCACGAGGTGGTCGCCGCGGTAAACCTGGTGGTCGGAGTAATCACGGAAATCGATTCGCCGGAAATAGCACTTACAGCAGCGGCGGAGGCAACCAGCGTCGTTTTGGTGGTAGCGGACAAATGCCGTCTGGGTTTAACCCTTAGGCTCACTGGTACGCATCACATGGGAGTTGGGCTGCGCCCCCGCCGTGGGCCTTGCCCCCTTGTCCTTATCCCACTACTCAATGGCCCAAACCGAATTCTGGACCATCAGCTGGCAGGCCACATGATGGAATGTTGGGCCGCGATCCACAGGCAGCCCAACAGGCTTACACGTCCGGGACTGGATCTGACTATACTCCAACGGATATTGAAGCCGCCATGTATACGATGGGTCTAAATCCGCCACCTTCTCCATGGGTCATGGATACCGGCGCCTCGTCTCATGTTACCGCCGATAAGGGTACACTCTCATCTTTTTATAATTCCCGTAAAACTAATGGTATTTTTGTTGGCAATGGTCAATCTATCCCAATCCTAGGTTACGGTCACACCAAGATGAAACAACCATTTCCACCGTTAGCATTAAGGAATGTTTTATATGCTCCTCATATTATTAAAAACTTAATATCGGTTCGGAAATTTACTACTGATAATTTTGTTTCTGTGGAATTTGACCCTTTTGGATTTTCTGTGAAGGATTTTCAGACGGGGAAACGTCTCATGAGATGTGATAGCCAAGGAGATCTTTACCCGGTTACGTCCAAGACACCGGTTCAACAATTTAGTTTTGCGGTTTTAAATTCTTCTTTGTGGCACGATCGGTTGGGTCATCCGGGCCTTCCGGTTTTTGAGCAATTAAGACAAAATAAAAGTATTGAGTGTGGTCCTAATAAAAACTTTTCCGTATGTAGGTCATGTGTGTTTGGTAAACATGTCAAGTTACCTTTTCATATGTCTCCTAATAATACGTTATTTCCGTTTGATATTATACATTGTGATCTTTGGACTTCTCCGATTTTAAGCAATGCGGGTTTTCGATATTATATTGTATTTTTGGATGATTTTACTAACTTTGTTTGGACTTATCCATTGGCTAGGAAATCCGATGTGTTCTCTATTTTTGAGAAATTTCATACATTAATTCGCACTCAATTTGAAAGAAATATTAAAAATTTACAGTGCGACAATGGCAAGGAGTTTGATAACCACGATATGCGGAATTATTGTCACAAACACGGGGTTGGTCTTCGGTTTTCTTGCCCGTATACATCCTCTCAAAATGGAAAAGCCGAACGAAAATTACGTTCTTTAAATAATGTCATTCGCACACTTCTTTCGCATGCATCGGTACCTCAACATTTTTGGCCTTATGCTCTCGGTATGGCCACCTATCTTCAAAATATACTACCAAGCAAAGTGTAACGACCGGAATTTTCGGTTAATATATTAAATGGAAATATTGAGGAATAAAGGTGGGAAAATATTTAATCGAGTCTCCGTTGTGTTTTATCGAGTGTTTGGATGTTTGGGCCTTGGGGTAACCAAGTATGGGTCAAGGCATGGATGGAAACAAGTTTAAAAGGCAAGAAACTGACCCAGGCAGCCCTCGCGGCGCGAGGAAGGCGCGAGGCAGGCGCGAGTTCAAACAGCAACTCCAGAGACGAAACGCGAGAGGGTCGCGTTTGGGGTCGCGTTTGGTTCGCGGCGCGAACTCGGCGCGAACGGGGCGCGAAAGCTGGAAAAGATCGGCTTCTAAGTGGCAAACCCGCGTCACTTCGCGGCGCGAGCTCGGCGCGAGCTCGGCGCGAATTTGGTCTGGAATATATAAACTTGTGTGTGAGCTAGGGTTTCATTTCTCATTCAACTCCACACATAGTGCAGCCGATTTGGGAGTGTTCTTGGTCGATTTTGGAGCTCAAGAGCTCAGATCTTCACCATCTTGAAGGATTGAAACATCAAGGGTAAGTATTCTTGATTGTCTTGCTTATCTACTTTGATTGTGAGCTTTGTATGGGTAAAAATGGTGGTTTGGGGAACCAACCATGTCATCTTTGGGGAAGATGACTGAACATGGGTGTAGAACACTCATTGTAAGCTTGTAATCGATGTGTACAAGTTGGATTTCGGTTTATTGATGGAAATCTTGAACTAGGGTTTGAGATTCCACCAAGTTGGATGAACTTGGTGGTTAGGGTTGTAGATATGGATTGATTAGTGATTAGTTATGGATTATAACTAGTTATTGTGATGATATTAATGGTAGGTCAAGAAGACCAAAAGTTTGGTGACATTTCACAAGTTGGAAAGCAAGGATTCGTGTCAATGGACACAAATTGGAGTTAGCTTGGCTAAGGTGAGTACATGAGACTTTTACTGAGTACATAGCAAATGATTTTGACAACTATGATGTTTTATGAGTCTTTATTAATAAATGTTTTTTTAATAAAGATACGATTGAAAAGATAAGAAAATGCAAGTAATAGACTATTTGAATATGTCTAAATAACTAATGATTTTGGAACAGATTATGAAAATGAAAAGTAATTAGTAACTCTTCATTAATATGATGTTTGATTAAGAGTAATGATTAAGAAAGTATGATAGTTGGTTTATTAATGATATGTATTAATAAAGCTAATAGCAATGATTTTCAAGTATCAAGAATTGATTAGTATATTATACTAATAAAGGTAGTGATTGAATTGTTAAGAGAATAGATAAGAAGTGACTAGTAATAAATATGCATTCTAGTCAAAGAGAAGTTAAAGTGATATAATGTTTATAAATGATAAATAGGTTTTATTTAATAAAAGACTTGGCAAAGTCAATATTGAAATTGAATAAGAAAAGAGAATAATATGATAATTAGAATAGATGTATTCTAATTTGTGTTTGATTATGAATTGGTGGGGCATAGACCCATATTTGATGATTCAATGTGTGTAATAAAAGTATCCGGATAACGATAACCCATTTATGGGGGAGTGAGATTACTACTTGGGGCGGTACCTCCCTGCGCAAGGGTAGTATATCTATGTGAACGATAACCCGACAATAGGGGGATTATGATAACCCGATAAAAAGGGGGATTACGATAACCCGATAAAAAGGGGGATTACGATAACCCGCGAGACGGGGGATTTTGGTGATCTGGGTAAGTTTGGGAGAACCCCAATTACCATGTGATCTTAATGATAACCCACATCGGGGGAGTTTGCTTCGGAATGATCCGGGGCGTATGTGATAAAAGGGGTAAGCTTAAGGATAGCTTACTGTATGTGATTATGTGATGAGTAAGCTTACGGTTAGCTTACTAGTAAGTATGAATAAACGATAAGATAATAAGTTGATAATTAATAAGTAAATAAAGAAAAGAATTGAATAGTAAGGACTTTTATTATTTTTTAGAATGGGTCGAAAACCCATGTATCTCACGAGACTATTTTTGTCTCGCGTACTACTTTGTTTTTGGCTATGTACTCAGGTTCGAGATTGATGGATTAGAGGGTCGCGATAGAAGTGGCCTAGTGTTGATTAGCTCGGGAGCTCGTAGGTAGATCCCGTTTATCCTATGGTTATGATATTATAATGTAACACCGGTTTTAATACTCTGATAAATGTTTTTAAGGTTTTTGTTAAACCGTATTTTGGGAATAATGAATTTGTAATATTTTTATTTAAAAAATGATTTAAAATGTGTTTTAAAAATTGAGGTGTTACACAAAGTTCTACAATTTAAATCTCCACTTTCAATTTTATATCAAAAGCAACCGGATTTATCGCATCTACGGGTTTTTGGTGCGTTATGTTATCCACTTTTACCGTCCACCACACTTCACAAATTACAATCACGATCCAAACTGTAACACCCAAAAATTCACAAAAATTTAAAAACTTTTTGAGTACAAGATTTTAATAAAAAGATCACAATAACTTGAATAATTAAATCCAAATAATATTTTCACTTAAAAATGTATTTAATGCGGAAATAGTTTAAATAACATAAAATGTTTTAAAATATTAAATGTTATCCACATCAGCATTGGGAAGATACAGCGGTCAACCGTCCACCTTCTCTTTTCCTTTGCTGGTAACTGAAACAATGGGGGGGAGATTTGGGTCAGCTGGGAAGCTGAGTGAATAATCTCAAAATGTAAACAATCATAACATACAACACATGAGGGCACATCAGTGTACTCTTACTCAGAATCTACTCAATTAATTACTCAGATTTATTGCTCAGATTTTATTACTCAGATTTTAAATTTATATAGCGCGCTTGTGTGATTCGGGTCGATCGCCCCTCCTCACACCCCAGATAGGCGTAAGCTAAAAACTCAGACGGGAGGTGATCCCAAAACTCAGACGGGAGGTGATCCCAAATAGGCATATAGCCTAAAACCCAGATGTGTATTATTATGTTTTTATCTCTTTAACATAATTAACTCAGATAACCCAGATAGCTCAGATCACAGATAGCTCAGATCACAGATAACTCAGATAACAGATCAAACTCAGATAACAGATCAAACTCAGATAGCAATTATGGTGCAAGTAATGTAACATATAAGTCATGTATGTATAACGTTATAACTGAATACACGGTGAGAATACTCACCTCGAATACGTAAGCTCCAAAGGTTCTTAACAGTCATCAGCACACCAGTTTATCTCTTAGACGGTCCTAAAACATAAAAATAAAACCCCGAATTAAAATCCAACCCAAGGGCTTATTTTAGAAAAGCTGGCAGAACCCGTCAGTCTCACGGAAACTGCCATCACTCCTAAACGGCTCATTAGATTGTTCCCATATTTTTACCACAGAAACTAGACAACCAGAACTACAATTCACCGTGAGACGGTCACTGGCCAAAACGGACTCTAAGGGTCTCAAAATGGTGTCACAAGACAGGCATGCTGCACACGTCAAGCTTCTAACAGCAGCAGATTGAAACGGGCATAACTTTTAAACCGTGAATCAGATTGACGACAGGTTTGCGGCATTGGAAAGATAACTCAGAAAACTAGGTCCACACGCGGGCCAAAAATCCAAAAACATATTTTAAACACACTAGAAACATCCGAGAACAGAAGGGCAGAAGTCTGCCAGAAAAAGTATTGGTATAAAACTCGATTTAATAAACCCGACTCATTCCCGAAAAACCCAAACACTTAAATTTAATAATCAACAGGTTAAAATCTTAATTTCTCAGTTTATGAATGATTTCTAGAACTTGCTTTCAAAAAGTTTCTCGATTGGGAAACCGAGAACCCTACGGGTTTGGTTTCTCCTTCAGTTTCCCAAAACGATTTAATAAATCGATACAACCAACTAAACCTACCGAGACACCCCGAGGCTCGGCCTCGGCTGCCCGGTTCACCATTTAAATCCGTATACAAGAACAGTTTATAGGACTGTGAAATAAAATCACGTTAGCTACCGAGCTGATTACCAACAACCCAATTGTCTAACCCCAACTAAAACCCGAGATCAATGAACTACAAACCAATTAAATTATTAAAGATGACAAAATGAAATAATACGAAAGAAAAAGGACGATATGAAAAGGGATGAGAATTATACCCTACAAATCAATATGCAAGAGACACGAACACCCGAATACCCTAACCACAGCATCACCCAAATTGTGTTTTAAAACTTGGCTGCTCCAATATACGATTACATTTCCATATTGATGACAACTGTGATTATGAATTGAGATGCAATGTCCGAAATAATCCCACCGTCTCATGAATCATGATGTAATGCAAAAACCCAAAAGACTTCTACCAGCCATTCTTGATCTCATCCTTATTTCCCACGTCAAAAGGAAAGGAAAAGTAATCCCCATGCCACCGACCCATTTCCTTTTATTTCTGTGACATCATATAAAATGCTCGCCCCTAATTGCAAGCTGAGATCATCTTCACCGCCTGGTGCGTGCTCCTCCCATTCGTCTCAATCTCCTCACGGCCGAAATATGATAAAATTTAAGGGATTAGGGTAATTCTTCCTTGTTTAATCTAATGACTCATGTACACCACAAGGTAGCCCAACAAGTTTGGCCCTTGGCCTATAGCCCAAAACGAAATAAGAACCCACAAACAAAGATTGAACATTGGCCTTGGCCTTCGGCCGACCTAGACCCGACTACACTAAACCTCGGGTATTATAAAATGACACACAATAAATTATCTAGGGATAAAGAACGATTCACTAATTATTTTAACTTGATTAATTTGTATTAATTTATAACCCGACCAATTAATTATAAATAATGTCTAATTAATTAAATAAATTATAGTCACTAATAAAATGTAATTAAAATCACATTATTTAATTGGTATAATTTTCGGGGCGTTACAACTCAACTCCACTTGAATCAGACTTCGTCCCCGAAGTCATCGCTCGGAAAAAGCTCATGATCATGTTCTCGCATCTCAGACTCAGGCTTCTAAAGCACCACCACAGATTCGTCAACGATACACCTCCTTAAACAGAAATATGAAAAGGGTTATGAATAAAATGAAACTCCTCAGGGTGAACTACTCGGTAAAATGAACTCTGGCTCTCGCAACTGATCATACAATTCTTCCATCTCTAGCGGCGCATGACGATAAGGGCTAAAAAAAATAAAAATAAAAAAATCGGGACTCTCTAAGGATCTTGGTTTATCATCAAGAATGGTGTCGATAACATACACAAAATAACCTGCGGCACCATGTTGAAGTTCTCTTCTTGCTCTCGCGGCCGGACAAGGTTCCTGCACTCTGCGGTAAACGTTGCGTTGAATCTCCGATTCAACTCCACTTGGAGATTTGTTACGAGTTTATTTGTGGCGACAGATGATCCTGGCGTGGTACTCGGTCATCCAATCCATACTCACTACCACACACGGCTCTCTCATGTCGTTAGAGATTTATTTTTATGGGGAATTTCTCCCCGCAAGGTTCAACCAAATGATCATTAAACATTTTAATAACATGTAAAATCTTGTTATTGGTGATTCTCTATCAACAATGGCTCAGGAAGGTCCTCTACTCTATGGGACAATAGTTGCTTAAGGCATAAGAAACAAATGAGTGGGTTGCCCCACTGTCAATTAGCACAAAAGCAGGCACATTATTTATAAAGAATGCACATATCACAAAGAAATCTCATATACTCCAATATATAACTTAGAATTATGACCCAGTATATAATTTAGAAGTATAGCTCAGAAATATATCACAGGAATATAACTCAGAAATCTGACTCAGAAGCAGACTCAGAAGTCTAACTCAGAAACAACTCAGAAACCTAACTCATGAATGTAACTTAGAAATGAACTCGGGAATGTAATATTTACTAGTTAACAACATTAGATATAATTCACATTTTACTCATTCCTATGACTTCTCGCGTGTTTCAAATTTACTAACTGCTAATATTTGGACTGATAATTTCTCTCTCAATCTGCGTCATTGGTTCTCAAAATAATTCTCGTTTAACAATTTATCTTTACCTTACTCTATTAGGTTTGCATATTACTCATTTTGATAACTCTCTAATTAGCTCAAATTAACAATCTTGTCATTTAATTCTCTTTAATAGGTTCTCATTCTATTACATTTAGTGGTTTCTCGATAATACTTTATTAGATGTTTTCTCAATCATCTAATTTAACGATCCTTAATAGTCCGTTTCACTGATTTTACACAATTTAAAATGTCTCTTGATTATTTTGACCATATATCTATTCATTAAATTCATGTTACCGACTAAAAATTCCAAATATATTTCATACTCTTATTTTAATGATCTCTCATTATTCAATTTGTGAATCAATTCATTAATTTACTACCTTCTCATCTTTCATAATATTTCGTTAATTCAATAAAATCTTATTGATTAATTCACTTATTGTATTCCTCTACTTGATTCAATAACTATTCTTAATTTAATAATTTAATAATAACAAAGTATATTATTTGATAATGAAATATATTAACCAATCCAATAAGTTCATTTTAATAATTCTTCTTACCCTAACTTAATGATTACTCCTAAATAAAATCTTCTCATTGCTCCGATCCATTAACATCTCGTTAATTAAAACTTTTCTCTTTTAACTCATTAGTAAATTCTCATTAATTAAATTTTCAATAATTTCTCATTATCTCGTTACGATATAAAATTATAGTACTTATCATTTCTCTTTTGCACAATTGCACTCAACCCGTAAAATCTTGGTTTATTAATTCCTCCATTAATCGTGATTAACAATTTTATAAACTCAATAGTTGCACCATAGAATTAATTTAAATATTCTCAACTTACTCAATTCGTTAGTTATTCTTATAAATTTTATAATTAAGTGTAGGTATCTCAGTAATAGAATTTTATGCATAAGCATCACCCTCATAATATTTATAGTTAATACATAATGATAATTATTTCTTGGTTATTTCCCTTTTTACCCCTACTCAACTCCACTTGGAGAAAACTCGTCCTCGAGTTTGGAAATTAGCATTCTCTACTGGATAAAACAAGGAAGCATATAATTATCTAAACAATTAGGATACACATACTACTTTCACAACAACAAGCATTGGTCCATTGTTCCCCTCAAAATCTTCTCATAACCAACCAAAAGTCATGTGTGTACACGGTAATAGGGGCCCTTCTATTACTTTCGATACATACCTTCGTTTGGTCACGGGTCAATCTCAAAGTTCACAAAAATCCATAAATATTCACACTCAGAAAGGAAAGAAAATTTATTCCATATCGGATAAATACAAATATGCACTCAGCTGTGGGTACTCAAAATCTCATAAACATTACTCAGAAAATCCTGCGTATATTTAGTCTCATACGCGATACTCAGGTAACTCAGATTCATAGAAATATGTTACTTTCACAATACAAATCTCGTTTTTTTTTTTCTACTCTTAGTTATCTCATTTATCATCTCTCATGAATAACATTCACACTTTCTCAAACTTTTTATCCGATTTATTGTCGTCTCGAGCGACAGTTAATACTTTCTAGTTCAATATTCTCAGTTAATTAGTTTCTCATTTAACTTGATTTGGTTACATCTCTTTCAAAAAAACTCATGATAATAATTTCCCATTATTTTGCTTTAAATAAAAACTCTATCAGCTAAACAAAAATCTTGATTAATTTGACTCAGTAAATTCTTAGTTAATTAGTCTAATAAACTTAGATAGCTCGTTTATTATCTCAGCGTTAACTCAATAATCTCTCACTGAACTCGTTATTCACATGAAGTTTTGCACTCAGCAATTTAAACCACTTACTCGAAATGTTTCCTCATTTTATTTCAATTTAATGACTCTTAAATAAATATTAGTTTGTTGACTTTTCAACCTGAAATCTTCTCAATTAGCACAACTCATGGCTCATGGTATTCACGAATTTTTATCTTCTCATATAGTAAGTTTAATTTAATAATTTCTATTTTAATCATGTTCAATAATTCTCTTTTAGCTTGTGCTAATAGTTCTCGTTTAACTCGACTTGATTGCTTCTCATAACCTACTTTATTAAAAAAATTAATAATAAAAAAAATAACTATTTCTCATTCATTTAAGTTTAGCAGTCATACCCCAATTTTAATTATTTCTCATTAATTAAATTCTTCAGTTTGACGTATTCAAGATTCCTTATCTGTTCATGAAAACATTTTTCTTTTACCTGTATATAGATTTCATCGTTAATTCTAGTAAGACTTCTCGTCTAGTTAAAATGTAAATAATTTAAAATAATTATCAATTTAAATAAAAAAATTTTAAAATTTAATAAAAATATGTTCTTGGTATCTTCGCTTTACTCGACTTGATAAACCATCATAAAAGTATTCTTTAAATCGGTTGATAAAAATGTCTTTCATTTATTCGTTTCATAGTTTACTCGTTTCAATAACTCTTTCTATTAGGTGTTTTTCCAAAATGAAAGATTTTAATATTTTCTCAATACGAAAAATTTATTACTCCTCATTTCTTATTTAACCAAAATGTGTTCTCATTAAATAATTTATGGAATTTATATCATAATTTCATATCCACTTATAACCCTTTTGGTTAAAATTTCTCAGAATTATAAAATTTCACAGATTATATAAAATTTTATGTAATTATAATTTTTAGCGTGTAGAACGAAGATGCACTCAGAATTACACATGGAAAATATACTCAGAAAAGCGATACTCGTCGCGAAATACACTCAGAGTTAAATCAGAATTATACTCTAAATAATAACAGCAATTCTCATATTTGTCACTCCTCAAAACTCAGAATACAACAAAATTCCCAAATAAATAAAAGCTCTTAAATATTACCGGCAACAAGAAAAGCGAGAGGTTGACGTGACATGCTGTATGCTTGATGTGGAAACTTTACTCAGAAACTATTTTACTCATTTTTCAATTTTAAAACTCGAAACTCAAACTTGAGTTTGAATTCACCCCTTGTGAATCCAAATCCCTCAAGTCAGAGCTCTGATACCAACTTGTAACACCCAAATATTCAAAAAAATTTAAAAACTTTTTGAGTACAAGATTTTAATAAAAAGGTCCCAATAACTTGAATAATTAAATCCAAATAATATTTTCACTTAAAAATGTATTTAATGCGGAAATAGTTTAAATAACATAAAGTGTTTTAAAATATTAAATGTTATCCACATCAGCACTGGGAAGATACAGCGGTCAACCGTCCACCTTCTCTTTTCCTTTGCTGGTACCTGAAACAATGGGGGGAGATTTGGGTCAGCTGGGAAGCTGAGTGAATAATCCCAAAATGTAAACAATCATAACATACAACACATGAGGGCACATCAGTGTACTCTTACTCAGAATCTACTCAAGTAATTACTCAGATTTATTGCTCAGATTTTATTACTCAGATTTTAAATTTATATAGCGCGCTTGTGTGATTCGGGTTGATCGCCCCAGATAGGCGTAAGCCAAAAACTCAGACGGGAAGTGATCCCAAAACTCAGACGGGAGGTGATCCCAAATAGGCATATAGCCTAAAACCCAGATGTGTATTATTATGTTTTTATCTCTTTAACATAATTAACTCAGATAACCCAGATAGCTCAGATCACAGATAACTCAGATAACAGATCAAACTCAGATAACAGATCAAACTCAGATAGCAATTATGGTGCAAGTAATGTAACATATAAGTCATGTATGTATAACGTTATAACTCAATACACGGTGAGAATACTCACCTCGAATACGTAAGCTCCAAAGGTTCTTAACAGTCATCAGCACACCAGTTTATCTCTTAGACGGTCCTAAAACATAAAAATAAAACCCCGAATTAAAATCCAACCCAAGGGCTTATTTTAGAAAAGCTGGCAGAACCCGTCAGTCTCACGGAAACTGCCATCACTCCTAAACGGCTCATTAGATTGTTCCCATATTTTTACCACAGAAACTAGACAACCAGAACTACAATTGACTGTGAGACGGTCACTGGCCAAAACGGAATCTAAGGGTCTCAAAATGGTGTCACAGGACAGGCATGCTGCACACGTCAAGCTTCTAACAGCAGCAGATTGAAACGGGCATAACTTTTAAACCGTGAATCAGATTGACGACAGGTTTGCGGCATTGGAAAGATAACTCAGAAAACTAGGTCCACACGCGGGCCAAAAATCCAAAAACATATTTTAAACAGACTAAAAACATCCGAGAACAGAAGGGCAGAAGTCTGCCAGAAAAAGTATTGGTATAAAACTCGATTTAATAAACCCGACTCATTCCCGAAAAACCCAAACACTTAAATTTAATAATCAACAGGTTAAAATCTTAATTTCTCAGTTTATGAATGATTTCTAGAACTTGCTTTCAAAAAGTTTCTCGATTGGGAAACCGAGAACCCTACGGGTTTGGTTTCTCCTTCAGTTTCCCAAAACGATTTAATAAATCGATACAACCAACTAAACCCACCGAGACACCCCGAGGCTCGGCCTCGGCTGCCCGGTTAACCATTTAAATCCGTATACAAGAACAGTTTAAAGGACTGTGAAATAAAATCACGTTAGCTACCGAGCCGATTACCAACAACCCAATTGTCTAACCCCAACTAAAACCCGAGATCAATGAACTACAAACCAATTAAATTATTAAAGATGACAAAATGAAATAATACGAAAGAAAAAGGATGATATGAAAAGGGATGAGAATTATACCCTACAAATCAATATGCAAGAGACACGAACACCCGAATACCCTAACCACAGCATCACCCAAACTGTGTTTTAAAACTTGGCTGCTCCAAAATACGATTACATTTCCATATTGATGACAACTGTGATTATGAATTGAGATGCAATGTCCGAAATAATCCCACCGTCTCATGAATCATGATGTAATGCAAAAACCCAAAAGACTTCTACCAGCCATTCTTGATCTCATCCTTATTTCCCACGTCAAAAGGAAAGGAAAAGTAATCCCCATGCCACCGACCCATTTCCTTTTATTTCCGTGACATCATATAAAATGCTCGCCCCTAATTGCAAGCTGAGATCATCTTCACCGCCTGGTGCGTGCTCCTCCCATTCGTCTCAATCTCCTCACGGCCGAAATATGATAAAATTTAAGGGATTAGGGTAATTCTTCCTTGTTTAATCTAATGACTCATGTACACCACAAGGTAGCCCAACAAGTTTGGCCCTTGGCCTATAGCCCAAAACGAAATAAGAACCCACAAACAAAGATTGAACATTGGCCTTGGCCTTCGGCCGGCCTAGACCCGACTACACTAAACCTCGGGTATTATAAAATGACACACAATAAATTATATAGGGATAAAGAACGATTCACTAATTATTTTAACTTGATTAATTTGTATTAATTTATAACCCGACCAATTAATTATAAATAATGTCTAATTAATTAAATAAATTATAGTCACTAATAAAATGTAATTAAAATCACATTATTTAATTGGTATAATTTTCGGGGCGTTACACAAACCATGTGTGTTCTTGGGGTTTCCGGATAATCATAGAGGGTATCGGTGCTATGACATGATTTCTAAGAAAATCATTGGGTGCCGTCATGTCATTTTTGATGAGACACAATTTCCATTTGCATGTTTCTCACCGCCACAACAATATACTTTTCTTGAAAGTGACAAAAGTGCATGTGTGGAACATTATATTAACCAATCCACCCAAAATGTTAACCCCACCATACCCCCCAACGCACCTTTCACACCCACTGATCCCACCAACCACGTGCCTTCCCCACCTCCTGATCATGTGCCTCAAATTAATCCCATGGCCCAAACTCAAAACAACCCAACATTACCTATTGGGCCACTACCGCCACATGCTCCAACACCAGGCCCACAACCCAACGCACAAGCATCCGCCCAACCTCCACCCCCTCTTCCGAATAAACCCATTACTCGCAGTCAGAAGGGTATTTTCAAACCAAAGAAGCTTTTTAATTTACATACCCACTCTACTCCTTCACCAATTCCAAAAAATCCGGTTATGGCTCTTCGGGACCCCAATTGGAAGACGGCTATGGACGATGAGTACCAAGCTCTTCTTCAAAATAATACTTGGGTTTTGGTACCACGACCTCCAAATGTGAATGTGATGCGATGTATGTGGATTCTTACTCATAAAGTCCGGGCCGACGGTACGTTTGAGCGTCACAAAGCCCGACTGGTTGGTGATGGCAAAACCCAAAGAGTTGGTATTGATTGTGGCGAGACTTTTAGCCCCGTTGTCAAACCCGCAACGATTCGTACGGTTCTTAGCTTGGCAATTTCAAAATCATGGCCCATACGCCAACTTGATGTGAAAAACACGTTCCTCCACGGCACGTTAAACGAAACGGTGTACATGCACCAACCTATGGGTTTTCGAGACCCCGATCACCCGGATCATGTTTGTTTACTTAAAAAGTCGTTATACGGCTTAAAACAAGCTCCTCGGGCTTGGTATACTCATTTTGCTGATTATGTTTCCAACTATGGTTTTACCCATAGTATTTCGGATAACTCGTTGTTTATTTTCAAACAGGGGGATCAAATGGCATATTTACTTCTTACGGCATCTTCTAATGAGCTTCTCAACAAAATCATTACCTTACTTGGCACCGAATTCGCTACGAAGGATTTGGGTCACTTGAGTTCCTTTTTGGGCATTTCGGTCACCCACCACCCCCACGGTTTATTCTTATCTCAGTCACACTATGCTACAGATATTATTGCTCGTGCCGGCATGGCCACATGCAAACCATCTGCCACCCCGGTTGACACTAAACCCAAGCTTAGTGCAACCTCGAGCCCCGCCGTCTCGGATCCGTCTCTATACCGTAGTCTAGCGGGTGCCTTGCAATATCTTACGTTCACCCGGCCTGATATCTCTTACGCGGTTCAACAAGTATGCTTGTTTATGCATGATCCAAGAGATGTCCATATGGCCGCACTAAAGTGAATCCTTCGATACATTCAGGGGACGTTGACACATGGGTTGCACCTATATAAATCCAATACGACAACTCTCATGTCGTATACGGATGCCGATTGGGGCGGATGCCCGGACACTAGGCGATCCACCTCCGGTTACTGTGTCTATCTGGGTGACAATTTAATCTCTTGGTCCGCTAAACGTCAGCCAACTTTATCTCGGTCTAGTGCCAAAGCCGAGTACAGGGGTGTCGCCAACGTCGTTGTTGAATCGTGTTGGCTACGAAATTTATTGCTCGAACTTCATTGCCCGGTCCATAAAGACACTCTTGTCTACTGCGACAATGTCAGCGCCATTTACTTGTCGGGCAATCCGGTACAGCATCAGCGTACTAAACACATCGAGATGGATATACATTTTGTTCGTGAAAAAGTGGCTCGTGGCCTCGTTCGGGTGTTACATGTTCCGTCTCGGTACCAAATTGCGGACATCTTTACCAAAAGCTTACCACTCGTTTTGTTTGAAGATTTTCGGAACAGTCTCAGCGTTCGTCAACCTCCCGCTACGACTGCGGGGGAGTGTTAGAATATATGGGAATATATTCTCATTTATGTATAATTAATATAGAATATTAAGTCAATAATGTATATTTGGTAGGCTCTTAATGTGGCTGTAATCATATGCTAGGATTATGGCAATTGTGTATTTATATAGTTCAATTGTGTAATGGTAAAGATCACGAATTACATTCTTACAAGGCATACCTTTTTCCTTTCAACATGCTACGGGCGATTTCCATGATGCTTCTGTTTTTTCTCTCAGCGACTCCGTTTTGCTGAGGGGTATAACGCACCGTTTTTTGATGTTTAATCCCATTTTCATTTAAGAAACTTTCAAAGGCTAGAGAAGTATTATCAGACCGTAATGTTTTTATTTGAAGATCTCTTTGTTTATCAACTCTAGTTTTAAACAATCTAAAATGCTTGTCCTTTTTCTTTTAAAAAACAAACCCAGGCTATAATCGTCTATGAAAGTAATAAAGTAGCTGCTACCTCCAATAGAGGTGTTTTTCATGGGTCCGCAAATATCCGTGTGGATAAGTTCCAAAGGTTTGGATGCCCTCCCAATGCACATCTCTCACAAACTCCTTTACTGACATCAATATTAGGCAATCCATGTACCATCTCTCATCTGAGACAATGAAGAAATGCCCATATCTCCGATGATTTATCGTCTAATGCGGTTTTAAATGAGGCCATGAATTCTTCATCAAACTTTACCGATCGAGAACATCTTATTTCCCTAACCTCTCCAATGAGAGTCTCATCCTTGTCCTTGATCGTGACCCTTAAAATGGACATCGAAATCACTTAACATTAATTGCCCAACACTAAGCAAATTATGCTTTAGTGCTGGCACATAAAAAACATTCGTACGTAACGCCTTTGTTCGTTAACACACGAATGTCCCCATAGCCTTGTGCTTCCTTTCATCACCGGTACGTACCTCCTTATGATTTTATATCAACAAATAATTGTTTATTCCCAGTCATGTGATTGCTACATGCACTGTCAATATACCACACTTGATTTACTACGTTATTTCACATTTCATAAACATAGTATCTTCTTCAATGTTCTCATCTTCATGCGGGCATTCCTCGCTTGTCTTTTACGACACCCGAAATTCTTACAACTGGATTTGAGACAACGGTTTTCCTCTGCCCTTCCCTTTATTTTGATTTTCCTGTTTAGAATTGTCTTCCATACCCTTTTTCTTGTGTGTTGTCTCTGATTTCAATGAAACTTGAGATTGGAATGCTTGAGGCGGATCGAACATTTTCATTCTTAACTCGTGAGATTGCAATGTTCCCAAAAACCCTTCTAATGACACCGTTGAGATTCTTCTATAGCGACTACAACATACTCTTTGTAAGGCTTCTTAATATCTTCTCAACAATCCTTGTGTCTTCAATTCTTTCCCCGTTCTGATTGGTTATTGCAATCATACGGTTATCTATATTTTCAGGGAATCAAATTCACAACGCAACGTTTGAAGTTTGACAATTTTTACTTTGTCTTCACCCCTGTAAAGCATTTCCTTGGATGAGTTTGACATTGATATTCTCTCAAAGATGATCTCATCAACCGCTTGATAAATCAGAAATAATGCCTTCTTTCTTGCTTCCCTTAAATCGTTCATCTGTTCCGCAGTTGGATTTTCTGGTTCAGTAATTCCGTCTTCTACCACAAATCTTGTCATTCATAAAGTACCCGCATTTGAATACTCCAATGATAATAACTTTTCCCAGTTAATTTCGGTAATTGAGATTGAATGATGTTCCTGGAAGATGCCATGATCGTTATCTTCTTCTAATGATTCCTTGGGCTCTGATACCACTTTGATGATTTAGAAGAGTTAAAGACAATATTGTATACGAGAATTAGAGAGACAATTCATAAATTCCATACATAAGTATTTTTTATTATTCAGGGAACTAAACCTGGTTCATTCATACATTATATACACATCCGGATTGGGCGGTTAATAAACTGCCAAACCAACGCACCCCTTTATGAACCCCTTCACATATTTACATGATATTTACGTAACATATAATAATTATAAGTCTAGAATAATATTTCAATAGTTTAATGGCCTACATCTGAAACTCAGAAGCTGATAAATGATATGGAGAAGGAGATTGTTGCTGCAGGTTCAAGGACATTAGAATTTAAGCAATTTGCTCATATGTTGCATGTGGTATGTACTTTTTGCATTCTTGAAATATATTTGTTACTCTGCGTGATGTTTGAATTGTAATTGATTTCTGAAAAATGAGTTATACTTCGTGGATGTAGAAGTCTCTTTGTCCAAAATAAGAATGCTGTAAACTTCATAACTCTTGATCGTCACTTATTAATGATATCATAGTATTTCTCTTGATTTATTAAACTTCATAAGCTCTGCTGCTATAATTAACACATCATGTAGCTTCAGGTTCTTTCTCATACCCAAGTTAATAGCATGGAGCTTTGATGTAAATGATGACTGAAAAATCTCTCATTGACTTACTTTCGAGAGGTAAGACTCTCTCCTGATTTATAACAAAAATAAATAAAAACCAAGAATTACGTATTTACGTTATATGACAGTGGGAATCAAATGCGATATGTTGTGTATCTTTGCAACTCGCCGCGAAGCGCGGGCCCAACACCTCGTAAAAAAACATTACATAAATAACTTAAAACTACTAGAAAAAAACACCAAACTAAAACTCCAAATTATACTTGGCTTTGATATCACGCTTCTTTCTCAAAACCCACTCAAGATGAGGGCCGGTCAAGTGGTCATGCGGATCAGTGTAGAATTTCATATCGCTCATCTCGATCTTGTATTTTTTGATCTCGTGGTTTTCTTTTTGTATGGCCATGAAATCATTTATAGATTCTTTCCGGAGGTTAAAAAAGTCGTTTGTGGCGTATTTCCATTTGTCACTAAATGGTCAACAACAGGCGCCTCGCCAAAATCTGAACCTTGAGCAGCCGGTGACGATGTCGCTGCTTTCTTCTTGGCCTTGTCCCGACCCATTGGTCGAGGGGGTGTAACTTCCACTTCTTCAGAATACTGATCCGCATTGACACTGGCATTTGTTGAGTCGGACTGCTCTCCCGACGCCCTTGACTTCTTTCCACGACTATAGAAGTATCGAGCCCGAACTCGAACAATATATAAAGTATAAATATTTGAGCTCGCCTTAATTTTAAAAACTTGTTCAGGTTCGATTCAAGGTTGATCCAAGTCATTATTAGATGAGTCGAATCCGAATTTTTTGATATTCGAGTTGACTCGGATCGTGGGTCATATGTAAAATAAAATTGTCTTGTGTTGATTATGGAAACTTGTAAAGTTTAGTGTTTATTTCGCAAATTAACATGACGCAAATAACCGCCGTCGACCACATCATGCTTCTCCTCTTTTCAGAGACGGACTGCTTAAGAAGTACCTGAGACGTTCCCGGCGAAGATTTATTTACGGCTGTAGAACACCCTGCTTTGTATACCTAATTTGGTTGCTTTTTCGCCGTAAAATCTCCGGTAGGATTTCGTAAATTTATTTACCTAACCTGTTGCAGCTGCTCAATTCGTTTTACTTTTCTAAACGTCTTCTGTAGTTCTATAATAGTTATTGTCGTCCAATTAATGATGATATATGAGCACTTCCGTCATCTATCTCGGGTTCCTTTATTATTGTTATTTCATGCTCTGTACAAAGATATACTTGATGGGAACGGAAACCCCAAATGCAGACCAGGTGTTTGATGAAATGCCTCAGAGAAATGTCTTTCACAAGAGTGTTCTGTTTTGGGTTTCCATTATATTATATTTTCTTAGTGTTTGCACCAATTAAATTTCTATTTAAGTTTTCACAGCAATGATTGTGTTTACAGTTGCTGATTTTGATTCTACTGAATTTTCAGGATTTAACAGTGATAATGTTAACACATAAGATGAAGAAGGCTATCACAGATAACCCGAAGAAACTTGCAACATTGATCGATCTTGTTAACCTGCCTTCAACACTTAGAGATTTTGTTGGACAGTCTCAAAGTTCCCGATTAGGTTTTTTTCGGCATGTTTGGTCCTACATTAAAGACAACAATCTCCAGGTAAGATTCTTGTGTTTTCCACACACATGCTACATGTGTGCTACTAATTATACATATGTTGCTAATTTCATGATTGAAACTTTTCATTTACATGGTTTATTTATAAATCATTTAACTAAGATTTTTGCATGTTGTGTTACTAATAATGCACATTTTGTTTTTGTTACAATTCAGGATCCAAACAACAAGAACATAGTCAACTGTGATGAAAAACTGAAGAGTATTCTTTTGGGCAAAACTCAGGTGGAGCTAACTGAACTTCCTATGATGATCAAGCTGCATTTTCCCAAGCAACAAAAGTAATTTCAACATATGAGATAGATTGATACATGTGTAACCTTAAATTATGCAATCAATTACTCTTATATAACAAGTATTGTGGGGCCCGCACGTTGTTGCGGGTCGTAAAACGTAAACTTTTTTACATTGAGATTAATATTAGCTTTTGATTAGACTTAATTTCTTTGTAAAAAAAGTGAATAAGCGATTTTAATTGAAGTAATATAAAAGCTAATGGTCGCATATGTTTGTCACAAAGTAATATCTTGAGTTACAATGTATATATTGTATATATTGAAAAATAACAGTTGTACATAGTTTTTAATCACATATCAAACTTATTAAGTTGATTATGAAGAAAAAATCAAATCACACTTTTATTATTCTTATGCTAGCTTAATATATGCATCAACGTATTAAAATTACTCCATGGAGTAATTTTTGTGTTTTTCTGTGTTTTATAACTGTTTTTAATTTTGATTATGATAAATTTACAAAAGAAAATAAATGATATTTCAAAACAAAAATTATACTTCGTCTGATTCAAAATAAGTTATACACATGGGGTTTCACGGTTTTTGAGGCAAAACATTATAATGATGGTTAAATTAGATTAATTGGATGGTTAATGGGTAATGGGTCCACACCTTTTGAATAAAGTAAGGTTAATGATGTTTAAAAGTAAAAAGTAAGGGTAAATGGGTCATTTCACTTTGTTAAAGTAGATAGTTAGTGGATGTGGGTCCCATTTTTTTTGCCAAATATGAAAAAATTTCAAAGTGTATCACTTATTTTGAATCAACCAAAAAAGGAAAGTGTATCACTTATTTTGAATCGGAGGAAGTATAATTAATTCTCATTATATTTTTTCTTTCCTTGATAAAACATTTTTTTTATCCAACATAAATTATTTAAGAAATAAAGAAGTATTCATATCTTTAGCAATATTGAATTTGATATTCAAGAATGTAAAAAGTGATGTGTTTAAAAAAATATTATGAAAATGCGTGAAGCAGATCTTGAACCACCGACCTAGAGGAGGTGAATGCAAGTGTTTACCGCTTGGGCTGCAACCCATTTGTTGCTAACATCAGGGTTAACAGAAATATATAGTTAACATATTAGCGTTTTTTTTTTAGATTTTACAGTCCACTATGGTATCACAATTGTATATAAGATACAATACATTTATCATAGTGTTTTCACTGTTCATAAGATTAATTAAATTTCTTTATATGTATCAATTAAGTGCAAAACTTACCAAACAAGGTTGTTGACTGAGTGGCAATTAGAGTTGCATGAAAGACATTGCCTCCATATCATTCTTGCTATATCTCATTCTTTTTTTTGGTGTATCAGCCTATAAAGGTTACATTAACAGCATGTAACAAAAAATCTTTAATTTTTACAATTTAAAAATTTTAAAATGCCACATCATATTATTATTATTATTACATTTAATATTAGGAAAATGCTAAAGAATACCTTAAGGCAATGGTTAAAATGTATAAATGGTTAAAATACAATTTTTTAAACATAACCATCCTAAAGTTGTCAATGATTTTTAAGTTGATGGTTTTCTTATGGTTATGGTACAAGTGAGTTAGGCATGCTTTTATTTTTTAGTCATAGCCTTGATGATAATGGTTAGCAAAACTATTAACATTGTAACTAAGCAAACACCATACACTCAGTTTAAACTTCATATTTTTTTTATCATTGCTCTAAAAGTTATGATTAGCAAAATTCATAAATAAATAAATAACATGAATTTATAAAGTCGTTGCATAGCACGGCCCATTTTACTCGTTGTATGACATTAAACATGTGGTTCTAGTTGCTATATATAAAGCATTTGCCATAAATATATCAACCATCTAATTGCATACATTTCGCCAACAAATAATACAATAAACACATTTATTATTTAAATATCATTCATTATCTTCCTTTTTCATGGGTTCAGAGCTCATAATTCTGAGATTCTTTCTATACTGAGGAGATGTTAATCTCCTTTCTAATGGTGTTTTCCTCTTACTCACAACAAACCGATTCACCCCTTTTCGCATTGGCATAATTGATGGGAAATCTTCATCAGGGATTTGACTTAATTCTGAAATATCCTTGATTTGTGCAACCCGTTTGAACCATCTTTCTGCCTTAGCCTCTTCTGACATATCCAACGGGTCGGGTTCTGTCACTGCTGATCCCTCCAAGCTCTTCCCGGCCCACCCACTTCCAACATTCGTGCTCTGTTGACCAATGTGTGAGGTTTCGGGTTTAGGCCCGTTTGCTATAATTTGGTTACTAGATGAACCGGTATTCACATTTCCATTAATTAGGGTTTCGGGTTGCTGCTGGTTATCTTTCTTGGTGAAATAGTCAGGTGGAAATGGAACAAAAGGAGCAAAGCTGCTAGTGCTCTTTTGGTAAGGAGAAACGGGCCGATTATTGTTCTTGTTATCTACAAAACCATTTTCCTCTTTATTTGGAAAATTGTCATGTGAAAATGTAGGGCCCGTGACACCGTGTAGCTCTTTGACTTTCTTGAACCATCTTTCTGTTTTATCTTCTTTATCAGTATCTTGAGTGTGCCTGCTCTGAACATATGTTGGTCCATGTAATGAAGCCTCATCTGGTCTTCTACACTCACATTTCAAGCACACCACATTCTTTCGGTAATTAAAAAAATTACATCTGGAAAATAATAAAATGAGTAACTTACACAAATGGTCCTTTAGGTTTGTATCATATTACATATTTGGTCCTTTAATTTCATAAATTACACCGGTAGTCCTTTTTTCTGAAACTATTGACACGTTTGATACTTTACCTAAACAGACGTTTATTTTTCCCGTCGAGTCTGGTCGCGTGTGATGCACGAGGGGGTATACTTTCCCTTCACCAATTTGAAACTGCATAAAAACCTGTTTGTTTGACGGGAAAGGTTAACGTCTGTTTAGGTAAAGGACCAAACGTGTCAATAGTTTCAGAAATAAGGTCTATCCGTGTAATTTATGAAACTAAATGACCAAATATGTAATATGGTACAAACCTAAAGGACCATTTGTGTAATTAACTCTAAAAATCATCACTTTATTACATTTTTGCAACAAGAATCTCACTATCTGTAAATGTAGGGTTCAAATCTTCAAATTATGCTTACCTTGGACAATCCCACTCCCCATTAGTCAACTGTCTTTGCGGTCTCATCTCTTCACATTCGAGGCATTTAATATTCCTTGCAAAGTTCATGAAATTGCATCTGCTCATAACACCCCGATTATCAAACTTTAATCTTATGCAACTAATTAATTGTAAGTAAGAAGTTAAACTCACTTTTGGCAAATCCAATCGCCTTTCTTCATTGTAATATTTGGTCCAAGATTCCTTGGCATTTGTTCATATTGCTCGTTTGTCTGGCTTCTATATATGAAATTAGGCAATTCTTGTAACAAACTTCGGGCAGCTGATTCGATAGCCTCATTAATGTTTCTTTCGGGATAAACTGTAGGATTGCTTACATAACTCAATATATACTTCATCAAGTCCACTGATTTTGCTTCATTTGATCCGTCTGCCTTCAATTCGATATAACAAATATGACTAAGTATTATATGGCATTGTTATATACTTTATATACATATAATATTCAGAAAGTATACGAACACTACAAAAAAAAAAAAAAAAAAAAAAAAAAAAAAACCTGTAAGAAAGCCCTCATTCTTCTCTCAGTTCCATGGGCAGTTTTGAACAGAAATGGATACCCATTGTTGATGAGCACCTCGATATCTTTCCTTGGTAAGAACCTGAAAATAATACCATATAAATAATATGTTAAATAAGTATATATCCTCAATTTTGTGACTTTAATTTACAATGTTACACATATATGAGCAAAGTCACACAACTGTAAATCAAAGTTGCAAAATTAGTGAATTTGCTTATCAGTTTATAAATCCATTAGATTGGTACATGTAATGTAACAGATTTAGGATATTTGAACAATAGAAAGAAATTCGGATTGCAAACCTTAAGATATCAGCTCTATCACGAGCAAAAGCCAGGCACGAATTCGCAGCAGCAATAAATTCCATTGACAAATTATCATTCGCCACAAAATCGTTTTCAACATTACCGTTGCCGTTAAAGTAACCTGCAGCTGACAGAGATTCAACTAGGCGAGACCATTCCGGCCACGGATGTGACGGCGAGACGTGGTCGCCGTTCTCTTTCCAGACATTATTAGTCGCTCTGGAGTAATAATTTTGAGAGAATTTGATCGGAATAAGTGAATTACGGCGGAGGTGGTTGGGGGCGGCGGATAGGGTGGTGAGTGGGACGGTAAGAGAACGATGGCTAGCCAATCGGAAGAGAACGAAAGGGCGGTGATGGAGGAAGGGGATTGGATTGGTTAAGAGAAAGAGTAATCTTGATGTAGCTACAACCATTTGCTTGAAGGATTGGGAACAGCCGGCGACGACGGTCGGTGGAAATGATCACCGGAGAGGATCTGGTTGTTAACCTAATACAGTATTTTGCGGTTTGGGGAACAAACGAAGACCCGAATCTTTTACTAGTGTTGTTCTTGGGCCATGATCCGGGTTTGGGCCGAATTTGCAAGTAAAATTAAACCTTTTTAGTTTCAAAAGATTAGTGTTAAACCTACATATTGTTATCCTGCCTAATTTCACGTTTTCCTACATATAATAATAATAATAATAATAATAATAATAATAATAATAACAATAATAATAATAATAATAATATAGTTATAAAATTGTGTATTTTATACGGATAAAATAGGTATTTGACTATTTAAATATGTAACAATTACACATTTGTAAAGAAAATGTGTGTTTGTTTAGTAGACGCCTATTTTTGGAACGAATAAATACCTTTAGGCAAAACAGATAAAATGTAATTGTGTTTTTAGGGGCGTGCAATGGTATGAAACTCAATTGTTCTGGTACCAAAAATTCGAAGATAATTGAATGCCGGGCTATATAGTCGTATTGTTTCATATGTTTCGAACCAATTTGGTCTCAAATCACATCGTGAATCAGTTTTGAACTTCAAGCTAGTGACTTTAGCTCAATTTATCACTTAAATTATATAATTTTAAATATATGATTTTTACATCTTACCTTCTGTTACCTCGCCTCACGTGAGATGAGGTATTGACGTTGTAATATTAACCCTATATTAAGAAGATCTTGTAATGTTTTATAAATCGTTCACTTATCTAAACAGAATTCAAAGCAAATAAAAAGTTTAGCCCGTCACAACATGATTTCTCTCCAACCTCAAATCTTGCAAGCACAAACATCAAATTCATCAACAATGTGAGATTAATTTGCAGTTTGATCATACTCCTGTTAAATACCACATTTTACATACCAAATAAGAGTCAACTGTCTGTTCATAAGCATGCAGGCCACAAAATAAAAGTAACCAACTTTGTGCAAATTCTTTATCAAGTAACCAACCCAGAAAAGCCATCCAAACCCTAAATAGTTCCAATTCGAAGTGATCTTCCAAGTTAACGGAATTCGAGGTGCTCACATCGTCATTTTGATTGGGTAACGTGGTCAAATTACCCTAAATCAGAGTTTTTGAAGGTTGATTAAAGTTAAAGTGTTCGAAACTCTATATGGTTATTTCTGACCGAAAAAAAAAAGTTGATTACCTTCCTATGCAGTTAGACCTTCATAAGTTGATTGGTAGTGCTTATCAATAGTTGTCAATTATTTGTTCGTACAAAAACGTTACAAGTTACTAAAAGAGGAGGATTCTTGATTTTGTATGGAACAATCGTCATTTGAAATTGAACAACATAAAGCACCGTGCCTCGTGAATTGGATTGGATCGAACTAAATCAAGTACACCACCACTAACTATCCACTAACTGTTATTCTCTTTTCAATATAACTTTATATTTTAATTAAAATTATTACCAATAGTACCACTACTAACTATCTTCTTAAAACTTGTGACCAAAAAAATTTTTAGAGACGAGGGAGTAATAAGTTTGTGTTTTTTTCTTTAATCACATTTATCCCAGTAAAACCTAACATCAAATATCAATATCACTAGGCTACAAATATTATTTTCTATTTACACCCAAGATTATATAGTATGAGGTGATAATTATGTCTTTAATTCTTAATAACTTCTATTTCTTAAAAGAGGCCTATTCACTTTTTAAAATTGACATGTCTTGTCCACTAGTTTTTTTTCCTCATATCATCATTTGATTTTGATACAATTAAAATGAGTAGTAATATGATAAAAATAAATGGTAGGAAGAAACTCTTCCTAAAAATAAGAGTAAATTACAATTTTTGTCCCTGTGGTTTTCCCGATTCTGCGTTTTTGTCCCTGTACTTTTTTTTTCATTTTTTTGTCCCTGTGCTATGCCAAATTCCGCATTTTTGTCATTCCGTCCAATTTTGGACGTTAACTGACCTCACATGCCAAACATGTTAGGGTATTCCTGTCCTTTCACCATTATACTTGTACATCAAACTTTAAAATTTATACTTTCAAAATTACTTTCTTCTCCAACATCATCACCAAGAACACATCATCATCCCCAATTTACTAACCTACAAACAACTTATCATCTCCTGCAAAAAAAACTGATTCTATACAGAAAGGATGTAATTTCATTCTAAATCTAAAATGTAACTGATAAAAAGCAAAACTTCTATCCAAAACTCCATCAATTAGACGATGAAACACCACCATCGCACACCTTCCGCCGCCGCTACAACCGCACCTACGCGGTCTTCTTCTCCGGCTAGAACTGTCACCACCATCGCACCTTCTGCCGCTGCCGTCTCCGCACCTCCCCGATCTTCTCCGGCTAGAACCCTTACCACCATCGTAACTTCCTTGTTGTGGTGAAGAATGACGGCTAGAACCATCTTCTCCTTCACCGACAGAAAGAATGAATCTCCACCACCACTCCACCATCGTTTGCAGGATGTGATTTTAGGATTTAGAGGATGAAGGTTCTGATTCAACTGGTAAATCCAGATATAAGTCTTCCTCAAGCTTCACCAATGCCGGATCTGAAGAATTGCCGTCGATAAGAGGCGGTGAAAATCTGAATCTGAGCAGCTCGTTTTCATACTCGGCCGATGAGGTGTTGATGCTTGTAGAAGACGGAGAGGGGATATGGACGGCGTGATCTCCGGCAACTGATTCGTTTTTCACAATTGGAATGTTTGAAATTAGGGCTTTGAACTGTGCTTTCAAACCCTACACCTTAAAATCGTTGCTGTTGAAATTAAATGGAAGACTTGATATATTATTTTGTTTTGGTTTGTGCGTTGAATCTTTATAATTCTCACGAATGTTGAAGAAAATGTTGTCACATTTTGAATTTATGATTGATAACTAGTAAATTGTTAGGGAGACCAGGCGGTGGTTTTGTATAAGAACAAAATTAGGGAGAAGATGAAATCGATAAAACAATAAAGAATTAAAAATAATTGGAAGAAAAAACAGAAATGCCCTCACATGCTTGGCACATGAGGGGTTTTAACGGCCAAAAAGAGACGGCAGGTAGACGGAAAGACAAAAACACGGAATTTGGCATAGCACAGGGACAAAAAAAATGAAAAAAAGTACATCGACAAAAAACGCAAAATCAGGAAAACCACATGGATAAAAATTGTAATTTACTCTAAAAATAAACATTTTTTTAGAGTATCATCAACACACAAAATCAATGCCCGCCCCTTTTTCTTCATCTTTCTTCCCAAGCACATAAATCCTAGAAATATTCTCTCCTTTCTATTTCACTAATCAATAGTCATCTCTCCAACAAATTGGTAGCTATGGTAGTCGCCAGAATCACCTCACGGATCGTAAGGACCGTCGTTACTACTTACCGAAGTTCTTCAATCCTCTACGCCCGACCTCATAATCATCTCTCGAATTCAACCATTGGACATCATTTTCACTCTCTTCCTGCTTTACAGAACAAGGTAATCACATAAACAATGTTTAATTTCCAAGTATTTACGGATTAATTTGATGTATATTTACGTTTTACACCAGCTAGGGTTTTATTAGGGTTTAAGGAGTCGTTGTAAGAACACGGATTTCATGGTATTATTCTTACCGAATCGTTTCCAGATTCGTTTCATCTACTGGCGGAATTTATAGTTTCAGGCATATTCTTTTACGTGTTCATCTGGTGATAGTTTTCTAATGTCGATTGCAAGTTGTCCGTCGGACATTCATAGCGCGATGGAGTTTATTTATTTATGCTTATTTTTAGAATCAGCTTATAGAGTTATAGTTTATTGTTTTGGGATTGTTTGGCAGATTTCACACAATTTGTTGCTTTCTTAATCCTGTCAAAATTTCTAACTTATATACTGGAAATTTGCATTTAATCTGCAAAAATTAGTTTGCATTTTCTCAAGATTAAGTTACTTGTTTGCTTAGTGTCTTCTTACAAGTCACTTTTGCTTCATATATCTTCTTATTGTATCATGGTAATGGTAATGCCTTTGTAGCTTAAGAGACATTTTATTTGTTGCAGGTGATAAGACGTCAAATATCTTTTACACATAATTTTTATCTTCAAAGATTTGGGATCTCATCATCTGCATCCCCACAACCCAATGAAAAGAAAACTTCTGAAAATGGAAGAACAAATTGTGATGATGCAAAAGAAAATGCAAGCTCTGATGACAATGGACAAGGTTGGTTATTGAGAACCCAAGTTAATACATCTATATTTTGGATTATAATCTTTGAGTGATGTGCAGGTGAGGAAGAGTTGACAATGGAGGATTTGATTAAACTTGTGACAGAAAAAGAGGAACTTTTGAAAACAAAAGATAAAGAGATTGAGCAAATGAAAGATAAAGTTCTTCGAACTTATGCAGATATGGAAAACATCATGGATAGGACAAAAAGAGAGGCAGAAAACTCAAAGAAGTTTGCAATACAGGTCAAATATCATATATCATATTATATATATATATATGTATATATATTTCATGTTGTGACATTGGTGTTTTATGTTGCAGAATTTTGCAAAGAGTTTACTGGATGTTGCAGATAATCTGGATAGAGCTTCTTCGGTTGTGAAAGAGAGTTTTGCAAAGATTGATACGTCTTCTGACAGTGCTGGAGCTGTTCCACTTTTGAAAACATTGCTTGAAGGCGTTGAGATGACTGAAAAACAGCTGGCAGAGGTAATAATTTTGTTTTCACATAAATGTGTTGGCTTTATAAAAATGAAATATGTTCAGGTTTTGAAGAAATTTGGAGTGGAGAAATATGATCCTACAAACGAGGAGTTTGATCCAAATAGGCATAATGCAGTATTTCAAGTACCAGATCCTACCAAGACACCTGGCACTGTTGCGGTTGTGCTCAAGGTATGCCACCTAAGCATTTTTTTGGGTTTTGAAGTTTTTTGTTTATGTTTTGATTTGTTTTTGCAGGCCGGATACACTCTGCATGAACGAATTATACGACCTGCAGAAGTTGGTGTGACCATTAAGGTGGACTAAAAATGTTGGGTTACAAGATATGTTAAGATTTTGAATGTTTTGTTTGTTTTAGGAAGCAATCAGTGTTTTAACTAAACTCTTTATTTACTTCATTTTTTTGTGTCAACTGTAATAAATTATGATTACAATGAGGCTACCGAAAAACTACCACATGGCGTCCGACTGAGTGTAATTTATGCATCTTCAATAACTAACCCATTTGATCCGTATACTATTTGAGTTGTTCGGGCTGAAAATTATTAAACATTTATCTTTTTTGACTTTCTAAGTAATTAAATTCAAATATAGTAGTGTGGTTCAAGTAATGGTTGAGTTTCAAGTTGCATTTTACATGTTTTATACAAACAGAATTGGACCTTACACATGTAATAATTCTTTTTCAATACATAAGTTATACAATTGTTTGAATAATCTAGAATCTAGATTCAAATCTAGTTATATGAAAACCTTTAACTTTAAGTGGTAGTTTGATATGATATTTAAGTAATCCAATTCCTAAATCTTAACCCTTATATGCTAAATTGGATTGGATTGGATTAGGGCATTTATAATGATCAAATTTATATGGTTCCATATCCATTTAAGATATTAACTATGTTGACAATGATCAAGTAAATTTGGTCATATGAAAGGCTAAAACCCGAATACGCACGTGCACAAAAATATCAGAGAACACAAGACATGGGTTATTGGACCTAAAAGTTGATAGTATCTAAATAACAGCTAACGATTGATTAAGGTTAATTACAGTAGTCAAGGTTGTGCGAGAAGACAAACTGCAGACAACTTCATTCGTGGTAATTTAATCTTTTTCACAATCTTGATTTTAGCATGCAAAACCCCTCTGTGCGGCATTGACCCAGTCAGCAGCCCCACCTAAATCACGGTCTTCATCATGATCTTGCAAATCTATATCCAAATCCATGTTCAAGTCTTTGGTTGCTGCTACACTCTTCTCTGATGCCTACAAGGAATCCCCCAAGTAACATGTCAAAACGGGTCATTTTTAGTACATGTTGAGTTTGGGTTTGGGTTGACCGAAACAGATTTTATATAAGTCAATCATGCTTACAAAATCATATCTTTTTTAGTGAATTTTTTTTAAAGGATAGTTTACAAGTTTTATATACTTTGCACATCTATCAACCCGCTTGACTCGTTAAAACATAACCTAATCGACCCATTCACAAATAGATGGGTCAAAATTCCCACCTTCAATCCAACTAATCCACTTAATAAAAGATGGTCGAAAAGAGTTGTTAAATTCCTGAGACGCTATGGGTACTTTTTTCTTTCAAGATAACTTGTTTACTGCTAATATATAGAGGTCGCAAGATGGGCAGGTTACTTGATCCACAAACACTTTTGGTCCACTTTTTACCTTTTTTGATAAATATTGAATGCGTAACGCGTTAAATATGTTTAACAAAACTATACTACAACACTTAATTGAATTGTTTAAATAAAATGATTTAGGAGGTTCTACACATCAAATATATTTCAGCCCGTTTGACCCGTCCAACCCATTTTTATTTTTGGATAATTTTTTATTTGACTCGTTTGAGATAAAACAAAAAAAGTACGTCATCAATCACCTGAGTTTTTGCTGCAAATACGTTATCGTCGTTTTCTGAATTTCCTTAGGCAGGAGATTGGTTTGTCTTAATTGCTTCTTTAACATCAACATCACCTTTTTCAGCTTCTTTTTTCTTACCTTCTAGCACAACAATCTGCACAAGTACTTACTAAACTTAATACACATATTATACTTCTTTTTTTTTTAAATAAGATAAATAATTTAGCAACTTTAGACTAAGTTTGAAGGCTGGTGCTTGATCATTCTCAGAGATAGGATAACTGGTATTGATTAATAAATAATTTAGCAACTGTAGCCTAAGTTTAAAGCATCATCCACCAACAACCCCATTAAAAAAGGGACAAAAAAGATTGTTTCCTTGTCAGCATCTGCTTTATATTCGAATCAAATTCACAGCACTGAAAATAATATCCTTTTCTGAAAATGAACCCAGGAACAACTGCTTTATTTAGATTATTTTTCAGTTCCCACTGTTCTTGGTATACTGTAAAATCAAATGAAACTACACGTGTAGATTCACAGAAGGTACGAAACTTAGGAACCAAATATTTATTAACAAACATCGTATATCATCATTGATTTTAAGGAATATAATCGAATGAACATGCTGCATATGGAATTCATTATCTACCAAATCAAGAACATCAACTATCTTACACTACACAGGAAATTAAATGTAATTCTAAATTAAATTGATGAATCAATATTACATGTAATTTTGTACTCCATTAAATTGATGATACATGATTACAATCATTAAGTATGCACGAAGAGGTACCTGGGAAGTGGAATTCCCTAATAAATAACTAGAACAGAAAAACCCTTTTTGGATGAATATCGGTAAATTTATATCATACTTAATGTTCTCCTAATTATAGATTTATAGTAACTTAATTCTCCTGCGTAACTCATCAATTTGAAGAATAACTTATAAAAATCGAAAAATTTAGCAACATTTCAGCTCATTAATAAACTATAAAACGCAAATCAGTACGATAAACCCTAATAACCTTGAACTGAATGATATAACTTCAGCTTACGGGTGCGTACCGTAGCTTCCGTCTCGGCCTCTCTTCCGCTACGGATTCCGAGTCTCCGGCGGACTGAGCTGACGGAACGGGAGTCCAACGGCGAATCCGTACAGCAGAGACGTTGTTGTTATTGTTGCCGTTAGAATTGGAGTTTTTGTTGTGGTTATAAGTGACGGAGGAAGATGCTGATGAGACATGAACCCACTGCTTCTGCCACCTTCTCACCGGTCCGGTGAACACCGGCGCCGAACCGTACCGGTTAGACGGTCTGCCAGTACGCGAGCCGATTCCGTCCATAGAGCAGAGAGTGTGCACAGAGTGTACAAGTGTCGTTGAGTGCCCAGTGTTCGATCTTTCAATGAGAACTAGTGGAGCATGTCTACGGTCTAACGTCGAAACGTCGTCGTGCTCTGTTTTGGTGTTTTGCTGGGACTGGGAGGTTGCCAGTTGCCACTGCCACGTGTAGGTTACAGCCTACGCAGCAAATTGGCCCAATTGTACGACTTGTGAACTGAGATATTGTACCGTTGACAAACCTAATTCATTCACTTGTAAAACAAGAGTAGCAGGGTACCCGCGTAATGCGGTGGCGGGTATCAGTAACTATATTTCGAAGTGACGACAGTATCGGTGGTGATGGCAATAGCGATGGGTGATGAGTGGTGGTGCATAGTGATGGTAGGTGCCAATATTAGCGATGATAATATGTAGTTGGGCATATAATAATATGGGCTTTGTTGATCACAAGTTTTTTTTTTTTTCCTTCAAAAAAGGGAAATCTCTAGGAGAGAGTTTCGGCATTGCCATCACCCCCTCCTAGAAATACCAATATATATATATATATATATATATATATATATATATATATATATATATATATATATATATATATATATATATATATATATATATATATATATATATATATATATATATATATATATATATAAACCAATAGGATACAATACAGCAAAGACTCAAAAATACGCACCCAAATAACAACCTCATTTGGGTGATACAACAACATACACCTGCAAAATAAAGACAACAAGCAACTACGACTACAACTATTGAACTTGCATTTGAACATTCCAATCTTTAGCAACCTTCCTAACCCACACAAAATCTTTAACCTTCATACTGATTAGCTGCAATTTGACATTCTCTTTTACATTATTTAACAGAATATCCACAGGGATGTTTTTTTTAGCTAAACAACCTGCTATTTCTTTCCCTCCAAATATGATATACAGCAGATGCCACTGTAATCCTTCTCAAAATACTCATAATACTATTATTACATCTCCTCTGTGACAAAACTCTAACAACATTCACCCACTCATTCGGAAAATCTTCCATTTTACTAGCAGTTTTCAAACTATCCCATATAGCTTTTGAATAAGGACAACTGAAAAATAGATAATTGTGAGAATCATTCCCATGTTTGCATAAAGGACAGATCAGATCATTCCTTGGACACCACACCGCCATTCTATCCTGAGTCTGCAGACTCTCCTGAACTGCTAACCACATAATAAAAGCCTGTCTTGGACTTCCTTGTGAAAACCACACAACTTTCATCCATGGAACAATACTACTGTTAGTATTTAATTCTTCAAAAACACATCTAGCACTAAAATCAACCAACGTTCCATCTGCCAATTTCCACTTTACCCTATCTGGATCACTGTTCAGATTCGGAACTAAAATGTTATTAATAGTAGGGTAGGACTGATTCCAACCAGCAGGCCAATTCCAACCACCATTGATCACCATTTTGTCCACAGTCATATTATCATCCATTCTAGCCCTATATCGGCTTCTTTTATTCACAATATTACAGATAGGCCCATAATCATCCCACTTATCATACCAAATTGAAGTTCTTTGACCATTACCAATAACATGCCAAACAGCATCCTTGATTTTTACTCTGAGGTTGAGCATACACCTCCACATCCAACTATCTGTATTAGTAGGGGCTATGTCCCAAAAATTCCTTCCTTTCAGCTTCACAACATTAACCCAATTAACCCACAAAGAATTTTTTCCAGCTACAATGACCCAAATGTGTTTGCATAATAAAGCTTCATTCCAGGTACCTAAATTTTTTAAACCCAGGCCCCCTTGATCTGTTGGTCTGCAAATACATTTCCAACTTACTTTGGCTTGACCTTTCTTATCATCACTACTATTCCATAGAAAGTTTTTGAAAATCTTATTAGTCTCCTTCACCACTGATTTCGGGAGCAGGAACATAGAAGCCCAGTATATATGCATGGAAGCCAAAACTGCATTTATTAACTGCAGTTTACCTGCATAAGACAAAAATTTGTTCTTCCAACCACATATTCTATTTCTGATCTTATCCATCAGCTGCTTGCAATCCTTAATCCCTAATTTCTTATCAATAAGAGGTATTCCTAAGTATTTGACAGGCAGAGTACCAGCTTTGAAAGGCAATTCCTCCAGGATAGCCTTTTTCTCATTTTCACTAATATTAGAACAGAAAATAGTGCTCTTACCAATATTGGGCAGTAACCCTGAAACACTACTAAACTCCATGAGAGCAGCTTTAATAATTTTCACAGATTTAGTATCACCATGACTCAAAATAAGAAGATCATCAGCAAAACATAGGTGAGTTAGTTTCAAAATAAGAAGATCATCACAAGTTATTTACGGCAAGTAAAAAAATGAAAGTTGAACTAAATTGAGCCTTTTTATTACTGGTAGGATCAGATCCCAAATTTTTCTTTTTGTAGAAGTAAATATGAGCCGTTCAAATAGAGAAATGATGGTGTGAGTTCTGGTGACGTTAAAGGTTATATTTATTAGTATCTGGAATAAATCAAAGTAATCAAGTAGTTGAAGTGGTTAACACACACACGTAAGTCCCAAATGGTCATGGGTTCGATTCCAATAAGCTGCAATTTTATTCTTTTTTGTCTTTTAAAGTATTTAGGCCTACTAATATTAGAAGGTCTTAAAAATTAAGACTTTAAGACCTTCTAATATTAGTAGGCCTAAATGCTTTAATAGTAGTATAAATTAGAGTAATAAGGCTTCTCCTAAAAGTGGCGTGTCACTAAACACAATACTAAATATATCCCTATTGACGGGTTATTGACGAGTTCATGACAATAACAACATCACTAACTCATTCCCATTTTGAAAAAAATACTATCTCCGTATCAAAATAAGTTATATGTAACGACCCGAATTTTGTAGATAAATAAATTATTTAAAAATATGATAAATAAGGATAAATTGTTTAAAGAACGTAGAAGTTGGTTTCGTGTCGTTTGGACACCGTATGAGAAAGTTATGGACGAAACCAGGTCGATACAAGGAATAAAAGTTGCAGCCTGCCTGGGGAGCAGAGTTCGCGACGCGAACTACGGTTCGCGATCGCGAAGGGTCGACAGAGATTTTGGGGTTTGCCGATCAGAGTTCACGACAGCGTTCGCGACGGGTTAGCGATCGCGAGGAATTGGACACGGGAAGTTCGCGAACGCCTGTCAGACAGCATATTAAATGCGGGATTTCAGCCATAAATGCAAAACATAAACCCTAGTTTCTTCCTTTGGGGATTTTTGAGCTCAAGAGTAGTTTGAGGACGATTTCCTCACAAATCCTTGGTAGATTTCACTCCTAGTTGAAGATGAAAGTTATATCTTCACTCTTCGATCATTGTAGCTTTAGATCTATGAATTTCTAAGTTTGGGTTTGAAACCCTAGTTCTTGGGTTTTCCTTAAATGGTGAAATAAATGTTGTCTACACATAATAGATGGTGTTTTAACAAAGGAAACAAGTGTATGGTTAAGATTTGTAAGAATCTTAAGATTTGGTAAAACCTAGGGTTTTGGAAATCATCCAAATTGGGGGAAAGTGTTATTAAGGGGTTTCTAGTGATAAAAAGGTTTATTATTAGTAGTATTTGTTGTTGAACAAGTTGTGAATATTATGATAGGCTTTTGGTGAAGTCTTGAAAGGTTCTAGCTTATTGAAGCAAAAGGATTGGGTGTGAAGAACATATTTGGAGCATTATTTGCTAAGGTGAGTACGTGTGGACTTTACTGAGTACATAGCCATAGAAATATACTTTATTTACTTGTGATCGGTCTATTTGATTATTTGTGTAGACTTGTTGTATGTTGAGTTAGTTGATATTATCATAAATAGTTGACTAACTTGTTTGGTGGTAGATGTGATAGCCGAGGGCTTGGATTGACATAACCGTTGAGTTATGGTAATGATGAGATGATGTGATTATGCGGGGGACCCCGGTCATGAGGTGTGGATTGAGGGGCAGTTGGGTGGATTCCCATCGACTCATCCACGTTAGTAGTCTTGCTTGTTGGATTTATGTGCACAGTTAGCCAACCTCTGATGTCACGTCCATGTCTATAGGACACTCAAGGGTCACACCAGTGAGTACATGTAAATCGAGTAGTTATGCAATGATACTTGGAGAGGAATGATTTATAATAGTTATTATAAATCAGTGAAGTATTAAGTTAAGTTTAACTTATTACTAGATTAGTTTAACTAACTAATTAATACAGGTATTTGTACGTTTACTAGTTGAGTAAATATACAATGTGTTAATTATAGATTATCCATAATATGATTTAAAGATATTAAATCATATAGTGTTTGGATAATATTATTGTCTAAATTATATAAAAGTTATTATATAATTATTTATTAAATGTATAAATATAAGTATATATATATATATATTAGTATTTATACCGAATTAAATATATAAAGTATATTATACATAGTATTTAATAGTTAAGTGACAATAATAAACTAGTAAAACTATAAGGGCTAGAAACGAAAAAATGAAAGTTTAATTAAGTATTGAATATTAATTAAACTAGAAGGGTTCTAAGTGAAAGATCTTCTATTATAAATAGAAGATCTTAGGCTTAACCTAATCTCTCTAATAGAGAACCCTAGCCATGAAATTTCCCCCTCCTCCCCCCCTCCATTCGGCCGAAACATGCAAGGACTAAGAACACCAAGCTTGGTGTTCTTCGTGTTTTTCGAGTTTGTTGAATAGTTGATCATTACAAGAGCTTATCTAGAGGGCTACTCGTTGTGTTTATCACTGGTGGATCTATCTTGAGCGACTAAGGTATTGCTTGGAAGAATTCTTCTTCCTCTTCTTCTCTATTCGGCCGAAACATAAGCATATGTGTTTCGGTGTGTTCGATCGAACCGTTAGCCAAGAACCTTAGGGTTCTTGGTGTTCATCGTTCAAGTCTTTTTCTTTCTTGTTAATCTAGTCTAGATTTCCAACATCCCAATCCTTTAGGGTTTAAGGATTAAGTTTAATCTCAGTTCCGCTTTTAGGGATTAAACTAGCTAGTTGGTTTAACCGGCAAGAACAAGTTCATGTTCTTGTCAGTATGGTTCGAACCAAGCATACTAGGAGGTTGACCCAAGTGGTTAATCGGTTACAATGAAACCCTTTATTGCTAACTGGACGTATTCCGGCGAGTAAGGCAGGTATCGGTAGATTGGGCGAATCCCTCTTGCCGGTATCTTGAAGCTTATTAATGGCGATGGATTTCGGTTAATAAGCTAATGTGAAACTTATTAATGGGGATGTATTTCGGTTAATAAGTTAAGGTGCTTCTAGTTAGTGCGGTGGATTCCGATAGCTAGATATGATTGCTAGGGAGCAAGATCGATAAGGTCACAATAGGGTGACTAGACTGAGTTGACGTGTTTGTTTAAATATTTATGTTTATATAATCTGTTGCTTGATATCCTTGGGTCTAAAACTCATGTAGCTCACGAGACTTTCTTGTCTCACGTACTCGTTTGTTTTGCTATGTACTCAGGTTCTGGATCGAAGGCATAGGTGTGCATGGATAGAGATGCGCGGGCCTAGAATAGAAGAGCACTAGAATCGATTTAAACTTAGCTTTGGTTTTGATATATTTTGTAACACCAAAACTTATACTATGATTTCATACCAAAGGTTTTTGTAAATCCATATTTTGGGAATAGTTCTTCTATTTAATGAAAATGATATATTTTGGCCAAATGTTTTATTATAAAATTTTAGGTGTTACATTATACATTTGGAGTTTCATGATTTTTGAGGTAAAAGATTAAAATGTGTGTTAAGATAGATTAAAGTTGATAGTTAGTGGATAATAGGTCCCACATCTTTTGAATAAAGTGATATTAATGATGTTTAAAAGTAAAAGTAAGGGTAAGAAGATAATCATATATGATAGGATTATGAAATGGGATCCTAATAAATCCATGACATGTCCCCTATGTAAGAAGTGTAATGACTCAAACAATCATTTGTTTTTTGAATGTGAGTTTTCAAAAGCTTTATGGTATCAATTGAAAAGCAAAATTTATGCTGCCCATTTTCAGAATAACTGGGACAGCATCATCTTGAATATTAATCCAAGTTTATGTAGGAATAATATTCAGAGTGCGCTCAGAAGAATTGGTGTGGCTACAATTGTTTATCATATATGGACTGAAAGAAACAATAGGCTGTTTAAGCATATTTCCAAGAATGAGAAGACTGTTATGATTGGTATCTCTGATAGTATTGAAGCCCAGCTGAGTTGCTTGAAAGTGAAGGACTCTAAGAACGTGAGAAGTGTTGCTGAGAATTGGTGTGTTAAAATGCAGATTTAATTTTAGGGGATTTTAGCATGTTTTTTTAGTTGTTGTATATATATAGATATAAAAAATATATATATATATATATATATATATATATATATATATATATATATATATATATATATATATATATATTTTGCGGGTCTCTTTGGTTGGGGTGATGGCAATGCCGAAGCTCTAATCTAAAGTGTTCCTTTTAAAAAAAAAAAAAAAAAGTAGATAGTTAGTGGAGAATGATTTCCACTTTTTCTACCAAATAAGGTAAGATGTGAAAGTTTATTATCCAACCCCCTCCTCCTTCCCTCACACACTCCGGTCGACGTATGCCTCAACCCGCTTTTTGATAGGAGTAGGTGCGGTAGGGCACTCTTCATTCGAAAATAATGAATGTCAGGACGAGGCTTTCAGCGTCACAAGGACGCGTTCTACTGACGCAAGCTTGTGATGCACCGATGCCAGCAGCGTTAGCTACTGACGTGCAAAAATTGGCTGCCGACGTGAGGAAGACGCCACCGTTGGCATGAACCTAAGGTATATGATGCGTATATTAAATTTATGTTAATTTTTTTTATCTTTTAATATAAGTTTAACACTTAAGTTAATAAATGGCAGTATTATAGCCAAAAGAATGTTAAAGGGATCTCATCTTTATTTTTTTTTTCTATTTTATATTTTAAATTACGGAAAAATTAAAATACAATAATATTAAAAATACAGAAATTATAATACACTAATATTAAATAAACATCACATTACAAAAAAAATCATTCTTTTTTTAGCTTCACGTTCCAATTTATGATATCCTCTCTTATAATGCCTTTTTGACACAGTTGGATATTTGATCCATGCCAATGTTTACTATGGAAGCATTTGCATAAATAATGCATTATGCATCAAAATTGCACAAATAATGCTCTTTTTTAACCTTTTGCAAAAATAATGATAATCGGGTATGCCATACCCGGTTTGAACCTTATGCCGACACGTGTCCTCGACGGTGACAGCCTCTTCAGCAGCTTTTCAAGGAGATGGGGTACCGAAATCCCGGTTTGAGATGTACTGCTTTTTTTAACTCAAACGGGGATTCCAAATCCCGGTTTGACTTTTTTCCTTCAAACAGTGTACTAAAATCCCGGTTTGGCCTGACACCGGGTACCGCAATTCCGGTTTGAAGACTGTTGTGTATAAATAAGAAGGCTGTGTAACAAATAAATCACACCTCTCATACCCATTCTCTTTTATATCCATAACTTGACAAATAAATCACACCTCCCATACCCCATTTTCTTTTATATCATCCATAACTTGACAAAAAAAAAATCACACCTCCCATACCCCATTTTCTAAAAATAACATTTTTTATTACGATGTGACGAAGACAAAAAACGTTAATTTATGAACTTCAAGTACAACTTTATAATTTGGAAGCTTCAGCTTCATGAGCTCGAGCTTGTTCACGCATTTGGTCAACTGAAGCTTCCAAATTATAAAGTTGTACTTGAAGTTCATAAATTAACGTTTTTTGTCTTCGTCACATCGTAATAAAAAATGTTATTTTTAGAAAATGGGGTATGGGAGGTGTGATTTTATTTGTCAAGTTATGGATGATATAAAAGAAAATGGGGTATGAGAGGTGTGATTTATTTGTCAAGTTATGGATATAAAAGAGAATGGGTATGGGAGGTGTGATTTATTTGTTACACAGCCTTCTTATTTATACACAACAGTCTTCAAACCGGGATTGCGGTACCCGGTGTCAGGCCAAACCGGGATTTTAGTACACTGTTTGAAGGAAAAAAGTCAAACCGGGATTTGGAATCTCCGTTTGAGTTAAAAAAAGCAGTACATCTCAAACCGGGATTTCGGTACCCCATCTCCTTGAAAAGCTGCTGAAGAGGCTGTCACCGTCGAGGACACGTGTCGGCATAAGGTTCAAACCGGGTATGGCATACCCGGTTAGCATTATTTTTGCAAAAGGTTGAAAAAGAGCATTATTTGTGCAATTTTGATGGATAATGCATTATTTATGCAAATGCTTCGTTTACTATGTTGAGCAAGCCCACACCATGATAATTTTCATGTTTTGCATATAAATTTGTTATCTTCAAAATTAGATTTTCTTAAAAACTTTTCAGAGTTTTTTGGATTACATGAATGGATATTTATAAGTAATATTGGTGTATTTAGGAATTTTTTTTTTAAGAAAGAAAGCCGTTTTTATAATACTTACATTCCTAGGTAAATTATTCAAATAATTTTTAATTTTTTGTAGTATCAAAAGGATAAATATTAACCATTGATCAATAATAACATAAATTGCTATTAAATGTTCCCAAAAGTATAACTAACATGTTAATTTCTTGCTTATTTCTGAATCCGAATACGATACGATTTCGTGTTTGTTTTACAAGACACGAACACGACACATATACAAATTCAATTTTCATATTTTATCCTAATTCCATTTCATATCGTATATTTATCGTCTCGTGTCAAGTTTTAACTGCTCGCCGTTTGGGACTAAACCTGTGAAACAAACATATGTGGAGTAAACCTGAGGTTAACTTAATTATGAGTTTGGGGCAAAACTTATAAATTGCTTCAAAAACGACGTCGCGGTGCAAAATATGGTTATTGCGTTGGGTAAGCAACTCCAACATCGATCAAAATTCAAAACCTCTGGTCTGCTTTTTCCCTTTTGTGAAGCGTTGAACGAAAAAATTAATGGCGAACGAGAACGAACCAGCGAAGCTACTGTTACCTTACCTTCAACGTGCTGATGAATTGCAAAAGCACGAGCCTCTGGTCGCATACTACTGTATGGATTATTTTTCTTCATCGCTTAATTTCACTCTAAACCCTAATATTCTGACAATTTACTTAATTTGAGTGATTAATTGGTTGTTTCATGGCAAATTGTTCGATTTTCAGGTCGATTGTATGCGATGGAACGAGGTTTGAAGATTCCTCAAAGTGAACGGACAAAAACCACAAGTTCTATCCTCTTCTCCCTCATGAAACAACTTGAAAAGGTTAACGCCTATTTTGTTTTGAAGTTTTGGTTTGATTGCTTGATTTTGGGGACTCTGAAGTCTGAACTTGATAATTCGTTGTTGGTAATTTGATTTAAAGCATAGTGAGTTAAGTTTGAACTTTGAAGGCGGTTTAAGCTGTGTTCCTGAATTATTGGGTGTAATTGTTGATCGATGAATGATTTTCATTCTGATCTTAGATCCATGGCTAATTCATACTTGTGCTCAAAGTACCTATATGTTCTTGAGATCCCATTGCAACTAAATTTAACAAATTTCTGCTTTTCTCTGGAAGTAGCTACTGATTATACTTGTCAATAACTTGAAGTAATATAATGTGTAGGTTTTAGGTGGTTTTATCGATTCTTTTGTTTTGTGTCCATCATCATCATCACATAGGTTACTTGTTAATTCACAGGATAAGAAGTCACTGCAGTTGGGGCCTGATGACCATCTCCACCTGGAAGGATTTGCATCAAATGTCTTTGCAAAAGCTGATAAGCAAGACCGAGCTGGCAGAGCTGATCTGTACGATAAGTTTGATTTTTTATGATACATCCTTTTTAACAATTTCTACTCTTTTTATCTGTTTTTTATGTTTTAAAGACTTCAACTAATTACAAGTTAATCACTGCTAGCTGTGCATTGTGAAACCTTGAAACTAGTTTTGGTTCTAACCCATATGCCAAAAATGGCAGAGTGTGGTGGTGATTATGATAAAAAATTCAAAACATTAATACTTGATTTTATACGTGTGACAGCAACACAGCAAAGACATTCTATGCTGCCAGCATTTTCTTTGAAATCCTTAACCAGTTTGGTGATGTTCAGCCTGATGTGAGTCCAATTCCCACTTTAATCATCTGATTTTTTTTTAATTTATAATTTCCATGAGCAATTCCGTTTTTCTCTCATATTATGTAATCAAGAGAGGAAGAAACAAAATAAATATTGTTAAAATATAATTGGTTTGTTATATTATAGCTTGAGCAGAAACAAAAATATGCAGCATGGAAAGCAGCAGATATAAGGAAAGCTATAAAAGAAGGAAGAAAACCTGTACCAGGTCCCCCTGGTGGTGATAAAGATTTATCAGATACATCAACCAGTGGATATGTAAGATCCGTTTACTTTATAAATGGGCCGATTTGGGTTTTATTTTATCTCAAACGGGTCAAATAAAAATTTAGTTTTTAAAAAGGGAACGGGTCAATTAAGTCAAACCAGTGGAAACTCACCCACAAGTCTATTACTAATGATTGCAACCTCATAATATTATCATAAAAAAATTGTTCTGGTCAAAATTAACCCATTTTTAAATATAAAAGGAAAAAAAGCGGATAAAAAATACGGGTCAGCCCATTTTAACCCGTAACTGACCCATTTAAAACTGTACAATGTTTGAACTGTTTGACCTTTTAGGACCTGGAATCAAGCACGAGTGAACCAACAATCAAACATGAACCAGAATCCCAACCTTCATTCCAGTCATATGATAGAAGTGATTCTCAACGGTTCACAAATAATCTTCCATCACCGCCACGTGATACACCACCACAACCACCATCTTCAACCACCCAACCACCACCCTCAAATTTCCCACCACCAACCTTTTCTTCTGATGAATATCCATCCAATAATTATCAGCAACATACTTCTGACAATCCAAATTACTCCCAAACATATCACCATCCACCATCTTATCCACAAGAACCACGACACCACATTTCCCAAAATTACCCTCAAGATCCCTCACATAATTATCCAAATTTCCAATCTTACCCTAGTTTTTCCGAAACTACCCTTCCAGCAGCAGGTCCACCTCATTTCCAAACATCTTATTACCAAGGGGCTGATCAACAACCGTATTCTCCTTCTGGTACTAGACCAACTGATTATCCATCAACGGGTCAGTACAAACCCGGTTCAAGAAACGGGTCGGTTCAGGCTCCAGAACCTGCAGAGTCGTATGTATATGACAGTAATTACCAACCTGCCCCTGAGAAAATAGCTGAGGCACATAAGGCAGCAAGGTTTGCTGTTGGAGCATTGGCGTTTGATGATGTTTTTGTTGCTGTAGATTATCTTAAGAAATCGCTTGAACTGCTTACTAATCCGTCTGCCAGTGTTTGAATTGGTGATTTGGTGGTGAATTTCTTGCGAAAGTTGTTGGATATATTTTGCTGTAACTTTTTAGTGGAATGATATCATGATTAATAATGTGTACAAGTATTTTTGTATATGTATATGAAAAATGTTAAATGTGTCTACTCATGTAAATATGAGATGTGTTTTTCAATAATTATCTCTTCATATTATCCAATCAATTTTTCCATGTCGCCCATTCATATAAGTAAGCACATGAAGTAGACTTATATAACAATACTCTATCTATTCTCATCAACTAAGGTGTTCCTTGCTAGTATTTAAATGATTAATATATCTTATATATGCTAACTAAGCGGAAATAAATATTAAATTTTTTATTCAGATGTTGATTAAAAGAGTTTACAAAACACTTTAGATTTTTCTTAAATATGTATGTTCAGTTATAAGAGAAGAGTATTTTAATATATGAATCTAAAAGTTGAATGTTGAAGTTGCAACACTCTGTTACTTCCCTTTATTATATTGATGAACCCGGTCCAGAAATCAAACCAAACTGAAACCGATACGACTGAAACACTGATAATGTGAATTTTCAAAACCAAACCGATTATATGTTTTTGGTTTTGATACGGTTGGGTTTGGTTTCGGTTTTTCGGCACAAATACCTACCCTTATCCGATGACCGAACCAAAACCGATACTTTATATGTTAGAGGCTTTGATTATAAACCTTTCCTTGTAACTTAATAAAAGGTTACCTGTGTATTTGTGTTACAAACTTAAGTAAATGAAAAAATAGAGAATTTTTAAATCTTGTTAAAAGAAAAGCAAAATCAACATAATAAAAGAAATAAAAAAACAGTTTAAAAAACAAAAAAAAAAATAAAAATAAATAGGGATCAGATGGTTTAAAATGGAGGTGCCCAATTGTCGTAAAGCTTTGGGCAGACACCCCATCTTGCATATTTAATTGCAAGTAATGACCACTCATCACTTCCCGTCAAAACTTGCTTTGAAGGATCATGAGTCTTAATTACTCCCTTAATCCATATTTATAGCAACACCCAATATACCCCTTTTCTCCAACCTTCGATATGGGATCAATATTAGTAGCAATACTACCTTTCTTTCTCCCAGCTATTATTTTACTTCAGCTAATTGATTTTACCAACAATTTTCATTTTGTTGTTAAACCCAATTATAAAGGGAGATAATTTCTACATTACAGAAATTAATTCATGCACTACAATGCATAATTTTTAAAGCAAACCATACAAGAACTGTGTAACAATTATTGTGGTGTAGAAGTCATTGTTATAAAATTTTTGATTAGTTTGAAAACTTTCATTTCAACATTAAAAAATGAACAACCGGCAAGTCTTGTTCCTGATTCAGCCATTTAAACCGACTGGTCCGGACTTGTTCTAAAAGCATAAATCTAATGTTCAAATCACAGATGAACCCACAACACCACTGATCATCAACATGGGCCTACCATTACCATACCTAGTTACCTCCATGCATTCAATCAAAGTATTTTTGCGGTAATTGCACGTAAAGTTAATGTTGATTTGTTTATGAATTTGTAATTCTTAAGTAGCCATTGTGGAATGAGATATACAAAATTTTGCAAATACACTTTCTATTTATTTCCGTTCAATAATCATGGTTGATAATAAATAACAGAAACAACAAAAACCCTGTCAATTTGTAACTAATTAAATGATAAAAAACGAACTCAACATTATGTGGCCAGACTGTATTTTCACTATATTTCTTTTTTTTTTTTTTCATTCCCACATCGGGAAATGAACCCTCCTTCACCAACTTTATAAATCACATTTATGCAACAATCACCACTGGGCTTGGTTTAACAGATCTGTGAAAACTCCTCGCTCGTATAACTAACAAATGAACACCATCTTTTTTGAAGAAAAAAAAACAAACTTGTTTACACACAAATTTGTACTTGAACCATTATGGAAACTTTAATTTAAATTGGTTCCTAAACGATGTTTTTGGACTTGTAATTCAAAGTTCCGAGTTTCAGAACCAATTCAAATTAACATTCATATAACTCGTCATCACCTAAATCCAAAATACACTCCAGTTCTTTAGCATTCAAAGCCTTTGGAGAGTTACCCTCCTAACTCTTCTATTTTTACTTGCATCCCAAAACTTCTGTAGTATATCTTAAGCTACCATATATATTTGATTGGTTTGTCTTAAACTTCTCTTCGACAAATATTTCAACATATTTGACCGTCAAATGTTGTCCATATATATGTGCTTGTTTAATGTCAATCCAACCAACACCGATCAAGAAAACAACGATAACTCTTAACATAAAAGAAGGTTACTATTGTTATGCATGCAAGAAAAATTAGTAGTATAAATTTTAAGAAAATATTGTTTATATTCAACTTTGATTATATATATGCTAGGAAAACTTATGGATGTGATTGCACAACCCACAAAAGATAAGGTTCTCTTTAAAATTCTTATAAGAAATTTGATATCCATTATATATTACTTATAATCTATCATACTTTTATTAAAAGATTTTTAGTTTAACAGTATGTATCTAGCTCTTTAACTGAAAAGATTGTGAATTCAAATCTTAATAAAGATATGTTACAAAGAAACAAACTAGGGACAAACCCCTCTCTCACAACCTTCAAGGTTGGAGCCTAGCTCTCTAGCCAAAGTGATAACAAAAATGGCGACTAATTTTGCTTAGAAATCGAAAGAATAAAATGTGAAGATCGAACAACTCTTCATAAACATAGATCTTTAGGCTCAAGAATAGTTAGTTCTTGATCTGGAATAAGCATATACAAAACATAAAATTGCGGAATTAATTGAACATATTTGTATAGCTAAACAAGGTTTCATCATTATCTTTATATACAATGATTACTAAAAGCCCCAATTCTACATATAAATATGTAGAACGTTTTTGGTTAACAGGATCAAACGATCTGGAGGCTTAGGTTTTACACACACAAACACGTTAAAACGTGGGTTCTAAGAACATCTAATTCTATGTCATTAGGTTTCTTTATATACTAGAAAACCTAAGACTTACAAGGAAAAGATAATACTAAATCTTTTAAATTCAAACAAGATATACTATATCTTTTACAATTATCATTATCTCCTAAATCTTTTTCAAATCTTGAACTTCATATTACCGACTTAGGTCCTTGTAGTTTAATAGTTTTGACATAATCAAATCTTTAATGAATATTAATAATAATATTCCTAACAATCTTCCCCTATTTGATTTGACAAAACTTGTAGAATTAGCTAGGAATCTTCAAGTCTCTTCCCCTTTTTGACATAATCAAATCAATCCGAGAAACTTGAACTTCCCCTTGAATGATCAACACTTTTTCTTCCCCTAAAAGTGTGCTATCATTCTTGTGTTCTTCAAGGCTATATTAATTACATTGAAAATCAACTATCTTCTATTTGAAGTTGAAGTAGAAACTCAAACTAAGCATCACATTCCGTCTAAATATAGTAATCAGCAACTTCATATCTTGTATGAAGGACTTGCTTATCTTAGTCTTCAACAGATCTTTTCGTTAAGATTCGGTTAAATTGCAGTTACAACAATACATAACATCTTATGTAGTAAGACTTTCCACTTCATATTCAAATAAAATATAATCAATTATCTTCTGTAATCAATTGATAAAGATCAAATATGTAACAAATAAAACTTTCCTTTATCTTTATCATGCCTTCAACCTGTGTGAATAATGTGATTCGTTTCACATTATTATCAGATACGATCAATAAACAGTGGTATGGAATGAGCATGGTGTGTGACATGCTTTCCAAAGTATGATGTATCAGTTGTATGGAAGAAATCAGTAAAAAAAATTTCTTCAGAACTGTGTAATACTGATCAGTCAACGCAGCAGTAGTAATATGTATACTACTGATCCTTGGTAAAAATTTCGGTTTTGTTACTGATCAGTAGTATTTTTCTTCATTTACTACTGATCGGTAGTATTTAATATAGATCAGTAGTAAATAGCGAAGATCAGTAGTAACCTGTCGGACCAGTAGTACTGATTGGGCATTGGATCAGTAGTAATCGGGACATACTACTGATCAGTAGTAATGTTGGTATGTAACAGTAGTAAATCCGAAACCCAAGATCAGTAGTAAGCATGGATATTTTTATTACTACTGCCTCTAGATTATACTACTGGCCTTCATCCCCATAGTTGATCAGTAGTAAAATTAAATTGAGATCCAAATTAATGGCAGCATTCAAAAAGCTTCAATCAATGCTTCCCCTTCAACATTCTTCTAAGCTTCTCAATCAATTGACTTTTATTAAGATCTAATTGCAATTTACCTCTGATTTGGTCATAAAACGATCGGCGACGGCGACGGCGATCGTCACTTCGCCGGCGGCGAATGACATCAAATCGTCTTCTTCTTCATCGTTGGTGGTGGTGTGCGGATGTAGGATCCATTGTAAAGTGATACAGCGATTTCTTCAGCCGATGAAGCATGTGTGCGATTGATCGATTAGTGGAATTGGATGCTTTGCGTTGATCTCTGAACAAATACATGTAAAACAGTAGTATTTGGACCAAGACATATAATTATCTTTTGCGTTGATCTTTGCGATTTCTAACTGATGACCAGTACCAAGATATATAATTATCAACACATTCTTGTTTAATTCCAGATCTGAGCCACCCGCTCTGATACCAATTGTGAAGATCGAACAACTCTTCATAAACATAGATCTTTAGGCTCAAGAATAGTTAGTTCTTGATCTGGAATAAGCATATACAAAACATAAAATTGCGGAATTAGTTGAACATATTTGTATAGCTAAACAAGGTTTCATCATCATCTTTATATACAATGATTACTAAAAGCCCCAATTCTACATATAAATATGTAGAACGGTTTTGGTTAACAGGATCAAACGATCTTGAGGCTTAGGTTTTACACACACAAACACGTTAAAACGTGGGTTCTAAGAACATCTAATTCTATGTCATTAAGTTTATTTATATACTAGAAAACCTAAGACTTACAAGGAAAAGATAATACTAAATCTTTTAAATTCAAACAAGATATACTATATCTTTTACAATTATCATTATCTCCTAAATCTTTTTCAAATCTTGAACTTCATATTACCGACTTAGGTCCTTGTAGTTTAATAGTTTTGACATAATCAAATCTTTAATGAATATTAATAATAATATTCCTAACATAAAAGGAGAAGTTTTGCGTGATAAATTGTCTACAGACGAATCTCTACGGTATAGTGAATCAACTTTGAAAGGGCGACCGGATTTTTAGGGCGGAATGGGTTGAAACACATAACAATCGCTAGAGAACAGTTGAAGGTCTGAGTGTCTAACATGTCTTATGTTTATGTGCTAGACTTGAGAAGCTGATGTGGCATTAGAGCTAGCATTATGAGGTGGCTTTTTAAAATTCAAAAAATCTTCTTTTATTATATATAAAGATAGAGATAGAGAAGAGATACAGATAAAGATAGAAATTATTAATATAATATTACACTTATATTTATTAATAACGCTATAATAAAAAAAGTAACACTATATTTTCATACTACAATAAGAAAAAAACTAATGTTACATAAATTTGATGTAGGAAGAATAAATCGTGGGAAAAAAACGATACAGGATCAAGGGATTTGAATCATCTAGCAATGACGAATGGAAGTTACAACTAAGGTTATAAATAATGTGAGTTGTGGTGTAACATCCAGTCTCACACTCTAAAAGATATAACGAAGTCTTAGAAATACATAAGAATTAATGACTATCGGCAATCGGCTTCTAAATTATTTACTAGTTTAGTTAGTAAGCTTTCAAACAATATAAACCTTTTAAATATGTAAATGAAAATATTAAATATTTGTTCACGAAATAAACGCTTTTTGTAAACACCATTATCGTAAATATGAAATTAAGATAATAAATAAACGACGTGGACCTTACTGACCGGCCAATCAGATCAATACGACTTCGTTTCAATGTTTGAAGTTTTGCTTTATCTACCGAGTAATTGAGTTGTTAATCTCGTCAAATTGAATTATTTAAAGTAAATGCAAGCCGTCGACGATAAGACAACAAGGTCGCCGGTTAATGGTGGCTCCGTGTGTCTCAAACTATCATCATAATCATCTCTAAATTCATCCTTTTTTCTATCAATTCATCGATTAAAAGCTTCAAGTTCAATCTCACAATCTGTATCACTATAATTCGTTGAGGTAATTCCTTTCGGTGCTCGTTTAATTTTGTCCTTAATTTTCAGTTTTACTCGATTCTGTATTGATCACGATTTAATCGAAAGTATTCTTCCATCTTGAACACCGGTTCGATTCACAGAAACAGATTTAACGTTATTTCCAGAAATCGATTGTTTTCATCAATGCCCTAATTCCCGAGAATTTGGAAATTCTATAGAAATTATAGCTAGATCGTCAAATATATTATGTTATGCTGGCCTGATTTGACACAAAATGATTTTTTTTCATGCGATTTTTACATTGTCGGGAACTCTCAACCCTAATATACATAGCTTGTACAAAGATTAGAGCAATATCTCAAATTTTTGGGAGTAGATTATATAATCGTCTATGATGATTGATGTATTAGGGTTTTGTTGCTTGTTTTTCAGAAAAAAATGGCTTCTTCTTCGGATCCATGGACGAGGGAATATAACGAAGCATCTAAACTTGCTGATGACATCACCAGTATGATATCTGAAAGGAGTTCCTTTGGTTCAGGGCCAGAAGCACAACGTCATTCATCTGCTATTAGGCGAAAAATCACAATTTTAGGAACCAGACTTGATAGCTTACAGTCTCTTCTGACAAAACTTCCTGCTAAACAACCCTTGTAAGTATATGTTTGTCATGTTATCCATTGAAATTAAGATAACCATAGGTTGAGTTCTGTAATGAACTAAAAATAGGCTGTTTAATTTGTTATAAATTCATCTAAAAATCAACAAAATCGGTTCTACTTAATTTCAGGACAGAGAAAGAAATGAACAGACGCAGAGATATGCTGGGAAATTTAAGAACAAAAGTGACACAGATGGCTTCCACATTAAACATGTCAAACTTTGCAAATAGGGACAGTTTACTCGGGCCAGATATTAAGCCTGCAGATGCAATGAGCAGAATTGCTGGTTTGGACAACTCTGGTGTTGTTGGGCTTCAGAGACAAATTATGAGAGGCAAGCTTTAATAATTATTTAAAAAATTCTTACTAAATTAGTAAATATTTTGCATGTTGGAATTTTTTTTATGCAGAGCAAGATGAAGGGTTAGAGAAACTGGAGGAAACAGTTATAAGTACCAAACATATTGCTCTGGCAGTTAATGAGGAACTTAACCTGCATACTAGACTTATCGTATGACATTCTCTCTTTTTTAATTATTTCCTATTTTTATTAAAAATTTGTGAACCAATATGCCTTGATGAAAGTGATCTAAAGGCCATCCTTGTTTGTTCTTTCCTGATGTGCAGGATGACCTGGATGAACACGTGGAAGTTACCGATTCCCGACTTAAGGTTTCATTCTAACTAATATGCTTACTTGCATGATAACAAATATATTATTCAATTTACAAAATTTATTAGTTAGCATCAAAAGTATTAAACTTATGACAATGTAATGGGTTAAAATTTACTAAATGCTTACAACCTATTCTAAATCATTCTAGTTCAAAAAAATAGATTATTATTTTAATAGTGCAGTTTTTATTACATACCATACTTCAATTATTCATAAATCTCAAAGAAAAAGGACAGAAAACTCTAAATGGGTCAACACATCGCTATTACATGCAAATTCTTAATCACCTCCTTAGTTTTATCCCGTTTGGATACGTGTTTTACCCAAAACATAAACAAAAAATCCAAATTGATGGAGTTTGGTTTTTAAAAATTTATATTCCAATTTCCAACCTTGTTTTGTATTGAAACAGAGAGTACAGAAGAACCTAGCTGTTTTGAACAAACGCACGAAAGGTGGTTGTTCGTGCTTGTGCCTACTATTGTCAGTTATTGGAATTGCGGTTTTAGTTGTGGCTTTGTATATGATCATAAAATACTTATGATGCAATCTGTGTTTATAGCTCTATTTTGTGTGAAGAAGACCCACTGGTGATCCGAGTGCTTTGTTTGTGTAATAATTTGTGGTTTTTATTAAAATTAAACAGCTGTCGATTGCATATATGGTTTCTTGAACGTTCGTATTCTGTAGTATCTATCAGTGTTTGGTGTTGCCCTAAGAATGAATTTGAGTTGCTAATTTTTTGTTTGATGCACAATTAATTGTTTGTTTGATGATACGATGATATTCTGAGTAGTTAATTGTTCGGATTATAACCCAAAACATATAGTTTTGATTAATAGTACATACTCATAATTTGATACTTTTTTATCTCTAACGAACATATGGCTTACAAGCCATAGTGGTATTAGTGTTTGGTGTTGTTCAAGGACAAAAGTAATGGGTACAAATTATGCTATAGATAAAATCACAATGCGTCATACATTTGATATGTTGTGAGTTGTGACTCACTTGAAGTTTATTCAAATGCATAGGGCCTTCCTAAATCATTTATTGGAAAATTATAAATTATATTTGTAATTATATCTTTATAAAAATAGAAAGAAAAAAAAAATGACAAAAGTGTTGTTTGTGGGTTGGCTCAACCCATTTTCACTGCACTGAAGAATCAGTCATAATTATATTCAGCATATTACACATTTACGCTTTTACGTGATTAACACACTTTAAGGAGTTTTTGGTTTTCCGTAATACTACTAAGGATTTGAATTGAGTTACAAAAGAATTGAATTTTATTACAAAATTTATATTTGGAAATTTTGAATTCGAATCCTTATGCATTTCTTATTTTTTATTTTTGTATTTTAAAATTTTTTGACTTTTGTATTTTCTAATTTTTTTATCTTTAATTTTAAATATATATTTTTTATTTGATTTTTTTATTTTATATATATTTTTATTTTTTATTTGTATTAATTTTTTAAGTTTATAACCTACTTAATAAATTTGAACGTAACGAATATTTTTAATTCTATTACAAAATCTATACTTGGAAATTTGGAATTCGAATCCTTATGCATTTCTTATTTTTTATTTTTGTATTTTAAAAATTTTTAACTTTTGTATTTTCTAATTTTTTATCTTTAATTTTAAATATATATTTTTTGATTTAATTTTTTTTAAATATATTTTTATTTTTTATTTGTATTAATTTTTTTAGTTTTTAACCTATTTAATAAATTTGAACGTAAAGAATATTTTTAATTTTTATGAGACATACAGAATATTCAAGTTTGTTATGTTATTAAAGGGCTGTAATTAAATTCATAAGCATTTGTTAAGTATTTCAATTACAGTGAATGATGTAATTTTAGAATTACGTAAGAATTAAATTATGAAGAAAAAGTCATCCAAACATCCCTCCATAATAGAATTGAATTCCAATTACGAAGGATTACGGTAAACTAAACGGAGGATTCCATCGCATTAGATCGATCTCAGTATCGGGTGCAAAGGCACGCCAATAGTAGTGAAAAACAAAGTGGTAAGGATAAATCCCATCGTATTAGATCGATCTCTATATAAAATCTAAATCCAAATTTAGAACATGCGTGCTAAAAATATTCCTAATTCCTACGAACAATTGTGTGTGTATCGTAATAACTAGCAGAAAAATATAACAACCTGATCTCCGGTGACCGGCGATCGTTTCCTTGGTTTTTGATCCGGCCTGTGATTTATAAAAAACAAATTGATCCACTCATTAACTTCCAATATTCCAACCTACGAGTATTATTTTCCATTAATGAGTTGTTTGCGACCCAACAACTATAAGTAGGCCCTTAGTTAAACGGACACATTAATAGGTATATATTAAAAAAATGAGTCTGATCCACCGGGAGCATGTTTTGTTTGCTTCCACGCCGTTATCACTTATGTTTGATATACTTGTATAGTTAGCTGTAAAACTTATACCGTGTGGTATAAGAAGTAAAAGCTGTGGTGCAGAAATGAATTCCTTTTTGAATACTATGCCTACTGTCGTTTATATTATTACAATTATGACTATTTGTATTATATGTTACTTATAACTAATTATTATGTCATTTTAAGAAACCTAAATTTTTTGATAAAAGAAATTTTATATTTAAAAAAAAGAATTGGAGTTGTATTAGATGAGTGCCAATGCTCACATCAGTTTTACCTTTTGTATCTTCAGTTTTGTTCTAGTCGTTGACACCATCCCTTCAATTGGAGAGAGGAAGGTGTTGGCTTCGGATATCCATAGTGAACGGATGACGGGGTGGTGGGGTCAATGGGTAGTTTAAAATATTACGTATATAATATCTTGTTTATATTTTATATTGGCAGGGTTTAAAAATTTGAAAAGAGTGTGTAGGGTTGACATTAGTTTATATTTTATACTCCCTCCGTCCCTAATTAAAGTTCTCATTTCCCCTTCAAGTTTTGTCCCTAAATAAAGTTCTCATTTCTCAAACATAAGGGGTCCACTTAATATAATAATATTATTACAAATACTTTCACCACTAACTATCTCTTAAAACACTTTCTCTCTCCAATCAAACCTTATATTTTAATCAAAAGTAATACCAAATACCCCACCATTAGCTATCTCCTAAAATGTTGTGCCCAACCCAAATGGGAACTTTATTTAGGGACGGAGGGAGTATCAATTAGTTGGTTGTTCATTGGTCTTAGTTACATTTTGTCATCCAAAATTCATTCGCTTAACTATTATGAATAGTTTAAAATGTTATTTATAAGATAGATATTATTCCCTTCGTCTTATAAAAAAATCTTATTATCCTAAAAATTTTATTACATAAAAAAATTCCCATTTCTCAAATTTGAGGGGACCACTTAATAAAATAATATTACTTAATTATTAATGATTCCATTAATAAAACATTTTATCTCCAATTTAACTTTATATTTTAATCAAAAATATTATCAAGGACCAAACGGTAACCACTTATTATTTCCTAAAAAATTATGCCTAATAGAATTAGAGAATTTTTTGTGGACGGAGGAGAGAGTATTTTTTTTAATATATATAAATCATCTAATCAATTAAGAATTTTATTCGAATGTAATAGATGAACTTTTACAACATACTCGTTTAGTGGTTTACCTCAAAATACAACACCTCAAAATCTAAGCATAGTTTTCACATAAGTGAAAAAAAGATTAAATTCTTCTAGCACTCTGGCGTCAGCACCACCATTGATCAACGGCGGAAAAAACAACCAAAAGCTTGTCACCGCCACAAACCCCACCGTCAACACCCGTGCAATAACCACCGGCAACTCGAATTTCCTTCCCACCGCCCTCTTCACAAGTAGCTCCACAACAACACATACCCCATGAAGCACAAAAAACGACGTCATTTCCCACGTGGGGCTCACACGCATCACGTAGTAAATCAGTAACTCATGCATCAGACCGGAGACGATGAAACTCGCCAGCACCGCCGTTTACCGGAAAACAAAGATTTCACGGGTTTGAATACTGTGTGACGCAGGATATTTGTTACCATGAGGTTCCATCCCAGAAGTCTTGCAACGACGTCGCCAGGTAAGGCTCATTGGACGGCGGCTCAAGCTCCACTCCGACCACCGTCTGAATCACGAAACGAAAACCAGAAGATCAACCAGTAAAAAGTTGACAACAGTAGAGGATCAATAAGACATATAGATTTAATCTTTCTCTGTGGTTATACAAACAGCACCGGGAAAATTAACAACTCTACCCACAAATTGAAGGGCGATTTCTTATCGGAATCAGATCTGATTCTGACGGGAAGAGAAGCGATGGTGATAAATTTTATGAAGGATTTTGGCGGGTAAAGTGGGCGAAAGCGAAGAGGAGGAGCTTGAAAGTGGCGAGCCAGGTGATGAAGAAGGTGGCGACGGCGGAGGAGAGGATGAGGGGTATGATGGTAAATATGTAAATGATTGGTAGGAGAGAGGTGAATTCCATATGGAAGATCTGAAGAGATGAAATAAGAGTAAGAGAGAGCAGCAAAAATGGTGGAGAAAAAGATGATAGCTTCCGACATTGTTGACCACAAGAATTAAACTAGCCAACGAACCAGATGAAGACGTTTTTATATTGCGATATTTATATACCAATAAAATATTTGTAGCTAATTAAAGTTTTTCTTAATTTACTATGTATTAAAAAATGGAGTAATAGATATCTGAGTTGTAATATTATAAAAGGAAAAAGTAATTTATTTTGTTATCATATTATACAAGAAAAGGGCATCCTCGACGGTTACCTTTTCTGACCATAAATAATGACAAAAAGTTTGCTTTCTAAACTTCACTTTGACTTCAATTTTTTTAAACATTTTTCAATTGTTTTTCCATCCAAATGAATTAAGTTATCGACGCGTATAGTAGAAATATGTTTTTAATATTAATTTTCTTTTATTATTCCTCTCCAAATGAAATTATTTGTGGTTTACCTTTTGCGATGAAACCTGTCGTCCCAAAGGGCAACATGTCGTTGCTAAAATCAACCATAAATCTAGTGCACGCCTAAATATGAAGAAATAAACTCTTTTGTTCATTGAAACCCATAAGCGAGTGAAGAAATGAGTTACACATAATTATGTTCATAATTTTTTGCTTCAAGTCTCCGTTTTATGTGTTCAACGAGTCAAGATTCCCCGTATCGACGAGGGCTATGTGTTATAGGCGGTTTATTTAACTTTTGGGCCCAATAAGATTTTGGAGAGTTCACTACAAGAAAATTCCGATATAGTTACGGAAAGTTGCAACGAAGTCGATTCCGTAGCAATTTTGCAACGGAATATGCTACGGATTGAGGTTCCGTAGCAATTTTGCTACAGAATATGCTACAGAATCTCAAACCATAGCAAATCCAAGATTAGCTATGGAATTTTGTTACGGAATCGGAACGCGTAGCTAGTTTGCTATGGAATTTACTACGGAACTTGATTCCATAACTATTCAGCTATGGAATATTGCTACGAAAATGAATTCTGTAGCTACTTTGCTATGGGGGACATATTCGTTGCTAATTTGTGACGGAAAATGTTATGGAACTTAATTCCGTAGCAGGTTTGCCACTAGTAAAAAATTCCATAACAAATATGTACCGGAATTTTGCTACGGAACTTGATTTCGTAACTATGCTACTACGGAATGTTGCTATGAAAATGAAATTGTAGCTAATTTGCTACGGGAAAAATATCCATAGCTAATTCGTCACGGAAAATGTTATGGAACTTCATTTAATAGCAAGTTTGCTACATGATGAAATTCCATAGCTAATATATATGCAACGGAATTTTGCTACGGAATTAGATTCCGTAATTATTATGCTACGGAATCTTGCTATGAAAATGGAATTGTAGCTAATTTGCTACGGGGAAAAAATCCGTAGCTAATTTGCTACCGAAATTGTTATGGAACATCCATCCGTAGCAGGTTTGCTACAGAAAGAAATTTCATAGCTAATTTGCAACGGAATTTTGCAACGGATTTTGATTCTATAACTATTCAGCTACGGTATTTTACTACGAAAATGTATTTGTAGCTAATTTGCTATGGTGACAATATCCATAGCTAATTTGTTACAGAAAATTTTATGGAACTTAATTCCATAGTAGGTTTCCAACAGAAAGAAATTCCATCGCTAATTTGAAACGGAATTTAGCATTTCTCATATAATAATTATGAGAAATGTTAACAAGTGCCCTTAGGGCATTGTTTAAGAAAAAAAGAGAAGCTTTAATTTATTGTAAATTAACAATCAAAAATAAACCGCCCCCTGAATTTCATAACCATCTCGAGGTAGTTATGTTTCGCGACTTGTACATTAGTATCCTTAACCATTGCCCTTAGGGTAATTGTTAGCAAAACCCAATAATTATAAACAAAAATAAATATTAATATTTTTCCACTTAGTTGGATGGGCGACGGGCCTGATAATTAGGAAAAAAAATATTAATTGAGCCGTGTTAAGGCCTTTTTTACTTTGGTCAAAGTGTCAAACCAATAGCCCACGTTCAAACAAAAATAAAAGATGTAAACTGAAAACCCTTAACCGTCTTAAGTATTTACCCTAATGTCGTCATTTTTGGCCGGCACCGCCCTCATTGCAGTTCACGGAAACAAAAAAAAGGATGATGATAGCTGATTCAGGTAAATAAATTTTAGTATTGTTTTATATAACCTCTTCGTTATACTTTGATTTTTGTGTAACATAAATTGATTTCAATTCATTCTTTTTTCTGAAATTGACCGTTTTTCATATTCATGGCATTTAGATATATCCCAAATCAATACTTGCTATCATCGTTTTCTAATTCGATATTTACATATCTATTTATTACGTACATGTATGAATAGGTAGACTATGGACCATCTAATTTAATTGAGAATTAATTAACCATATGATAATTATTTTATTAGGTCAGACAATGGTGTTAACGATCGACAACGAATCCATGAAATTTGGCTTGTAAATGGTCAATTTGAACAATTAAAAAATCTTGTTGATATTGGCGACATATTAGATGCAAGTGGCTCACAATTAAACGAACAAATAAAGGTTAGCTTCTACACTTTTTATACAAACTTATACTAAAGAAAAATATTATATAAACAAGTGTAAATTTTATTATGCATTTTTCAGGGGAGCTTTCTGTATTTGTGAAATTCGTTCTTGATTCTCACAATACCGTACAAATTTAACAGTTTAATAGATGTGGATAAACGCTATCGACAATGGTTAGTTTTTAATCACTTTCTGTTTAATTTGGTTTACTTTATTATTTGCGGGAAAGATGTATAGAGCATTGAGTGATAAGTCATGGTGGAACATCATCTACAAATGAGACGGATTAAAAAATAAATGTAAGACTCTTTTCATAAAAGTTTTAAATTATCCTATTTTAGTTTATTGCAAGTTAGATGTTCTTATAATATTATGATAAATTTGTAGGATGATTATAATGACTAATATGAACAAATGGAAGCATTAGGAGAAGAAGTTGATGAAAACCAATTGTTTTATGATATTGACATGGCTGGAAAAGATGATTGTTTGGATTTGGAAAATAAGGAAAGACACTTCCTTCAAGTAAGGAGTCAACTGAACCATGTTACGTGCCGAATATTGATGTCCATAAAATGCTCGTTTATACAAAAAGTTAGATTAAATATTTGAAAAAGTTAATTAAGACGCAACGTGAAGAGGCCGACGCAAAGAGTGAGAAGTTTGAAGATCAACTTGCACGAGCAACGGCGATTATAAGTGCTTTTAAAGAACAGGTCAAAACGTTTCCAAGTCACGGATAATACATCATTTATCGAGTATTTATTTGTTTTCATTTCACTTTTATTTAATGAATTAGATTATTTTTTATTTAACAAAAGATTGTTTGTTTAATTTATATTATAAGTTGGTTTTGAATCTTTTGTAATTGCGATTTTATTATTTGTTGCGACAATATAATTATGGGTTTTGCTACGAAATTATGACCACGTTCGTTACAACAATATGACTACGAATTTTGCTACGACGAAACTATTACGGGTTTTGCTACGATAATATGACTGTGGATTTTGCTACGATAATATTACCACGGACTTTGCTACGTCAATATGACTACCAAATTTGCAATGGAAATATGGCAACGAAAAAGGCTACGCCAATATAGCTACGGATTTTGCTACGACAATATGTCTACGAATTTTGCTACGACAATATGGCTACGGATTTTGTTACGACAACATAACTACGGAGTTTGCTACGGTAATATTGCTACGGATTTTGCTATGACAATATGGCTACGGATTTTGCTACGCCAAGATTGCTACGGATTTTGCTACGCCAAGATTGCTACGGATTTTGCTACGGCCACATTACTACGGATTTTGCTACGACAACATTGCTATGGATTTTGTTACGACAACGTTGCTACGGATTTTGCTACGACAACATTGCTACGGCTTTTGCTACGCCAATATTGCTACGGATTTGGCTACGAAAACTCATTTGCTAGGAAGAAATTTGCTACGGAATAGGGTGGTAGCATTTTCCGTAGCTATTCATGTTTAGCTACGGAAAATTAACCTTTTGCCACGGAATTCGTCCGTAGCTATTCGAGATTTTTCTTGTAGTGGTTATTTGCATTTGTGTTTTTTAGCCCATTAAGAATTATTGGGGTTATTTAATGTTTGTTTGATATTATGGAAGAGTTAGTTATATGAATAAAATAAAAATTATGATGTAAAAATTATCAAACAAAACTTAGCTCTATATTAATTCATTAGTTAAATATATTGGATGAGATTATGTGGGAAGTTTTCTATTGCGAGAAGATAAAAAAAGTAATTCTGGACAGTAAGATCACTCCCAATGATAAATGCAACTGACGCCATCAGTTGCTGTCAATTCAGCGCCACGTCAGCAGACAAACTAACTAACACTAAACTGACGTAGTCATGCCAACAGCACTCCGTCACTTCACCAAATTTGGGCCCCACCATTTACTTTTCTTTTATTAATAAAAATATACAACTAATTAAAACATATAACTAATAAAAATAAATTTCATTAATTAAAAAAAACATTACATAAAAAAAGACATTAATTAAAAAAAAACATTGCATAAAAAAGACATTAATTAAAAAGAGTACATGAATAAATTTAATTTTTAAAATTTTTAATTAAAAAAGAAATTACATAAAAAGAGTATATTAATTTTAAAAAAAATTTTGAAAATTTTTGATTTTTTTTAAATTTTGAACAGTTTCTTTTTTTTTTGAAAACTAAAAAAAAAAACAGTTTTTTTTTTTTTTAATTTTAAAGGCTAAAAGGTCAGGGGCCCACCCACATTCCGTTCCTTCTCCCGTCTTCAAACTCGCGTGGATCAACCGGCGGCCAGACCCGCGGGGCCATGCCAACGGTGGCACACCGCCAGTTCAACTGGCGGCTAAACCGACGCTTAGCGTTGGCACCCGTCTAATTTATATTACTTTATAAAACAAATTGCACATTTCTAATTAAGGCATGTGTGAATTCAAACCTGCCATAATTAGAAATGTTCAATTTGCCGGACTGAAAAATATTTAAAAAACTGCTTACCAGGTTCGAACCCGCATGGGACAGATCCAAAGGTAAAGCACTTACCACTAACCAAACTCACAGATTTAGGTAAGATGTTCGAACACTACCTAAATAAGGTGTTTCCAATCCATGAATGTCGGCCTATCAACATATTGAAATTTGACAAGGCCAATTTAATGTCAAGTACATCTGGGAGTGGAAGCCCATCACGTTCAACAATACCCAAACAAATCGTACCCTCAAATCTTAACAAACGAAAATCTTGGCAGGGAAATAGATTTAATGCAAAAGACGTGCAACCAAACAACATTTGTTCGCCTCAAAATATAGTAACTAGGTACTCGCGGCCGCATTGCGCGGCTAGTTTTAATCAAAGTCTGCTAAAAATTTAAAATTATTGGCTTTTTAACGAATTAATTATAGTAATTTATAACAGCGACATGAAGGGTGGAAGGTGAAGAATCGTGTACTGAAGAAAGTATTAATCGTGCATACGACACGTCAACTGGACATTCAACCCTCCACGCACACAATCACCGGGGTGATGAAATACCTAATTAAATAAGATGCTGACTTCCACTCTGAATTAAGCACACTTTTCACATAATTAAATAAGAATTTAAATTCCTCTAGCACTTTCACATCGGCACCATTTTTAATCAACGGCGGAAAGAACAACCAAAAGCTCGTCACCACCACAAACCCCACCGTCAAAACAATTTCCCACCCAACCTCCTCTTCACCAATAGCTCAATCACCACACACATCCCCTGCAGCATAAAAAACAACGTCATTTCCCACGTGGGACTCACACGTGTCATGTAGTAAACCATTAATTCGTGCATCAGACCACAAAAGTTGCCGGAAGACATAGATTTCACAGGTTTGTATACAGTGTGACGCAGGATATTTGTTACCATGAGGTTCCATCGCCGGCCCCAGAAGTCTTGCAACGATGTCGCTAGGTAAGGCTCATCCGACGGCGGCTCAAGCTCTACTCCGACCACCGTCTGAATCACGGCGCTCGAAACGAAAACCAACCAGTAAGAAAACTAGAAAACAGTAGATTGTCAATACGACATGTAGATTCAATTTTTGCTTGTGATTATACAGAAAGCTGATCAGTACAGGGGAAACTAACGATTCGACCCAACGGCGGTTTCTTATTGGTTTTGAACGAATCAGATCTGATTTTGACGGGAAGAGAAGCGATCGTGATGAAATTTATGAAAGATTTCGGCGGGTGAAGTGGGCCGCGATTGAAAGAGAAGAGGAGGAGCTTGAAATTGGCGAGCCAGGTGATGAAGAGGGCGGCGACGGCGGTGGCGAAGGTGGAGGAGAGGAGGAGGGGTAGAATGGTAAATATGTAAATGATGGGTAGCAGGGAGGTGAGCTTGTAAATACCTTTCGGAAGCTTTGAAGATAGAAGATAACAGTAAGACAGAGCAGCAAAAATGGTGGAGAGGAAGATGATAATGTTCAGTTCACCATCCGTCATTGTTGACCACTTTTGACACTATCAAACGAATATATACGATTAAAATTAGCATGAATCACGTTTATATGAAAGAAATTCATCATAGTGATATATTATACTTCATCCGTTTCAAAATAATTCATACACTTTTCACTTTAAGGTATTACACAATAAATGATACACTTTGAATATAGGGGGTGATTTTCCTATCACGACTTTAAAAGTATGTACTACATCTAATGCTTACTATACATGTATAGTTAACTGTAAAATATGTACTGTGTGGTATAACTATTAAAATTTGTGGTATCAATATCAATTCTCAATAGAATATTTATCATATTTGGTAAATATAATGAGATACACACCTACTAACTATCTTATAATTTTCTTTTAACAGCAAATCTTAATCTACTCCTAATTACCACGTATGTTCACGACGGGACTCGAACCCCTGACCACAAGGTTAAGAGCCAAACACCATACCGCTGGACCAATGACTATTTGGTACTAACTATCTCATTTAATATAATAAAATGACTCATTTAGTTTTACTTTTCCTTTAAACATCACTAACCTTATTTTAATCAAAATATATGAGACTCATCCCCATTAACTATCCACGTTAATCTAGTTAACCTCCATTATAATATTTTGCCTTAAAAAACGTAAAACTTAAAGTGTATCACTTATTTTTAAACGGAGGAAGTATAAGAGAAATGGTATTAGTTCGAACATTTTTCTTCTTACTCATATGTCTCCTCATTTGATCATAATAAGTGTCAAAATTAAGAGATGATATAAAAAAAGAGAAATAATAGATTACACATGTTAAATTTAGAAATAGACAGACATAAGGAAATATAATTACTCATAATATAAATTCATTTATTCCTACCACAAAACAAACAAACCAAAAAAGTACATAAACGTAGCAACAGGAAACGGATGTCTGCACAACCGTCATGGCAAAAACCAATCGTAAAACAGAAGGAACAGAACAACCCTAAATAAGAAACAGTAAAATGGCATATAAATAAATTGGAAGTTTAATTTTTATTTTTATCCTTAAATTTTTGTAAAAAATTAAACTTTCATAAATTTGTAAAAATTAACTATAAATTTGTCAAAAACTTTCAGTTACTACATCAGCAAGCGATATATCAGCTCTTCAGATCATCAAATGTGATTTATTATTATTATTTATGATGCGGCATTAGGTTGCAACCGACCAACCTCTAAATACAATGATGTCAAAGACAACCATAGATAACTGTCATTAAACAAAAACAAGATTTCAAGAAACCGGCGGCTACATGTCATAGAAATCAAAATAAAACCAATGAACGTGTTTGCATCTAACATTAAAAACTTGCGATTGTAACATGAGATTAGGCAAAACTTTCCTAATAATGAATTCGGTTAAAACGGTTATGGAATAGAGACAGGATCTTCATCTACTTGGGCCAGTCTTTCTGGATGTCAAAAGTGTAGTTAAGCTCCAAGTAACACTTGTTATCATCATCAACAAACTGCACATAATTAAGTCAAAAATAAGAAGTATCTTATATTAATACAACAATTTAAACATCTCATCATCATATAAATAATATAATAACATATATCTTAACTGTAACTAGGGTTTATCTAACTCATGCCCTAAGGGCATGAGATTAGAAGTGTTTAATGATCTTCAAGTTTCCTTTCAAATTGAATAAATGTATTTATTACTCATCAATGAAGTCTATTTTCAGCATGAATTAAATGTATTTTCAAATAAGAATGGTAGTTTTAAGTTTCATTAAACATGCTTATCTCATGCCCTTAGGGCATGAGTTAGCCAAACCCTTGTAACTATACGTATAACCCAAATTGAAAACCTGTAACACGTAACCTGACTTGATGAATATTTTTATATTACTGAAACACATTATATTTTAATCAAATAATACCACACCAATTTAATTTTTTTGGACAAAAAGTGTTCCGGGGCAATTGACAACTTTTAATTATTTTATTTTTTTGGCACCTAAAATCAACAGAAAAGTTTTATAATTACCTTGGTTTTAGCAGTATAATTTCCTCTTGCAAACATGCCCGAAGGAGTAACCTCTTCGGGCATTACATGAATATAAGGTTCTGCTTGCGGGCTAAAAGTCCCCAACATCTCTTTTGAGCTGTCAACTACACAAATAAACATCCAAATAATAACTACTACAAAAATATTTTATTTTTTAAAAAAAAACAAAAACATAAAAGAAAGAAAAGAGAGGTACCCTTGAGGCCCTTTTTCCAGACATTATTGGTGTACTTTAGCCCACAAACAATGTCGTTGCTAATCTTAACTGAGAATTTCAGATTATATTTGCTTCCTTCTTTTAAGGTAAACCAGGGGCCTTTTGGGTTCCCAGATTCCGGGATTTCAAGAACAAAATCGGGCCTATCGGGAGATGCGATAATGAGGCTCAGTATCTTCACATCTGGTTCTTGAACTTCTGTAAAGAAATGAGTTAATAACAATGAGAAACGAAAATGGGCAAATAAGTGATTTTAGTTTAAAATTCAAAAAACCAAATGTTGCGGTTTATATGAGAAAATAAAACCAGATTATGGAAAAATATACCTTCGCGCCGTTCAAAAAAAAAAAATAAAGAAAAAAAAAATATAGCTTCACCTTGACTGACATCAACACTTCCAATCAGCCGTTCTTTCCACCTCCTCAAGCTCTCATCATCCTGAAAAAACAAAATAAAATCAAAATTAAGGAGACCAAGAATACATACTAAACATTTCTAATTTGGATAATATTAATATAAAAAGACTTGAAATTTTGAAAAATAGTCATATTTCAGAAAAGACCAGAACTGGTAATTGGGTATGCATATATATATTTAAAAAAAACCTTATCCTTTTCAAGATGCTCTTTGATGCTAATTTTTGGACCCAAATGAATTTGGGCATCTTCTTCATCTTCAGTTGCATAACAAGAGGATTCAGATGCATCATCAGCAACTGCAGATCCAGATGCAGGTGTCTCTTTATCATCACTGTCACCCATTTTTCTTCAATATCTGTTTTTTAATGAAATAACACTAGTAAATAACAAGGAAATAACTAATGCTAACAAGTAAAAAGACTCCAACTTTTGAATCCCCACAAAATTATTTTATGAGTTCAACCTCCTAAAATGATTTATTAGTAGATTTTGATAACTACCTTCATAACAGCTTTTATAACTAGATACTGTATAATATATTAATATTAATTATATGCGAAAATTTAAAATATACAAAAAAGTTTAGGCGGGTCAACCCAATACCCAATTCGACTGACTCGTCTTTTTAATGGCAATGTAGAAGAATTGTTAGACATAAAAGAAAAAGCAAATGATTAACTTTAAAAAAGCATGGAAAATAAAGAGAAAAATTCAAATAATAATACAGAAGGAATTGAAGCTTCTTTATATTGCCAAAAGACAGCATACAACAAGATTCTGGAATCCCATGTGGGTAATGCAATGTCATCAACAATGAAACAAGTACCACTAAAAGGTACACAGCCAAGAAAATGTATCAAATTTAATAAATGTCAATGGGCCGACCCGACCCGTATCCAGCTCATTTTCCCAAATCATAGTAAAAGGGAAATTCTAGTAGGGAACCCAAAAGAACAATAATATTTTATATACCTACAATATCGTATCTACAATCCATGAAATTATTGAAATCTAAGAATAATTCATGTCATGAACATTAAAAAGGTTACATATAAAACCTAACCATCCAAGAAATAGGACCAAAATGAAAATAAATTTAATAGAAAACACAGTTAATTAGTGGGTTGGTGAAAGAATTATCAAGATTCCTCCCCTGATAAGACAGAACCCATTAAATAATGATGGGTTATACCAAAAAAACCATCTTTAATTTAGAAATGCATAGAAAATTGAACAAATAAATCAAATAATATAAGCTTCTAGTCGCACAAAAAAAAAAGGAAGGGGAAACAGCCAAGAATCTGCAATCAAGTGCAATGTTGAAAAACTACAAATTAATTTATAAAAATGAAACAAAATTAAATTAAATTATGGGTTGGTGAAAGAATTATGACATACCTCTCTCAGGATCAAAAAGAACCCAGCAGGTAATGATGGTTTATACCAAAGAACACTTTAGTAACTTAGAAAAATCATCATCAAATTGTTGAGAAGATAGATAGCATCCAGTAAAAAAGAATTGGGACAAAATCGAGTGGTTTTGGGGGAAATTATGGTTCGATTGAAGAGAGAGAGGGGGGGAAAAGGGTAAAAGTTTGTTTAATTTATTTAACGGAATTGGAAAGTGGGAAATGTTCGTGTGGTGATCCAAATATGGCGATGATCAATCGGATTGAAATATGGCCGCTAAATCGATTGCAATTTTTGGAGTGTGTACTGTTTTTTTATTTTGTATTTCCTTTATTAGTTTTTAGGGCATGATGAGAAAGTTGAAGTTTTAAGTGGGAATTGATCGATCCACATAACAATAAAAAAAACGTACATATACTTCCTCAAATTCAAAATAAGTGATACAATTTGAGTTAAATTATAATGATGGTTAAATTAGATTAATTTGATAGTTAGTGGGGAATGAGTCCTACAATTTTTAAATAAAGTAAGGTTATGATGTTTAAAAGTAATAAGTAAAGGTATAAGAGTCATTTCACTTTATAAAGTTGGTAGTTAGTGGGTGTGGAGCCCAGTCCCACTACTTTTTACCAAATAAGATAAAATTTTAAAGTGTATTACTTATTTTAAATCACCTAAATATGAAAAATGTATCACTTATTTTGAATCGAATAAGTATAATAAAAAGATATATTTTTTCTTCATAAAATGCATTTAATAAAGTTGATCATACTTGAAAGCTTAAGAAATTAAGTAATACGCATAAATAGATGATTGGGAATTATATAAACAAAATTAAAGTTCAGTAACACCACTGAACATGTGTCGGCACATATTATTAGACAAATTAATAGAAATATCCATATCCATATAAGATAAACGGATAAATACTTCCTCCGATTCAAAATAAATGCTACACTTTAGGTTTCACGATTTTTGAGTCAAAAGATTATAATGATGGTTAAATTAGATTAGTTGAATGGTTAGTGGATAATGAGTCCCATAAATTTTGAATAAATTGGAGTTAATGATGTTTAAAAGTAAAAAGTAAGGGTAAATGGGTCATTTCATTTTGTAAAAGTAAATAGTTAGTGAGTGTGAGTCCTACTATTTTTTGCTAAATAAGGTAATTTTTCAAAGTGTATCAATTATTTTGAATCACCCATATAAGGAAAGTGTAGCACTTATTTTGAATCGGAGGAAGTATATGAGATTTTTCAATGTTCATACTATCCGGATAAGGCGGGTTTTGACTAAAATATTGTACAATGTACATTAACTAGTGGGGTCTTACCCCGCGCGAAGCTGTAGGGAATTTTCATTTGATACCCATAAGATTGTGTACTGATATTCGTGCAACAACCAAAATATATTTCCAATGACATAACAAGTGTCGGGTTCGAGTCTTGATGAAAGATTTTCCTCAGGTGAATATATATATAGTAAGGTTTATTCCCCATATGTAAAGGTTCAATATAAGAATCGGTTTTGAAATATTGTACTTAATTTTTTAAGGCAAACATTGTATATGTTTTAATTGGAAAAAGAAAAGAAAATATATAAATGTTAAAAAAGTCAACTTAGATATGCCAAATAAAAAATGTTGAAAAATTGGAGGAGCTAGCCACTATTCACGGACTTGACTAATGTATATATTGAAGGATTTATGTGCACAGTTAGTCAACTTATAATGATACATCCATGCCTACGAAACACTTAAGGGTCACACCAGTGAGTGCATGTAATACGAGTAAGATATGTGATGATACTTGGAAGAGGATTGATTCATAATAGTCATTTATGAATCAAGTTAAGTATTAAGTCAAGTTTGACTTATTACTAGATTAGTTTAACTAACTAATTAATACAAGTATTTGTACATTTACTAGTTGAGTAAATATACAATGTGTTAATTATAGATTATCCGTAATATGATTTAAAGCCATTAAATCATATAGTATTGGATAATATTATTGTCTATTTAATTATTAAAGGTATTAAATACAAGTGTATATTTCGTATATGTAATATACACGAAATATATATAAGTGTATAATACTAGACATTTAATAATTAAGTGGGATAATAATAACTAGTTAAACTACAAGGGTTTAATGTGAAAAAGATAAGTTTAATTAAGAGATTGATCTTAATTAAACTAGAAGGGCCCTAAGTGAAAGTCCTTCTATTATAAATAGAAGGCTTAGGGTTCCCTTGTTTTGTTACACCATATACACGAAACCCTAGCCCCCACCCTCTCCTAGTTTCGGCCGAATAGAGCAAGACACCAAGTCTTGGCGTTCTTCGTTCTTCGTTCTTCGTTCTTCGTATTCTTCAAGTCTTGAAGATTCGAAGATCATTACAAGGATCAACTAGAAGATCGCTCGTCGTGTTCATCATCAGTGGATCTATCTTAAGCATTAACCAATGAATGATTCATGGAACACTCTTTCTTCCTCTCTTCTTGTTCGACCGAAACCAACCAAGAACCCTAGGGTTCTTGGTAGTCGACGAACACACACAAGTGTGTGTGTGTGTGTGTGTGTGTGTGTGTTCGAGTTTTTCGTACAAGGTTTCTTTCTTGTTAGTCTAATCTAGATTTTCAAGACCCCAATCCTTTAGGGTTTAAGGATTAAGTTTAATCTCACTTCCGCTTCTAAGGATTAAATTAGCTAGATGGTTTAACCGGTCAAGAACAAGTTCATGTTCTTGGTCAGTGTGGTTCGAACCAAGTGATCTAGGAGATTGACCCAAGTGGTCAATCAGTGTCAATGAAACCCTTCATATATTAATAATAATAATTAATAATAAGGTGATAGAGAATGCTTGCAAGTTAATTGAGATTGATTTCAAAAATATTTAAAATTGAGTCGGTTTAATTCATGTTGAGCTAGAGTTTAAGTTATTTGAGCAGATCAAACTTGACATTGAAATACACGATTCACTGATACAATTAAGGCTATACTTCTAGCGCAAAAATTGTAACAACTTATTATTTCATTAAAAACATATGCCTAATGTAACGGAATTATAATACTTGACATTAAATATTGCATATTGATACAATACGTTCAATTGATCAAACTGCGTTGTAAAAGAGCTCAGATTTAATAACGCTTCATTCTTTAATGTAATGATTGTAACACTACTCTAATATAACAGTTTTAATCTAATTTAATACATCAAAGGATTTAACTTAACAATTGATTAAATTAGAAAGTTAATAATAAAAAAGATATGTATAATGAACTTTAATATTGAAGTTGGATGGAGAATATTATATAATTTGTAAAAGTACTAGCTTAGTATTTCCTGTAAACCCATGTATTGATGTTTCATACATATATTATAAATAAATCTAATTAAATATATGTCTATAATGTATGTGTAACAATATAATTAATACATGTAATAAAATTAAAAGTTATTGAAGATATACTTTCACATTAAATAAATTAAATAAATTAAATAATTAAATTTATAATGTTTATTAAACACGCCTAACATTATTATATTTCATTTGGTGTTCACGTATATCCTAACCTCAAAATAAATTAAAGAATGAATATTTTATTATCACGTGATATCCGATTTGATTTAATTTCTCTCAAACAAAAACACTACACAACAAAGGCCTTTTGTTTTTTTCTACTTCTTTTTCACAAGAAATTAGGATTCCGTCAAGGATAAATCTCAATCCAAATCGCCCTCTTTCTTCCACTCAAGAACAACAGTCTAATAATTCAATTCTTATTTCAGTAAATTACAACGACGAGCATGTGTATACTCTTCGCATCGGTTTATAAGGATACATATTATTTTACTAGGTTAAAACATGCGCGATGCGGCGGGCTGCGAACTACATATTTCTGGCGATTAAAAGTCCATTGGTTACATATTTTTATAACGAATACAGTACATAAGCATGAAAACTGTGTATAAAATAGAGGAAAAAGTCAATAATTAGCATTGGCGTTGAAATGTTGTTCGATTACATGTTTTCATAACATTATGAAGAAACAAAATGCATTAACATATAAATATTTCATATTGATATGATGTTTTGCACGAAACATATTAAAAAGTCATAAACAAAATGTTTATTAGAGACAAAATGCATAAACCTATTCTCTTGTATTTAGAACAAAATGCATAAACATATCTAAGTTTAAAGAATTCTCAGAGTTAAAGTCAAAATCATCAATTGTACCAATATTAAAGTCAAAAGTGTCAATTAAGTGAAGCAGAATAACACTATTAGGCTGCAACGCCTTGTAGCCAATTAGTTGTGTTAAAAGTCAACAAATTAAAAATAATCAAATAGCCAATTGGCTCTATATAAATCCTAAGGAAAAAAATTAAGCAAAGAATGAAAGGAATATGCAACCAAAAGTCATCAATGAGAAATGAGAAATTATAGTAATTACTACCTTTAAAACGTTTGACTACCTCTACGGTCAACTATATATTGACTTTCATAATCAAATTGTAACTTTAAATTGCATATTTGACTATTATGAAAGTGAAAACTATATATTTATACTCAAATTGCACTATATATTTATACTTAATCGGTCAAAATTGGAATTAACCCTAATAAACAAAGATCACAATTTTTTTGAACATTATGCAAATTGCAAAATTGCTGAACTGATAGTAAAATAGTAAAGTTACAAAATTGTAGTTAACACTAATATAAACTTTCGACCATTTTCAACATGTTATTTAATGTTAAAAATGAAACATTTTATTGACTTTTTGAAGTCAAGTATAATTCTATTTATGTAAAGGTCATACTTGATTATGCGCATGAAACATGTATTTTAATATTCAAATAATGTGTGTCTACGTGTGTGTGACTCGTAGTAGTTGGCCAACAACGAATTAAACGTTTTTATTGATTAAATAAAAATCAGCGGAAAATAAGACAAAATCCTCAAAACATTTTAATAATATATCAGCAAATTAGTAATTAAAAGGACGAAGCAAACATTGAAAAATTGTTGTCTTAAAAATGAAATTTTATTGTATGCTGATTTCATATTACTCCATCATGCGTCAGTCTTCGGTCGCCAACCTTAAATGTCCTCTTCAATTTTGCATACTTGACACCTTCTGAGATTTTGATGATGTCGTGACATCATTTCCCTCTATCTCGCAATAATCATCTAATTTCCTCTTTAAAACGTCACCGTTATTGAGGTGAATTTTGTCCTTGAAATCATGAATGTTTCTTACAAAGTGTAATCCGGTTGTTGACATGTTAAAAATACCTAACATAAAAAGATAGCCATTTACGAATTTGCACACTGTAGGAATAAAATTTGTATCAAAAGTTTAAGGAATGAAAAAAAATAACAGAGCAGTGGGTGATAAGTAATACCATTGTTTACAATGGTTTGCCGAATTATCGCAATAACGGTGACGGGTGATGGTTGGTGGTATGTGTCTCGTATCGTGAATGCAAAAGTATAATGGTTGATTTGTCAATTTATATACAACTAAAAAAACGTATATTTTATATTAAATGTAATAAAACGTATTCGTCACATTTATGGACAAATCAAGTTTCACTAACGTTTTTAAATGTTGGTAGGTTAAAAACGTTTAATGTAGAAAACATTAAAAGTGACAATTAAAACGTTTTTAAATCTATTAATGTAGATAAGCATGTAGAAAACTTTTCTACGTTTAAGGTAGAAAACGTTTTTAAAACTCATTAACCGCCAATTAATGTACATAAGCAAGTTTAAAACGTTTCTACGTTTAATGTAGAAAACGTTTTTAAAACTATTTAACCGTCAATTAATGAGTTTTTAGAAAAACGATTTGAAAACGTAATTGCCAAATTTAACAGTCAATACAAACGTTTTTAAAACTGACGTTTAAAGGATTGTAACTATGGTAATTCTGGTTTTGATGATCGAATATTACCCAACAACATTAATTAGATTTATGAAAAAACTGTCAGTCAAACGTAATTATAAACGTAATTATAAACGTAATTACAAATATTGTAAGTCAAGCCATCAATTTCCGTTTTTGTATATATATATAGAAACACTTCAATATTCGAATCTTCCAATTAATAACGTATGTATTTATCTTTTTTATTACATATATGAAAAACAATTTAAGCATGAAATCATTGAAGAACTGGTATGTCTAAATGGTTATATGCAATTCCGGATATTAACCAAATTACTGTGTTTCTAGATGTGTACCAAAAATTAGGATCATAAATGGTTAGGAACTGGTATGTCTTAAATCCGAAATTGCATGCTTATTTAATCAGCTTAATATACCGAATCAATATCCCTTTAAAATTGTTGTTTATAAAAGGAAGGAATTAATTAGGTAAACGTTTTTATTTAATATAGTCAAACGCGTTTCCGTACAGTTAGTATATTTAGTGTACGAAACACAGACACCAAGTTGCTTATAGCCTAGTGGTAAGCTTCCTGCCCGGGGTAACTGCCCACCTGGGTTCGAATCTTGGCAAGCGCGGGTTTTAAATTTTTAAGTTTAACGTGAAATGGGTTCGGGATAGTTAGTATAGAAAGTGAACTAAACATAGTCACCAAGTTGCTTATAGCCTAGTGGTAAGCTTCCTGCCTGGGGTACCTGCCCACCGGGTTCGACTCTCGGCAGAAGCAATTTTAAAATTTTGATTTTAAAGTGGGTTTGGGCATTGCTAAAAATGGAAGTGTTGAAATTCAGACTTCCTCTTTCAGACTTCCTCATTTGCTAAAAATGGAAGTGGGCGGGCTGCGAACTATATAAACCTAGCGATTAAAAGTCCATTGGTTACATATTTTTATAACGAATACAATACATAATCATAAACTGTGTATACAATAGAGGTAAAAAGCAAGAATTAACATTGTCGTTGAAATGTTGTTTGGTTACATGTTTTGATATATAGTAGGGTACACGCGCAAATGAGGCGGAGGGTACACTGATACATCTATTCCGCGACGATGTTGATGGTGTTCGTGTACATGTTTTTGTATAACGATTATTATACAAATAACTGATAGTTTGGAATGAAATATGTATAAAACTACATTGAAAACTTATCGGCGTTTAAAATTTGTTAAATTACATGTTTTGAAAAAAAAAAAACATACATGGGGAAGAATTATCACGTATATTATCCATCATGTAAGACCTCTCGATACACCACATTTGCTGTGTAAACGCCGTCAACATTAAATTGTTTTGCTGGAGTTACCAATACTTTTATCGTCTGCCGTGAAATTCCTCTTGACAAGGCAACGTAAAGTTGCCCATGCGAGAACACTGATTCCGGAAGATAAACGCCGACGTTTGGAATTGATTGTCCTTGGGCTTTGTTGATTGTCATAGCGAAGCTTAGCCGAACCGGAAATTGTTTTCTTTTCAACTTGAAAATAAGATGGGGGGATAATGGCTGCGAATTTGTGTCTCTGAGAATAAATGATTAGTAGTTAAAACCAAAAACAAAAAATAGTATTTTAATTAGTAGGAAGTTACAAATCTGTCAAGCAGGAACAAATATAGGTTGTTATGTTTGTGGTCAAGCCAAACATATTCAACGCGAACACATTTGCATTTGTACCACAAATGTGGATTCCAGAGGTCTTCAAAGTTTTCAACAGGTTCGTATCCATCATAATCCTTTGAAAGAGGAAAAACAAAATTTTAGTTAACACAGAATTTATGATTGTACAATAAGTAATTGTAAGTCTGAATTTAGTTAAATAGACGAGTTACCTCTAATTCTTGTGTAGGTCGTGGAAGTGATTGAAGCACTGAAGCACCATATTGGGTGATTAAAGACATTTTTAGGTTCTATTCGTTTGTATGTTGCACAACAACTCCATCGTTAGTTGATGGAGTATATATATAGGTTAAAAAAACGTAGAATTCAATATGTATTTAATATTTAAAAAAATGTAAATCAAAATATTTAGTATCTGCCTATTTAATATTCAATATGTATTTATTATTTAAAAAAACGTACATCCAAAAAAACGTTGAATTTAAAATGTAAATCAATGTGTGTTTAGTTTGTAAACGGTTTTATAATTTTGGAAGGACAATAAATGCGAAATTTTAATGTAGGCAGTTGACTCTTATGGGTTATTTCTAAAAGCGGAGTTACTGGTATATTAATGAAAGTTATCAAAAGAATAACAAAAAACCACATGGCCTAGTGGTTATCACGTTGTTTGTTTTCCATAAGGTCTTGGGTTTGAATCTCGGGTAAGACACTTTTATTTTGATTTTAAAGAGTGTTTGAACATTGCTAAAAATGGAAGTGTTGAAAATTCAGACTTCCTCTTTTAGAAATGTGCATGCTTTTTAAAGTAGTATAGATAAGCACTACAATTAAAAAGACACTATTTAGATTAATCGAAACATTTCCCAGATGTTATTATACGTAATTTTGCATTGAACGGAGAGGGAGTATAGAAGTTTTTTAAACCCCAATTCCTAACTGAGAATTGTAGGATCTCCATGATCAATCATTTTATTACAAGCATATTTTCCATCTCTATCTCTCTCTAATCTCATACTAAATCTACCTTAATTGCTCCTAAATCACCAGATTTACATTCAAATTACTATACATAAGTTAAGGTATCAATTTGTATATCATTTTCAGCAATTGAGCATCTTTCTGTTGTGTAGCAACCCAACATAACTACAAGCCTATTTTGTTTTTTAAAAAAGATAATTGCATAATTGTAAGTAATTAAACGATTTATGTCAAGAACCAACAAAGCTTGGAGTCCATATAACCATATTACAAGGTAGAAAACCGCAAAACGAAAGACGAACTATAAAGCACAAAAGAAATTCTTGAATCGTTAGCGCCGGTTTTTTCTCTAACTTATATATATTTGTGTATTATTTTTGAAGGTGAATGATTATATATGTTCTAGCAACTAGAGGGATCAGTAGATGGACCACCGAATATAGGTCTCATATAAGTCTGGTCAAACCTTCTCCAATAGGAATGGATGGTGTAAACAGGTCTATCCATTAACATGGACACATTTTCTTTTGCTCGTGAAAGATTCTCGGATGCAGATTCATCTAAAGATAGCAATGGAAGTGTCATATCTTCTTTTGGAGATCCCGGGTCGTGTGTGTGTGAAGAATTTGTTGCAGGAAGCAAGTGGTCTACTAGCGGTTTTGTCAAGAAACCAAACACCTGAAATACAAAAGTCAATTGTAATTATGGTTCTACAAATGTTGTGGGTCCCGAGAATCGAAAGAAATACTTATACTTACAACGGTACTGAAGAGCACAATGACAACAGTGGCGGTGATCATTGTAGCATTATTTGGGTCTAATGTCACACCAGAGTGAGTAAACTACACAAAATAATCATTTATTTACCTTTTATTTATTAATTAAACAACATCTCAATTGCAAAACGGATAAATACCTGTTTGAATGCCAAGGCTACAGAAACAGCACCCCTCATTAGACCAGCCCACCAAATTACCATCTAACAAAACAAAGAGTAAGTTACACAAATGGTCCTTTAGGTTTGTACCATATTACAACTTTGGTCTTTTGGTATCAAAAATGACATCGATAGTCCTTATTTTTGGAACTTATTGCACCCGTAGTCCTTTAGGCCAAACAATGTTAAATTTTTTCTGTTAAGTCCCCACATGTGCAATGCACATGAGTGTAAAATAGTCATTTCATCATTAGATGTTTGTACACGAATGATGTATGGCTGTAACTTATGTTTGAATGTTTGTACACGAATGATGAAATTACTATTTTACCCTCATGTGCATTGCAAATGTGAGGACGTAACAGAAAATTTTAACACCATTTGCCCTAAAGGACTACCGGTGCAACAAGTTTCATAAATAAGGATTATCGGTGTCATTTTTTAAACTAAAAGACCTGTAATATGGTACAAACCTAAAGGACTATATGTGTAATTAATTCCAAAACAAAGTATATGAGATTAAGTAAATTTTAGCACATATAATAGACTGGGTTATGTTATGTACCTGGTGATGTCCTGAGATCTTTGCTGACTCACCACCACTTCTATACATGTAATTAGAAAAAACAGAAAGAGGAAACACAAAAGCAGCACGCCCAACCGCAATCAGCAACATCACAGTCCAATAAATACCCATTTTCCTCCAGAAACTGTCACAAAAAATTGTATTTATATTCTCGTTATTAATTCAAAAGAATTTAGTACCAAAATTTGTAAGATGAGTAGAAGTACCTAAGTGTGCTCATTTTCCACTTGGAATAATCGAGTGCATCCATTCCCACATAAAGGAATATAAATGTTTCAGCAATGAAGGACAATGTTGCAAATGCATACCTGAATTTATATAATAACTGTCTTAATAGAGCACTTAATATTAGTTAAAAAGTGATTAAATCTACAAGTAATTGACCATACATGCCTGGTGGTGATTCTTGAGCTTTCAGTCACATTATGCCATGAATAGTGAGACATCAGAACACCAGTAAGGAAGACGGTTAGAATCCCACTGAGTTCAAATAGCTGCATAAAGTAAAAGTAAAAGTAAAAATAAAGATAAATAAATTAATTCTTTACTATTGTGTAACTGACCATTTGTATTAACTGTTACCTCTGCCAACATGTAAGACAAGTATGCTACTAGAACCATCAGAGAAATTTCTCGCACACTTGAATGCCTGTTAAAGAGAGACAATTATAAAAATACTATTACAGTTAATCTATGTACACACTCTTTGCAAACAAATACTATCTTGTCAGGCTTCCCCAACTAAATTTAGGGAAAATTATCAAAAAAATGTAACTAAAAAACTGAATTTCACAATGTGGGTACACCAAAGATCCCAAATTTGGGTTCCTAAAGTTGTCAAAATTGAACTTTAACCCCTGAATTTGTGAAAAGTTGAACTCTCACTCCTTCTGATGAGCGAGAAGTTGTCTAGTACCCTACTTTGACAAATTTTGTAATATTATTACCATTCTTTTCCCTTAAATTTGTTATTGTTTCTGACAAAATGAATATTCACCTGCCAAAGTTGAGGCCTCTAAGAATGAATGCTGTCACAAGACCAGCCTGTAAATAAATAATAACAAATTATCAGCTGCAAATGATTACATGAAGCTATTCATATTTAAAGTTTTAAACCCATTTGACCAATTATGGTTTAGGAGGTTGCATTAATAACTGACTTTAGGAAACTTTCAACCCATTTGAGAAGTTCCCCTTTTTAACTAGCCTTTTTATTCGACCCTTTTGATATAGAACGCAACCCAAATGGGCCCATTTATAACTAAATGGGTCAAATTACCACCTCTAACTGTGAAATTTTCATTAAATAAATAGGTCAAGAAATTGGACAAACCGCAATTCCAAGAACTGTGCTCATAAAGAATAGATACAAGAAATCTTTAAAGATCCGAAGAGCTGTGTGGCCATTAAGTGTATCAGCATTGATTTGTTGAACAGCATTGAAGAGTACAACCGATGTTGCATCATTTACTACTCCTTCGCCAAATACTAGGCTGTATAGTAATGGTGTTTCCTCTTGGTTCAAAACCTGCACATAGATTTCCAATCAAGAACAAAAATATCACATCACATTCATAATAAGAAACTATATAATATGCTTTGACTTTGACTTTGACTTTGACCAACCTGTAATGTACATACAGTATCTGTTGATGAAAAAATGGTCCCAATGCCTAAAAACAGCAACATAGATAGTTACAACAGGTAGTTAGGAATAAAACAATCACAAATCGTCATACTTAGATATTCGCTGATAGACAAACCATCAAACCCTAATTTTGGAAACATCCACCAGCTACCTACACAATGCCAATCAAATCATTAAAAATCCAATGTAAAACAATTACATGTGGCAAAACGGGCGGGTCAGTTCGGGTAATTATAAATATACTTTTTTGCTTTACCACTACATAAGCTATACTATTTTAAAAAAAACTACCTTTTTTCAATACAGCAATTAAAGGAGGTTATTATGCAATTTAATGCACTTTGGATTACTATCAACCCATTTGACCCATAACATTACCCAAATCAACCCATTTTATAAGAAAACGGGTCAAAACTGCCACCTAATTACAACATAGTACCAGTTGCGACAATAGATGTTGATATGAGAACACCAGCGACTCCAAACAACATGATAGGGGAAAAGTTATGGAAGAACTGTTTCTTGTTCACTTGAAAGCTGTTCAAAGTAAGCATCAAACATGTACAACAAACCAAGCAAATTGTACAAACCATATAGGCGGGCACCAACCTTACCCAGCATTGAAGATTATGGGTGGAAGTAGATAAATGAAGAACAGTTCTTCATTGAATGTAAGCAGACGAGAACTTTTCCACTTGCTTGTACATAATAAAATTGTCCCAACAACACACCCCTGTTTGTGGTATCAGTGACACAAAAGTAATAACAAATAGAAGTTAGCCTTGTAGTACATCAAATGCAAGTAAATAATTGACATTAATTTTGTTTAGATACAAATCTATGAATTTGCAGTCAAATGAGAGCTCCTGAGTAACTTTTTTAATCCAAAATTTGACATAATCCATGTTTTGATGGCATTGTTATCAAAATAATATCTCAACTATCAGTAAGTGTACAGTTACAATGTTTAGTAATAAGTGACAACAAATTGTAGCTATGAAGTCATGTGATTGGTATTGATTTACATGAAATATCATTAAGCATCAGCTACAGACATAACATCGAATCCTAGGCCATATTTAAAATGAGTAACTAAAATAAATCACAGCAAACATCGATCGAGAGGGCGAGTAACTAATTGCAATAATCTAGAAGCAAAATTGAAATTGAGAGGAAGAGATTTACGATGAGGATAGCAGTTATGGATTCGTTAAGCCAACGATATTCTTCAAGCAAGTGTCCGATGACTAAACATAAACAGAGTACCGTAATGAACAATGTGATCGAGATGACATCACTATGAGTACTCTCAACGTTTGTCGCCACATCGGAATATAATGTCGAATTGTGATTCATAACCTCCATTTTTCAGCCGTTTCTCGATCAATCTTCAATCACCGTATTGGTTTCCCCGGTTAGAAATTAGGGCTAATGAGTGTCTGTCTGAACATGTGTGTGTGTGAGAGGGAGTTTTCCCGGGAAAATTGGCGTCAAAAAAGGATGCGGCAGCTGGGTGGATGCATTAGGAATTGACACGCGGCGGACGCGAGATCGAAACGGTGCACACGTGCATTTGACGGTGTCACTCACGTGGTTTCGGATAGTGACTATGAGAAGTGAAATTTAGATAGTTACGACTAGGAAGATAAGGTGTTGTGTATATTCTAAATTTCTAATGTTCATGAGTTTAAGTCTCATCGTGAATAAATATATAGAAGGTTCGAGTGAAGGCATAATACTCTTTGTGGATGTCACTGTCTAGGCTCGAACTACTAACTTACTAACTAGCTGTTCAAAAAAAAGTTATGACTAGGCTGTCAAATCGTGCTATCGTTTCGTGTTTTTGGGTAACACGACACGATACGAATTCGTTCAACACGACACGAAGTTGTGTTTTATTTTTGCTAACACAAACACGACACGCTTAAAAAACGATAAACGCGACAAACACGACAACACGAGATAAATAACAAATAGGGTAAATTACAGAAATTGTCCCTGAGGTTTTCCAGATTCTGGGTTTTTGTCCCTAAACTTTTTTTTTCTATTTTTTTGTCCTTCACGTTTTTAAAATTCCGCATTTCTATCCTTCCGTCCAAAATCTTCCGTTAACTGACGAAATTTTTATCAATTTCCCCAAATTACCCCTATCATCATCATCAAAAAAACCCATTCAAGTTCATGTGCCACAAATTTATCCTTTAAACCTGCAAATACCAAACACCAGAAATTTGTTCAAGTTCAATGTCGGTACTTTGAAGGTTAATGAGACCTGCAAAAACCCATAAAAAAGTCCAAACTTCATCGTCGGAGAAGATGACCAGGTCGGTGGGGGGCGCTGGTACATGCAAAAACCCATATAGATCTGAACACACCGGATCAAAAAGCAAATCAGATCCTTCGGAGGTACGATTCACCAACTGACGGTGTTGTTCCGGTACAGAAATCGAACCGCAGATGGTGAAATCGAACCCTAGATCTGTCAAATTGAACCCTAATACAAAACCCAAATCTTCAAATGTTCTTGAAGAGGTGAAAAGAAGGTAGAAAATAATAAACTTTCACAAGAGGACCGACATACAACAGGAAAATCCACCGGAAATCCGTTCTTCATTCTGGAAATCGATTTTTTATTTTAGGTTTGTGTTGTACGTTGTTTGTTGTAGATTGTTGCAGACAAGAACACGAGGTGATTTGTTATTGTTGAAAGACGATGAGATCTGTGATTTGCTCATGTTTGTAGTTTGTTCATGGTGATTTGGGATGGTGATTGGGGAGAAATAAGAGAGGCCATGGTGATTTGGAACAAATACCAAAGTATAATTTTACAGTTTGTTCATGGTGATTTTCAAGGAAGAAGAAGAAGAAGTGAGGTACAATTTTACAAGCATAATGTACAAGTACGGGTGTTAGGGTTCTTGCAAGGAAGGGAAAAAAAAACTAAAATGCCCTCATATCTTTTGCATTTGAGGTCACTTAACGGCCAAAATTGGACGGAGGGACAGAAATGCAGAATTTTAAAAACATCAAGGACAAAAAAACGGAAAAAAAAAAAATTTAGGGACAAAAACCCAGAATCTGGAAAACCTCAGGGACAATTTCTGTAATTTAGCCTAACAAATATATCAAATTTCTTAATTACTACATGCCAAAAACACGACAGACACGAAAAAAATATAACATAAATTTTTAAATGTTCCCAAAATCATAACTATCGTGTCAATTTTGTGTTAATCTCTGCACACGAACACGACACGACTTCGTGTTTTTTTTACACGACTCGAACACAAATTCAAATTTCGATTTCGTCCCAATTTCGTTTCGTTTCGTGTATTTTTGTCACTTACGACTCTCCCAACGAGTCATCGATAGAGGTGTGTTTAGTTTCAGAACTGGTAAACTCAAAAATCGAAAAAAAATAGATTTCAAAGACCGAGAACCGGACCGATTAACCGGTTACGGGCCCGGTTCGGGTCCGGGTCGGGTTGGTTCGGTTTACAAGCGGGTTAGAACCGGTAAACCCGATTTTTGTGTTTGTCATTAAATTATACTTTTTCAAGTGCATCTTTTCATCTCAAAATATATAACTTAAATATGTTAGCGTATTGTTAATAAAACTATGATGTTTGGGGGTGTTCATAGGTTGCTTTAAGTAAAATTTGTTTCTATTAAAAGCCTATATACCTATTATTTTGATATATATAAATGAAAACTCGTAACCCTATATACCTATTTAAATGCCGGTTCCAAACCCGAAAAGATCGGAACCGAAATGGAACCGGTAAACCGGAAACTCGATTTTGGCATAAAATGGGAACCAAAAACAGGACCAAATAAACGGTTCCGTTTCGGTTCTGTATCCGGTTCGGTTTTGGGTTTTCTGCACATCCCTAGTCATCAATATTCAATACTGTAACATGAAGGACACATCACATTTATATTTAATGGCGATTGAAGTTCACACCAACAGCAACTCATATCTAATTCATCACTGGCCACATCATCATTTTTAATTAAACAAAATAACAATAAAATAAATACATTATATTAATTTTAAAAGAATTATATAAATTTAAAAACCTTTATATAAATTACAGAAAACATTATATTAAAATAAATAAATTAAATTAAAGCATAAAATTTTCAAAAAATTGATATTTTTCTATTATTATAAACTTTTAAAAAAATAAAAAAAATAATCAAACCCAACCCCTCGCCTGCCCTCGCCTGCAATTCATCTTCTTCCACAATTTTGAATCCCACCCGGACCCACACTATGACACCGACGAGATTTCGAACTCGTTCGAGCTACGATGAATTCTACCAACAACCTCCACCGATGAGGTCGTGCAAACGGCGTCGGTGGGGTGACGAGTTCCACGAGGGTTGCCGATGAGTTCGAGGGTGCCCGTTGGCACGAGTCTTACCTCTCCCAAAAGTGACGCTTTTTCAAACTCATCAGTTTGTCACATCACCATCTTCCTTATTGACAATAAACTAATGAGTTCATGTCAACAACAAATCATCAATAACTCATCAGTTTTGCCACATCCCTATTTTTAATTAAATAAAATAATTATAAAAAGAAAATTAAAATTACCAAACCACCCTCCCCCTGCCTTCCTTCTCCATGAGCAAAGTAACCCACAGTCCCAAGTGCTGACAAGAGACGAGTTTGAGAAGTCATTGTATTCCCGACGAGTTCCGAGAAAAATCAAAAGAGACGAGTTAAAGACAAGGGTGTGCCAATGGTGACGAATTTGTGACGAGTTTTATGTCACAAACATGAGATAAGTTTGATATATGGGCTGACAAGTCTAATCAAACCAATTTAATGACTATAATTTGTTTGTAGGAGAAATTGAAATAAAGGAGAATAATTTAACATCACCGTCTAATATCATGTCTCTTCTCGGTTTTTTAGAGTTGATGATAGATGGATTACCAACACTAATAACGATAATAATACTATTATTAGTGCCACATGTGATTTGATGATGGTGGTGGTTAAAGGATCTTTTGATGCAATGACTAAGATTTTGTCACATCTGTCCCACATCGGTTGGAGAGGAGAACGAAACATGCCTTATAAGGGTGTAGATACCTCTCCTAGCATGAGGCCTTTTGGGTGGAGTGGTCCGTACCAAGAACAAAACCGTACGCTGGTGGGAAAAGCGAATAATATCGTGCTACGGGATTCTGAGATGTTACAGATGGTATCAGAGGCAGTCACCGGATCGATGTGCACAACGAGGACATTGTGTCCGAAGGGGGAAGATTGTAACATCTGTCCCACATCGGTTGGAGAGGAGAACGAAACATGCCTTATAAGGGTGTGGATACCTCTCCTAGCATGAGGCCTTTTGGGTGGAGTGGTCCAAACCTAGAACAAAACCGTGCGCTGGTGGACAAAGCAGACAATATCATGTTACGGGATCCTAAGTGTTTTTTATTATTTTAGAATATTTTAAGTTTAGAGATCTAATTATTATTTCAAAATACTAACAATATGAAAAGGAAAAATAGAATTTATTAAAAAAGAAGAAGTAGGGGACTAGAATCGAAACTTGGTCGAGAGAAGCTTCACTTTCATGCAAATATTCTACAACCACTAAGGCGCATACTCAATTTTGGTTACATTTTCATATATTTAATATATATATTATAATTTTTAGTTTTTCTTCTTATGAACACTAAAAAATGTATGACAATTGTATATATATATATATTTAAATAATGAGGAAATTACGTGAAAAGGTCTAAAGAGAAAATCGAAAAAAGCAAAAAAAGAAGAAGCTTAAACTAAAAAAATATAAAAAAGATGCTATATATCAAATGTAGATGAAGAGTGATAATATTTGATAAATGTTTTATATATATAAAATGTATGGATTAGTTGGGACTTGGGACTGTTACCGGCTACTAAGAAAAATGAGATCTACTAAACCTACCGATAATTTCACCTTAATTTCATGATTAACAATAACCAAATTTTTAAGCATTCAAATCACAAGTTTTTTAACTTCTTTCTTTTATTATTTTCAATAGTTTTATTAAGAGTTCAAATCTTTTCTTATTAATTCTGTTTTATTTTTTCATTAATTCAAACAGACGAGACTCGAGAAGAGAGGGATAAGATCGATGGATTTGGTGGTACAGAAGAAGGTCACAGTAGCAGTGGCGGAGGAAGGTAGTTTTACCGCCGGCGGAGGGTGGCTTTATCAGCGGCAGAGGGTGACTCTGACGGTGAGGGATGGTTGTGGCGGTGAAAAGGTGGCCATAGAGTCGGTGGAGGGTAGCAGTGTGGTTAGACGGGGGAGTCCAAGGAGTGAGGAAGAGGAGATAACTGTGAGGAAGAGAAATGGAGTGAGGAGGAAGAGAGTTTAAAATGTTGTAAGTCTTTGGCAACAGTTAAATGTGTGGCTCACACCAATCCTCAAAACATCCGTACTATATTATCTTAAACTAGGTTATGACCCGTGAAAAATCACGAGTTAATTTTTGCTGAACGTATCTTTCATAGAATTTAAATATTATTGTTAATTGCATGATTATTACGTATACTATTAAAAAATATATAATGCTTTTAAAATGCAAATTATGGGATTAGAGCTAACAAATTATATAAACATGAAAAATATAAGATTATGTAATAATAAAATAATAAACATGAAATAACAAAAAAATCAAATGAGTCATTTTTATACAAGTTGAAAGGGTTCAGTCAAGTTGACCCATAAAGATGTTTTGTCTAATATTTGGAATACTTAGTGATGCTAATTGTGATAGCTAATAAAATATTACAATTATAATGTGAATCTTTAAATAAAACTGAGGAGAAATGCATATTTAGAAAGGGGATTTATACTTAATAGAAGGGGGCATTCTCGTGGATTTGGTCCTTTGGAATTGGAATCAAGGGAGAAATTAAAAGAGAAAGGAGACGTGAAGAGGAATACCAAATCGAAAGCTCCTCTCTGGTTCTTCATACATCGGGTTCAACTAATGAAGAAATGAGCGGGAAAACAAAAGCTAGAGGCTTTAAAAATATGACAAGTGACACTAAAGGGTTAGTTTTGTTATAGTAGTAGATAGATAGACTTTAATGACTTAAATCACTTTAACCTTACAACTTATAATTATAATCACAAGAGACGATATTGTGTAGATAATGTGATAATTAAATTAATTAAATCATTATTACGAATTTGATAATCATTAGTGAATTTTTAATAATTATAATTCAAATTTTGTGTATAAAATGTGATAATTTGGTTGTTTAAAACATTATTACAAATGTGATAATCATTAATGAATGAACACGTAATTATATTTCAGATCATTTATACCTTGGTCTAATATTTAATTTAAGAGAAATTATATTTAGTCCTACTATTTGGTCATACTCATAATATTACCCACTTGATAGGATGACATGTGTACTCCACTACTTATCTCTCTTAATATTATCCATTAATTTTGACACATGTCTTCATCTAATAAGTAGGATTATGAGTAGGACCAAATTGTAGGACTAAATACCATTACTCTTAATTTAAATTTGTGTAATTTTCAAAATTCTAAATTCGGTGACTCTATAGCTGCCATGTGACCGTGGAGGGCTTAGAAAATGCCACATGGATTTCTAAAAGCTCCTTTTATTATAATAGATAGATAGAGAGGTTATAGGTTATGACCGTGAAAAATCACGGATTGTCATAATTTTTATGAACGTAACTTTTATACAATAGAAATATATTTTGTTATATATAAGTATAGTATATAAAATATGTAAGTATATAAAATATTAATTTAGAAATTATATAATATTTTTATAAGGTATTTAATTTATTGAATAGTTGATAATGTTATAGACTGATTATATGCTATATTTGAATAATAATACTAAAAATATATGATATCAAAGGTGAAAATTATAACATTAAATGGATGATTGTAATTGAAAATTGTTTAAATAAAATAAAATAAAATATAACTGAATAAAAAATAAGAAATGTTAAAACAAATTTCTAAATACTTTTTTTGAAAACAACGTGATGATTTATTTAGTAGACCACCATTTTTATCTTCTATTAAATTTACTAAAAAAATCTTAATTTTGTTCACTAATCCAAAAAATCAAAAAACTAAAAATAATATGCAATTAAAATATTAAATTATGTTTTGCCTACTAATAAAATCAAACAGAATACTATTTAAAGTTAAATATTAATAAAGTCTTAATTTTATTCATTGATAAATCAATCTATAAAAAAGAAAACAATTAAGAATTGTATTTTGACTACTACTCAAATCAAACGCATAAATATTATTTATAGTGAATTATGTAAAGCTTATTAATAATTCTTACTTTTATTCACTAATTCAAAAAATAAGAACAATCAATAAAAATATTGAATTATATTTTGACTACTACTTCAGTATTATTTATAGTGAATTATGTTAAAACTACTAATGAAATCTTACTTTTATTCACTAATCAAAAAATTTAACAAAAACAATACAAATATTGAAGTGTGTTTTGATTACTACTCAAGTCAAACAAAATACTAATTAAAGTGAAATATATTAAGATTACTAATAAAGTCTTAATTTTATTCACTAATAATAAATAATAATAAATAAGAAATAATTATGTTTTTACTACTATTCAAGTCAAATAAAGATGAATTATAAGGTATTATATTTTAAAATGATACTCTATGGTATATCATTTGGTTGAATATTAAAGGTTTGTGAATATTATGTTGTATGCATGATGTAGTATATAGCTGTTTGGATTTTTTAATATCCAAATATATTTTTCTAGCTATTATCGTATGTTTATCGTCTCGAAAATCCATGTTGTATTTCGAACTTGATACAACAAATATAAGTATTAATAATAAGAAAATCAATAAGAAGAGTTAAAATAAATTATGTTATATGTTTAGATATGTTTGTATATACTTCGTTTGAAAATAAATGATACACTTTCTATTGGGTAGTGTTCTAAAATAAGGGATACACTTTGAAAAAATTGTTTTATTTTGTAAAAAGTAGTGATGATTACACTCACTAACTATCTCTTTTAATATAGTAAAATAACTTATTTACCCCTAATTTGACTTTTAACCTCATTATTCTCACTTTAATCAAGGTGTGTGCGACTCATTCCACTAACTATCTAATTTAATAAAATCTAATTTTTATTATAATATTTTACCTAAAAAATATAAAATTCAAAATTTATCACTTAATTTAAAATGGGGGAAGTAATATTTTTATATCAATTCTTAAATATATTTATATCAATTGATATTAATACCCTAACATTATTGACGTAAAAAAATTTTGAAACTTATATGGAACTTAAAGCTAAGGTTTACACGGCATTTGCTAATCAAAATTATTTTGAACTAAAGATATACATACCTAATATTAAACAAAAGATATAAATACGGTTTTTATTTTATTTTATTAGGCAATAATATTTAAAAAATTAGGTAGTCTCTTAGGATGCCATGTGGCATTAGAGGCTTTTGAAGATGACAAGTGGCCATATAGGGGGTTTGTTTTATTATAGCAGTAGATTGTTTTTATCTTTTGGTAGCCCTAGGAATTTTAATGGTATCGACCCAAAAAATTGGGTGGAATGGGTGAAATTTAAAATAATGTTTTATATTTATATTGTTTATTTATGCGGAGGGTGTAACCGAACCAAACGAACATGATTTACCATACTCTTTATAAAAATTTATAAAACACTATTTTCTTAGAATTAAAATTTAAATAATATTTTTTGTTTTAAATTCAAATTATAAAATATAAAGTGGTGATCTTATCGAAAAATTTTAATTTTTAATATTGTTTAATTACTTATTTTCTGAAAATGTAAATTTTTATACTACATCCGTATCAAAATAAGTGATACACTTTTTATTTAGTTGTAAATCAAAATAAGTGATACACTTTTAAAATTTACCTTATTTGGTAAAAAATGTGACTTTTTCTTCACTAAATATCTACTTTAATAAAATAAGATTACCCTTTTATATTTATTTTTTTTACTTTTAAACATCATTAATATCACTTGATTCAACAGAAGTGAGATCAATTCTCAACTAAATATCCATTATAATCTATCTTAAACCAACTTTTTAATCTTTTGCATCAAAAATCATGTTTTGAATTATGAACTAACAAAAATATCTATATAGTGTAAGTACTCAACAATACATTTTAATTACTTTATGCCAACCAAATATTATCATGAAATATAATGTACCATTTCATTCCACCATTTATTTCATTATCACTCAATTCTAATTCTTTATCATTCTACTCTATTTAACCAAACAAACTTTTATTCTCAATTATTAAAGTAATTACCAAAATTAAAATCCTAACAACTTGGCAAAATTTCTATATATGGAAGTGCAATTACTATAACCCCAACGAACTTTCTTTATATAGAAATTTCTACCAAGCGTTGTATGTCTTAATTTTGTCTTCAACGAACCGACCAAATTATGTGGGACCATCTAGAAGCCAACCAGTACCCTCTGCGTTGAAAAATGACGTCGTATTGGTCATTGCTGCACGTCATCTAGTGCCACTATTGCTGACGCGTCTACAAGGCCTCTCCCAACCCTTACCCATCACTAAACCCATCACTAGCGCCACGTCATCGCATCCTTACTGACCTGCTACTGACACGTTCGTGCCAACCCTACCAATCACTAAACCCATCACTAAACCTATCCTTTCCACATCATCATTTTTAATTTAAATTAAATAATTATAAAAACACTAATATATTTGTATTATTAAAACAGATATATATAAAAAACATTAAATTTAAAAAAAAAACAAAAAAAAAACTATTTTTTATAAAAAAAACATGACATGTACAACTTTTTCAGCCTAGTATACAAGTCCGCAAAGCATCCCACCCCCTCTCTCTCTTCCTTCCCCTTTCCTCTCTCTCCCCTCTCTTTCTTCTTCCGCTCTCGACGCCCTTCCCACGTCCGTCGACAAGACGACGTAAACACCACGACGCACGCCACAACGGGCTGGTGCCAACGCCGTCGTGGCACGACGGCTCGAAAAGCCTGCTGACGGGCGGTGGTGACGCTGCGTTGGCAGCGGTCTAAGCTGTCCTGCAATTGCGCCGCGGACTCCAGCCAAATCACCTGGCTTAATTCGAGACTTGCCGATATATATTTTCCGAACGGAAAAATAATATTCCCTCATTCCCATAAAGTTTTCATTTCTTTTTTTGGGCATAGTTAATTATAAACAAATATCCATTTTTCTTAGACACAAATATTTACAAAGAAGTTTCTATTTCTTTTGGGCACACATATTTAAATGATAGTTAGTGGTGGAGTTCTTTATAATATTTTAATTAAAATATAAGGTTATTTGGAAAGAGCATTTGTTTTTAGGAGATAGTTACTCCACAACCTTTAAATGATAAAGTACATGATAATAATATTATTTAATCAAATGGACCCTCATATTTAAGAAAAGAAAAACTTTTTTATTAAACAAAATTTAAATGTGAACTATGGACGAATTACTCCACAACCTTTAGGGTGTTAAAAATGCGAAAAAACTAGTATATTAATAAAAACTATTTTTATGTTTTAAGTGTAACTTCTCTCATTAATAAAAAATTGAAAATACAACATGAAATGATTGTTTAAATACAACACTTACCACTGTTAACAAAACACTTATAGAAAAATTCAAATAATTTCAAACTTTCTAAGTAAGGGTTTATTAAATTAATTAAAACAAACCATGAATACTAAAAACTTCATTTAATACGCATAAACTCTTAATTTATGTCAGGGGTTTTATAGTGTATGCTCTAAGTATATATTACAGTGTATTCAATGAATAAATTATTTCCTAAATATGTATTAAATAATATTAATAAACTCTAATTTCTATCTTTTAGAAGATGTAGTACATAAGATATTCTATTTATATAGAAATTTTATATTCATTAATTGTATGTTAGTATGTACTCCTAAGACATTTATTAGAATAACTCTTTAAGTTATTAGGTTCTAGGGTGAGATCGCAAATTCTCAGGCTTGAAAACAAATAATATAAATTTACTAAAATTTGTATAGTTTTTTATTGGAATCTTCTCTCTTCATCATTTTGTCTGTAAAATGATTGATACGTGAAATTCACTAATTCTATTTCTTAATTTCATTATTTAATTTGACATCTATTGATAATATAAATAGATTGATATATAAGAAAATTTAGTAAAAAATAATATCATTTTTTTTATAAATTTATTTTTAATAAGACCAAAGTTATGCATAAGGAAAAAAACCATCAAAGACGCTAAAATCATTTTCGGTTAATGTTCCTAGTCAATTTTTTTTAACGTAGTTTAACTTAGAAAGCTTTTTTTTATAACACAAAATTACAAACTAAAATGGAATTTAGAATTTGAATAGCAAAAAAATTACGAACTATGAATTAGAAATCTAGAATTGAATGATTATACAATATAAGTTTCTTGCAACACAAATTTACAAGAAATGCTTTATCTATTACAGGGAGTGTAATTATAAATTTTCACTAGTAATAGCATCATAATTTTTTCCGGATATATTATAGTAAGATAATTTTTCATTATACAATTGCATCAAGTATAATAAAAATATTATAATATCTTACATTTTAAATTGACATCACATTGTAAATGATTTTAAATATAAAAAACAAACACACACAAAAATCCTAAAATTTTATTCTATGAATTTTTTTTTTTGAATAGTAGCACGAGTCAGTACGGCTACTTATCAATCCCGCCTCTATCTATTAGCTATTACCTCTTATACTACTTTTTCTCAATTTTATTGTTCATACATATTTTTTTATATGTCCCAAAGTTATTGTTTATTTAGAAAACAAGGTGTCGTGTCATGTTAAAAACGTTTTGTGACTTAAATATGATTTTAACACACAAATCAAAATTACACTTCATCGTTTAACATTCATATTTCAAACTAATCATAATTTAAAAGATAAAATCTGAAGAGAAGAAAAATTTTAACGCGTTATCAATTTGGAGGTAAAACAAGGCATAACCATCAATAAATAGTTATTTAAATCGTGATAGCTTAATCATATGAGAATTTGTTATTTATTGTGATTTACTTGTGACGGTAGGGGTGTGTATAAAAACCGGAAAACCGGAACCGAACCGGTCCGGTTCCCGGTTCTTAGATCTGATAAAAAATAACAAACCGGGTTTACCGGTTCCGGTCCCGGTTCGGTTCCGGTCTTTTCGGGTTTGGAACCGGCATTTAAATATGTATATAGGCTTTCGAGTTTTCATATATATATGTCTAAATAATAGGTATATAGGCTTTTAATATAAACATATTTTACTTGAAACAACCCGTGAACACCCACAAACATCATACCTTTATTAAAAATACGCTAAAATATTTAAGTTTATATATTTTAAGATGAAAATATGCATTGAAAATATATAATCGGATGACAAACACAAAAACCGGGTTTACCGGTTCTAAACCCGCTTGAAGACCCAACCGACCCGGAACCGGACAGGGGCCGGAACCGGTTTAACCGGTCCGGTTCTCGGTCCTTGAAATTTCCTTTTTCGGTTACCGGGTTTACCGGTTCCGGAACCGAACACACCCCTATGTGACGGTACATTATTTCATAATCAATATACACATATGTTTATGTGGTTAAAACATAGGAGTATTTATCTTGTAACTGATTTGATTGAGGTGTGTCACCTTTTTTATCCTCGGTGTAATTTTGTACTTTGTATTCTCTTAGCTCCTTGTTAAGTTTTTCTCTTTTATAATATATTTGCCGTTTTAAAAAAATATACACACATAATTTAATAGCATTTGTATTTTAACGGCAACAATAACCTTTACTCCTTTAGATTAAAGTTAATAATTATGTAATGATATTGTTTCTTATCATTTAAATCCATTATGTTGATTTGTTTAGCATTTTGCTAAACTTTAGGTAATAAAATTCTTCTTGTTCAAAAAAAAATTGTTTCGTATCATTTATTTCTATTTATCTTCCTGCTCATTAGATTAAGATATGTGTTAAAATCAAGAGATAATATTAGGAGATAAAATAAGTAAATTATACTTCATGTCATCATATTCAATTGTTGAAAAGATGAACATGAACAAATGGTAGAAATAATTCTCTTTAACTACTCCCTCCGTCCCTAAATAAAGTTCCCATTTGTGTTGGGCACAACATTTTAGGAGATAGTTAATGATGGGGTATTTGGTATTACTTTTGATTAAAATATAAGATTTGACTGGAAAGAGAAAATGCTTTAAGAGATAGTTAGTGGTGAAAGTATTAGTAATAATATTATTATATTAAGTGGGTCCCTTAAGTTTGAGAAATGAGAACTTTATTTAGGGACAAAACTTGAAGGATAAATGAAAACTTTATTTAGGGACGGAAGGAGTATTTCCCAAAAGGTTAAATAATTTATTTGTCGGCTCAAGCCGATCCAGGACAGAACTTGAGGAAGTTCGGGTCGGCGCGTGTACGCGAAAATCAACTTTTATTTAATTTAATGTGTTTTTTTAGCATGCAATAACTTTATTACGATTTATATCATCTTCCTCATCAAATCAACTCCGTCTCGTTCTCTCTTCATCTGAAAACGCGGATTTCCACCGTTACCAAGAAAGCAACCGTCCGGCTAAGTTCAGTTCACCTCCGGTGTCTATTTTCCGGCAATGTGGAAACTCCAGTGGCTACTAAACCTACTACTACTACTCATCTGCTCGGTTACGTCGACCGCTGCTCGGAGGTCTAGTAACAGAACTAGTCCATGGCTAACATTAAGCGGTATAGTGATATATTATTGTTTCAATTAGTTCTATATATACATTTTTCATCATCTATCACTGTTAGTGTTTTTTTATCTGATTGCGTGTCAAGCGCTATTCGAATTTGACGTGAAATTGGAGATTATATTGAAAATCTGAAATCATGTGTATCAGTTCTGATTTAGGGTTTGGATGTAAGAATTGAACATGAAAAAGGTTAAACAACAAGGAGCTTCAGGAAATGAGTTGTGAAATTGTGTTTATTGTTAGGATTTATGACTAGAAATTAGACGAGCTAGGGTTTTGAATTTTGATTACTAACGATATCAGATTCCCTAACGTTTTGCAGGAAATCGCCCTTTTGTAGTAGCACGTGGTGGATTTTCTGGATTATTTCCTGACTCAAGTCCAGACGCCTACTCATTTGCTAAGCAGATGAGTGTATCTGATGTGATCATGTGGTGTGATGTACAATTAACTAAAGATGCAGTTGGGATCTGCTTTCCAGATCTTATGCTTGAAAATGCTTCTACCATTGATCATGTGTTTGCTAATAGATCCAACACATACTCTGTCAATGGGGTAAATACAACAGGATGGTTTCCTGTAGATTTCTCACTTCTTGATCTACACAATGTATCCTGTAAGTTAAAATTTATGCTAATAAATCCTTCACATTCTCTTATTATGAATGAATCACAAGTATATGGAGAAAAATGTTTCTAGAAGAAGAATACAATACTTAACTACTATAACTAAAATACTCAGACATTAAGCATGAATGTATTTGGTATCTGATTGGCTGCAATTTTCTTGATTTTGTACTGAACAGTAAAACAGGGCATTGATTCCCGAACTCCATATTATGATGGATCGTATGGTATCCTTACTGTTAGAAACATATTTCAAATGAAACTAGAAAGAAAACTATGGTTGAATATCCAGGTGATTATTAAATATTAATATGTACATTACTAATTACTTATAATTGACTAATGTTAAGAGATTCATTGGGAATGATGATTGTTTATGGTTTTGCAGCATGATGCTTTTTTCAGGCAACACAATTTAAGTATGAGAAGTGTTGTGATTTCTACTTATAAAAGTGGGCTTATCAAATACATATCATCACCAGAAGTGAATTTCCTAAAAAGTCTTGTCACAAGATTTAAATCAGAACTAATTTTCAGATTTCTAGATTTGGAGCAGATCGAGCCCTCGACCAATCAAACATATGGCTCTCTTTTGAAAAATCTGACATTTATCGAGACATTTGCTTCTGGAATTTTGGTTCCTAAATCATATATATGGCCTGTAAATGACTTATATTTGCAACCGTTTACTTCCTTGGTTTTGGATGCTCATAAGAATGGTTTACAAGTTTTTGCTTCAGGTTTTATGAATGATGTGCCAATACCGTATAATTACAGTTATGACCCTGTATCAGAGTATCTCAATTTTGTTGATAATGGTGTATTTTCTGTGGATGGTGTGATTTCTGACAACCCAGTAACTCCATCAGCTGCTTTTGGTAAGTCATTATATGATATTGGATAATTAGAATAAATAATCAGTTGGACCTCAAATGCATTAGTGCTTGAAAACCCTAAATAATCTTTCCATACAATATAAAAAAATAAAATTCATTCCTTTCTAGAAGCTAATATTTCTGCACTCCTGCAGATTGCTATTCTCACATGGGGACACATCAATCACATAAAGGTATGTCCTTCTACTTTTCAACACAATCACTTTATGTGTATAAAATATATATATATATATATATATATATATCTCAAACGGGTCAACTTTTTATAAAAAAATTAGTTAAAAGGAGAACGGGTCAAATTGGCCAAACAAGTGAAAGTCACCCAAAATATTTTAATGCATAAAACCTACTACATTGTTTTGTACAAAGATTTCGATAATCATTGTAATATATTGTTATGCATTAATTATTTTTTGAGTAAATTACACAAATGACCATATTGCATATTTGGTCCTTTAGTTTCATAAATTACACTGGTAGTCCTTATTTCTGAAACTATTGGCACGTTTGGTCCTTTACCTAAACAATCAAAGCAATGGAAAAGTTAACATTTGTTTAGGTAAAGGACCAAATATGTAATATGGTACAAACCTAAAGGACCATTTGTGTAATTTACTCTTACTTTTTATAAAATCCAAAAAAGGGGTTTGCACTTTGCAGGTCAACCCAACACATCCCGTTCCAATTAGTAAAATTGACCCGCCCATTTTGCCATTTATCTATGTATTGACTTACCACTTTTGATATATTTTCAGCAAATTTTACAATTATGACATCTGAAGGAGCAAGTGGGGATTACCCTGGTTGTACAGATTTAGCATATCAAAAAGCTGTTTCAGATGGTGCAGATATCATTGACTGTCCAGTTCAGATGACAAAAGATGGAATACCTATCTGTTTAGGTTCTATAAATCTCATTGACAGAACAACAGTTACAAATTCACAATTTAACAACCTTACAACTAACTTCCAATCTGGAAGTGGAATATATACATTCAGCCTCACATGGACCCAAATCCAGACCTTGCAACCTTCAATATTCCAACCGTTTGCTGCTAACAGCACTTTATACAGGAATCCAAAATTCAAACATGATGGAAAGGTTATGACCTTGTCTGACTTTTTGGACTTTGCAAGTAATGCTACTGTTTCTGGTGTACTCGTCAACATAAAGGTAAGGGTATTTTCGTCTTTACACCGGTGGTTGCATGTTTAATTTATTTTAGTGTAAATTATACAAATGGTCCTTTAGATTTGTACTATATTACATATTTGGTCCTTTAGTTTCATAAATTACACTGGTAGTCCTTATTTCTGAAACTATTCACACGTTTGGTCCTTTACCTAAACTAATGTTAACTTTTCCCGTCAAGTATGGTCACGTGTGAGGCATGAGGGGGTGAATCTCTCCTTTTCCCTTTCCCTTCACCAATTTGAAGCCAATAAAAACCCGTCTGTTTGACGGGAAAACTTAACGTCTGTTTAGACAAAGGACCAAATGTGTCAATAATTTCATAAGTAAGGACTACCAGTGTAATTTATGAAACTAAAGGGCCAAATATGTAATATGGTACGAACCTAAAGGACCATTTGTGTAATTTGCTATTTATTTTATTTTAACTTCCTTTCCAGAACGCAGCGGACCTAGCAAAAGATCAAGGACTAAGTGTAACAGATGCAGTGATGGACATCTTAAACAAATCTAGTTACAACAAAAAGATATTAATCCAATCTCCAGAGACAGAAGTTTTGAAATTATTCAAAAAAAGAAGCAACATGCACGAGCTTATTTATGAAGTTCATGAAGAAATCCGTGATGCAATGAATTCAACCATCTCAGAAATTAGTGAAATTGCTGATTCAGTACTCATTGGGAAGGAATCTATTTACACCCGCAGTGTTGGGTATCTTTTTGATGAAACCGATGTTGTTGGGAAATTTGATGCGTTTAAGGTTCCTGTTTATGTGCAGATAATGAGTAATGAGTTCATGGCAATACCATGGGATTTTTTTACTGACCCGTATATTGAAATAGAGACATATGTCATGGCTGCTAATGTTAATGGTATTGTTACTGATTTTCCAGCTACTGCTGCCAGATACAGAAGTAAGTTTTATCTATTTCAAATTACCCTAATTAATCTGTGAATTTATTTTTAATTATTTTCTTGGGGGAACTACAGGGAGCAAGTGTTTCCCAGTAGATAAAGCCCCAAATTATGCACTGCCTGCACAGCCTGGCATGTTATTCTCAGCCATGACACCTCAGCAGATGCCACCAGCTGCAGCTCCTAATCCAGTCTTGACTGATGCTGACATCAGCGATCCGCCTATTTCTCTAGCTGTTAAAAAAGCACCTCCACCTTCTGGTCAAGGGTCAATAGCATTAGCACCATCTCCATCCTCAACAAATGGTGAACCACCAAAAAATGTTGTCATTGTTATGCTTGCTTGTTTAGCTATGGTTACATTGGTGTACTAATAAAGTAATATAATTAATTGCCTTATGTGAGTAATCATAGATGTTAATCCGTCTTTTTGTTTGCCTTTTGTGTGTGCTAATTTAATTGCATGGTAAAGAAAAAATATAGAGTGAATTATATATAAATGGTCCTTTAGGTTTACACCATATTATATATTTGATCCTTTAGTTTCATAAATTAAATTGTTAGTCCTTATTTCTGAAACTATTGACACGTTTAGTGACTTAATCCTTTATCTAAACAGACGTTAAATTTTCACGTCAAACAAATGGGTTTTTATGGGTTTCAAATTGGTGAATGGAAAGAGAAAATAACAGATTTACCCCCTCGTGCATCACACGTGACCATACTTGACGGAAAAAGTTAAAAATTGTTTAGGTAAAGGACTAAATGTGTCAATATTTTAGAAATAAGGACTACGAGTGTAATTTATGAAACTAAAAGACCAAACATATATATATGATACAAACCTTGAGGACCATTTGTGTGATTTACTCAAAACATATATATCTCTACTATCTCTACTATATTATAAAGTGTTTACCCTTTCCATAATTAGCAAGGCTGAAAATTCAGCCAACACACTTCCTAATTATGGAAATTATATTGCATTTACAAAAAAATGTTGCCTTCATGATTCGAACTCGAGACCATGAGGTAGTATAAAGAGCCTCATGCCAGCCAAGCCAGTAACAACATGTTAATATTTTGAACAATTATACTTATAATCACTACTTACCATAAAACTTTTAAAAACGACGCCCTTCTTGACCAATGCATGCGTATTCTGTTCTGATCTTGAGAATTTAAACGTTTATTTATGGGGAAGTGCAACTTTGGAAATCACATTCTAATAAATCGAATCACTCTCTCTCTCTCTCTCTCTCTCTCTTCTCTTTTATCATTCAAATAACAAACAAATCAATATCTTTCAAAACCCCGAAAACAGTCGATCTTTCTCCCTGAGTTCACAAAGCCGCCGCCTCCACAACCTCCACGCATGCCGATGCCCACTCCTTCACCACCTCCTTCTCGGACCATTTCACTGCACACGTTTGTTTTATTCAGGTTTCTCCCTCTTTTTTTCGTTGTCTTTCTTTTGTGTTTTTTTTTTCTTTCTATTTTTTCGATTTTGTTATATTCAGGTTTCTTATAAAGGCTGCAAAAGCCACTGGACTTCGAAAACCCACTCTAACTTGGTTTTTCTATTTACAGGTAAAATCTTAAACTTTTTTATATCAAATATGCATAAAAGTTATATTTTTTAGTTTAGTATTAATGCTAATGTTTTTTTTTAACAGAAACAATTAATGCTAATGTTAATGTTATGTTTATGTTTATGTTTATGTTTTTGTTTATTCACAATTTAAAATACAGAGATTGGGTTGGCTCGGTTCAAAGAAGAAGAAAAGAAACTCAAAAGGGAACGGTTCAATGTTGTAAGTCACCCAAAAGTGCATTTTTAATGCATTAAATCTAAATAAATCGTTATTACGTTTTGATTTCTGAGTGTCGAGGTTGAAGTAGTGTATGTAGATGATTGTGTAGTTGATGGACCATCGTCATTTACAAATTTATCTTTAGTATGTTTTGGTCGTTCATCTCTGATTTGAAATCCGTGAAGTGCATTAGATGTGTATTAGGTGATTTTTACATATTCGAAGTAAGAAAAAACAACAAAATACAAAAATAGAAACCCGTTAAAAAGTTTAACCTGGTTTTTATTCAGGTTAGGTGGTTATATCAGATTAATCTGACCCGTTAAACCCAGTTTTGTTTTCCTTTTTTCTTTTTTAACTTTTTATGAATATGGTGAGTGCATTAAAGTTAATTATGGTGTCATGTTAACTAAGCAGGTTACCCAAAAGAAAGCTATTATGGGGAAATACGAGGGCTATTTTGTGCACATGGTTACTAAATTACTCTTTTACTTGTGAGGAATGATCGAAGCCTTCGGTTGATTAGAAGTATGCAGACAACATTAAGAAGTTAAGTGGAGGATAATTAATAATTCAATATGCATACATTTGATATTGTTTTTATAATGTTATATTAATTTAAAGTAATAATTTCGGATTTTTGATATTCGAACTTTCGAATAATTTCAGATATGATATTCGGTATTTGGATCATATATGGATATTTTGAACACCCCTAAAAAAATCACCTTTAAAACATGGAATTGGGTTATGCAATTCTTTTTTATCCTTGAACATTAATATGGTCTTTTCATCCAGGAGAGAGAGGATGGACATTTCAGTAATTTAGCCTTTCTCTAACTTCGATTTATGTTTTATGATGATTGCAATTCTTTTTAAATTTGTTACAATATTGCCTTTTTTTTGTTTTTCTTAACCTACGAGAGCAGTAGTTGTATATTGTTGAAATGTTAATTAAAATGAGTTGGCATTTGGGGTTTGTAATTAGGTTGAGTAAAAAACAGTGACAAGTGTGGGTTTAATTAATTGATCTGGCTCTTATCAGTATTTAAATATATTTTTTTTGAAACGGAAAATCTAATCTACTCCTACTTACCACCTATGTCCACAACGGGACTTGAACTCTTGACCTCAAAGTTGAGAGACAAACACCATATCGCTAGGCCAAAGACCCTTTGATTCAATATTTAAGTATTAACATAAGTATTTTTTTCATGGTCATCGTTAAATGACCTTATTGTCGACATAAGCATTAGTTGACTCGATTAGTAGTATGGTAACTCTGTGATTCTTCATATATACAAAAACACTACAGCTTGCAGATTTTATTGTCCACCGATTCGCAAACTAAAACCAATGAGTCTACATCAAAATTATACCACAATCAGTTTAATTCAGAGACACTAACATTTTAATCCCGTATTGGTACCTTCCATATTTGCTATTTCAGTACAGATATGTGTTTATAAAAATTGGGCGGTCATGAGGCCCGACCTGTGACCTTAATCATATTTGCATTGAGCTCTAACTAACTGAGTTATTAGGGTAATTGTTTGTTACTTGACTGTATTTGTTATTTATATAGCTTTTAAATGAGTAAGTTAAAATTTAACCGCCAATGCCATCAGTATAGTTAAAAAGAATGTGTAATTATACAACATTTAATCGCCTTAGAATATAGTTACAAGGTACCCGCCGCCGCATTGCGCGGGTACCAGCTAGTATACTATAAGGGAGTGATATTCACACCACAACTTTTAGGTTATCCACCACAATTAATGCTTGAAATGCGTGTACAGTTTGCTGTAAAATTTGTATTGTGTAGTATAGGAAGTAAAAGTTGTGGTGCAGAAATGAATTCCCATATATATAAACCATAAATTCCACTCTATAAAAAGCTGGTTTCAGGAACCAAATTCAATATTCAAGTATCGCGAGTCTTGATAATTAATATAAATACAATCTTTGTCTACCAAATCTAGGTGAATGTTATCACTATCAACGACTACTCTGCAAGGTACAACATTTTCTTTACCAAATATGATATTACAATTCTCGTACACACCTTCTTTAGGTGGAAGATTCAATAACCATGATTTGGGAAACAAAATCATGTTATTAGTGCTGATAAAACTTTGGTTATCATTTATCGTTAATATTAAACGATGATGTCGACCAAGAAGCTCAGAGACATATTTCATGTCTCCTTGTGAAAGTGCATATCGAACACGAGTTGATGAAACTTGACCTTTTTCTTTTGTGTCGGTAAATTCTATGTTTAATTTGGTTTGTTTTTTGTCCATTATTGGATTTATAATGTATGCTTCTACACCGTACTCTTTGCATAATCTTGATAGTTCTAATGCATCCCCTGAAGCCCTGTAACCAAATCTGTAGTTTTTCCCTACAATTATATAAAAAGCGTTTTTTTAGAAGAATCAATTACACGGATGGTCCTTTAGGTTTATAGCAAATTTCACCAATGGTCCTTTAGTTTCAAAAATTACACTAATGGTCCTTATTTTTGAAAGATTTTTCACCGATGGTCCTTTACGAAAACGGCCGTTTAATTTTCACGTTAATTGACCTCACGTGTGATGCACATGGGGGTATTTTGGTCATGTCATTTTCGCCACGTGCATCACACGTGAGCAGGGCCGGCCCAAAGGCTGGGCGAGCTGGGCCCAAGCCCAGGGCATCACTCAAGGATAGGGCATCAAATTAACAGGCCGTCCATATATCCATTAGTCAAATTTTTATCTGTAATATCAACAAACGACGAAAGGGGCATGCGATGAGATGGGCGGCAACCGCAGAATACGAGGAGGCAATTGGCAAAACGAAATCGACGATTGGAGTTTTCTAGGGGTAGTGATCCAGTGGATTCAATCGATCGGTTCGATTCACAAGCTTTAACGAGGTTGTTATTTGAATTGTCATTTCAATTTGGAAATAGACAAATTTTCAATTTTATGATTTTGGCTCTAGTATTCGAAGATTGAATATGGTAGTTTAAGATGAAGAAATTTGATTCCAGTATTGGAAGAAATTTTGTCATAATCAAATGATTTTGGGCTCAATTACTAAAACCATTATGAGCTACATTATTAAAGCCATGTGATAATTTAGGTTGGAAAAATCCTTAAGCTGATGCAGTTCGTACACAACCTTTCTTTGCTTTAGTGTTTTCTCCCACAATGTTTTAATTTTAAGTTTTAGACACAAGGTTTCTTTGCTTTAATGCTTTCTCCCACAAGGTTTTTATTTTTATTTTAGGTATTGTTTATATATTTTTATCGCAATTTCATTGAAATTTACTGTACATCTTATTTTATTTGTGGTCTTAAATTCATTGCATGGAACTTGGTATACAGTTTGCTGAGCAATTTTAGGCATCGTGATCAAATGTTGGTGTAAAGTCTACAATGGTTAGCTTTGATTTAAATACTATAAAATCAAATTCATTCTGAAAATTACATTATTAGAGTTAGATAACGTCTATTTTGCACCTTGTTTGAAGGGTGGACAGGTATATCCGACTATTAGAGCATTTAAATTAGTATTTGATGATTTGTCTATTGTGTCTATTTTATTATTAGTATTGATGATTTATAGAGTGATTCTTAGTATAGGATTAAAACATTTAAATTCTTTTCCGGTGAGTTGTAGAGTAATCTTGAATTTTTAGTTGTTTAAAGATTTGATCTTACAAACAATAAACTAGCAAATCTCGAATAAACTTAGAACAAAAAAGTCCGTTTTTTTCTTTCTGTCTTTGTTGCCCTTGGAAGCTTATTGGTGTACCGTTTTGTTCCAACGTAATTAGCTTTGTTAAAAAAAAAAGATTAACATGTGGGGGTATTTTTTTCCCACTTCGCCCGGGGCATCAAAATTCATTGGACCGGCCCTGCACGTGAGGTCACTTAACGTGAAAATTAAACGGCCGTTTTCGTAAAGGACCGTCGGTGAAAAATCTTTCAGAAATAAGGACCATCAATGTAATTTTTGAAACTAAAGGACCATTGGTGAAATTTGCTATAAACCTAAAGGACCATCCATGTAATTAACTCTTTTAAAAAAAATAAAAAGTTTATAAAACACGAACCCAAACACCACTTATTTACGTACCTGCCACAACACCACGCACACCAAGCTCTTTTGATAACTTTTCAACAAACTGACGAGGTGTCAGATTACGCACTTTTGAAAATTGGATTTCAAGCTCTGTGGGGCCCACTTCTCCACAACAACCAGACCAAGATGAAAGCACCCGTTCACGGTCACATTTCGCCACTATAGGAGCCCTGTTCAAACCACTTTTTTATTATTTTTTTTTCAAAAAAATAATAATAATAATTAATGCACCTAGGTTCCCAGCCAAGAACTTCTGCCATTCCTGTAAATGATAGTAAAAAAGGAGTGCCGGCTTTTGCTGCTTGAATAGCAAGCTCACGATGACCGATGTGAAGTGCATCAAACTTTCCTAAAGCTACTATCCCTCCTAGGGTACCAGTTATTAATATGATTTTATAAGAAAATGCAAAAATATATAAATAACTACAATACCTGCTACTGATGACAATTTTTCAGAGCCAGATGTGGCATCATCTTCCTGTTGGCTTCGTGCACTGCACACATAAAGCGACAGATTATATTTATTTAATTAAATACAAGTTAAGTACAAAAATGTTGGATTGTTCAAGTAAAACATGAAAAACATACCTTGTTGCCTTCATATCTAAGGATGATAAAGAAAGAACCCTTCTTGAAGCCCCTTTCACACTAATTGGTAACCTAATACCCCTAAACAATTGGTTTATATATATCAGATTAGTCCCTACAATTTCAAACTCATATAAATTAGGGTTAGGGTTACCCATTTAGGTGGACAAACAACTTCTGATTCGTGAGCATTGTTTGTTTCTGTGGTCAGACCACACCAGCAAAAGTTTCTTCTAGTTGTCAAGAAAAAATGGTGATGTGATCCCAAAGGCCATGAAAGCTGCAATAATAGGAAGTCAAGTCAGTGAAATCTGATAATAGAATTCAAGATGATTGTAATTCTAAGGGGGCGTTTGGGATTGTTTATTGAAAATAGATTATGCGTTTTGAAAGTGGATAATCAGCGGTTACAAAACGTGATTTTGAAAAATAGTGTTTGGACTTAATTATGTTGTTTGAAATTGCAACAATCGTATAATTAGTTTTTTAGGGCATGTTTAGAAAAGCTTATATAAAGGTTTATAAGCTTAATTAAGCTTTAAGATGTAAGCTTAATTAAGTTTATATAGGTTAATAAACTTATATATAAGCTTTCCCAAATACGCCCTTAGTGCTTAGCAAATCTCATTGTTTGTTTAGTTATAACAAACTTAACTTATTTTGAGTTAAAGATGCAATCTTAAAATAAATAAAAAACAACACGTACATACAGGATAGAAAACAAAACTAAGGGCATTAATACAAAATATAAGCTTTACTTATGGAGTTATGGTTCTCTGCAATCATATCTCTTATTGTGCACATATATATATACATCATTACTACGAATAATTTCTCCAGAATGATTAGTTTCTTGAGCTAATATGTTTCCACGTCCTTATGCAGATTACAACTTATAACTTTATGTTGAAATTTCCTAACAACTAGCAAGATGTTATATAAGAAATGAATAAATAAGTAAGATAAATATAATATAAGTATATGGCACCTTGAGTTTGGTCTTAATCTTTAGGGTCACTGGTGACTCTAAATTTGCAGATCTTTTGTCCATTATGCTAATTTCACATCCATGTTGGTTGCATTGTGAATCAAATTAATTAAAATTCTTTTTCTACCTTTTGCTAGTTTTATAATATATCGCCGTTCCAAAAAAATCAAATATGAATGAGATAACAAGTTCTAATTTTTATTACCATCAGAATCTTTAGATTAACCTTACAGTATAAAGAAAGATAGTTTATATTAAAACCAGTATGCTAATGTTTCAGATGGTTATGTAAGCTAAATTTGCTTAACAATCCCACATAAAACCTAACCTTTTAAAAATCAACCACAACAAATTGAATCGTGAAATTACAGAATTATAAACGAAATTTACTGAATTACTTGTCAATCAGAGCTAGAATTGATCAAAATAAAGTAAAAGAATAAGTGAATCAGTAAAACGGTAAAACCCTGACCAAAACCCTAATAAGTTACCTTTTTGGATGAACTGAGAGTGCCGGAGTGAAAATCAGAGCCGTCGACCTCACCGGAGCTATAAATTGATTCCGGCGAGCATAGAGAGAGTGTTGCTGAGTAGAATTGAGGAGGAAAAGTGGGAAAAAGCGATGGATCGAAGGAAGAAGAGAAGAGAGAAGGGGGAAAACAATTTAATTCTGATACATAAACTACTGATTTTTTAATTCTCATTCTTAAATTTTAAGTCGCAATAATTAGTTTTAAAACACAAATCTAAACACCCCCTGAAGTAACAAACTTCATGTTTTACATCATACAAACGCCAAATTTGTCTGCATACAACTAATTTAGTCTTCAATTATTCACAAATAACAAGATCATACAATCCAGAAAACAAAGAATGCACATTAAGTTACTGCAGCCATCAATGTTTACAGAAGGTGTTAATTAATTAACGGTTTTGAGTTTCAGATACATACAAGTACTTCATAGAGCAAGAGGGAAAGTACGCAAAGTGGGAATAACTGAAGAACACTGACCGGAAAAGATGCTAGTCGACGGCGATGGGTTTTCCTCCGATTTGGGTTCGGCGAGCTCCGGTGTGCGGCTGCGAAGGGAATGAATGAGTGCAGATAGAAAAAGTTGGTTGGTATCATCAATAGCTTCGTAGGAGTCTGAACTTTCTATCTTTTTAGGGTGAATTACAAAAATGGAATATAAGTATTCCTTGGTCTTCATTTTTCATCCATTAAGATTATTTTTACCAATTTTAGTCCCTACTAAAAGACTTGACTAGTATATGATTTGCACATATTATAAAATTACTTAATTTTTTCTTAAAAAAACTATGGGTTACAAGTTTATATTGAAGGATTTAAGGCATTTACTAGGGAGAGCATAAAAATCGAAAAATCGAAATCAGTCCGTTAAAACCGACAAAACCGAACTGATAAAACCGAAACCATTTTCAAAACCGACGGCTTGGTTTTGAATTTTGAAAAAACCAACGGTTTCGGTTTGTTTTCGGTTATTAAGAAACCGCCCCACTAATATTTATTTTATATTTCTTTTTAGAAAATTTAGTCTTTAAATAGAAGTCAACCCATTTAAATATTTGAAGATACAAATACTAGAGTCCATTAACCTTTTATACCATTAATTATTAATGTATAATTTGAATTATCTATGTTTGTTGCAACATATTAATGTAGAATAAACGATTTATGTGCAACTATCTGTGTAGTTTAGCTTTCCTTGTATTGTTAGTAGAACATGTAACTGAATTTATATGTACACAGAATATTTATATCATGGTTTTGTATGTTTTTGTTTCATTTTCTAATGACGACTTACTTATACATATGTAAATGTTAGCAAAAGGAAGGTTAGTACATGAAATTGTATGTTATTGTTAAAAACTAGGTGGATTTGGTTTTAAAACCGAAACCAAACCATTAATGTTTGAATAGGTACATTGAAATTGGTCATGCCTTGGGCCACGATATGCAGGGGTGTCAAGTAGGGGTGTTAACGATTCGAGTCGAGTCGAATATCAGGAAATTTGGGCTCGGCTCGAGCTCGACTCGAGCTCGAATAAGGTTTTAAAATTGAGCTCGAGCTCGAGCTCGAATATTTATATAGTGTTCGAGCTCGAGCTCGATACTCGTTTATGATTCTATGTTTTTTGAAAATAACTAATTTACAAACTCGAAAAGCTCGTTAATTACTCGACTCGTTAACACCCCTATTAATATATGTATATTCTTGTACTTATTGTATCAACACTTGTACGTATTGTATAGAACACTTGTTCGGCTCGTTAGGATCGACTCGTTAAGATCGTTTTGGCTCGTTCGGCTCGAGATTAAACGAGCTATCGAACGAGCCGAGCCGAGTATTAAATTATTAAGCTCGGCTCGTGAGATTAATCGAGTCTTGCTTTTTGTTCGAGCTCGACTCGAGATCGAATTTGTATAGGCTCGAGCTCGATATAAACGAGCTCGAGCTCGAGTAGCTCGTTAAAAGCTCGACTCGTTAACACCCCTAGTGTCAAGTTTCTCTTGACCGTATAATTAGTAGTATGGGAGAAGTAGAAGGTAGATTATAAATATTATGTCGTTGAATACATGTGGTATTGGAGATGCGGTAAAACGCAGGCGGATTGGAATTTTATGCAATAAGTACAAGGTTTCTTTTATAGGAGTGCAAGAAACGAGGGTGTCAAAGATTGATTTGTTTATGATTAAGCAACTATGGGGGAATATGTCATTTGATTTTGCATTGAGTAGTGTTGTGGGTCTTTCTGGTGGTATTCTTTCGGTGTGGGATCCGCTGATTTTTGATAAATCTCGTATTGTTAGTTTCCGGTATGTTCTTTTTGTGTACGGGGAATGGAGGGTAAATAATATGAAGTGTATTATGGTGAATGTTTATGCGCCACAAAGCAATGTTGAAAAACGTCAATTGTGGGTTTTTATTACGGAATATATGCGTGTTAATGAAGGGAAGTATATTATATTTGGGGACTTTAATGCAGTCCGTGATGAAGGTGAAAGATGGGGGTGTGCAAAAAATGATAGAGAAATTGTAACGACCGGTATTTTCGGTTAATGAATTAAATGGGAATATTGAGAAATTAAGGTGGTAAAATATTTAATCGAGTCTCCGTTGTGTTTTATCGAGTGTTGGAACGTTTGGGACTTAGTGTAACCAAGTATGGATCAAGACTTGGATGGAAACAAGTTTAAAAGGCAAGAAACTGACCCAGACAGCCCTCGCGACGCGAGGAAGGCGCGAGGCAAACGCGAGTGCAAACACAAACATCAGAGGCGAAAACGCGAGAAGATCGCGTCGAGTTCGCGTCGAGTTCGCTGCGCGAGCGGGGCGCGAACTTCGTTTTCGAGCGGCGAGCAGCAGGCAAAGCCGCGTCAATTCGCGGCGCGAGGTGGACGCGAGCGGGGCGCGAGGAGCGTCTGGACTATATAAACTTGTGTGTGAGCTAGGGTTTCATTTCACCTTCAACCCCACACATAGTGCAGCTGATTTGGGAGCATTCTTGGACGTTTTTGGAGCTCAAGAGCTCAGATCTTCACCATCTTGAAGGATTGGAACATCAAGGGTAAGTATTCTTGATTGTCTTGCTTATCTACCTTGATTGTGAGCTTTGTATGGGTAAAAATGGTGGTTTGAGGAACCAACCATGTCATCTTTGGGGAAGATGACTAAACATGGGTGTAGAACACTCATTGTAAGCTTGTAATCGATGTGTACAAGTTGGATTTGGGTTATTGATGGAAATCTTGAACTAGGGTTTGAGATTCCACCAAGTTGGATGAACTTGGTGGTTAGGGATGTAGACATGGATTGATTAGTGATTAGTTATGAATAATAACTAGTTATTGTGATGATATTGATGGTAGGTCAAAGAAGACCTAAAGATTGGTGACATTTCACAAATTGAGGAGCAACGATTCGTGTTATTAGACACGATTTGGAGTTAGCTTGGCTAAGGTGAGTACACGAGACTTTTACTTAGTACATAGCAAATGCTTTTAAAAACTATGATGTTTTAGGAGTCTTTATTAATAAATGTTTTTAATAAAGATATGATTGATAAGATGAGAAAATGCTAGTAGTAGACTATTTAAGTATGTCTAAATGATTAATGATTTTTAAAGAGATTTTGATAATGAAAAGTAATTATTGAGTTTTTTTTAAAATAAGATGTATGAATGAAGACAATGATTTTTAAGTAATGAGTGTCGATTAGTATATTATACTAATAAAGTAGCTATTGAAATACTAAGAGAATAAGTATTAAGTGACTAGTAAGAGATAAGTGTTCTAGTCAAAGTAAAGTTAAAGTAATATGATTTCTGATAAATAATAAATATATTTTATTTATTAAAGGACTTGGTAAAGTCAATAATGAGAATGATTAAGTAACGAGAATGATGTGATAATTAGAATCGATGTATTCTAATTAATGATGAATTTGATGAATGGAGCTGAGGCTCATATGTGATAAATGGAATGTCCGGAATAAGACCACCCAGAAATGGGGGAGCATGAGACGTCTACTTGGGGTGGTACCTCCCTGCGCAAAGAGTAGAATGTCACAGTTTACGACACCCAGTGTTGGGTGAGCATGACGACCTGGAAATGGAGAGAGCTTATGAATCTCGGTAAGATGGGGGTTCCCAATTACCTTGATAGTTTACCTATGACGTCCCATATCGGGAGAGTTGGCTTCGGAGAGGTCCGTTGCATATGTGATAAAGAAAGAGTAAGCTTGGAGATAGCTTACATATATGTGATTATGTGATGAATGAGCTTATGGTAAGCTTATTAACTAATACGAATAGATGATTAGAAAATGAGATAGGAGTTGGTATATGAGTTAATAAAGTTGATAAAGATAAGTGTTTATAAATTTCGATTATTATTTATAAATCTTTTGAGAATGGGTCGAAAAACCCATGTAATCTCACGAGACTATTTGTCTCACGTACTACTTTGTTTTTGTGGCTATGTACTCAGGTTCTGGATCGTTGGATTAGAAGGTCCCATTAGAAGTGGCCTTGTGTTGATCAGTTCGGGAGCTCGTAGGTAGATCCCGTTTATCCTATGGTTATGATATTGTTTTGTAACACCAGTTTTACTACTCTGATAAACTTTTAAGGGTTTTTGTTAAACCGTACTTTAGAACATTGGACTTTGTAATATTTTTATTTAAAAATATGATTTGAAAGATGTTTTAAAAATTGAGGTGTTACAGAAATTGCAGATTTTAATAGCTTTATTCGCTCGTCTGGAATTGTAGAAGTCCCAGTGGGGGGCTCGGCTTATACTAGATTAAGCTCGGATGGCCGGAAAATGAGCAAGCTTGACCGGTTTTTTGTGAATGAAGGGGTGTATGAAGAGATGACAGACATGGTGGCTAAAGTTATGTCTGATGTTGTGTCGGATCATAGACCGGTTATTCTATGTCAAGAGTTGGTTGATTATGGCCCTCAAGTGTTCCGGTTTTTTAACTATTGGATGGATGAAGATTCTTTTGAGGGGATGGCGACTAGTTCATGGTCTATGCCTATGGTTACCTCGAGTAATTCACATTTTATTGTATTTAAAGATAAACCAAAGAGGTTGAAACAGCATTGTAAAGAATGGTGGAAAGATAAAAAGGGCTCTCATGTGGATCAAAGAAAATTGTTGATGCATAAAATTGCCATTATTGAAGAAAAGTCGGAGAAAAATCTAGCTACGGGTGAAGAGTTGATCGAAAGGCAGCAATCAAAGCTGGCTCTATATAAGCTTGACGAAAAAGTGTGGAAAGATTTATCTCAAAAGGCGAAAATTAAATGGTGTATCGAAGGAGATGAAAATTCTAAATATTTTCATGGAATTATTAATAGTAAAAGAAGACATGCGTTGATTAGAGGGGTAAAAAAAAGACGGAGCGTGGATTACTACACCAGTATCGGTTAAAAACGTTTTTTTAATCATTTTATGAATAAATTTAAACAGGTTTCGGTCATTAAAGTGGTCACGAGAAGTGACAAGTTTAAAAGGTTGTCTGAGTTTGATTCGCAGATGTTAGTTAGCCCGATCACGATGACGGAACTTAAAAAAGCAATGTGGAGTTGTGGTAATGATAAAGCTCCGGGCCTGGCGGGTTTTCATTCGCGTTTATCAAGAGGTATTAGGAGTTGCTGAAAAGTGATATTTTTAATTTTGTGAATGAATTTTTGATAAAAGAAGATATTCCATCCGGGTGTAATTCGTCATTCATTACGCTTATTCCTAAGGTAATGAATCCTTTGACGGTTAATGATTATCGCCCAATCAGTCTGATTGGGGTGCAATATAAAATTATTGCCAAGATTCTAGCTTTTCGGTTAGCCGGGGTGGTTGATTCTGTTATTAGTACGGAGCAATCGGCTTTTATAAAGGGCCGTCAAATTTTGGATGGTCCTATGATTGTGAATGAAATCATTGCTTGGTATAAGAAAAGAAAGAAAAGAATGATGGTGTTAAAAGTTGATTTTGAAAAAGCTTATGACTCCTTGAGTTGGGAGTATCTAGATCGGATGATGGAGTTTATGGGTTTCCCGGCAAGGTGGCGTAATTGGATTATGGCGATCCATAAATCTTCGAAGGCGTCTATTATTTTAAATGGTAACGCTTCGAAGGAATTCTTTCTTGAAAGAGGTCTTCGTCAAGGAGATCCTTTATCGCCTTTTTTATTCATTATTGCTATGGAAGGTCTTCACATAGCAGTGGAGGAGGCAATGACTAATAATTTCTTTAAGGGTGTCAAAATCACCGAGAATTCGTTGTATGTTTCGCATCTGTTATATGCCGATGATGTGATATTTATGGGTGAGTGGTCGGATACTAATTGTAACACCTCAATTTTCAAAACGATATTTAAATAACATTTCATCCCAAATATGTAATAATGTATCGGTGTCAAATACCGATATTACAAAAACTAAAAGGTTTCTTGTTTGAGATTATCAGAGTTTACAAAAACGGTGTTACAAAATATATCTAAGCCATAGGATAAGGACTCCAACTATGAACACCAAGCTAATCTCAACAAGGCCTCCTCTCTAAACGGGCCTCCTAAATCTTCGATCCCGAACCTGAGTACATAGCAAAATACAAACATAGTACGTGAGACAAAATTGCCTCGTGAGATACATGGGTTTTAGACCCGATAAACAACTAGTCACATAATATCATTTATGTTATAATAATATTATTAATTCCATTCGGGTCACTTCATTGCTTTCATCATTGGCCAATGTCAAGATAATCGGAATGCCTCCAATCTATCAAGACCGTCATATCCACGGTAACCGGAATGCCTCCAATCTACCGGGACTCATAGGTATTGGTTAATTGGAATGCCTCCAATCTACCACTAACCTTAAGGTACCATAATAACCGGAATGCCTTCAATCTACCATGGTCCTAGGGACATCATAATCATCATCATCATTTACCACTTATCATCATGAGCTTACAGCTCCATCATGTCTTAATCAATTAATCAATTCATCATCACATAAGCAATTCATTAGTAATCACATAATCAACTAAATTACTTATAGACTCGATATAACATGTGAATATAAAAATATTTACTAGCTATGTACTCAATTTTGAAAGTTCACATGTACTCACCTTAGCCAAGCTTATCCAAAAGATGTGTTTCTTGAACACAAATGTCTTTCCCCAAGACTTGAACCTCAAATCCTTCCACCAAATGACCTAATACCAAAACCAATACAATGGTTTACATAAGACATCTATACTAATTATGTATTCCATGTCTAGTTAACTATTTGTATCATATTTCCCCAAATTACCAAACCCTAATTCCAAAAATCCTCATATTTTCATAGATCCATTTCATAAACACATTTTCCTTGTTAAAATACCATAGATATAAGCTATTCAACCTCCATTTAACTATTTATGAACAAACCCAAAACTAGGGTTTGTGATTCAAGCTTTCCCTACTTGAATCTATGGCTAAAAACTCAAGAGAGATGAAGATTTACCTTTGATCTTCAACTAGGAGTGAAATTTCACAATATTTGATGAAGAAATCGATTCCAAATGATCCTTTGCACTCAAAAACGTACACACACTTGTTGGGAGAGAAACTAGGGTTTTGGAATGGCATTTATGACAAAAATCCCGCATTTAAGACACCAGCGACGAAGATCGCGCCGCTAATCCCAAAATAGCGACGCTATCCGGCCCCCGCGTTAAATCGCGTTGCCATGATCGCGCCGCGAACCCCCACGCGATCGCCCACGCGATTCCAATTTCGCGTTCTACCCCGACGCTATTTCGGATTGCTGTTTCGAACTTGCACCAGATAGCGCCGCTATCTCCAAGATAGCGCCGCTATCTATTCCAGACAGCCAGGCTGCACTTTTTGTCATTCTTTTCGACCCGGTTTTGTCCATAACTTCCTCATACGATGTCCAAACGACACGAAACCAATTCCTACGTTCTTTAAACGATTTATGCTTATTTATCATATTTTTATATAATTTATTTATTTACAAAATTTTCGGGTCGTTACACTAATATGCGTCAATTACTTATCATTTTACATTATTTTCACATGGCGTCAGGGTTGAAAATTAACCTGCATAAATCCAATTTGTATGGTGTGGGGGTGACGGATGAAGAGGTTTGTTTTATGGCAAATTTGTATGGTGTGAGTAACGGTCAAATTCCATTTTTGTATTTGGGACTTCCTATTTGAGCTTGTATGTCGAGAAAATGAAATTGGGAGACTATCATTGATAAGTTTAAAAAGAAGCTGTCACGGTGGAAGGTTAACACTCTTTCGATTGGAGGTAGATCTACTCTTTTAAAAACGGTGTTGGGTGGTATGGGTATATATTATATGTCGTTATTTGTATTGCCTGGAGTTGTGGAAGCTTGTTTAGAAAGGTTGAGAGCTTCCTTCTTTTGGGGTGGTACTGATGTTAAACGTAAAATTCATTGGGTTAAGTGGGATGTGGTTTTGGTGCTCGTCAAAATGGTGGTCTTGATATTGAAAGTTTACATGCTTTTAATATTGCTTTTTTATTAAAATGGGTTTGGCGGTTCGTTAACAACGGTAATACGTTGTGGGCAAAAGTAATTAAAGGGATTTATGGTGAAGGTGGTGGGTTGAGTATGGTCGATCGAGCTCGGGTGGGTGCTACTCCTTGGTCGAATATTCTTAATATGATTCGGAATTTCAAAAACAGGGGGATGGATTTTTTGTTGCATTTGAAGAAAAAAGTTGGAGATGGGAAGAGTACTAGATTCTGGGTGGATCCATGGATTACGTCGACACCCCTTGCTTATCTTTACCCACGTATTTTTCGACTTGAAGGGCAAAAAGATTGTGTTGTGGCTGATCGTTTTCAAAATAATTCCGTCAATATAAATTGGAATTGGAATCGTAGAATCAGGGGTGGGAGAGAAGTAGAGAAAGTGACCAAGATAGTGCAGCTTATGAACGGGCTTGTGTTATCGGATGGTATAGATAGATGGGTTTGGGAGGTTGGTAATGATGCGGAGTTTGAGGTTAAAAATACTAGGAGGTGGCTTGACAATTTGTTACTCCCGGCGTCAAATTTATACACAAGATGGAATAGTCTTGTACCGAGAAAAGTTAATATTCTTTTCTGGAAAATTAATTTGAACCGAATTCCCGATAAAGTTAATTTGTCGCGAAAGGGTATTACCTTTGAGAATCTCCATTGTGTTATGTGTGATGATAGTGTGGAAGATGCTGACCACATTTTTTGGTCGTGTGTGGTTGCAAAGGAAATATGGCGTGGTATTGGTAATTGGATGCAAGTTATTGACGTTAATGTTGATACTTTGGATGAGTGTTTGGCAAATTTAGATGCAAGTGCGTTGAATAGCAAGGCGAAAATGATAAGTGAAGCGGTTATTTTTACAACTCTTTGGATTATTTGGCGGTATAGAAATGCAAAAATGTTTAATGATCGTGAGGCTCGAAGAAGTTTGTTGATTGATGCTGTCAAAGAGGTTGCTTATTTGTGGATTTGTAATCGCAAAGCGAAGAATAGAGTTAGTTGGGCCGAATTAAAATTCTTCTTCCAAATTAAAAATACTGCCCCGATCTTAAGTTATATGTTCAATTTTTCTTTTTGCGCCATTTAATCCGCCACTTTTTAATATTTCACTGAGCTTACTTTGATTTAAGTGAGCTTACACACATACATAAGGTCAATTTTAAAAATGGGTTTCAAATTTTATGAGCACTAGCCTGGATTGGTGGTCAGGACCAACCCTATTCATACATAGACACATTATAGGGAAAGAAAAATGGGGTAAATAGTTTATATTTGCAAGATATATGACATTTTCATAGTGAGGATGAGTTAAATGTGTGAAACATATAAATGTGAGATGGTTTGTACATTACAAAAATTACTGCGCATATCATAATACTAGCTTCATAGCTCGCCCGGAAGGGTGGGCTAGCTTCGAAAAATAAATGCAAAACAATGAAAAAAACCCGTTGGAAATCATATAGTTAATTATAATAATTGAGGTGATGCATAAAGATTTGTTATACATGAATTATATATAAAGATAACTAAAAGAGGAAATACAACTTATTTTATACGATGTTTGTCGTTGAGTCTTTGTAGTTGCCATCTTCTTCGCAGCAGATGACCTTCACGCCTTTTTTACTCTTCACTCTTGCCACAACGACATATAGTCAAAATGAGCTTCCCGAAGCTCCAAACTTTCGGAAATTTTTACTTGGTTATTCATCTATATAAGTTAAAGTCAAAATGATTTTCAATACATAACTCAAAAGTCAAAATAGCACAAATTTATGACAACTTAAAACAAATACTTCATTGTTAAGCTATGGAGGTTCATAATTTGGGTATTATCATATAGTCAATAGTTTGGGTATATAAATTTGCAAGACGGTCTAATAAGTAGTAATTAGTTTTGGTATATCTATGCTGTTGTACTAAATTTATTATAATAATCTTTTCCTAATTCTATATAGGTTCAAAATTTTATTGGAAAGATAATGGTTCAAATATATCAATCAATATATATTTTGAGAAATGATATTTAGTCTTACCATTTAGACCTACTCATAGGTCTACCCACTTGATAGGATGATATGTATATTCCACTAATTTTCTCTCATAATATTATCCCTTGATTTTGACACGTGTATTCATCTAATGAGTAGGCCTATGAGTAAGTCTAAATGGTAGGCCTAAATACCATTACTCATGTATTTTTTCATACGAAATTCTCATTGCATTTACAATGAGTTCGGATCTCAGGAAGGTCAATATATAGTATCAAAAAAAAAAAATATGAAAATACCATATTTCAAAATCATAATTTATAGTACATACCAAATTCAATATAGAAATACCAAAAATAATCATTATCATAATTATTGTTTTCAAAACCTAAGATGATACCATATTACCATAATTTTCCAACCGATTTCAAAATAGTAGTTATAAAAAGTTTCCATATTTATAGTATTTCAAAACGTATATTTTCAAAAATTAAAAAAATATTGATTGCTTGATAGTGACATACCGAATAATAGTTGATAGCAGATAATTTCTAAATTGGACGCCCGTCTACCAATTTGATGTAGGCCAGTGGATTGTTCGGCATGATTGGGATTATAGTACAAACCAAGGTCTTGATTTGAAGCTGCAAAGAAATTTTGTCAGATTATTAATCCTAACATCAAATATATATTTCTAATCAAAAAATACTTTGTTACTCATAATATTTGAACTATAAACAAATGATTCCCACTTAACTACAAAGTGAAAGTCATGTGGGACTGCAACCAGATGGCACTGCATGTCCAATTCTCGCTGAAGGCAGGTTAAGTTCTTCATTTAAATCAGGGCTCCTTATCTGGTTGAAGATATGAAGGTGCCCTTTCACTTTCAGTTTCCTGGCCCATTTCATCCTCCAAAGCATCATGTTGTGTATAGACAAAGTATTCGATTAGAAAACGGGTTGGTTGACGGGTCAAAAATGTGTGTACATATTTGAGATTAATTACCCTGAAAATCCGAGAATGTTAAAGCCATATTTTGAACCACAACATCACTTGTGGGAGACTGCCAAATCAAGACCTGTTTTTCTAATTTTGGAACTACTCTTCCATCCATTCTACATCATATTTTCATACATCTTAACATATCGCAGGTTTATAGACATTATAATAAATTAATATTTAATGCAATAATCATAAATAACCTTAACCTGCGTTTTTTATAATCTCAGTGACTACTAAATTTTACAAAATACATACATATATCAAATCTACACACACACACACACACACACACTCATACTGTGTAGTTTGTGTGGGTCAAAACTCAAAACGGGCCGGGTTTGGTTGAGCTGGAATGAATTTTTGTCTAAAACTGCAGATTTTCTATATGTAGTCACTGAGACACTGACACATATGGTTACAAAAAGTGTATAATATCAACTGATTATTTTCTAGCTGTTATTTTATTTTACCCGTTTGACCCGTTAGAAATAAAGCATAACCGGGATCAACCAAATTTAGTTTTTACATTATGTATTTGAAACGTTGTTCTAATATTAGATTATGATTTTACATAGGCTCTAGAGCTAGAATTATGCACAGCTGATCGTATCGGGCTTCTTTCGGATATAACCCGAGTTTTTAGAGAAAACAGTCTATGTATTAAACGGGCCGAAATTTCAACCGAAGGTGGAAAAGCCATAGACAAAATTTATGTGACAGACATGATGGGTAACCGCCTCGTTGACCCGAAGACCATAGATCCAATTCAAAGCCAAATCGGTCAACACACATCATTACACGTTAAATGGAATTCTAGTCAACCACCGGACCCACCATCTGAAGAAACGACAATGAGTTTTCTGTTTGGAAATTTGTTCCAGACTTTTAAATTGGTGGGCTCATACTCTTGATGTATATTATATAGTTGATGAAACTTGGAAGATAGATACAAAGTAGAAAAATATAGATACAGAGGGCGATGTAAATATGTTGTCTTAAGTGCAGGTTTACCCACGAACCCAAACAAATAAGATTGACGTATGTAAAATAAAAACAACAATTTCCAGGACTTGTTATCGTTCTTCTTCAATAACCAGATGTGAAATCGTCTCAAAATCATTATTACTTTCAGAAATTCTGGAAATAATTACAACCAAATTTGTCCAAAAGTAAATTAACAAAAAAATAACGATGATTAGATGATGCCTAAATAATTGATGACTGTTAATGTTTTTCATGACGATTTCAATATGAAAACATAATCAATTCGGAACAATATATTCATCCATTGACTTTCATATGTTGAACACACAAACGATTTAAGAGAATAGCAGTATGAAGGAGATTTAGAATTTTCATACCAGTTCGAAATTCCGCAAGAACCCTCAGATGAAGTTTTGATTGGAATGCGCTGCGGAATTCGATGGGTAATCGATCCATCTGATCGGAAATATGATGTTAGTAAAACGGGGATGTGATGGAGAGATGGAGTAGAGGGAGAGAGATTGGAATGAAAATCTAGGGTTTTTAAAATTTGAGTAGAGGGAGACAGAGGGAAAGAGACGAAGTAGAGAGAGTAGAAGGAGAGATATGGGATGCCAAGTGGACGAATTGAGGAATTACATGTGGCATTACGGACCAATGAAAGAGCTCCAAACTGCTGAGTTGTCAAAGATAAATTAAATGTAGGCTCATATATAGGAGAAGATTGCTTTAGGGTAATTCAGTAATTGTATAGCATACTTTTTAATATTTGCACAATATAATAATGCATGAAGTAGTTTATGTGATATCTTGCATAATTAATGGATGAAAGATGAGCATCGATAACATATGGAGGACCATTTTGTAATTTCCTTTCAGTTCTCCATCGCAATTGCCAATTAGGCCCCCTCCCTCTAAAATCCCAACTTTTCGGTGATCCAGACACATATTAGTTATTATAAATTAGAAGACTATATTCGAAGTGGGTATGTCGATTTGATCTCTTTCATTCTCAATTTGCATAAACGCCTGCATAAATATTCATATGTATATTAGTTATATTCAATTGGCGTCTTCGAAAATGCCAATGATGTGTTCGACGAAATGCCAATTAGGTATTCATTTGAGAAAATGTCGATAGGGATCACAATTATGAACTAAAGACGTCGGTCGCTAACATGAATAAAAGTCTATAATTTGATCACTGTACTAGTCAGGGCCGGCCCTGGGCATGGGCGACAAGGGCGGTCGCCCAGGGCCCACAAAATTTAGGGGCCCACTTAAAAAAAAAAATAACACATGTATATTGTATACATGTGTGTGAACTCATTTGAATAAAGGTAAGCAACGGAATATTGAAAAATAAATGGACTACAGGATCCAATATTGACATTTTACCTGGGATTGGGTGACAGTTTTAATTTCGCGGAAATTTTTTATTTATTTGTAAAAAAGTTACTTTCGGGGGCCCATTTTTAATATTTTGCCCAGGGCCCACAGATTGATTGGGCCGGCCTTGGTACTACTTGAGGTTAGGTTAAATCCCAGCCCTCCAATATAGGAGCTACATTGATGTTGATGTCAAATGCTCGAATTGTTAACTTCATGATGGTTGTAAAACAGTAATTGCATGATAAATTCATGGAAATCTTCATAGTTAAGACAATATAATAATAGTGCAATACAACTAATAGGGGGGGGTTTAATTTACTAAATTTGTTATTAAGAATTACAGATTTACAGTATACATATTTGGATGTTGAACTATTGAATCTTGAGACTTGTATGAAATACACACTTATGGGCCACTTAGCACATTAGCCCGTTTAATGTTTTTATTACAAAGTTAGCCTATTTGTAGCATTATTGTCCGTTTTAATAGCTTGTTATATTTTATTTGTTTTACCGATTAGCAGTGTCGGTATACAATTTGCAGAACGTATGGTTCAAATATATGATAAATTTTCTTGTTGGTTAGCAGTGTCAGTTGACAGTGTGTATAATAAAAAGGCCTGATGTCTTTGTGTTTTCTGTCAACACCTCACAAGTTGTGGTCAACTATTGGTTTGTTCGTTGGTGGTTGGTCGCTATTTGGTGGCGGTTTGTATCTTTCATATGTGCATGTTGCTCCTCAACAAGCTCGACGAAATGATTTTGTTAAGGGATAAATTAAAAAAAAAAATACGGGTATTACAAGTTTAACGACCCAAAAAGATCCTAAAACTTCACTTCATGCAAAAAGTAGGTAGGTTTCTATATAAAGTTTCTTTTACTACTATTTTAGGTACAGTTTATATGAACTTAATGTAATTCTGTCCCAATTTATGTTTTATTTTTTTATTTTTTTTTTTTTTTGTAAATCACCATAACGCATTTCCTGTAGTTAACATAAGTTTACGTGTGTTTGTTTGTTATTGTGTTGATCTAGCATCTTAATCAACCAACGTAATGGACAGGAACAAACTTATTTTCTTAACCAATGAACACAAGATGAAAAAATATATTCACTTTATGTACTTGTATTCATTTAATCCTGTATTTTAGACTAAACATTATAAAATAGCTGTGAATGTGTTTTAAAACTGATTATTCGAGTGTAATACCTAATCAGTCTGGTTTATGGTTCAAATTCCAAACTTTTGCTACTAATTTAGTTAATTAAGCTGTCAAAAGCAACACAATTTGTAGAATATAAATAATGTAACTTGATCAATAGGACTAGTATTGATATAATATCAAGTAAAACTCAACAATTTAACAAACAAAAAACATCAAAATCTCAGTTTTGATAGAAAAAAGGAACATAAATGGTTTAAGCAGCAGCACCCTTTCCTTTCTTCTTCTGGAGCTTCTTCATGTAGAACTCAAGCTCCTTTCCCTCCAAAATGTATCTACAAACATCCAACCAACCAACCAAACAAACATTATTTAAAATTTTTTAAATTACCATTTAATTAAAAAAAAAGAAAAAAGTTAAAAAAAAAAAACAGAAAATAAAAAAACATACCCATCAGCACGACCACATTGGCCAGGGCGCGATGAAATGGCAGCTAAAAGACGACCACCCGAAAACTGTTCTTCAACATGCGGCTCAAGTTTGCGTTCTTCTTGACGTTTTTCCAACTTTCTCACCACATGATTGCTCTTTTTGGCTTCTTCTTCTACTTCCTATAAATTAATCAAAATATAAAAAAACATAATAAAATATTATATAAAAAAAATAACAAAAGGTTAAAAAAATGTAAAAAGTTACCTCTCCTTCTTTCTTGGTAGCAGTAACTGCTGTTTTCTTCTTGCGGCCAATATCAACACCATAATGCTGAAGATACCATTGTTTAAAAGGTGCAGCATCAACTTGAACAATGGCACTTTTAACTAGAGTTTGGGTTCTAACTAACTCATTGTTTGATGCATTGTAAACCACATCCAAAATACGCGTCTTTCGGGTAACTGCCTCACTACCCCATGAGTAGTTTCCTGTATCTAACCTCAATGCACGCCATTTCACATTACCACCTCTAACCCTAACCCTTCTAACTGTCTTGTTGCTAGAGATTTTGGTGTTTGCAGGCTGTCTTCCTAACTCATACCTAATCAAAAATTAACCATACAATTGTTAACTAACAATTCTTTCCAAACTATAACATTATAGCAATGTACAATTCATAACTTATTAACACATGTTCAAAATTTTATAATGTATATTAAGTTGTGCTCTATACCTATTAATTATTTTACAAGGGGCTCTATCATCATAATTGCTGGTAGTTAGAATGTTGCTCTAGCATTTCTAGTCTCGTAGAAGAGAAATTATGATAGTATCATTTCTGTGACAACTAAGATGAACATATACCAAAATGTCTGATATCTGAGGGTATATAAGAAACAGATTCTAAATCTTCGAATTTTTCATAAAATTCGATCAGATATCCATCTTAAGATTCTTCGTTTGAAGTGACGTAAATAGCATAACTGTGTCAACATAATTAAGAATTTGAAACTAATGGTTTCGAATTTAATAATCTGAGTCGATAAAAACGAAATGATTAACAGCAAAGCAATAAACAGAGTAGCCACAAACTGCAAAAACAAACCATGAGATGCTGCATTTACAGAATTTTACTACCGATCAACAAAAACAGTAGAACTAGGTCTTACTTCCAGATAGTACAAGTTTCAAAATTATCAGATATAACAATCCAAAAAATTGCAGAAAACAGCAGTTAATTAGAGGAGAACATACTTTCGCTTCTTTCTCCATGCCTTCTTCTTGCCACCAGTGGCACGTCTCTTGTGCATCGAATCACGAGAAATACCTGCAACAGTATCGATTCATTAGCTGTGTGCTCATGATCATAAGATTGCGAAATCGTGAAGTAAATTGGAGGTATGAATTTGAGCTATAGCCATTGGCAAAACCTACCCATTTTTGCAGATCACAGAGAGACCTCCTGCGCCTCTGAACTCTCAAGCTCCTTGGGTGACGAAGAGAAATCTAGGTTTGGCAAAGTGGCTTAAAAAGATGTTGCGAATTGTTCTCTGTCGAAACCCTAGTCCATTTGTTGTAAATGGGCTTTTGAGATAAAAGGCCTTGGCCCAAACAAAAATCCATGGATATTTATTTATGATTGTGTGAAGATTACACAAGTTATATCAGAAACAAGCCCAACAACAATACAAGGTGATGGCCGAACATATTGTCAGTTCGCTTAAATGTCCATATTCCGTTGGCATAAATGCATACAACAATCAATCCTGTCAAAAATAATGTACTAAATGGTCATACCGCTACACGAGAGTATATAGATTGTCAATTTGCTTAAATGAGAGTTATATCAACAATATCATGTTACAAAGTAGCAATATGCAAGAGAGGCCTACACGTTCAAAGAGACTAATATTATCCAATATTCATTTTCAACTACAATTGTCATAGAGTATTCATTCCGGACAAATTAAGTTACCCATTACATCATACATGTTAGGGCAAAATATGGATTACCAACCACGCCAATGGTCAACCAATGTAAAAGTATATTCATCCAAAAGTAAATAGACCATAGAAGAAATGCAATATGATCAAAGAATATTATACTTAAACACTCTTTTTAATAGAGATGTCAAAATCTGACACGGCATGACAAAAATATACGAAACGAAATGAAATTGGGACGAAATTGAAATTTTAATCTGTATTCTTGTCCTGTAAAACAAACACGTAGTCATTTCGTGTTCGGGTTCAGAGATTAACAGTTTAACACGATAGTTATGATTTTGGGAACATTTAGAAATTTATGTTATATTTTTGTTGTGTTTGTTGGTTTTTTAGCATGTAGTAAGTAAGAAATTTGATATTTTTATCATTGATCTCGCGTTATCGTGTTTGTCGTGTTTATCGTTTTTTAATTGGGTCATGTTCGTGTTAACAAAATAATACACGACTTTGTGTCGTGTTGTTAACGTGTTGAAAAAATTGAATTCGTATCGTGTTACCAAAAACGTCACGAAATGATAGTACGATTTCACAACCCTACTTTTTAATATATAAATTGACAATAATCGAATCAATCATATCGTGCCACCACTTTTTAAAATGCTAAAAAATATTTAGCACCCTAATAAACTTAATGATTTTATAAGAGATGTCACATTATGATTTTATAAGTTTTAGCAAAACAATTAACCTATGAGTAGAACTTTTGAAAATATTTTTATTTAAATGGTATTTATTATTATGAGAAGCGTAAATTGCAAAAATAGTTGTTCATGGTATGGTATGACTAAATTACATGTTTGGCGTTTGTAGTTGTAGTTTTGAAAGTGTAGACGCAGTCCTTATTTTGAAACATTTAGTTCATATGGCATATCTTATCTGACGGTGTTAGTGATCTCCGTTAATTGAGAGCCTTTTAATCGTTTCAAATGTGCTCACTCTCACCCTCCCCCTTTCCCTCTCCATCCACACACTCTAGAAGCACATACAAGGACCAAAAGTTTCGAAATAAGGATGACAAGAACAACTACGTCTAAACCTTTGAAACCACAATGATCATATAATTTGGTCAAACTAAAAGGATTATTTTTGCAATTTTACTCTTATAAGAAAAAAAGCCACTGAACATGTCCTTGACTGGTAAATATGTTGGCAATGAGATACATATTACGTTACAGGTTCAAGGTTTAATTCTTGGGACATTTTTTTTTTTTTGAACGGCTAGTTAGTAAGTTAGTGGTTCAAGCCTATACATTGACATCCACAAAATGCAGTATGTCTTCCCTCAAACATAATACTAGGTTAGAAGCCTGGGTGTTAATCCTTGGGACATAATACTAGCTATTTCTGCTAAGCGAGTCATGAAATGCCCCCATATGTGACGGACCTTATAGAATTTGGTGAATTTTGGGGGAATAATCAAAAAAAGAATAAAGTTCTTACAATGATTATTCAATGCTCGTTTTGGTGTTTATGGAGGGCAAGAAATGAAGTGATTTTTAACAGTATCCACAAGTCTTATACGGCTATCGTAAATGACATTATCGAAAAATCATTTTTGTGGGTGAAACATAGGAGTAAAATATGTTGTAATTCGGTGGACTGGGGAATCGACCCTTTTTTGGCTTGCTTCTAGTTGTACTTTGTTTTGTTTTGTAATGTTCTTTCCATCTTAACTTCTTGATAAGCTTGGTCTTTATATATATATATATATATATATATATATATATATATATATATATATATATATATATATATATATATATATATATATATATATATATATATATATATATATATATTTGCCGTTTCCAAAAAAAAGAAGGTGGGTCCTTTCTACGGCCGATGAAGATTTATGGTAATCAACCTCCTAAGAATTCAATTAACATTATGATTTTACATGGATTGAAGGTTTTGATTGTGTACAATCAACCTCTTGTTTAAATACAAAACATGTTTTCAATTAATTATATGATTGTGTACCCTTTTTAATACTACTGTGTAAGTGATTATAATACCCCAATTAGTTGTTAGTTATACATTTTAAATCATATTTTACCTGTAACATTTGAAAATGTAAGCGAACATTAAATAATTTTGGACCGTGGTGCAAAGTCGTGGACAAGTTGTTGATAAGATAATATTGAAAGAAAAAGAATAAGGGTGGTAGCTGTACTATTACAAAACTTGTGGGGCCAATATTTACCGTTTTGAAACTGTGGGGTAAAGAGGACCGTTGGATCAAACCGTCAGACCTGCAGAAATATCGCACTCAAAGGTCACCACCACCTACGATTGGACTACTCTAATATATTTGGTCATCGCGTGATATATCGTCTGCAAAAAGACGCACTAAACTTTTTTTATTCTACAAATTGAATATATTTAGACTTTACTATTATACATTTATTTTTATTAACTTTTGTTAAACAACGAAAACTTTTATACTTCCTCTGTATCAAAATAAGTGACATAAATTAGCTTACACATTTTTTGAGGTAAAGATTAAAGTAGAGGTTAAAATATATTAAAGTACATAATTAGTAGAGAATGAGTCCCACTTTTCTTGAATAAAATGATATTAATGAGTTTTAAAGGTAAAAGTAAGGGTATAAGGGTAATTTCAATTTATTAAAGTGGATAGTTAGTGGGTATGGGTCCCACTATTTTTACCAAATAAGGAAAGTTTTCAAAGTGTGTCACTTATTTTGATACATCCAAAAATAGAAAGTTTGTCACTTATTTTGATACGGAGGAAGTATTAATTATCTCCCAAAAATAAGGTTAGACAACAAAACAACGTCAGAAGATGCTCCAAGATGGAAATCATACAAATGACAAACAATGTCTATACAACTATATCAAATACAGTTAGAACATTAAGTGTAAACAAGGGATACAATATAGTATTTTATGATGCTTGATTTTTGCTTATAACATAATGTTAATTTTTGAAACAGTATATGAGTTAAATAGTAGTCTGGAGAAATGGATGAAATCATTATAGGTCAATTGTCTGCGGATCAGCAGATAGAAGGCTGAATACGTAAGGTGTTGACTTTAACACGAATGATAATAGGAGGAACGACATAAGCGAAACACATATTCGGGATTAGATCTTAGATCCGAATAAGTCCTTTAGATTTTTGAGATCAATTCTACACAAATCGGAAGGATAGATTAGGACATGACTCACCGTATATAAGTAGGATGGTTGAAATGGAGGGCGACGACAAGAGTTTTGTGTAAGAAGAAACTCCCTCTAAAGCTGAAATAAAATTCTATAGAGTAGAATTAGACAAACCTGCTATGTTATATGGATCAGGATATTGACTATTGAGAAATAACTAGCACCTCTCATAAATACAACTGATTACTTTACAACTTTACATATACTTCCTCCGATTCAAAATAAGTGATACACTTTCCTTTTTGGGGTGTATCAAATAAGTGATACACTTTGTAAAATTACCATATTTGGTAAAAATTAGTGGGACCCACACCCACTAACTATCTACTTTAACAAAGTGAAAAGACCCCTTTACCATTACTTTTACTTTTAAACATCATTAACTCCACTTTATTCAAAAAATGTGGGACCCATTTCCCACTAACCATCCAATTAATCTAATTTAACCATCATTATAAACTTTTGCCTCAAAATCCGTGAAATTCAAAGTGTATCACTTATTTTGAATCGGAGGAAGTATATCTTTTTTTATTCTATGGTACGTATTATAATTCAAAAAATTAAATACATATAGAAATGCTAAGACTGGGCGTAATAGTGTGTTGGATTCTCTTGGTCGTTGGTCGTCCCTTCTTCACTCACGCATCCACCCTTGACGCCCTCCCATCTGCTACGCATCCCTTTCATGTGTTTGGTCGATGAAGGTCGCTGGTGTATGCCGATGTGACTTGTACAATATGTATAGTAAGTGGTGCATGTATTAATTTTAAGATTTATTCACCACTATGAGAATTTAGTTGGAGTTTGTCATACGTTTGGTTGAAGAGTAAAATCTGATATGCTGTTAGTTATCTTAATCTAAGAAGAATGTAACTTTAACCAACCTTTTAAGATTACTTCACTATAAAAACAGAAATCCTAATAATAGTCAATATATCTCAATTGTATTTATTCTTAAGGTTGAAAACTTCCTTAAATTCTTCTCATTGTAAAACATGTCGGTAACAATTATCGACCCATTATTTTAATTTCATAAGCAGACAATTTGAACTTGAATACTGAAAAGAATACCCACCAGCCATCACCCTCAAAACCCATCCACACAATCACACTGGTTTCCGACATTCTTGAAAACCCATAACACACACACACACACACACACACACCGTTTTCCACCATTATTGAGCTTGATTCTTCTGTTGTATCAAAACACCAACATTCTACAGCAGTTTCTTGGAATCTTGTGCTAAAAAAAAGGCAAGAAGGTACTACACTTTTATAATTTATGCTTTACCCTTTTCACTATTCAATCTACTTTTATTAAATTTTGGATTTTTATGTCTTTTTTTTTCATCAATTATTTTTTTACAATATATGATTGCAAGAGATCTATATCTACTACGGTTTTAGCTTTCCCTTTTCCCTGTTTTTTCTCTCTTGGATTCTGGGGTTGTGTTCTTTGAGGTAAAGTAGGTAACTTTATAGCTATAATATGCTTATTCAATAATCAATAGCTATTGAATTGAGTTTTGTGCTATTTTTGTGTGTTTGTTTAATGAATTCAAGGTTTATTTGGGTCATTAGGTACTGAGGTTTTGACATTTTTTTGTGGGTCTCTATGTATATGCATGTATTTATGTGATCAAGATTAGGGTTTTATTTGCTACTCCGTTTTCCCTCTTCAGAATTCTGTTTCCCACTTCAATTCAGGTTATGTTTTTATGCTGATCATGAAGTTTATTGGATTTTAATTGTCTTTTTAATGGCGATTCTTGTTTTGATAGTTGAATTGCAGCAAAGTCTGTTGGATTCTTGAATGTTCTTACAGTTTTTCTGTTATGCAAATGTGTAACTTTGCACTAAAAATTTGGGGTTTTTAGTTGAATTGGCTTTAGATTGGAACAAGGGGTGTTTAGATATGTTTTTTTTAAAGTAACTAAATCACAACCTACTTTCTTAAAACGCCATTTTAACTGTTTTATATTTTTTACAATCATGTAAAAGCCACTACACACTTAAAAAATTGGGCTAATTACCTTACTTCTTAATCGACAACTAAAATTTTGGAAGTTGCCAAATCATAATATAATAACCTTACATATGTAAAGTAGTTTGTTGATTTTTCAAAATGTTTTTAATTTCCAGATTTAAATTCATGGAATCTCCTCAATCTGTTGTGTCACCATTGAAGACCTTTTCCGACCCCGAAAAGCAGCATAATCTTGACCATTTCACACGAAACCCTAGTTTTGAATCAAAGAAAACCGAACCATCTCTCGGTGTTCTTGAAGTTTACATTCATCAAGCAAGAGACATTCAAAACATATGCATATACCACAAACAAGATGTTTATGCCAAAATTTCCCTCACTACCAACCCCGAAATATCCGTCACAACCCAAACTATAAACGGCGGTGGACAAAATCCCGTTTTTAACGAAAACCTTTGTATCGATATCCCAACTATCGATTCTTCACTCAAATGTGAGATATATATGTTGAGTAGGGTTAGGAATTATCTTCAAGATCAATTGCTAGGGTTTGCTTTGATCCCGATTTCTGAAATCGTCATCGAGAACGGGAAAATTGAGAAGGAATTCACGTTATCTTCAAGTGACGTTTTCCACTCGCCTTCCGGATTTGTCCAGCTGTCGTTGTTGTACACCGGAGTGTCTCCGGAAGTTATGGCTATTCCACCACCACTGCCGCCGCCAGCTAATGCCGCCATTGACAACCAATCAGAATTTAGTAAAATCGAGTTCCCGGATCCCAAAATTGTGAATGAAAATGAGATGATGGTGTCGGAATATTTCGGGGTTAGTTCCGAAAGTTTGATTTCGTCTGATGATACCGATGATCAAACGAGCTCGGAAATTAGCAAACCCGATTCGCCCCCGACAAGTGTCTCGACTAATGGATCTGAATATCCTAATTCGGTTCATATTGATGAACACTCAAAATCAACAAATCAAGAATCTGATTCACCCGTAAAGGATAATAAACCCGTGGAAGGTGGTTCGGTTGGTGATTCGGTTGACCAGATGAAAGTCAACATCGAGCTCGATCAAAAAGTGGTTCAACAAGATTTTGTGGATCTGTATATGAAGAGTATGCAGCAGTTTACTGAATCGTTGGCCAAAATGAAGCTGCCATTGGAGATTGAGAACGAGCAAACGAGTTCGGGGAACTCGAGTTCGGGCCAGAACACGCAAACGCCAAACGGGGCCCGCCCGCGGGTGTTTTATGGGAGTCGGGCCTTCTTTTGAAGCGGTTGGATTAAAAGATGATAACAGAGATTTAGAATTGGAAGGGTGTGGTGGTTAGTGTTGTGTATGTATGGAATTTGGTGTTTCAGGCTCTTTGTGTTTTGGTTATTTGTTATGTGCACTTTTGTTGTTAATCTTCTTATTGAATGATTTCAGAAACTTCATTGTGCAAGTAGCATTTCAGATATTATAACAAAAACAAAATATAAAAAATAGTATATGAGAATAGTATTTTTATAATTTAGATTACGTGAAACTTCATTACGTTTAAAGGAATGTGTTGTTTGTGGCCCGGGATGCCATCGAGCCGAGTTGAGTCAAGTTCTACCAAGCTCGAGCTCGACTTGATTTATAACGAGTCAATCCTGATTTTCGAGTTGGGTCTCGAGTAGCTCGCGAGTTATCTTAGCTCGACTATACCTTATGAAAGATATTGTGTCTATCTTTATCTTTACTACATATAATGCAATTGAGACTTTCTCAAATATGAAAGTTTTAATTTCAGCCAATGCACTTATTATTTCGATACATATTTCTATTTATAAAAATATGCATCATGTAGAATTTGAACTTGCGACATTTATGTTATTAATGCAATGTTATAACCTAAGAGAGGAGCTTGACCTTCTCAAATCATTGGTTATAAAACCAATTTAGGTGTGTTCATCTACTAATGTGGGACAACTTTCTAGTCATTCAGTTTGTTTGATTTTTTTGTTTTAAACTCTACAATATGAGAGTCGATATCTCATTCACAATAATCATAATTTGTTATTATATGATTAACATAAATTTATCTTTATTAATCATTTAAACCTTAAAAAGTTCAAATTACCACCACCACCAACCATCCGCAACCACCGCCACCATCAGCCACCAATTGTTCCCCACCAGATATAGTCACAAGATATCGGTCAGCGCATTGCGCGATTACCCTGCTATGTTTACTTATCGAACATATTCACGTAGTATAACTTTTTTAGCAAAGTTTAAATATGGATTTCTTGCTTTTTAAATCATTTTTATGAAATAAGGATACCTTACTTTTGACTAATTATATATAGGAGATGATTTATATATCACATAAGTTACTTTACTCACCATAGTTTACAAATATTAAAGCAGGTCGTATAAGTATATCAAAGCACAAGCTGTAGTGAATGAAGTAATTTATGTGGTACATAAATCATCACCCATTATATATAGCCCGAGATTAGAAAAGAAAAAGATATTAACATAAAATTGAACCCAGTCGGCTATATTGATGTGATTTGATTTTGAAATTATTGGTTTTTTTCTTTTCATAGGCGGATTAGGATTAAGATGATCTAATTGATAATGATTTCTAAAATCATGCAATAAAGTTGGCATTGACAATAATGCAATATGTCAAACGTATGGGCCTACATTTAAAGTTTAAACCCCGATTTCAAAGCAAGATTTGTTATAAGATTTAAAAATTAAAATAGAAAATTACAGGGGTGTTTGGATTATAGCGTATGGTTTTTTATATTTTTTCTTTTAAATAATAAGCAATTTTTTTTATTTTTTTTATTTTTTAGCTTATCAGCTTGGGTATATAAATAAGATTAAAAACAAGTTAATAATTTTCAAACTTTCAATAAGCATATAAGCCCTCAAAATTAGCTAAACCAAACAAGTGTTCATAATTTAATATTGCTTTGGATTAGTGTTTCCAAAAATAAGAGAAAATATTGATTATGGTTTAAATGTTTAGTAATGTTTATATGAGTTGCATTCTAGGAAGTCCAAAGGATTTGTCTAGTCCCAAGGGACAAATCCTAGCCATTGGATCAAGATGGACAAGATCAAATCCCCCACCTACAACCACCGCCGGCCGCCGCCTCCGGCCACCTCCGGCCGCCGTCCGCCGCCGCCGTCCGCCGCCGGCCGCCGCCGACCACCGCCGATCGCCGCCGTCCGCCGCCGTCCGCCGCCGTCCGCCGCCGGTGGCCGGCGGCGGCGGCCGGCGGCCGGTGGTGGTGGTGGTGGTGGTGGCTGACGGTGAAGGTGCTGGTGCTAATGGGGGTGGTGGTAGTATTGATGTATCCAAGCACATGTGCTTCACTAAATACAGCATATTACTTCGAAGCACATATGCTTCAGGTCACGAAGCACATGTGCTTCAAGTCACTAAAAACATGTGCTTCACGAAGCACATGTGCTTCACTACACGAAAAAAAAATATCAAAACAAGTCACGAAGCACATGTGCTTGACGTTATGAAGCACATGTGCTTCACTACACGGGAAAAAAATCAAAACAAGTCACGAAGCACATGTGCTTGACGTTATGAAGCACATGTGCTTCACTACACGAAAAACAAATATCAAAACAAGTCACGAAGCACATGTGCTTGACGTTATGAAGCACATGTGCTTCACTACACGGGAAAAAAATCAAATCAAGTCACGAAGCACATGGGCTTGACGTTATGAAGCACATGTGCTTCACTACACGAAAAAAAAATATCAAAACAAGTCACGAAGCACATGTGCTTGACGTTATGAAGCACATGTGCTTCACTACACGGGAAAAAAATCAAAACAAGTCACGAAGCACATGTTCTTGACGTTATGAAGCACATGTGCTTCACTACACGAAAAAAAAAATCAAAACAAGTCACGAAGCACATGTGCTTGACATTGTGAAGCACATGTGCTTCACTACACGGGAAAAAAAATCAAATCAAGTCACGAAGCACATGTGCGTGACGTTATGAAGCACATGTGCTTCACTACACGAAAAAAAAAATATCAAAACAAGTCACGAAGCACATGTGCTTGACGTTATGAAGCACATGTGCTTCACTACACGGGAAAAAAAATCAAAACAAGTCACGAAGCACATGTGCTTGACGTTATGAAGCACATGTGCTTCACTACACGAAAAAAAAAATATCAAAACAAGTCACGAAGCACATGTGCTTGACGTTATGAAGCACATGTGCTTCACTACACGGGAAAAAAATCAAAACAAGTCACGAAGCACATGTGCGTGACGTTATGAAGCACATGTGCTTCACTTCACGAAAAACAAAATATCAAAACAAGTCACGAAGCACATGTGCTTGACGTTATGAAGCACATGTGCTTCACTACACGGGAAAAAAATCAAAACAAGTCACGAAGCACATGTGCTTGACGTTATGAAGCACATGTGCTTCACTACACGAAAAAAAAAATCAAAACAAGTCACGAAGCACATGTGCTTGACGTTATGAAGCACATGTGCTTCACTACACGGGAAAAAAATCAAAACAAGTCACGAAGCACATGTGCTTGACGTTATGAAGCACATGTGCTTCACTACACGAAAAAAAAATATCAAAACAAGTCACGAAGCACATGTGCTTGACGTTATGAAGCACATGTGCTTCACTACACCGGAAAAAAATCAAAACAAGTCACGAAGCACATGTGCTTGACGTTATGAAGCACATGTGCTTCACTACACGAAAAAAAAAATATCAAAACAAGTCACGAAGCACATGTGCTTCCAGTCATGACTACCACCACCGGTCACCACCGCCGGCGGCCACCTCCGGCCGCCGTCCGCCGCCGCCGACCGCCGCCCATCGCCGCCGTCCGCCGCCCATCGCCGCCGTCCGCCACCGTCCGCCGCCGGCGGCCGTCCGCCGGCGGCCGCCGTCTCCGGCCGCCGGAGAAGCACATGTGCTTGTAGTGGTGGTGGTGGTTTTCAATCTTGATCTTGACCATTAATTTTTCTTGATCCAAGGGCTAATAAATGTCCCTTGGGACTAGATAAAATTAATGGACTACCTTGAACATTTCTCATGTTTATATTATTTTCTTAGAGTTGTCTTCTAGGTAGTCCAAGGGTTTTGTATAGTTCTAAGGAACAAATCCTAGCCATTGGATCAAAATGGTCAAGATCAAATCACAGTTTTTTAAACACATGTGTTTCAAGTCATGACCACCACCGCCGGTCACCACCACCGACCACCGCCGTCCGCCACCTCCGGCCGCCGTCCGCCATCGGTTGCCGGCGGCGGCGGCCGACGACGGTGGAGGTGGCTGACAATGAAGGTGCTGGTGGTAATGGGGGTGGTGGTGGTATTGATGTATTGAAACACATGTGATTCACTAAAACACAAGTGTTCCAAAATACAAACGAGCATATTACTTCGAAGCACATGTGTTTCAAGTCACGAAACACAGGGAGCATACGAACTACGAAGCACATGTGTTTCGAAAGGTGAAACACATGTGTTTCAAACACATGCGTTTCAAACACATGTGTTTCAAGTCATGACCACCACCGCCAGTCACCACCGCCGGCGGCCACCTCCGGCCGCCATCCGCCGTCTCCAGCCGCCGGAGGTGGGTGGGGTATTGATGTATTGAAGTACATTTGTTTGTAGTAGTGGTGGTGGTTTGAATCTTGATCTTGACCTTTGACTTTTTTTTGATCCAATAACTATTAATTGTCCCTTGAGACTAGATAAAATCTTTGGACTACCTTGAACATTCCTCTATTTTCTTATAAGCTTATAAAATTATTTAGTATTAGTAATGTCAATATCAGGCTATTTTAGGGGGTGTTTGGGAAAGCTTATCTAAGAGTGCTTATGGCTTATAAGCTTATATAAGCTTAAATAATCCTTTTAGAAATGATTATTTAGGCTTATATAAACTTATAAGCCATAAGCACCCTTATATAAGCTTTCCCAAACACCCCTTAAAGGTATTTTAGAAAATCTTTTAGTGGTTTACTTTTATAAATGAAAAAAGTAATAATATTATTATACGTAAATTATTTTTTCAAATGAATTTAGAGTGTGGTAATTTAGTAGTTTTTATTGATTAACTACCAAATTTTTTTAAAGATAAATGATACAAACTATCACTCATAATACAAGTTGTTTTGTTTTAGCTTATTTCATATACTTTCTCCGTTTCAGAATAAGTGACACAAATGGAGTTGCATGTTTTTTGAGGCAAAAGATTGTAATGAAAATTATATTGGATAATTAATGAATGATGAGTCTCACATGTTATGATTAAAATGTGTTTAATGATGTTTATAAGTAAAAGTAAGGGTAAATGAATATTTTACTTTATTAAAGGAGATAGTTAGTGAGTATAAATCCCACTATTTTGTACCAAATAAGGAAAATTTTAAAGCGTGTCACTTATTTTGAAACACACCAAAATGAAAACTGTCTCACTTATTTTGACACAGAGGAATTACTTATAATTTATTGAAAATTTGAAATGTCAATAAAATCATTTTTTCCGATTTACAACCTTATCAACTTTAAGCTTTCTAATTTAATTAACTCGTTCAGCTTGATAAGTTGGTAAACCTATAAATACGAACTTGATGATTTTTCAATTTTTCGCCAAATTTAAATTAAGGGGGTGCCTTGAGTCTTTTCATGATTTGTGTAATCTTGTTTGTTGTCTTTTGGATAATTTCTAGATAATTTCAGGTCCTAGTAGTTGTTTCTCACCAACCTCCATCCAACATATATGTGTTCTACTTCTACATTTTCTTCCATATAAAACTTCATATGGTGCTGCTTTGATACTATTATGATAACAGTTATAGGAAAACTCGATAGGGCTAAATGGTTATCTAAGTGACCTTATAAGCGACCTTATAAGTCAATTGCACATGCAATTAACATGTCTTCTAATGTCTGAATCGTCCTTTCATTTTAAACATCAGTTTGTGTCGTACTCATATTAATTTGAGATCATAACTGGTTTTGGAAACTTTTCCGAAAACTTCAAGTGAAATGGCGATCCCGATCTGAAACAACGGATATCGGTACGCCATGGCTAGATCCCAAACACCCAACTTTCCTCTCAAATAATGTGTTTTAACACAATGTTTGTGCTTCTTATTTGCATTGAATAGTTTCTACAACACTAAATAACCATTAACCCCTTTGCAACCTTGCAATGACAAACACATCAAACGCACATTTTTCTCAAAAAATTTAAAGATTCTAATTTTATCTTGTGGTCTTAAACTTTGATCTTCATAGATCCTTAATCGTGTTATCGTTTGATTAGTGTTCAACATCTGAAAAATTGCAAACAACCCATATCTCCCAGTCTTCCTTCTTTTTCCTCCAAATGTTATCGACTTTAAAGTTATATTTGCTTGAATTTGAATAGTTGAAGTTCTCTTGATCTGTTTCTTGCTAGCACTGCAGATATCAATGGGGTGGCTGTGATTGGGCTCAAGTCAAAGATGGTCAACAATTTTAATGTCGAATTTGCTTCAATCATTTTAGTATTTACCTTTAAAGCAGAAGCGATTAAGCTTAGCTAGCTCCATATGGACCGATTCTTGATTCACACAACATGATTTCTTTGATCGCTTCATTATTTTTCCAATATATTTGCTAATAATACTTCCATGCACTCAATATTTATGTTGTTCATCGAGTACCTCCTAAAGGCTATTCATTTCTTCTAACATCCATTCGATTTTGTAAACTCGAGATTTTAGAATAATCGTATTGCATGTCATTTGAAATGTTTATATGAATGGAATCTTGAGTTTCTTGATGACAACATGATTTTGGTCGTGAAAGATGAAAAGAAATGCTTTGAATATTGAGATTTTGGGTTTGTATTGATCAAAGAAGCCATTGAAGATCTCTTAAGTTTTGGTTGGATGCCTTAAAGTGGTAATGTGCCATTGGAAATTATGTTTAAGGGGGTTTAAATTTGGGTAAGTTTATTGCATTTTGATAACAAAGTGAGCACTTAAAAACACTCTTGAAATCATAAATTACTAATGTTTTTGCACAAAACTAGCTTAGAGCATCACGTATCATAGCTGAAGCCATTGTAACATTCTCATTTTCTTATTTACTCATCAAAAGACTTCACTCGTTATTCAATTTGTTACAATTTTTTGGGATCCACCATTTTACACGGCACACCAAATTACCCCCAACTTTTTACTGTACCAACGAAATGGCTTGAGAAATGGCAACGCCTAGACCGCGGTGCCATTATAACTTCCACATGGGAATAACGTGGTTTAGCCGCCAACATACCCAATGCTCCTACTAGATATTGTCGAAATGGATTCTTTCGGTGGAAAACTGATTTTTTGCTTTAACTTTAATTTGTTTTGCTTTTGTGTTTCACAATTTGAAATATGAGTAACTTGTTACTTACCTCTTGGAAAAAAAAGATATAAAAAGGGAAAAGTGGATCAAATTATTGATACAGTGACAAATTAAAAAGGACGGCTCACGGATGCAATGACTTCTTTCAAAACAATATTTTAATTTCTTTGTGCAAAAAATCGGGTGTTTTTTCCTTAGAATTTTATTTACTTATTATATACAATGGCGGTTTCAGGAAAAAAATTAAAAGGGGGTAAATTTCAAAATAATAAACATGTACTTCATCAATCATCATCATTTTCAGGGGGTTTTCAGTGATGTTTCGGGTTATAAAAACCTCAATAAAATTGACAATATGATTCATGGATATGTACATAAGATAATACAACAATATACGAGGAAGGCAGAACGCCTAATTTGTTGTTAGAGAAGGCAGAAACTTCACTTCACAAGCAATTATGTACTAGATTTGATGTCCGAAACAATTCACCTTCGATGGATGATGGATTAGTTACTTGATGGCCGACTACTTGTAACTTGCCTACCGCCTACCTCCAATTCTCCAAATCCTTTTATTTGGTGGTTAATTATCAATTAATTACAGCTTATACCCTAAAAACAAAATAATCTTGCAATTCGAGGGGGGCAATAGCCCACCATGCCCACCCCCTCCTACCGTCCCTATTATATATATCACTTTCTTAAGAGTAAATTACTGTTTTTGTCCCTGTGGTTTGACCGTTTCTGCGTTTTTGTCCCTGTGGTTTTTTTTTTCTGTTTTTTTGTCCCTGAGGTATGCAAATTTCCGTTTTTTTGTCCTTCCGTCCACCTGCCGTCTCTTTTTAGCCGTTAAACCCCTCATGTGCTTGGCACATGAGGGCATTTTAGTCATTTTCCATTTTCTTTTTTATTTCTACTTTTTTTTCTTTCTCCTCCTCCATTATTCTTACGTAGCTATCAATCTGAATTTCAACAAATAAACAAGCCCCACATTTACTCAATCAAAACCCACCGATGAAACCCCATTTTTTTCTTCATTTTCATCTTGTAAGCAGAGACAGAGACAAACCCCCGCATCTCCACCTGACGACCGCCCGTTCTTCCCGGATTTTCCATCACCACCGCGGGCGACTCCTTCTGCTTCGTTCCCGTGACGACCGCCCGTTCTTCCCGCCTCCCCCGCCGGAGAGAAGGTGACGGTTTGGGTTTATAGGTCTGAGTTTCGATTTATAGATCTGGGTTTCTGACTATGTTGGTGTAAATGGGTAGATGAATTTGGTGTAAACACAAGGAAATCAACGATGGTGATTTGAAAACAGATCTATGAAACAAATCCCCAAAGCTTTCAAAGATCTGTGATTTCATATCTTGGACCCTTCGATACCCGACTTGAACCGCATTATACCCGTCAGTTTCATCGGTCTTCACTTGAGTTACAACATTACCTTCCCTAAAACCAATAACAGTCACCGGAACAACTTTTCCGGTGGGTTCAAAGTAAGTCATCATTCCCAATTTGGTACCCATTAAACCTACTCCAGCTTCCATGCTCATTTAATGGCGGTTGGGTTTCTGGTTGTGGGTTTGGTGGTTGTGAGTGGGATATTCGGATTGGGTTCAGGAATGAGGAGTTGGAGCAGTGGAGGGAGGCGTCGTTGGTACGGGATTTGTGGAGGCGGAGAGGGAGGATTGCAGAGGTGGTGGTGGTGGGGAGGTGGGTTTGCAGTGTGAGGGTGGTACAACTTTGAAAGCATTATGTACAATAGTTCGCGAAAAAGACCATAATACCCTCACGTTTTCAGCATGTGAGGGCTTTAACGGCTGAATTCAAACGGAAGGTGGACGGAAGGACAAAAAAACGGAAATTTGCATACCTCAGGGACAAAAAAACAGAAAAAAAACCACAGGGACAAAAACGCAGAAACGGCCAAACCACAGGGACAAAAACAGTAATTTACTCCTTTCTTAATTATGTTGCATAGTGTATAGGTCATGAGTTCAACCACTTCCCTGTATATACATATATATATATATATATATATATATATATATACTAGATGGCTGGAGAAGGTTTGGAATGCCAACCAAAGTCTATCAGGGCTTACAAACCTCATGTACCATTCTTATAATTTACTATTTTATTTAAATCAAGATAAATATAACTATGTATTTTTTTATTATTATTATGTATCAACGTATAAGGAATGATAATGTCAAAAGTCTAAATAAAAAGTCATACCAGAAACTAAGAGTCAAAAGACTACACTTTAAATATCAAAACCGACGATAATGACTTGAATCAACATATATACATGGACATATATCATAAATCATGACCTTTGGTCTCAATATCAAGAATTATTCTACACATTAAGAGTCAAATGACTAATTTCTTATGTCAAGACCGATGACAATGACATTAATCAACATACATTTTGGACTAATAATGTCAATTATATATCTATTATCAATTCCGTAATCGAATCAACCCATCACTTTCATTTTTCAATAATGAGGACAATTACGTTTGTGTAATATGGATATATTACGAACATTGTTCAATTATATATTGAAACATTGTTTACAATGATTTTACACATCAAAAGATAATACGATTTACTTATTATGTTATATAATATTTGCGTTAACGGTGTTTCACTTTTTCGTCACTTCTCTTTATACCGTTGGCACAAATTTTCCAAATTCTTTGCATCTCTTCGGTTAACCGGAGAGTAGAATTTTGAGAGTGAGGAAGGGAAGAGGGAGGAGAAAGATATTTTTTTATTTTTCCTTTTTAATAGTAATATTTACAAATATATTAATATTTAATAAGATATTGTGTAATAATATACAGTAATAATATTTATATTTAATTAAAAATGGTGATATGTCGCTGATGTGACAACTGAATAAGAGTGTCGGGTATCCTAACGCCTAGGTAGGCATGATCCCAGGTGGAAACCAACTTGGCGTCGTGAAGGGTGCGCCATCATACTGTGTGTGCGCAACGTGAGAGGCCACAGGAAGGTGCTGACACGGGCAACAAATGAATTGGGGCTTGGATTTTCGAGGGGGAGAGTTGTTCAACGGCTAACTTTTTATAACAACCATTAATCAACCATATAAATACCTTTAATTACATCATTTTTACACACTAAAAATCACTTTAACTTTCATTTTTCTACTAGAATTCTATAAATGTCGAAAGTTGATGCCTAGTTGATCAACAAACAAAAGGAAGAAGCTGTTAAAAATATTTAAGTGATAGTTAGTTGCAATTTTAATTTTTTTAATTTTTATTTTATTTTCAATTTCAATTTCAATTTCAATTTCAATTAATGAAAACCTGGTTGTTTTAAAACTTTAAAACAAAACAAAATAGCGGGTCCTAAAAGGTGTTTTGCCTTGAATTATGACTTATAAGTGAATGGAATGGGTGTAAAAGTGAAATGATGAATAATGAGATGACTCTAATATGGCTTTGAGGTGAGTCTTGGCTCAAGCCACGACACCCAAATCTTTAAGAGCGTCCGGTGTGGTAACGAGACCCCACCCTCGCCGGCTGCCACATGCGCGTCTGACGCGCACCACCAGACCGCCCGCCACGTTGACCCCCACCCTTTGCCGGCTAGGCCACGAGGCCAACGGGCCAATCAGAGGCCGTCACGTGGCACTAGCCGATGGCAACGGCTAAATCTGTCGAAATTTAATTTAATTTTTTTTAAAACTAACCAATTATAAATACCCCTTTCAAAAACAACTTTTTTTTCTACACCTTCTCTTCAAACTCTCTAATATTTTCTACACTTTCTCTTCCAAATACCCACAAAAAATGTCTCAACAACCAAACGATTGGGTTACCAGTATGTTGGGAATGAGAAATAACGGCTCATCCTCGTCCAACCCGTCTACACCATCGTCCCAACAATCCGTTTCTTCCACCCAAAATTGGGAAATGCCGGTTTATGGTACCCAATATCCCATGCTAACCCCTGAACGAATGGCTCAACAACAAAAAAATTTTATGTTGAACCAAAAATTTCAACAACTTCAACAAAACCAACCTCAAGTATGGTCACAACCACAACCACAAGAAAGCGGCGGCACGCCGAAAGGGGAAAAGAGTTGCAACCAACCAAAATCAGACGGTAGTCCGGTGGGACGACACACAAGAAAGGTTACTAGCCGAGTGTTGGGTTAGCGTTTCCGAGGTTTCCGAGACGGGAAACGACCAAGCCGATGATTGTTTTTGGAACAAAGTCGTTTATGAGTTCAACAAGGGCGTTGAGATGCCGCGTACCAAAGACGTGTTGACGGGGAAGTGGGCGACTTTAAACATAAATTGTCAACGTTTCAACGTTGTCTACAAACGTTTACAACGTACTAGTAGGAGCGAGGAAAATGAGGTTGATTTTTTGACGCGTGTCCGACAAGCGTTCCGTGACGAGTCTGCGTCAAAAAACATTTAATAATGAAGGTGCTTGGGACATTTTGCGAAAATGTCTGAAATGGGACGCCCCCGACCCCATTTCGCTCTCAGATCACGAAGAAATTTTCGGGGAAGATACGAGACCACGTACGTTGGGAAAGTCTCGTAATGTAAAAAAAAAAGTAGGTTGGAAACTTTATCCGGCACCGGGAGAAGTGCGGCGCCCGACTTTGGCGAGACCATGATCGCCGAGTTTAAGCGGAAAAGTGAAGCCGCTCAATCCACTTACGAAAGTTCAAAGACGCGGGACAATTTATTCATGACGTTGGAAGAATTGAAATTCCTCGGCACTAGCACCGAAGGGATGGCGCGCGCGGATAAGGCGAGAATCATCAAGCAAAAAAACGCAAACCGCGAAATATACCCCGTAGATGACGATGATTTCGATGTCGTATATAACGTGTAGTTTTTTTAATTTTCGGTATTTTTTTTTAAATTTCGGTATTTTTTTCTTTTTCGGTTTCTTTTTTTATTTTTTCGGTATTTTTTTATGTAGTTTGTAATATTTATTTTAATGAAGTATTAAGTTTTTAAGAAAAAAGAAAAAGAAAATAATGGGGTGGGGCCCAAATGGCTTAAGTGATGGTATGTGGTATTTGGGGGTTCTGAATGTGAAATGATGATGTGACACATAAGTGGCTTAGAGGTGGCCAACCAATTTAAGTGACCACACCTAATGCTCTAAGGAAGGAATATGTGATGTTAACATGGATGTGTCAATATTTTTTATTAGAGGGTCAGGTGTGGTCACATGGGTGAAATGGTCACCTCCGCGCCACATCATTATTTCACATTTCACATTTGACATTCAAAATCACCAAATACCCACTTTACTATCACTTAAGCCATTTGGGCCCCACAACCATTTTTTTCTTTTTCTTTTTTCTTAAAAATTTAATACTTAATTAAAATAAACATTACAAACTACAAATAAAATACCGAAAAAATAAAAAAAATATACCGAAAAATAAAAACAATTACCGAAAAAATTAAAAAATACCGAAAGTTAAAAAAAAAGAGAACTATTGCTCGTCATCTTCAAGGTCAAGTTCATCCGGCTCTACGGGGTATTTTTCATGGATTGCCTTTTTTTGCTTGATGATTCTCGCCTTATCCGCGCGCCCCATCCCTTCGGTGCTAGTGCCGAGGAATCTCAATTCTTCCAACGTCATGAATAAATTGTCCCGCGTCTTTGACCTTTGGTATGTAGATTGAGCAGCTTCACTTTTCCGCTTAAACTCGGCCATCATGACCTCGCCAAGGTCGGGCGCCGCACTTCCCCCGGTGCCGGATGAAGTTTCTGACCTACTTTTTTTTGCCTTACGAGACTTTCCTGCCGGACGTGGTCTCGTATCTTCCCCGAAAAGTTCTTCATGATCTGAGAGCGAAATGGGGTCGGGGGCGTCCCATTTCGTACATTTTCGCAAAATGTCCCAAGCACCTTTGTAACACACCAATTTTCCAACCAAATTTAAACTTTTTAAATAAACAAGTTTGGTAATTAAAAATCCATAAAAATCCAAAAGTAATTTAAACCAAACATTTGGAATGATAACAAGTGCCAAAAACCGGTGTTACAATCATATCAAAACTAAAGTCTTACGGAATCAAATGGTACACTGAGCTAATCATCCAATGCTAACACTACGGGCCGCCTAATCCTTAGCTCCCGAACCTGAGTACATAGTCAAAAGAAATGTAGTACGTGAGACAAAATTGTCTCGTGAGAAACATGGATTTTAGACCCGGTTAGACATAATTGCAATAAAATAATAATTAAATAATTATCACATTGCACATAGTCAATCATACTCTAAGGCTTGCCATAAGCCCAACACATACGTAACGGGCCTCCCCGAAACAAACTCCCCCTATATGGGTTATCTAGGTAAACTCCCCCGTTTCCGGGTTATCTATTTGCTCCCCCGATTTCTGGGTTATCTCAAACTCCCCCGCTTTCCGGGTTATCTATTTCTCTACATACTACTCTTGCGCCGGGTGGTACCGCCCCAAGTAGTAGCCACTAACTCCCCCAACTTGTGTGGGTTAACTAGGATCCAATTGATTAGCTACCACATAACAAATCATCAACTTGGGTCAAAACCCCATATAACAACTCATGTCATACTAGTGGTAACTAAACACATAAGTGTACATTTCAAGTCAATTCAATTCAAGTCAATTCAATTCAAGTCAACTCAATTCAAGTCAACTCAATTCGAGTCAATTCAATTCAATATTTTCTTTATTAAAAACAATCATTTAATAAAGACTCTAAGAAATCAATTCAAACTATGAATCATGGTTTACTATGTACTCAGAAAGATCACATGTACTCACCTTAGCAAAGCTATCCAACTCTTGTGTTAATCAACACAAATCCTTACTTCTTAGTCAAAGAAGTACTCCCAATCACAAGGTCTTCTTGACCTAATATCAATATCATAATAAATACTAGTTATTATCCATCACTAGCACTAATTAATCCATATTAATATCCCCAATCACCAAGTTCATACAACTTGGTGAAATCCCAAACCCTAGTTCAAGATTTCTATCCAAAGATCCCAAATCTAGCTTGTACACATTGATCACAAGCATACAAGGAGTGATTTACACTCATATTTGGTCATCTTCCCCAAGATGACATGGTTGGTTCCCAAAACCACCATTAATGCCCAAGAAAAGCTTGAAATGTCAAAGAGGTGCATAAACTAACAAGGATTCTTACCTTAGATCAACAATCTCCAAGTAATGTGAAGATTTGAGCTCAAGAACAGCAAAAACCGTGCACTCTTCTCAAAAAAACGGCCGGTAGGGTATAGGGGGTGTAGGTGTCCAAACCCTAGCCCCAAACTCGTTTTTTATAGCAGCTGCATAGTTCGCGTTCGCGAACCAGAGTTCGCGCCGCGAACTTCCCCCGTCGTGAACTCCTCGTGATCGGGAACAAGCCGCGAACTCCATGCCTCAAAACCTTGAACTCACTGTTCCATTCTCGCGATCGCGAACTCCTAGTTCGCGCCGCGAACTCTTCCAGGCAGCTAGGCTGCAACTTTTTGTTGTCCAATTTATCCCGGTTTCGACCTTAACCATATCAAACGGTGTCCGAATGACACGAAACCAATTCCTACGTCTTTTAAATGATTTATCCCTATTTATCATATTTTTGTACAATTTATTTATTTACAAAATTCGGGTCGTTACAACTACCTACCCCTTAAGAGGATTCCGTCCTCGGAATCGCCTCATAATCCACAAAATTTTGGTAGCGTTTCTTCATCTCATCTTTGACTTCCCAAGTCAAATTTGGTCCAAGGGAATGCTTCCACTTGACCAACACCAATTCAATCTCTTTGTTTCTCAACTTCTTCGTTTGGGCCTCCAATATGGCCTCGGGTTCTTCAATCAGTGGATTGGGTGCGTCGACCCGCAAATGTTGAAGTGGGATCACATTCTCCACTTCACCCAAAAACTTCTTCAAATTACGCACATGAAATGTGTCATGGACACCTTGCAACTCGGGTGGGAGTTCTAACTTAAATGCTTGCAAACCGACCCGTTTCAGGATCTTAAATGGGCTGTAACACCTCAAATTTTCGAACAATATTTAAATAACATTTCATCCCAAAATGATTAATAATGTATCGGTGTCAATACCGAATTTACAAAAACTAAAAGGTTTCTTGTTTGAGATTATCAGAGTATACAAAAATTGGTGTTACAAGTTATATCATAACCATAGGATAAGGGTTCTAACTATGAACACCAAGCTAATCTCATCAAGGCCTCCTCTCTAAACGGGCCTCCTAAATCTTCGATCCCGAACCTGAGTACATAGCAAAAACACAAACATAGTACGTGAGACAAAATTGCCTCGTGAGATACATGGGTTTTAGACCCGATAAACAACTAGTCACATAATATCATTTATGTTATAATATTAATATTAATTCCATTCGGGTCACTTCATTTCTTTCATCATTGGCCAATGTCAAGATAATCGGAATGCCTCCAATCTATCAAGACCGTCATATCCACGGTAACCGAAATGCCTCCAATCTACCGGGACTCATAGGTATTGCGTAATCGGAATGCCTCCAATCTACCACTAACCTTAAGGAACCATGATAACCGGAATGCCTCCAATCTACCATGGCCCGAGGGACATCATAACCATCATCATCATTTATCATTTATCATCATGAGCTTATAGCTCCATCATTTCTTAATCAATTAATCAATTCATCATCACATAAGCAATTCATTAGTAATCACATAATTGACCAAATTACTTATAGACTCGATAAAGCATGAAAACATAAAACATTTACTAACTATGTACTCAGTTTTGAAAGTTCACATGTACTCACCTTAGTCAAGTTATCCAAAAGATGTGTTTCTTGAACACAAGTGTCTCTTGCCAAGACTTGAACCTCAAGTCCTTCCACCAAATGACCTAATACCAAAACCAATACAATGGCTTACATCAAACATCAATACTAACTACATAATCCATGGTTAGCTAACTACTAGCATCATATTTCCCCAAATTACCAAACCCTAATTCCAAAAATCTTCACATTTTCATGGATCCATATTATAAACACATTTTCCTTGTTAAAATACCATAGATGTAAACTATTCAACCTCCATTTAACCATTTGTGAACAAACCCAAAACTAGGGTTTGAGATTCAAGCTTTCCCTTCATGAATCTTTGGCTAAAAACCCAAAAGAGATGAAGATTTACCTTTGATCTTCAAATATGAGCAAGAATCTTCAAGATCTAGTGAAGATTAAGCTCCAAACACCTCCTTAAACCCAAAAATCGCCCACACAAGAAGAGAGGAGGAAACTAGGGTTTGTTTCTGCATTTATGACAAAAATCCCGAAATAAATACTGCTGTCGGGGGACTTCACGTCGCGAAGTCGGAGTTCGCGTCGCGAACTAGTTCGGACGCGCGTTCCTCGCGATCGGGAACCAGATCGGGAACTCCTCACGTTTGATGCTCGAACTCTCTGCCTCAACCTCGCGATCGCGAACCCAGGTTCGCGCCGCGAACTCTTCTAGCAGCCCAGGCTGCAATATTTCATCCATGGTTCGACCCAGTTTCGCCCATAACTTCCTCATACGGTGTCCAAACGACACGAAACCAATTCCTACTTGTTTTAAATGAATTATCCATATTTATCATATTTTTGTACAATTTATTTATTTACAAATTTCGGGTCGTTACATGGGCCAACATACCTTGGGCTCAATTTGCCCTTCTTTCCAAACCTCATCACGCCTTTCCAAGGCGACACTTTCAACATCACCATATCACCAACATCTAAGTCATGGGGTCGCTTTTTCAAACCCGAATAACTTCTTTGACGATCTTGTGCGGCTTTCATATTTGCTTGAATTATTCCAATTTTCTCATTTGTTATCTGCACGATCTCGGGACCCGTGAGTTTCGCCTCACCCGCCTCTAACCAACAAGAAGGCGTCCTACACTTTCTCCCATATAATGCCTCAAACGGTGGCATTTGGATACTTGCATGATAACTATTTTTGTATGAGAACTCAACCAACGGTAAATGTTCATCCCATTTACCACCAAAATCCATTACATACGATCTCAACATATCTTCTACCGTTTGTATCGTCCTTTCACTTTGACCATCGGTTTGCGGATGGTAAGCCGTGCTCAATCTCAACTTAGTTCCCAGTTCTTCTTGGAGTGACCTCCAAAATCTCGAGGTAAACCTTGCATCCCGATCGGATACAATCGAAATCGGTACTCCATGCAACCGAACCACTTCATCAACATACAATTTAGCCAACTTCTCGAGTGGCATAGTTTCCCGAATAGCTAGGAATAACGCACTTTTCATTAACCTATCGACAATCACCCAAATGGCGTCATGGTTCCTACTCGTCTTTGGAAGACCAACAATAAAATCCATGGTGATGTCTTCCCATTTTCCAGCCGGCACTTGCGACGATTGTGCAACTCCATAAGGCACTTGGTGCTCGGCTTTCACTTGTGCACACGTGGCACACTTAGAAATGTACTTTGCTACCCTCGACTTCATCCCCGGCCACCAATACACCCTCTTCAAGTCTTGATAAGTCTTTGTACTTCCGGGATGAATCGAATACTTGGACTTGTGAGCATCATTTAACAATACCTTTCGGTTTCCACCGAATTTTGGAACCCAAATCCGACCATTTACGGCTTTCAACCCTTGAGAGTTTTCTTCAAATACTTGGTTCTTTCCCAATCTCTCTTGTCTATACTCATCTTTTCCCATCACTTCGGTTTGTGCGGTTTTTATGCTTTCAATAAGACTAGATACCACTTCAATCCGCATCAACTTAGCCTTGACCGGCTTCTCATAAACTTTTCTACTTAAGGCGTCGGCAACCACATTAGCCTTTCCTTCATGATAAACGATTTCACAATCATAATCATTAATCAACTCAATCCACCTTCTTTGCCTCATATTCAAATCCTTTTGTGTAAACACATACTTAAGACTCTTATGATCCGTGTACAATGTACACCTTGTTCCATACAAGTAATGCCTCCAAATCTTCAAGGCAAAAACGATCGTCGCCAATTCCAAATCATGAGTAGTATACCTCGTTTCCGCATCCTTCAATTGTCTTGAAGCATAAGCTATCACTTTCCCTCTTTGCATCAAAACACAACCAAGACCCTTATTCGAGGCGTCACTATACACCACGAAATCTTCCATACCATCGGGTAGTGTAAGGATCGGTGCATTGCACAATTTCTCTTTTAACAAGGCAAATGCATCCTCTTCCTTTTTGCCCCAATCAAACTTCGCATCCTTTCTTGTTAACATAGTGAGTGGTACCGCCACTCGGAAAAAATCTTCAATAAACCTTCGGTAATAGCCGGCTAAACCAAGAAAACTTCTTAATTCGGTTGGAGTTTTCGGTGCCTCCCAATTCTTTACCGCTTCAATTTTGGACGGGTCAACCTTTATCCCGTTTCTAGATACCACATGACCAAGGAATTGGACTTCTCGCAACCAAAATTCACACTTTGAGAATTTTGCATACAATTTCTGTCGTTTTAACACTTCTAAAGTTTGCTTCAAATGTTCTTCATGATCTTCTTCGGTTTTGGAGTAGATAAGGATATCATCAATAAATACTATGAGAAATTTATCGAGAAAGGGTTTACAAACCCTATTCATGAGATCCATGAAAATAGCCGGGGCATTCGTCAAACCGAATGGCATCACCAGAAATTCATAATGCACATAATGTGTTCTAAAGGCCGTCTTCTCGGTATCACCTTCTCTAACTCGAACTTGATGGTAACCCGATCTCAAATCAATTTTGAAGAAATAATCGGCTCCTTGAAGTTGATCAAACAAATCATCGATCCTTGGCAAAGGATATCGGTTCTTAATCGTCATCTTGTTAAGCTCTCGGTAGTCGATACACATCCTCATCGAACCGTCTTTCTTCTTCACAAATAAAACCGGTGCACCCCATGGTGACGAACTAGGACGGATAAAACCTTTATCAAGCAACTCTTGTAATTGAGACATTAGCTCACGCATTTCGATTGGGGCTAGACGATACGGGGCTCGGGCAATCGGTGTCGCCCCCGGAACTAAATCAATACGAAACTCGACTTGTCTCTCCGGTGGCAAACCGGGTAAGTCATTGGGAAAAACTTCGGGGAAATCCCGAATAATCTTCACATTATCCACCGTCTTCTTCTCTTTTCTCCCATCTAGGACATAGGCTATGAATGACGAACATCCCTTTGATAAACACTTTCTTGCTTTAATGGCGGTAATAAGATTTGGCATATGATGCCTCTTTTCTCCATAAATATACACCTTCTCATTCTCGGGTGACTTGATCGACACCAACTTCTTTCCACACAAAATCTTGGCTTGGTGGATACCCAACCAATCCATCCCAATAATTACATCGAATGCCTTAATTCCCATAGGCATTAAATCGACCTTGAACTTCTTACTATCGATTTCTAATTCACAATCTCTATAGATATGTTGAACCATAGAGGTTTTCCCATCGGCTACTTCTATTTCATACAAATCATCAAGTACCTCTAGTGGAACCTTAAACTTAGCACCAAATTCATGAGACACGAAAGAATAAGTAGAACCCGAATCAATCAATACATAAGTGGGTATGGAGTTTATGAATAAGGTACCTGAGACGACATCATTAGTCTCTTTTGCTTCCTCTCGGGTAAGTTGGAAGGCTTTACCTTTGACTTTTGACGGCTCCGGTTTCTTGTGAGCGGTTGACACCAACGTTTTGGTTCCTTTCTTTGGGCAAACATTAATATAGTGCCCCTTCTCATGGCATGAGAAACACTCCACCTCATCAAGGTTCCTCACCTTGCAATCCTTTGCTTTGTGGCCAAAACGCCCACACTTGAAGCAACCACCCGAATCCGCCTTACATTCACCTTTGTGGTCCCTACCACACTTTCTACACCCTCCAACACTACCTTGCTTTGACCCGCTCGGGGTGAACTTGCTCTTCTTCGATGGTCCCGAAAAACTTTCAAACTTTCTCTTTTCGTTACCCATTGACCTCTCTTGAACTCTTCTCTTTCCCACTTTCTCAACACTTCGGGCAACATTAATGGCCTCATCAAGAGTGGCCGCCCTCTTCACCTCAAGTTCATACTCCCATGGCAACCCATTAGCAAACCGAACCACACGACTACGTTCGGTTGGGTAGGCATTCATCACAAACGGGAGGTATCCCGTGAACTTCTTGGTATACTCATCCAAAGTTAAATTGCCCTTCTTGAAATGCAAGAATTCTTCTAACAACTCCTCCAACTCCCTTTCGGGACAAAACGTCTCTTTGAGTCTCCTAGTGAACTCTTCCCATGACATCTTGTAGACGGCTTTCTTTCCCAACGATTCATACACGGTGACCCACCAAGTCAAAGCATCATCCTTAAGCAAGCGTGAGGCATAGTCACCATGTCCTCTTCTTTACATTTGCTACTCTCACGCACGTGTTCCGTCTCCGGGATCCAAAGAATGGTGACTTTTGGTTCCATGCTCCCGTAGTAGTTGTCGGGTCGGCATGCCAAGAATGTCTTGTAAGAACACCCTTCACGTTCAATTTTGTCAACACTCCTTTCCTCATTGGAGGATTTCTCGGCCGGGACACTATCTCCCGTTGTTCGGGTCCTTGTGAGAGGAGGAGTATCCTCCCTCTCTTCCCTTTCTTCTTCATCACGACCTTCCTCTTGGTCCCTTTCCTCATCATCATTCCAATTCAACCGATCGTTAATGATCCGGTTCACATCTTGTTGCATCACCTCCCTCATATGGGTGAGCAAGGATTGGATAACTTCAATTGTTACCGGTACATTGTTATTACCAACACCGGATGCGGCCCCACCATTTCCATTACGAGGCGCGTTGGGAATCACATTTGAATCCCCTTCTCCATCCGGTACAACTCGACCACTTCTTGTTCTAGCCATCTTACTAACATAAGATGTCAACCAATTAGAATCCAATTATTTGGCTAAATAGCCACATAAAATATAAGAAAAGCTCGATCTAAAACAATTCCCTAAATGGTCAACCCTAATTCTCAAAGGTCAACCTAACTTCCTATGGCACATAATGTCCCAAAAGCAAAGTCTAAGTCTAGGGTGGGTAAACCAACCTAATTCACTTAGACTAAAGCTCTGATACCAAGTTGTAACACACCAATTTTCCAACCAAATTTAAACTTTTTAAATAAACAAGTTTGGTAATTAAAAATCCATAAAAATCCAAAAGTAATTTAAACCAAACATTTGGAATGATTACAAGTGCCAAAAACCAGTGTTACAATCATATCAAAACTAAAGTCTTAGGGAATCAAATGGTACACCGAGCTAATCATCCAATGCTAACACTACGGGCCGCCTAATCCTTAGCTCCCGAACCTGAGTACATAGTCAAAAGAAATGTAGTACGGGAGACAAAATTGTCTCGTGAGAAACATGGGTTTTAGACCCGGTTAGACATAATTGCAATAAAATAATAATTAAATAATTATCACATTGCACATAGTCAATCATACTCTAAGGCTTGCCATAAGCCCAACACATACGTAACGGGCCTCCCCGAAACAAACTCCCCCGATATGGGTTATCTAGGTAAACACCCTCGTTTCCGGGTTATCTATTTGCTCCCCCGATTTCCGGGTTATCTCAAACTCCCCCGCTTTCCGGGTTATCTATTTCTCGACATACTACTCTTGCGCAGGGTGGTACCGCCCCAAGTAGTAGCCACTAACTCCCCCAACTTGTGTGGGTTAACTAGGATCCAATTGATTAGCTACCACATAACAAATCATCAACTTGGGTCAAAACCCCATATAACAACTCATGTCATACTAGTGGTAACTAAACACATAAGTGTACATTTCAAGTCAATTCAATTCAAGTCAATTCAATTCACGTCAACTCAATTCAAGTCAACTCAATTCAAGTCAATTCAATTCAATTTTTTCTTTATTAAAAACAATCATCTAATAAAGACTGTAAGAAATCAATTCAAACTATGAATCATGGTTTACTATGTACTCGGAAAGATCACATGTACTCACCTTAGTAAAGCTATCCAACTCTTGTGTTAATCAACACAAATCCTTACTTCTTAGTCAAAGAAGTACTCCCAATCACAAGGTCTTCTTGACCTAATATCAATATCATCATAAATACTAGTTATTATCCATCACTAGCACTAATTAATCCATATTAATCTCCCCAATCACCAAGTTCATACAACTTGGTGAAATTCCAAACCCTAGTTCAAGATTTCTATCCAAAGATCCCAAATCTAGCTTGTACACATTGATCACAAGCATACAAGGAGTGATTTACACTCATATTTGGTCATCTTCCCCAAGATGACATTGTTGGTTCCCAAAACCACCATTAATGCCCAAGAAAAGCTTGAAATGTCAAAGAGGTGCATAAACTAACAAGGATTCTTACCTTAGATCAACAATCTCCAAGGAATGTGAAGATTTGAGCTCAAGAACAGCAAAAACCGTGCACTCTTCTCAAAAAAACGGCCGGTAGGGTATAGGGGGTGTAGGTGTCCAAACCCTAGCCCCAAACTCGTTTTTTATAGCAGCTGCATAGTTCGCGTTCGCGAACCAGAGTTCGCGCCGCGAACTTCCCCCGTCGTGAACTCCTCGCGATCGGGAACAAGCCGCGAACTCCATGCCTCAAAACCTTGAACTCACTGTTCCATTCTCGCGATCGCGAACTCCTAGTTCGCGCCGCGAACTCTTCCAGGCAGCTAGGCTGCAACTTTTTGTTGTCCAATTTATCCCGGTTTCGACCTTAACCATATCAAACGGTGTCCGAATGACACGAAACCAATTCCTACGTCTTTTAAATGAATATTTGTACAATTTATTTATTTACAAAATTCGGGTCGTTACAACCTTCATTATTAAACAGTTTTTTTTTTACGCCGACTCGTCACGGAACGCTTGTCGGACACGCGCCAAAAAATCAACTTCATTTTCTCCGCTCCTACTAGTACGTTGTAAACGTTTGTAGACAGAGTTGAAACGTTGACAATTAGTGCTTAAAGTCGCCCACTTCCCCGTCAACGCGTCTTTGGTACGCGACACCTCAATGCTCTTGTTGAACTCATAAAGGATTTTGTTCCAAAAACAATCATCAGTTTGGTCATTTCCCGTCTCGGAATCCTCAGAACGCTAACCCAACACTCGGCTAGTAGCCTTTCTTCACGCTCATCCCACCGGACCACCGTCCGATTTTGATTGGTTGCAACTTTTTTCCCCTTTCGGCGTGCCGCCGCTTCTTTTGGTTGTGGTTGTGATGGTGTTGGTTCTGAGGCTTGTGGTTGTGATGGTTGTTGTTGTGACCATACTTGTGATTGTTGAAGTTGTTGAAATTGTTGGTTCAACACCCAAATTTTTTATTGTTTAGCCATTTGTTCGGGGGTTAGCATGGGATATTGGGTACCATAGACCGGCATTTCCCAATTTTGGGTGGAAGAAACGGATTGTTGGGACGATGGTGTTGACGGGTTGGACGAGGATGAGTCGATACCTCCCATTCCCAACATACCGGTAACCCCAATCGTTTGGTTGTTGAGACATTTTTTGTGGGTTTTTGGAAGTGAAAGTGTATAAAATATTAGATAGTTTGAAGAGAAAGTGTAGAAAAAAAAAAGTTGTGTTTGAAAGGGGTATTTATAATTGGTTAGGTTTTTAAAAAAAAAATTCGGCAAAAATAGCCGTTGCCAACGGCTAGTGCCACGTGGCGGCCTCTGATTGGCTCGTTGGCCTTGTGGCCTAGCCAGCGAAGGGTGGGGTGCAACGTAGCGGGCAGTGTGGTGGCGCGCCGGAGCGGACGTGGCGAGGTAGGGGTTCGTGATTGTACCAGACCCTCTTAGTAGGGAAGAGATGATTTGACGCTTATGTGACAAACCTGAAGAGATATATATATTTTTTAGTGGAAATTACTAATATATTACTGTATATCATGTATATTTACAATGAGAATTGAATACAACTATAAAGATGAAAGTAAATAATGTTAATGGTTGGGGGATGCTAACTACGAATACTTGTAGAAAGATATATAATTGTTGGGTGACTCGTTAACCTGTTTAATCTGTTTAATTAAACGGGTTATATAAGTTAGATTCAGGTTGAAGGTAAACATGATAGGGTTGAGATATCTAACTCGTTTATATAAACATGTTGATTTCAGATTAAACGTTTCTGACACGTAAACTCACGAATTCGAACCTACAAACCCAAATGCGACCCCTATTATTTTTTCTTTTTAACAAGAGCGCTAGAAAACACGCCTGTGTTTTGAAAAGACATGAGATGTGAAAATTAATTTCAACATATTCTAGAAGAAGACACGGATAAAACTTTTTTTCCCTAAAACACAAATGAACCACTATTGTCACTTTTCTTTCTCCATTTCACTTTTTGTTTCCAAATATGGATATTAATTTGTGCCTTAAATAGCATATTTTATATTTGTGTGTTAATATATGAATTTGTTTCATAAAAGCATATGATTTATTTTAAATAATTTTTGGTGTTAAATATGTGTATAATGAATTAGGGTTTGATTATATGATGATTGTGAATTATATCTATTAATTAGTTTTCTTTTTTGGTAATTGTTTTAATCAACTTTGATATTGAACATGTGATCTTCTAAGAATTTTAACCTGATGGAGACCAAATTTAATCACTAATCCACCACCATTGTTATTATTTATCGATTAGACTTCTTAGGCAAAATTTCAGAATTACATTCATTCACACAATATGTTGCTTAATAAAACAAGTAATTTTGTTGGTTTAACTTTTATATTTGAAAATTGCTTTTATGAGGAAAAAATATGCTCATAACGCGAGCAGTTTAAGGCTGCTATTGCGCTTGTTCGCTAATGTGGGTGTAGTGACCCCATTCTAAGCACACCAACCGAACGACACATCATACTCTCAAGTTCAAGTAAAGAATGGGAAAAAGAAACAACAACATTTGCTTTTCCGACTTTAAAGCTATCAAAAAGTTCTAAGCCTTCAGGATCTTTTTTGAATGGCGATCGACTAGTCCTCTTATACCTGGCATTCAATAACTTAAAAAACAAGGAATACATAAATAACCCTTTTATTTTATTTATTTTATTTTATTTTTTTGTTTTTTTATTGTTGATACATAGTGAACCATCTAAGTTTTAGAGACTTCAAATAAATACCATGTTTGTTAATTTAATCTTTAAAATGCATAAATTATCATGTTCTATTTGCTTGGACAAATGAGACAAGCTAGTTACCATAAGTCAACACTCTAGCATGTCAATGACGAAATTACCCCTGTTACTTGCTACCCCCTTTTCTCTCTCCTTTACCGTAACCTGAAACTGGATCACAATTGTTATTTTTCCGCCATGGATGACCAACATTCTTCTCACTCTCACTCCACCACCACCACCTCCAATGTCGATGCCGCCGGCCACCTGAGACACGGACAAGGAGGAGTAGATGGCGCCGGAATTGGATCCACCGGCTCCGCCGCTGCTGGTGCTGCTAAATATAAGCTCTTGTCACCAGCTAAACTCCCAATCTCACGGTCCGCCTGCATCACCATACCTCCAGGTCTCAGCCCTACCTCTTTCCTCGAATCGCCGGTCCTCTTGACTAACATTAAGGTATGATTTGTTTATTTTCATGGTTTCATCGATTGATTCAATCCTTAGGTATTTCGATTCCGCTTCACTTCAATCGATTTTGGATTCGGATTTTGATAAATGTATTTCTGCTCTTGACTTTCGGTAGATGAGTTACTTTGGAAATTGTAAAAGGTAAAAAAAAAAACCTAATTTTAATTTCGGTAGGTTTTTCGGTATTTTGTTATGAAAGCCACATCAGCAATCAGGTAGAAGGTAAATGGTTACGTCAGAGTAGTTCTAGTGGGGAATTTTTGTGTTAATTTCATTGATGTGATCTGATGTTATTTAAATTAGGTTCATCATCTTAGAAACGAGCTTTTTTCAAAGTGCGTTTTGTTTAATATTCTTATTTAGATGCGAACTATTTTTTCTGTGTTGAGTTAAATGAATGAATCCTTTTTTAAGTGCTCAATTAGGAGAATATATTACAATTTCAATGCTTGTGTGCCCATTTGGGACCGTTGTATTCTGATGCTTACAATGATGTTGTTTCCCGGGGAATGCACCTGTTGCTGGGTCGGGTGTCCGGTCACAATATGTGACCAGTGTCAATGGTACACTCCTTTACCATTTTTTTTTGTTTTTGTTTCCCATCAGTTCTTTCTTTATGCAACTATGCTTCCCAGAATCCCTAGTTTTTAATACCGATTAGCTGTGTTTTTTGATACTTTTTAGACTCGTTTTGGCGTATTCGATAAGCTTTCACCATTGTTTAAGCTGAATATTCCTTTTTCTAGAGTGATTGATGGAATCAAGACTATTTATTATCAGTTGTTTATCTTAATCCTTTTATTTGAAAGGTTAAGACTATTACTATACTAATCATGTTTTCAGCTTGTGCGAATAGATTGAAACCGAATAAGGGGTAATAATATTTGATAAATAAATATGAAGCGTACAGAAAACGAGTCTATAAAATTCCCTTTTTTAATCTTGTAGGCCGAACCATCTCCAACCACTGGTTCTTTCTTTAAATCAACACTGATGCAAAGGTCAATAAATAATGCTGCATACTCTTTAGAGGCAAATGGTTCTGATAGAAAGACTTTAGATGATAGTAACTCTGGTTTCTTTGAGTTTAGACCACACACACAGATTTCTTCTGCAGGATTTCAGGTATGGCCCTAATCAGTTATTTAACTGTTTTTTCTTCTTTTGGTAGGGATTATAATACTGGTTGTATGAAAGGTTTCTGCAGGTTCTAACCTTCAAAGAGGTGAACCAAGTGGGCAATACCAGTACCAATATCAGCATCAAAGTCAAAATCAAAATCATAACATTGAAAGTCAAAGTCAAAGTCAAAACGAGCCTCGATCATATGCATCTCCATCTGCAACCAACTGGGAAATGCCATCACCAAATGAACATAACCATACTTCACATGCATACATGTCTCATGAGGAAACAAACGGGTCGGGTAAACCTAAAGATCCGGGGCCCGCGGTCCAAGTTGACAGGTCATCAGATGATGGATACAATTGGAGGAAATACGGGCAGAAAGTTGTGAAAGGAAGTGAACATCCAAGAAGCTATTACAAATGTACACATCCCAATTGTGAAGTTAAAAAGATATTTGAACGGTCTTATACTGGACAAATAACAGAAATTGTGTATAAGGGCACACATGATCATCCTAAACCTCAACCTAGCCGTCGATTTAGTGCTGGTGCTCTTATGTCTATACAGGAAGAAAATTCTGAAAAACTTCAATATGCAAATTATCAAGCAGGTAATTTTGACCTGTTTACTTATGAATGGGTCAATTTGGGTTTTTTTGTAAACCTCAAATGAGTTTTTTTATAGCTAAAATGGGTTGGCTAAATGGGTCGAACGGGTTAAATATCACCCAAAGTCTATTTTTAATGCAAACAAATTCCTAATTGTTTATTTCAAAGTTTATTCACAATTAAAGCATTAATTATTTATAAAAAAAACAAAAATGGACAAAATTGACACAACTACTTCCCATGATTATAGATTCGTATAATTTTAGAGTTAATCACTATTCTTTTCTAATCTCTATATATTTGTTATTGTTGAAGGTGTATCTGCAAATAATGGCCAGAATCCTAATTTAGATGCGAATGGAACCCCTGTGCAATCGCCTAGACAACAAAATCAAGACAGTCCAGATGAGATTGATGACCCATATTCCAAAAAGAGGTGATGAATTTTGTTAAAACACTACTAATGTATTGGTTTGGTTGCACTAAAACCTAAAATGCTAAATCTAATTGTGATTAGGCGAACCGATTTTGGAACCCTTGATGTAACTCCAGTGGTTAAACCTATACGGGAACCACGTGTGGTTGTCCAAACTACCAGTGAAGTTGATATACTTGATGATGGATACCGTTGGCGTAAGTATGGCCAGAAAGTCGTCAGAGGCAATCCTAACCCTAGGTATTTATTTATTTGTTTATTTATTTCATCCTGAAATTCAAATTCATAAATGTTTACTACTTTCTTCCATGTATCATTGCTACAATTATCATTTAGTTAAGTCTCGTTTTATGCAACTTCAGAGAAAAAATTACAGAGTCTGTAGCTTTCTTGGTAGGGAAAAGCGGCAATATGGGTGGGCCAGGTGGGTTGGGTAATGACTCAAAACGGGCCATTTTTAGTATGGTCCAAAACGGGCCGGGCTGGGTTGACCTGCAAATACCTTTTTGTCTGTACTTTAGAAGTTATAAAATTTTAGTGTTTATGGTTACAAGAACAATTTACTTACAATTGTAACCTAAATCTTTAAATTTAAGCAATTTAGGAAGTTGTAACTTGTAAGCATCAAAAAATAAACGCAAATGTCATAGAATAGCAATATACTTTAGTCGTCTGACCCTTTTGGAAATTATAAGTATTGAAGGTCCGTTTTGGTAATTATTAGTATTTAAGGTCCGTTTTGGTAATTACAAGTTTTGAGCTGGTAATTGCAGTGGTAAAAAGCATAAAAATAATAACCACGGGCCCAATTAACTCCTTTTAATTACTAGATATAGACAGAAAAAAACTTTAATTACCAATGTGGGCCGACTAAAAACTTTTGCCAAAACGGAGCATAAAAAGTTATAGTTACCAAAATGGATTTGTTCCTCTTTTAGCTAAAATTACTTAGATTGTCCATTTGCAATAGAACATGGACCAAATCAACAAATTTTGAATTAAACGGGTCAAAATTGTCATCTTACTTAACTTGCTTACAATTGTACAGGAGTTATTACAAGTGTACAAGTACTGGATGCACAGTAAGAAAACACGTGGAAAGGGCATCTCACGATCCTAAAGCAGTTATAACCGCATATGAAGGAAAACACAATCACGATGTACCCGTTGTCAAAAACAGCAGCCATGATATCACAATCTCCAGAAATCAAGGGTCCAGATTAGAGGAAAACAATGCCATCTGTCTTGATCTTGTGGTTGGTAGCAGAAACCCCGAACAACCACCAAATTCCACCACCTTACACAGCCAAGTACACGTTTCAAATACAAATTTCAGAAAAGTTGTTCACTGGAACGATGTGTACGGGTCTAGAGAGAATGAGGTTGAAGGGTGTAACATTGACAATTCTACCCTTGCTTACCCGCAAAATCTTGGAAGAATAGTTATGGGCCCGTGAATATGGAAGATTAAAATAAAACAAAATGGGCTCAAAAGATGGTCGAAAACGGTCAACAGGTGGTGCGATCGATCACTCGTTTATATATCTTTTGTATTGTTGGCTTGCAGAATTAGGGTTTAAGGTTATGTTTGTTGTTGTGACAGTTGGGGTAAAAGTGTAGAATGTAGAATTTGGAAAACAATTTGTAATAAAAGAAGTGAGATGTTGTAATTTAGATTGTAATGAAGGGGTATACTTGTTTGAATTAATGGGGTGGTGTTAGATTATGTGAATTTGGTTTGTAGGTCATGGACTGTGACTGTAACTTTAACAATGGGAGGTGAAGATGTGCATTGAATAAACTATGTATTAGTCTATAATTAATAGCATAATATAATTCCTTTGGAGCATAAAAATGTATATTTTTTTAAAACTAATACGATTCTTATACGTGAACCAATTAGGATATGTAGAAGAATCTTTCTCAATTAAGCCTATAAATAGAAGATTTCTTGCATACGTAATTAGTATTTGAGAGATAGACTTTCGTGCACACGCGGGGTTATAGCTTACACTTCTTGTAGTTTGTTGATTTCCATGTCTGTTTTCTATGTACTTGATTATTTGTTGATCAGTGCTTGTCTTGAGTCTTTTATTATAATATATTCTTATCAAGTGTATTGATTAGGATTTTTAGTTCTTAGTCGATTCTACATATACTTGTACCACTTTGTTAATTCTAGTAATAATAAAGATACTAGCAGGGTACCCGCGCAATGCGGCGGCGGGTACCCTGTGAGTATATTTTGTGGCGGTGATGATGATTTGGAGGTGACAACAGTGATAGTGGTGGGTGTTGGTGCGTAGTGATAGTAGGTAGTGGTGGTAGTGATTGTAGAGTAAAATAGACGTATTTAACACTGTTTTTTCACTCTTCCAAAATAGTTGGTCTTAGAAAGCTATTTTTCTTGCCACTACAGTTTGACTTCCAAGGTCAAACAACTAAAATTTTAACTTTGAAATTGATAGTATAGCGATTGGTTTTATGAAAGAACACACAACTCGATTGATCAATCACCATCATAGATTTTCTCAAAAATGTTGATATCTTTCCATATGTTACTTTTATCAAATGGTTAATCAATAAAAAAAAAAGTCAAATTTTTATGTTACTAAGAACTATGTCATTCATCAGATTATATACATACAACATCATGTAATTGCTCAAAATATCGATTATTATTATATGAATGTAAGAAGAAACATAGCACTTATATTTTATTAAGGGGTATTAAAAATTTAGGTAAAAATAATAAGTAGCACTACATAATCATATCCGCCTAACTTCACAAAGCTCTAACCAAAGCTCTAAATTTACCGTCCCACATTCTAAATTGTAAATAACATTTGTGGACCTGATCACGGTTGAAATTGTTGTCTAAACTCTAAACCCAACCCCAGGCACTTGTAACAATTATCCATTCACCTTAACAAGTAAAATCAAACACAAATTTAATAGAAAATTTAAGAGAAAATGATTTTGAGATGGAAGTTTACAATTGGGGCGAAGATCTGCTTGATAGAACTACTCGTTAGATTCTTCTGGCCAAGCATAATGGTTGGACCAAATTGATGGATATAAATGAAACACATGATTCAATTCGGTGGGGGTGCAACACTCTAAATGTTGGATGAATTCGTAAACGGAAAAGCCTACAAAATGAAAACATATTGTAAGGCCGTAAGGGAAGCCCGAAAACAAGCACCAATATAAGGTTCCCTTTTCAGAGAATCTATTTCTCATGCTTGCTCAAGATCTCAACTGTAAAAAAATGGTATTAATTAATTCCAAATATGAAGCCACTGAATTATAGTCATTAAATACAAACAAATGATTAGCAACACACATTTTCTGTGGATTAATTCGTCCCCAGATCCCAGGGACCACTTTGAGAGCCCATTCACCACTTTTAATTTCCATAGAAATTCCTGAAAGGTCAACCCCTTTGCTTGAAGACTCAGGAATACTATTTGCACTTTCTAAGGTTAAAAATTAAAAAAACACAAATAATAATTTCTGCATCATATAATGTAAAATATGCCAGATTTAACCTGAAGCATACTTACCCAATCACGTCTTGTAATTCTTGTTTCTAGCAGCAATTATTCTCAACTTTTCATTTACTGATGGCATAACCTACAGGTCTCTCCATTAGTTCCCCAGGCATTGACGTGTAAAAATTAAAATATATAATAGAACTCTAAATAATATAATTGAAAGCAAAAGACAGCCTTGATAGATATCTTGCCACTCAGGTCTCATTTTCTGAAACACAAAACCATGAAATTAATTCATATATTAGTATAAGAGTATCTCATTAAGCTAAATCTTACACATATTACTAAAGCATCATGTTTCAGACTTTCAGATAAATACAAAAAAATAGGTCAAGTTCATCAGGTCCCAACAGCCCGGGCCAAATTATGTGTTTGCTCACTCCTGGCCACTGCTCTTCAGTTGGTGTTCCCAGCAACCTGCAAGTTAATCAGTCAAACACACATATTTTCCTCTACATACTATTAATTTATAGTTTTGTGAGTCAAGTAGCTGGACCCATTTTTAAACCCTAAACTTAATGGTGGCGGCCGATATTCGTTTATTGAAGGACCTGGATATGAAACAGCAAAACACACAAACATTAAATAAAAAATGTGACCATAAATATAAAGAATAAACCCTGTGTGGAAAGAGAAACTCTAGAGGCTGTAAATTACCAGGGTTGGGGGTTGATAACTAACACAAGAGAATAATTATGTAAGTTATCAATCAAATAGTTACAATGAAAAATCGGTAGTTGGTAATGATAAGAACAACAATTCATAATAAAACGACCAGATGAAGACATTATCAATAACCATTTAACGATAAAGAACCCTTAATTTCAAAACCAAGTAATTCATAATACCGGTAACAGAAGCTCGTAGATTGGCCATATCAATCTGATTTGAAATGTTTTACGGACGACAGGGGAAATCGGATCGAAAGAAATCGACTACATCACTGGATAAATTGATTAAAAGAAATTCGAGTGGGAATGGGTAAAGGGTGGGAGGGGCGGAAAGAGAGTAGTTCCTAGAGCAACTGGTTGAGCGTCTGGTAAATATGTTGGAGGTAACGGGTTCGAGGCACGGATGGTCACCTTTTTTGAATCATTTTCTTAAAATCCCAAAATGGAAAGAAAATGGCTGAATTTTCGAAATGCTATTTAGGGAAAGGTCCTAAATGCATTATAAATAGTAAAGATAAAGATAAAGATGAGTTGAAAAGTATGATTCGTGTTCGTTTTGTTTACCATTTGATTGCTTAAAATTAGAATTCTAATGAAGTGTATTCACCCCTTACACATAATATAGTTACATTATACACTTATTGGGACTAAAAATGGTAATATGTGGTGTCATTGTTCGTGTTTGTCTTGTTCATAGAGTAAAAAACGTGCATATGCTAGTGTCATTGTTGTATGGGTTGGTAAATCACGGACAAAATATTTTGCAATGCATGAGTTCAAAAATCCCCATCAATGTTATTAAATGCTGTAAATACATAGATACAAAAACATTACCATCATTATATATCTTCCATTGGACTCTTCTAGAAACACGTAAACTCATGTACCTCCACCCAAACCCAACTCACACCCTCATTGAACCATCACCTTCCATTTATAAGCACCACTTTTCTAGCCAACATCAATTGGTTCGGTTCATCTACTCGATTGGTTCACCGATTAGAACCAATTTTACTATTTTAGTTCGATTTTACAGAGCAATGCATGCATTGTGTGCTTTGTTGAGAGGGAAAAGAAATTGTGGAGGGAAATGGACGGATGTGATTCAAAGTGAGGAAAGATCCGTCGTCATGCATAGAACCCACACTCGACAAATAAACTCGGGAGATGATGATGAACTCGTGAAGCATCACCCGCGAAATTCGTTTTATAGTAAGTTTTTTTTTTAATGAGTGGGTTGGTTAATTAGCAGCAGCCTGCATTGTAGTTCTACTGCCTACTAACCGTTGAACTTGTTAGAATCCAAAAAAAGATGCTAATAGACAATCCAAAAATGTTCGACTTCAGTCTGTTTTCAATTATTAGTCGGCAAATTTTTGATTAGAAATCACTCATTATAGCCCAATACTAGGCCCAATAACTTCATGATCAACTTAAAGAACCATGATAACCTGAAACCAACATATTTATATAAACGAGTTAAATATCTTAATCATAACATGTTTACTTTCAAATTGAACATGACTCATGTAACTTGTTTAATTAAACATGCAAAACAAGTTAGCGGTTTGGGTGTGTCAAACAAGTTTACTTTTTAAATGGGTTTGGAAAACCTACAAGTATATCTACTTTCAAATATATCTATTAACTACTAAAAGGGTTAGGATCCGGTGAGGACTCAGAACTCGTGGGACTGTGAGAACAATTTTCAACTAATATTTTTAAAAAGTATTGGATCTTTATTAAAAATATTAGATCTTTATCTGGAGAAATTGGATCATTATCAGAAAATATATATCATTATCAGGAAATTTTGGATCACAATTAAAATTTTTGGATCATTATCCGTCCTCAAAGTCTTTTGAATCCTTACGCGATCTAACTTCTATATAAAATATAAATATATCTATTTCTAAACATGTCTCAATAATTAATCGGGTTGGTGGGCTTACCCATTTAAATTATCATCAACCCGAACCTAACCCGTTTAATAAACATGTTAGTTGAATCGAACCAAAACTGACCCAAAACCTTTTCAGGCGGGTTTCAAGTCGGCAGGTCAAAAATTCCCACCCCTAATTACATACCTATGCACGTGCATACCTATGAATGATACTACTAGTGTTAAAAATATTTGTTTTCCAAAAAATTCTAAATATTAGTACCAAGTGCATATATATATGATGGATAGCATCATTCTATTACATATGTTAAAATGTCTAACAGTGACGAGGCAGGTAAAACATTACTAGAGATTGGGGACCCGTCAAGAAATGTGATTGAGATGATTTTCAAAGCAACAACAACCGACACCACAAAATGTTCAATTAACATTAAACAAATCATTAAGTTAAATAACTCAGCAGAAACTTTAGAAAGATTTGAGCGATTCAGAACAGACGTTAAGAACAGAGCTTACAAACATTGTAACAAACATCCAAGAAACATGGTGGATGGTAACGAGCAATTAATGTTTTACGGCACAAAACTCGCCAATTGCAAGCGATTTGGAACATCTAAGATTTGTAGAGACTCGAATTGCAGCATTTGTAACATAATCAAATCAGGTTTTTACAAACGTTAAAAAGAAAACGGGGATATGGTTGACCACAAGTTGCCAAGATTTTATAAATGCAAATGTAAATGCAGAGAATGTGAAGATTGCTATCATGGTTTGTCGAGTAATTACCGGAAAAGTTATGGATATGATTGATGGGAACTGTGAAAGTGACTATGATTCTATCACGGGAATTAAACCGAACTACTTTTTCGTAAAAAATTATAGTGCTGTACTACCCTGTTTTGTTATCATTTTGAATTGCAGGTACTCTTGTTAATGACTGTATGAAACTTTCAATCTTGATAGATTTTGGCTCGTAGACTATTAATAAATTTTGGTCACGATTTCAGATGATTTGGATCTTATTAGATTTGTTTTATTCGATGGTTTTTCTATGACAAATGATACTGATTTTATATTTTGTGCATACTTATGTGTCTACCACTTGATAAGATACCATGTTTAATCAACTAATTATCTCTCCTAATATTATCCGTTGATTTTGACACATGTCTTGATCAAGTGGATAGACACATCAATGGTTAACCTCACAAAAGCTTATTACTTTTGTCAAATCAACATTCCACTAACTAAAAAGTTATTCCTAAATAACATCTCCAATGGTTAACCTTTTACAAAAACTTTTTCTTTTACAATATTTCAAATTTACCTTTATCTATCTCAAATGTTTTATAAATATCCCTTATATATAAATTAACAAATTTTTTTACATCTTATAAAGCTTATTATTTTTAAAAATATTTCATACAAAAATATTATAATAATTGACATTAATATTTAAATAGATAAAAACATGACATTGCAAATATTAAAAAAATATTGAAAGTGTGTTAAAAGGTTTAAAATGAAAACTTATTAAAAATAGGGGACCAAAAAAGACAAACATTGAAAGTGTGTTAAAAGGTTACTAGAAAAAAAGTCATTGCAAAAAGCTTTTAAAAAAGTTTGTAATTCCAATGGTAAAAAGTCATTCAAAAGCTTATTGTAATAGTAATAAGCTTTTGAAAAAGCTCTCATTGGAGATGCTCTAAGTACAAAGTAGGCATAAAAGGTATGCACCAATCTCTTTTTCTATTTAACTATGGTGCAATTGGATTCGGGCGATATGTTTCGATCATAAGGCAACATGAAATTGCCAATAGACATTTATGTTCTGAAAAACAGAATACAACAACCATACCGAATCCGGCCAAAGGCGGGATATGAGGAGGTGAGATGTAGACAGACAGACAGTATGTTGATACGATCCTAATTCCCCAGGGGATTTTGATAAGTATTATTATTTATTTAAGTATTATTTATTAGGATATTATTATATTTAGGATTTATCTTATTTTGAATTGGTTTCCTTTTAGGATTAGGTTTGTTGGTTTAGGGTTTATTTAAAGGGCTGGCCGCCCCCTCTTTTAGGGTATCGAGAAAGAGAGTTTTGATATTGTTTTTACTGTTTTATTAGGGAGACACCCGGGTCTTCAATTCCGGGATTATCAAATAAAAGCATTCGATTATCGTTATATTCGTGTGTGTTCTTGTGATTTATTGTTAAGTTACCGGTTCGTATCAAATTGGTATCA